>OX421851.1:15543709-16143709 GCA_949127965.1 Pandemis corylana | reverse complement strand
CTTGTTAGGTACTGCTAAGTAGGCCGGCGAACCTTTTTAGGGTTCCGCACCGCAAGAGGAAAAACCGGTTAAGTGCGATTCGGTCGCGCACCGAGGATTTCGTATAAATTCGGCAACTGAATATAAAATCCAGTGCTATCAGAGCTCTGCTCCTAATCAAAATGCAGGTAGTGTGAGGTCAGTTTATATTGCTTAGTTACATAGCTAGTGAAAAAAATACGAACTCCTGCAACTAATAATGATGGGCAAAGTGGCAGGCAGAAGAGCCGTCGGCCGTAGGAAGAAGTCGTGGTTGCGCAATATCCGGGAGTGGACCGGAGTCGCAAGTGCTGCCGAACTTATCAACCTCGCGAAGGATCGTAGGAAATATGCGGAGCTGACTGCCAACCTCCACTAGTTGGAGAGGCACTATAAGAGAGAGAGAGTGAAAAAAATGGTATGCTAAGTAACAAACTGACGGGGACACATAATATATTTCTCGTAAGAAACAGTGTTGTTGATTCTAAGTAGAATAAACCAAAACTTCCAAAATCTGAAAAAAATAATTAGGGATTTTTGGAAATTCCCCAAGTAGCTACAGCGTTTCTTATTTATTAGTGTATTTGATAGTTGCCGTGTGTCTAATGAACATGAATGAAAAAACACATTATTGGGGATGAGAGCGAGTAGTTTGGACAGAGATGCTCGATGCAGCTGTTGCATTCGCTCTCGATCATAACAACGTAATTTTTCATTCATGCTTATTCAGAACACGGCAACTGTCATACATTAAGAAACTAGAAGCACTGTAATACATACATACACATACACAAATCACATCCTCATCCCTTACGGGTTAGACAGAGCCTAAGGTAAGAGGTACCTACAGGCCACATTTAGCAAGACTGTGAGCGTATAGGTGGAAAATGGAATCAAAATAGTGATGGGTTGATTCCTATGATCTTCGCTCATTCCCTCGATGGGCTTTTACCATCTGTGCGGGTAAAGAAGCGACTGGTACATTCTATGTTTTTTCTTTCCTCCCAAACCAGCATGGAAGAATGAACTGTAATGGATGTTTTAAATGAAAACTGTCTGTTACACCGTAAACGAAAAGTCTTGTCCATGGCGACATTGCGTCGGCCGCCCCACAATCCTCTGCATATCAGTGAAATGAAATTTATACAAAAAGCCTTTCAGCGCATCGCAGTGGCCAGTTCAGTTACTTTGGCTCCGACGTCTGAAATATTGAACATTTAGCTAATTGGCATTCGGGCCGCGCGGATATTTTCAAACCATTTTTCAGCCAAAGTGGATTAATGCTTGCCTATTCGTTCCCGGTAGGCTCTGAGAGAGGAGCCTGTGAGAGTTCGGATCTCGGAATAAATAATAGTTTAGAAAGTGATTTATTTTTTCACATTATGAAGAAATGAGGTACACAGTCGCGGGCCGTTTCTTTATACAAACAAATTCCCCTATTTCCTTCGTGGATAATTATATTCGAAAGATATTTTTTACCACATGACTTATACCTGCCTCTGCCGTGCCATTGGTTTTTTTTTCTAGTTTTGATCGTTTAAAATACGGGAGACGTTTGAAAGTTACAAATTTTTCCAAATTTCAATGCCATAATTGAGAAGTTAGTAAATTTTTTTTTACCGTAAAAAAATAAACGAAAAGAAAATCATAAAGGCATAGCCACAAATTTTCTTAAATCATACCTACAAAAACAAAATCGAAACCGGTTCAGTTTTGACAGAGGAAACAGGGGAACGCAAGAGGCCAATTTTATAAGTTTTCTGGAGCTATCATTCCGCGGCTAAGAGTACCTATATATACATTACAGTGGTGTAATGTATACTCTAAGTTCCGCGGGCTGTAGTTGTCCTTTTCATGCTTGTTCCCGAGGGATTAGATGAAAGGGACGGCAATACTTTATTCGAATATCTACTT
Organism: Pandemis corylana; assembly: GCA_949127965.1. Taxonomy (NCBI): domain Eukaryota; kingdom Metazoa; phylum Arthropoda; class Insecta; order Lepidoptera; family Tortricidae; genus Pandemis; species Pandemis corylana. The sequence continues at coordinate 16,141,777 of OX421851.1, read as the reverse complement.
TTCAAAAGTCTCGGTGATCGGATTTCGTTTTACCTTAACCCGTCGAGCGTCCTGTGGACACACGTGTGGCCACAACGTTATGCGCCCTGTGCACACGGGACGCTCGACGGGTTAAATATTTAGAGTAGAAGCCGTAGGGTCACCAGTCATCGTTTTATTAACAGACTAGCTTCTGCCCGCGACTTCGTATGCGTAGAATTATACATAAAAACCTTCCTCTTGAATCACTCTATCTATTAAAAAAACCGCATCAAAATTCGTTGTTTAGTTTTGAAGATATAAGCATACATAGGGACAGAGAAAGCGACTTTGTTTTATACTATGTAGTGATGAAGTGATGATGATAGTGATGATGATGATGATTAACACGACTCAAATAAAATACACGGTTCACTCTCGGTGCGACTTTTTCGATGATTACATTTGAAAACGCTTTGAGCATGGATAGAAAATATTCAACAGGAGTGTGGTTTTTGTTTGACTTGACTTCACTATCGCGATGTAGCAAAGTAAGGTTATCCATATATTTTTATTAGGAATAATTTAATTGCAATAGATACAATACATCATGATTAATCTAAAAGTTAACTAAATATACAAAACTTAAAACTAAATAAATATACCTAAATATAAAAAGAAAACACCATCTAAAAGACCCCAACATACCCCCAACACACTGGCGGCATTACCTCTCTGTACAGCCAGAGAAATTCGCTGGGAGAGGTAAGCGCCAGCTCCGGGGTCTCCTGAGGTCTCCGTCAGCCGGGACGACAAGGCTCTCATGAAGGCCCTCATGTCAGCCGACCAGGGACCCATTGTCTCCACTGCGAGCGCCGCAAACTCATAATCCTTTAAAAAGAGAAGAGTATTTGAGTATTTTTAGTAGGCCTCGTGTTTTAATTCCTAATGTCAGTGTCCTCTCATCGCATCTCTGCGGCATTGGCCCGACCCGCGGATTTATTCGTGACTCGGCGAAAAATAAGTGTATTGACTTTGATCTATGGCTCGTCAAACCGCAGGAGCCATAATTCCCGAACGTTCACTATCAAAAACTGTTGTGAATGCTGTTGGAATGCTCCATTTATATCAGTCATATACAAGTTCCCCTCAAATTGTATCGGAATGTTTGCGCAGGTGGAATTTTCAGTACACATTCCACAGTGAAGTTTTTTTTTTAACTTAAATAGTTCTCAGCTCCCAATGAAATACAAGCTTCAGGATTAGATAATATCAACGCTCCTCCTCCTCAACGCTCAACGATCCTCAACATCTTGATGGTTGGCAGTCAAGTACCGTGCGTTTTAAACGCAATTTCTTTCCTCGTACGGTAAAGATCTGGAACCAACTACCTGCTGCAACATTCCCTGAGCGGTACAATTTAGGGATCTTTAAAAAGCGAGCCTTCCTGTTCCTCAAAGGGCCGGCAACGCACTTGTGATTCCCCAGGTCTTGCAGGTGTCCCTGGGCGACGGTGATTGCTTCCCATCAGGTGACCCGTCTGCTCGTTTGCCCCCTCTTATACATAAAAAAAAATGACAGTCTTTCAACCAAATGAACAGCGCCTTCTCTCGTGTCTGGTGAGCAGTAGATGTTCCACGAGAGTTTGTGATTGTGTCGTACAGACACATCATTCAAACAGATGACGGTTGGCGACAAAAAATCACATAGTAACACGGTCACGTGACAGCTAGTAACAGATAGAAAAATTCGAAGGCGAAGGTGGTGTATAGCGGTATAACTTTACCGGGCCATAGCTTTTACTTTTTGGATTTTTGTGTGTTCTAGTTTTTAGTGTCGCTTAGAAATTTAGTCTTTCAAGATATAAGACATTGTATAGTGAGCGTGATACATTATTAGTACTCATTGCTACAACTTAGTTTCTCGTGCATGAAACTATTGACATCAAATTTCCAAGCATTTGTTTAACTTTGCAAGTCAAAGTTGACCCACTTATAGTTCTCGGGTTGACTTGAAATTTGGAGGTTTATATACTCCCCGTTAAATTCCTGATAATATAATCTTAAGTTATAATAATAAATTAATTTATTTGTTAAAAAAGAAAAACTACGTACAAACACAAACAGCAAAATACAAACTAATATAAGTTTAAGTCTTGTGTTGCTTCTTCACAATAGAACGCATACCAGAGAACATAATGGAACCTTCTCCTTTTGGAAGTTGCTTTAAAATATTAGCTAAGTAACAATACTAGTGATACAACACAACACGTAAGTGTTAAATAATCTGTAACAACGTCTCTGTTAGTTTTGTAGTAATAAATAGAGATGGCAACATACTTGACTTACCTGAGTTATCACAAACTTAATAGTAATTGATGAAACAGACCCTAAGTTACCAAAAAACACAATACATAAATCACGTCTTTATCCCTGACGGGATAGACAGAGCCTAAGGTGACAAGACATACAGCAACGTTTAGCAAGATTGTGGGGCTAGGTATAGATGGAAAATGGAATCAAAATAGTAATGGGTTGCTAGCCGCATCGCCTATAACATGATTCTCTATGGGCTTTTACCATCTGCCCGGAAAGAGAAGCAACTGGTACATTCTATGTTTTTTCTTTGCTCCCAGACCAGCATGGAAGTAACCAAAAAATTTGTACTAAAAATGTGATTTTCAACAAAAACTTATTGACAACTACTTTAAACTCGTTTAAACTCATGAAACTTATGCTATAAATGAAGCTAAAAGAGCAAACAAAGCAAGCTCTACAAAATGCTTAACATATTACCCACATTCGTACCTGAAATTTGTGTACATTCAGCGAAACGTAGACAAAAGAATATTTTTATATGAAAATACCCGACTCAATTTTATTAATAACATAGTGGGGTTTCCTCTGCGTCTTCCGAACAAACCCGTTTGAATCCTACTGCGGTGTGGGGAAGCTTGTTTTTCGTATGCCTTATTAGAACCCTGGAGTATTTTGGACGGTCTTCATTGTGCGATTTGCTGGTATGATATGTTTTGTTCAAGTGTTATTTGAGGTGTTATTGCGAAGGTTTGCGGCTGTCGTGAAGTCATTATTCTTTGAAACAAGATAGTGTTCTAATTCCAAATTTTATGTATATTCTTATACTGTTCAGGCTTTACGGTTGTGGAATTCCTTGCCTATAATCATAAGGCGCGCTAAATCTTTACCCATATTTAAATCGATGTTGAAGGAGCACTATCTGTCATCTTGTGCATGAATCTTGTAGCTGGCTTTTTTAGGTATGTGTGTATGTGTCTATTTCTGTGTCCATTTATTATAAATGTGTTTCATGTGTAATATATGGAGATATAAATAGACACATACACATACCTAAAAAAGCCAGCTACAAGATTCATGCACAAGATGACAGATAGTGCTCCTTCATCATAGTTTTAAATATGGGTAAAGATTTATATTTATACTTATGAGCGAAACTAGTGATACCGAAATAAACACTACATAGAACATGTCTTCTCTATTGTCTTCTACAAGCCGTGCTATAGGTTTGGCAACGTCGAATTTTTTCGCTTAGGTTCACAAGCGACGTTGCCAAACCGCTACGACATGGCTATAGCGGTTTGGCAACGTCGCTTGTGAACCTAAGCGTAAAAATGCGACGTTGCCAAACCACTACGACATGGCTATAGCGGTTTGGCAACGTCGCTTGTGAACCTAAGCGTAAAAATGCGACGTTGCCAAACCACTACGACATGGCTATAGCGGTTTGGCAACGTCGCTTCTGAACCTAAGCGTAAAAATGCGACGTTGCCAAACCACTACGACATGGCTATAGCGGTTTGGCAACGTCGCTTGTGAACCTAATCGTAAAAATGCTACGTTGCCAAACCACTACGACATGGCTATAGCGGTTTGGCAACGTCGCTTGTGAACCTAAGCGTAAAAATGCAACGTTGCCAAACCACTACGACATGGCTATAGCGGTTTGGCAACGTCGCTTGTGAACCTAATCGTAAAAATGCTACGTTGCCAAACCACTACGACATGGCTATAGCGGTTTGGCAACGTCGCTTGTGAACCTAAGCGTAAAAATGCAACGTTGCCAAACCACTACGACATGGCTATAGCGGTTTGGCAACGTCGCTTGTGAACCTAAGCGTAAAAATGCAACGTTGCCAAACCACTACGACATGGCTATAGCGGTTTGGCAACGTCGCTTGTGAACCTAATCGTAAAAATGCAACGTTGCCAAACCACTACGACATGGCTATAGCGGTTTGGCAACGTCGCTTGTGAACCTAAGCGTAAAAATGCAACGTTGCCAAACCACTACGACATGGCTATAGCGGTTTGGCAACGTCGCTTGTGAACCTAATCGTATAAATGCTACGTTGCCAAACCACTACGACATGGCTATAGCGGTTTGGCAACGTCGCTTGTGAACCTAATCGTAAAAATGCTACGTTGCCAAACCACTACGACATGGCTATAGCGGTTTGGCAACGTCGCTTGTGAACCTAATTGTAAAAATGCGACGTTGCCAAACCACTACGACATGGCTATAGCGGTTTGGCAACGTCGCTTGTGAACCTAAGCGTATAAATGCGACGTTGCCAAACCACTACGACATGGCTATAGCGGTTTGGCAACGTCGCTTGTGAACCTAAGCGTAAAAATGCTACGTTGCCAAACCACTACGACATGGCTATAGCGGTTTGGCAACGTCGCTTGTGAACCTAAGCGTATAAATGCGACGTTGCCAAACCACTACGACATGGCTATAGCGGTTTGGCAACGTCGCTTGTGAACCTAAGCGTAAAAATTCGACGTTGCCAAACCACTACGACATGGCTATAGCGGTTTGGCAACGTCGCTTGTGAACCTAAGCGTATAAATGCGACGTTGCCAAACCACTACGACATGGCTATAGCGGTTTGGCAACGTCGCTTGTGAACCTAAGCGTAAAAATTCGACGTTGCCAAACCTATAGTTCGGCTTGTAGAAGACAATAGAGAAAGCTATGCATAGAACATTGTGACGATAAATCTGACAAAGGAAACGCTAAGTGTCGCACAACAGTATTGGAATCGATAGACCTCCGATACGAGAATAATTCAAGTTTGCTCGCGATGCTGAATTTAAATAATGTCGTGGTATTAAACAGAAGCCTTTTCTGATAGTAACAGGGCCAGTTCTGTGTCACGAAACGTCATCGCTATTGCAATTACTTCTTGCAAACATTCGAATCGTCACAACTCGTAGACATTATGTGACGGTTGCCATGAAAACGGACGAGAAAATATTAGAAGTGATTCTTATTGTAAGGTTTTGTTGATTACTACTGTTGGTAAATGCTGAACTGAGACTAGACAAGAGACTTTGTAGTGTTTATGTTATAACATGAAAATAAAGTAAATTTAACAATGTTAATTTACGGTTTCAATTAAGTATGCTGTAGCATTTTAAAATGGAAGGTGATTGTGTATATTGTATGTAACACAGTGTCACTTAAACAACATTCAAATTTAAATTGGAACCATTTGCATTTACAATAATTTATTTTACAAGCTTAGATACAAATATCATCAAAAGGAGTCTGGAATATAAGTAGGTATTAAAATTTATAATAATATGAATAAGGGCATTAAACAATGTAATAGCATCAATGAATTTTCTAGAAAATTAAAGGCCTACTTGATTACTAGACCATTTTATGCCTACTTTGACTGAATATTTTGATTAATTATATGAACAGGTTAATAGTGCACAAATATTTATGGGTTTGATTATTAATTTGAAATTGTTAATTTGAATAAATAATTTGCGATGATTTCGCCACTGTTGACAGTAATAAAATACAGTAGGTATTCAAAAATCTTGTGACAAAAATGTCAGCAACGTTGTACGGTAGAACACGGCCAAAAGACCTCTCCTGCCCTGTCGGGCTCATTAACTGATGTCCAGGGTGCCCAAGCACTGCTCATCCCCTCGGACGGATCCAAAAACTAACCGCAGTTCTTAACCAAACGCGGAGGTAACCCGACTCGCACCCCTAATAATTTAATTTAATTTCAGTTTATTTTATGTGTCAAATGAAAGCAATACCGTTAGCAATTATCTATACAGAATTCAGTGTCTATCGACATTAATGAGGTATTCAAGGGTCGAAGAAACAAATCCTCGGGAGTACAGGTGCTTTATCAGTTCTTTGTGAAGAGGCGTTAAACCTGGCGCGCACGAGCTACTTTGCGACTGTGACTGAATATTTTATAACGATTTCTGTAAATCCCCGATTTATATTTATTTAAGTATGTAGTTATCTATTTAAGTAGGTATGTTATTCCGTTGCCTAATACCCATCCGGCCATAGTACCTACAAGTTTTGCTTAGTTTGGAGCCAGGTTAATGAATGTTAATTATTTTTCACTGTTTTTTACTCTTTCTTAAACGGCACCTGGTGGCCGATTTTTGATAGCACATCACTCGAAAGTCGTATAAATCAGCCTATATCTCCAAAACTACAGCTCTAATCATAGTTTTGGCTAGTTCACAAGATTAATGAGAGCTGTGATTGTCTTTTACGCTACTCGTATTTCAAATTCAGCACAATTTTTCACCACTTTCGAGTGGTATTTTCACACATGTGCTTTCAAAAATTGGACCCCTGTATGGTGGTACAAAACCGCCATCTTGTGTGTGCCCCACTCGCCCTTGGCCGGTTTATTATAAAACAAAATAACGCGGTTATTTCGTTGTCAAGACTAAGACTCGCGAAGGGTAGTTTCCGCATGAGATAAAGAGACATACATACAAACATACATACCTAAATCATGTCTTTATCCCTTATAGACAGAGCCTAAGGTAACAAGACCTAAAGGAAATAGAGAAAGGGCTCGATATTTGAAAGCACATGTGAAAATACACACACACACACACACAAATCACGTCTTTATCCCTTACGGGGTAGACAGAGCCTAAGGTAACAGATACCTACAGGCCACATTTAGCAAGATTGTGGGCGTATAGGTGAAAAATGAAATCAAAATAGTGATGGGTTGCTAGCTGCATCGCCTATAACATGATTCCTATGATTTTCGCCCATTCCCTCGATGGGCTTTTACCATCTGCGCGGGTAGAGAAGCAACTGGTATATTCTATGTTTTTTCTTTGCTCCCAGACCAGCATGGAAGAATACCACTTAAAAATGGTGGAACATTGTGTTGAATTTGAAATAAAAATAGCTTAAAAGGAAATTACTTGTTTCATTAATCTTGTGAACTAGTTATAAATTTGATTTCAATTTCGAGTGATATGTATTCAAAAATCGGGCAACTGTCAGGCATATTTGACTGTATCGTTGCCAAGGTCAAAGCTTAGTCTTAAGAATAAGCCTAGTCCTAGCCCTAGTCTTAAGCCTAGGCCTAAGCCTAGTCTTAAGAATACTAACACTATTGAGTCATGGTTACTTGAATAAACGAATATTATTATTATTATTATTATTATTATTATTATTATTATTAGGAGTAGTAAAGAAAGAAAGAACTGTCTATTTGCTTAGAACACGTACAGAAAGATGTTAATTAGAACTGGAAGCAGTATTCAGTAGCGCTCAGCACGTCTAGCACGAGAGCGCACAAGAGTCGCGTCGCGCGCGAGATAGATTGCCCGTCCTTTTCTTACTGTACCAACAAGAAAGAGACGGGTAGTCCAACTCGTGTGCGACGCGACTTTCGTGCGCTCTCGTGCTAGCGGGGCAGGAGGGAAAGAAAATCGCACCGTCAGCGTCAGCGACATCCGACTGTACGCATCATCCCTTTAATATTGGTTTTTTATCGGCGTGAATAAGGAATTTTGTTTTGCGTTAAATAAACAAGCGTGTCGTCCGCGCCACCTGGTGCCAGCGAGGAACAACAAAAGAACTGCCACAATACACGAGTATATTGAGAAAATCGTCGTAAATACAAAAATGAAAGCAATTGGGATTGGAACGCACCCAATTTTAGGAGATACTAGCTGTTGCCCGCGACTCCATACATACATATATCTCGTCTTTATCCCTTATGGGGTAGTCAAAGCCTAAGGTAACAAAACCATAAGGCCACATGATTGTGGGCATATAGGAAAGGGGAATCAGAATAGTGCTAGCCGCATCGCCTATAACGTGATGCCTAAAATTTTCGCCCATTACCTCGATGGGCTGTTACCATCTGCGCGGGAAGAGAAGCAGTAGTTTTCTTTACTCCCAGACCAGCATGAAAGAATAATAAAAATAGTAGCTGTCTCAATGCTTGTATTTCAAAACTTATTGTTGTTTATTCGCTTGCAATTTAACACAAAGCATTCACACAATAATATTACATTTCATTTCATTATCGTAGTAACGTATCATAGTTCTGTTGTCAAGGTGACGTCGTCTTGCATAAGGAAAATATCCGAATAGTTTTTGCGTCCGTGAACGAGGAAATACGCGGTAAACGGGACTTATGAGTTGTTTTTGCTATTTCTTATTATTTGTATCTATAAAACAAAACGTAATATTTTTGTAAATACCTAATACTTGACCAAATAAGAAACTTATTCTCCTTCACTGTTGAACTTGTACGGTACGAAATAAGAACAGTTTCAAAATCCCGCTCTTTACAGAATGTTGTGTGAGTGACCTATTTATCACACACACATGCATAGGAAATGTCACCTCGTCCGTTCCATTACGCGTGTCAGGCGCAGACAATACGCAAACGCAATAAATAACGTTGCGTTAACGTTCGCGTTTCTTGCTGACGTCGCTTCTTGCGCTGCTGCCACGTGAGCACGGGAGTGGGAGTGGGAGCGGCTTAACGTAACTTAGTTGCTTAAGTAGGTAAGTGTATTAATTGCTAATTTGCTGAGATGTAAGGTTTTGTTTACAGGGCTAGATCAAAGATCGACGGCAAACAAAAGCGCACATTGTGGGACACTCACAAAATCCGTGTGCGTCACTCTTTCGGCGGATCTTCTACCTTAATAATTGGGAATACGTGGAAAGGAATGGGGAATACATGCAAACACAAGTGCCGACATGTTTTAGCTAGCTACACCGCGCGGGTACATCCTCAATGAATCGTGAAAGACAGCGGTGTATCGCCTTATCTTGCTGACAAATGCGCGGGCGGCACGCCACGACCATCGCTCTTGCTACCTTTCCATGGCTTGGTTAGTGATGGGGTTGTATCGATAGTCTTGGGTATCGATAGTCGGCAAAAGTCAGGATAGAAAACAATTTTTTACTGAGTGTCACAAAAAGCATTGATATTTCACGAATTCGTCAGGTTACTCAGCCTAAACACTGCGAAAAACATTCATGTAAAACTGAACGCACCTTAGGTACGTACTCGTCTCGTACGACGTTGGTTTGCATGGGTAACAGTTGTGCTCATTAAACTTTGATAATGATCCCGTAGAGGGATCGAAACGCGTCAGTGTTTGTTGGTGTAAGGGTTAATTAAGGTTGTGGTATTTATATGTGTTTTATTGGCAGTAGTGGAGGGAGGGATTGCATTAAAAACATATTATATTTCACACAGGCTTGGTTATCTTGCACGTGAGCAGCGGAGTAGCAAAGGTAAATATTTTTTGTTCATTGAAATGGACCTCCGCAAAGTAACGCCTGATTCAATAAAATATCATACCTACTCTTCGAAGAATATCGTTTCCGAAGTTTTGATAACTAACTTCAATTTCATATAGTTGAAACGAAACCCCATACCTCAACATATTTCAAAATACGAGGTAACTCATTCCATTTTTAAAATGAACGTCTTTAAAAGCTAATAAAACAAATTATAAATCTATTAACGTCCATTGATTGCAAGGGGCGTTGACACTATAAAAATATTTTTATCGATAATTTATCAGTCGGATATCAAACAGCACTACTCATTTATTAGGCATGTGGGCGTGCACAACATATATGTGTGTCACGTAAGGATTGACGTTTGAAATTGTGGCTGTTGAATAAAGGTGTTTGGTTTCGTTATTTCGTAGGCATTGAAATATTGGGCCCGTGTTCTATTATACCGAAACGCTAGTGATGCGAATTGTGGGCAGCACATTTTCTTATCGATAATTCGGTTGACATTCGAAAATTCACGAGGGACAATATTCTACAGGTTGTATTTTATAGATATAATATTATTATTTAGGTTCTTTTTTATTTATATAAATAGCATTAAAGATTCTACCCTTAGCACTTATATGTTTGGTTGTGTGTGTGTTTTGTAAGAATGCGTTTCTTTCGTTATTAGGATGTAGGAACGTAACAAATGACATGAATTTAATGCGGATTGTGTTTGTGATCAGTACTCCGAGATACCAGAATTTAAGTACTTAATTTTTAATTTTTAAATATACGAAAATGTTTTTCGAGTGCCGGGCGGGATTTGAACCCGGACCTCAAGGCTGCACGCGTCAAGCGTCCTACCAACTGGACCACCGGGCCTCCTGATAGAGCCTCCGAAAAACTTAATTACTTGCATATTATTATGCCATTAGTAGCGTGAGCGCGTGTATGCTATAAACACAATAGTACATTACGTTCCAAGGGTGGTAAAATAAAGAATGCCTCAGATCGCAGGAATTTGTCGCACGAGCCAAGGGCGAGGACGATAAACATGCCTGAGGCTTATCACCGTCCGAGGCGTGTATACAATTTTACGTCGTCCCCTGGCCTGGAAGTGGAAATTTTCGCTAGCGTAGCGGGTGGTAAATAATATACATACATAAATCACGTCTTTATCCCTTACGAGGTAGACAGAGTCTAAGGTAGCAAGACCTAAAGGCCACGTTTAGCATGATTGTGCGCGTGTAGGTGCAAAGGGGTATCAACATAGTGATGGGTTGCTAGCCGCATCGCCTATAACATGATTCCTAAGATTTACGCACATTCCCTCGACAGGATTTTATTATCTGCACGGGAAGAGAAGCAACTGGTACATTCTATGTTTTTTCTTTACTACCAGACCAGGGTGGAAGAATAGATAAAATAATATATATTGTAAATCTTCTTCTTTCTTCCATGCTGGTCTGGGAGTAAAGAAAAAACAAAGAATTTTGCTTCTCTTCCCGCGCAGATGGTAAAAGCCCATCGAGAGAATGGCCTTCAGGTTTTGTTACCTTAGGATATGTATTGTCTACCCCGTAAGGGATAAAGACGTGATATATGTATATGTATATGTATGTATGTATATTGTAATAAATACTTGTTGAAAGTAAATATTTGTAAATTGCTTTTAGTATCCTGTTTTGAACGTCTTTCGGTTCACTCGCACAGTGATAATCATTAGTGAGTTCACCCCCAAACTTAACATTTATAAATCATTTCAACTTGCCGAAAAGCTGCACGGTGTTTTCATATCTCTCGGACCAAACTCCAAATTATATATTGGTGGGAACTCGAACTCGAAACTTCCATTAATGAAGGCGGGAAACTTCGCCTACTTTGAGCAATTTTGAAATGTTTTTCAGTAGCATTTTGGAAATTTCTTGCCAAGCGAACGTATATTATTACAACAGTCTCCAATGGGGGCTATCGCGTGTGAATTTGTGTGTGTGCCTTTCACTGGTTTTGGCGGGCTTCGTGATATAAATTATAATTTCTTTCATTTACCTGTTGAGACGTAATCTCCTTCGTGAAATTATCGCAAATATGGATTATTTGGCGATGAATGTGAACGATTTGAAAGCAGTTTTTCCGAACAAAACGGAACTGCACTACATTGCGGCATAGCTACTCGATATGATGTTAGTTATTAATAATTAATAAACTTAATGAGATTCAAGATTTAAAACTTCTTTGCGGCGCCGATCTAATAAAGTCGCCTTTGACAGCTATACAGTGGCGCCAACTGGTGAGCAAAGACACGATAGTCCCCATTGTGAGCCTCTATTGTAAGTTTTCGCATATAAAAACGTCTCGAACGCATTCACGTAAACGTCTCAATTACTATGGAACTAACTGTTCTCATAGTTGGTACATAATTTGTCATTTTAACGCAAACGCGTTGGAGAATATAACGAGAATATGACCCAGTTTTTTGCTCCCGGGTATATAAACATTTTTTACAAACTCTTCTTAATTTAGAAGAACGAAAACCGAAAAACTACCAACATAAACTGGGAACACAGTAGACGTCAAATCACCGTCAACATGACACACATTCCAAACGGGCCATTTTTCTAAATAAATACAAAATCGATCAACCATGCGTAAACAAAACCATCACACAACATCCGCTACAAGCGGACTGACCACGAGTGATTAAAAATGCACCAGACTACAAAAGAGGCATGTTGCTACAAAAAACTGAGCTCCTTGCGCGTTGTTTTTACTCGGTTCAAGGATCCCATTCTGAGCCGCAATGGGAAAGATTGCAGAATTCTTTCGTAGAATATGCAGCTGCTGGTACTGCGAAACCTGTTGCGGCCCGCGCTGCTGCGGACCCTGCTGTCCCAACATCTGCGAATGGTTCCGTTGCCATCGCCGTCGAGGGCGTGGACAAGAACAAGTCGAGCTAGCCGAGTACGTAGCGCTCAAGGACACACCATGCCCTATGAAGCCGAAGGACAAAGGCGAGACTTCCTTAGTAATCAATGATTGAACTGAAAAGTCCAGTTGAGCAGTGAAATACCTTTTATTTACAAGTAAAAGACAGGCAACAGAACACGGCGGTGGTAAGCTCCTAGCAAATACAGACTGAAAGGAACCGTACAAAAACCAGCGCCATTCTATCGTTGTAACCGAACTAGGATTTGAAAACGAGTCACTTGAAACTGTTGCTTCTGTTTATAGTAACAAACAAGCGTATTTGAGATTTTTTGAGGTATTATGAACCTCATTTGGCTCACTGGTTTTAATATGCGCTATAGATTTGTTGCTCGCCTAAAATTTTGGTAAGCACACCTATGCAAATATCCCTCGTCCTTCCTACATCATTATCTTAGTGTTCAACAATCATACTTTTCTGCTATTATTTCGGTCGAAAATATTGTGGTATATTATGTGCATTCTTCTCTATTATTATTTCATAGATTACATATTGTATTATTTTTAAATAAAACCGGGAAATATATTTATCTTTCTGTTTCTATTTGGACGGGATCACGTTGTTATTAAATCTTATATGCTAGTTTCTGATTAGTCAAGTAATTAGGAATTTCCCAAGAACTATGATAGGTGTTCAGTCACTTGTGCAATCATTTTACGTCGTTTTATCGCATTAGAAAGAAGGTAAAAAATCTAAATACATATTTTTATTAAAAAATACTTTTTAAAAATAAATAACAGCAAGTTGCAATTGAATACATACACATACATACACAAATCACGTCTTCATCCCATACGGGGTAGACAGAGCCTAAGGTAACAAGACCTAAAGGCCACATTCAGCACTATCGTAGGCGTATAGGTGGAAAAGGGGAATCAAAATAGTGATTGATTGCTTGCCGCATCGCCTATAACATGATTCCTAAGACTTTCGCAGATTCCCTCGACGGGCTTTTACCATCTGCGCGGGACGCGAAGCAACTGGTACATTCTATGTTTTTTCTTTGCTCCCAGACCAGCATGGAATGCAATTGAAAACCCGTGGAATGCAGTGATTTGTTTTACTATGATTTTATGTTTGGTCCAGTTAACGATTTTAAAAAGGGTGTTTTCAATAAAAAGACATGTTTACTTTTTTTTTTACTTTTATTTACTTTTTTCTAATGACAAAAAAATGAGGTCAGTATAAGCGTTTTCTTAAAGTCCATTTCTCAACAGGACACAAATTGGCAATATATAATTCATAAATAAAATTAAAATACGTACGCCGTTTGTAACTGCTGTTTCTAATGAGTCACAGTAAAATGTCTGCCCATGAATAGACTCTTCTTATCCCTTAATGGCGGCCGTAAGGCTTGGGCCAGTGTCAGTTTAAATGACAAGTGTAGGGTAAAAAATAGAATTCAAAAATCTTGTGACAAAATGTCGGCAACTTTGTAGGGGAGATAGAGGCGAGTTGATACAAAGCCGATTTCTCTGAGCTTTGACAGTTTATTGGGCTGGTAACTTAGCTAATTCATTGCTCTTTCTACACTCCACAGTTTGTGTGTAGTTGTGACCTCGCTAACTGTCATAGGTGCAGAGAAATCGGCTTTGTATCAACTCACCTCTGTCTCAACTCTCCTCGGTCTCCCCTACCGGTGATACGGTCAAAGACCCCCCTCCCCCCCGTCGTGCACTTAGCCAGCGGTTATTGATATCCCTCAGAAACTGCCAGGAAATCAATAGCCGATGCCCAGGGTGCTCCGGACCAAGCACTGCTCTTTCCCCCGGACGGATCCAAAAACGAACCGCAGCTCTTGACCACACGCGGAGGTAACCCGACTCGCACCCCCATGAATAGACCGCAACGATGAAGAGTAGAGGGAGCTATTTGCTTCAGTGAATGTCATAGTGACATTACATTGAATAGACAAGGAAAACCATGTAACATTTACTTTGAGAAGGTTCTACGGTAGGTCAGGACTCAACTTGCTCGGTACAGTTCCTCTTTAAACTATTTCACACTATTTATTTGTGAATTCTGCAAGCCATGCCTTTGGCTGTACATTACGACAATAAAAAAAAACGTGCCAAATAAATCGAAACATTTATTACGTACAAGTACATTCACAATACGCTTAACAAGACGAGTTTACTCACACAAACGGACGTAGACAATACAGCATCGATTTCCCATACAAAAGGCAGCTCATTCGTTCTGATTAAACGCCACTGTCAATTCATTAATTATTGGCCGGATAAAGTATTTCACTGTACCCCATTTACAAATGCGATAGCTTTGAATACAAACTATTTTAACCTTTTAACAGACGCGTCGTGTACACCTTAATTCTAGCCATCTTTTTCCTGTGCTAAACATTTACTACGTGTGAGTTGCACCCAAGTTACTATAAAAATAAACCACTCAAAGGTTGTCTGGAAGCGATCCCTTAAAGGAATAAGTCCGTCTTTGTGTATCTCAGTGTTTGACAATTGTATTTGTTTTATGTTTGCACAATAAAGAGTTTACATACATACGTATCTAGAATAGCAATAAGAAAAACTATCAGGGAATCTATGAAATATTTGACAAGATCGTTGGTTATGGTTATAGTTTTTGTTATAGTTACTTGTGCAACTCCCACTATGTATTGTCGGTTCCCTAACATAAGTAGGTAACCACTGGATATTAGTGTAACCGAGTGTACTGTGAGTGAAGGCAAATCAGGCGAAGCAAAAAAAAATTACGTAGTTTACTTGTCACGCTGTTAGTCGTTCAAAAGGTTAAATTTTGTTTGGTAAGTTGCATTATGAGATTACCCAACTGGAGGACATATACAAAACAAGGAACAGACATGAGACAAACAATATAGTAACAATAATAACAAACACTGGACGCACATTTACCATACAGATACGCGTTAGAACCTTTTCACTAAACGCCGATGCGACTTTCACAGCTACAAAAGCGATGGCTTACCGCTACAAGGTTCACAAATGGACGCATTATTTGAATAAAACGTGACGGTGTAATCTGAAGACAGCTTCCAATTTTCTTAATATAATCTTCGTATGATTTGAGTTAATTTGCGAAATGTATAAAACTAATAAAGATTACTGATCGCAGCTTCTTGTTAGAAACAAGTGAAGGGCTTTACTTTGCAAGAAAGAGGTAGCAAATGACAGCGATATCACAGCAAGACGCTTGTACTACCTGTTAATACATATTGTCGCGTTAAGGCGCTTTCTGAGGCTTAGCAAGCGTTCAACAGACCCGTGACGTAAGAAACCACCAAAAGTGCTTGTAAGTGGATGTAAATGCGATGCGAGCTATCACACCAGACCTTTGATCTGTGTTCAAAAAGCGATACCTGACCGGAGCTGTGACAAGACAGAATTGAGCTCGTGAACGCTGGCCAAGGCTTGGCAAGCGTGTACCGTTATTAGGCACCAGCAAACAAACCATCACATCTAGTATCGTTGCGACTGTTTCTACTTCCAATGAGGATCGACTAACTTCAAGTGTTTTCTTACATCTTTTATCGCAATTATCTTGTAACTACGCATTAACACGCTTGCCAAGCATCGTCCTTCAAGTAATCCGCCATATTTTATAGTGTTACTTCTGTTCCAATAACTCTCCTAGGGCGTGCAATGGGGTATCACCAGAGTAAACACACCGCACACATTGTGGTGCGTCACCTTTCCGCTGAGATAGACTACCTGTTTTTTCTTACTGTTCATTCTAAAGAGAGACGGGTGATTACCCGTTCTATCTCGCTCCCGTGTAGCCATCCTGGCGACCCCCCACTGTACCCCGTTGCACTTGGCTAGTAATTGAAAACGCGCGACACTTCCAACAGTTTTAAACAGCTATGTCTTCAAACAGTTCTTTGAACTCGATCATGTCTGTTTGGGGCCTCGCAAAGCTGAAGTACAGGTGGTTCCTGCCTGCCCTGAAGGAGAGCAGCCTCAGTTTTGGTGTGATGTGGAACGTAGCCAGCTTGTTGGTGCTGTATAGAGACCGAGGGCGATTTGCTGCTTTCTTGGGCCGGGTCGGTAGGGTGCTGTAGTGGAATTTGGACGTCACTATCATCTGCCATCTCTTCCGATTCAACTGGATTCTGAAAGTTAAGTTACATTGGGTTCTCTTTTGGGTTCATTTAGAATAGGAAGAAATAGCGTCTTGTAAAATATAGTGGTGTGTGAACAAAACTCAAATTACAAGCAGACGAAGACCGAAAAGAGGGTGGATTTGGAGCTGTTTGACCGGGACTGGGGAACCTCACAAAAGACAGAAACGGATGGAAAGTGAAGAGGGAGGCCTCCGCCTAGCAGTGTGGATCTGAATACGCAGTGCTGGCAGGCCGTCTACGTGGGACGGAGGCGCCTTAGGGTGCCTGTCGTGGCTACGCGTAACCTTGGCGTTCCGAATGCTGAGGCCGTGGGTCGTAACAGTGACTGTGAGGAGAAAACCTCTATAAAAAATCCAGCGGCACCTGCGGGGGAGGGCGGGAGCTCCCAATCCTGCATTGCACAGGTGTCGCAGGGAGGTAGCCCCATCCCGGGGTGGGCCCGTAGGGCATCGCGGTTCACGAAAGTTCTCCCGTGGTGTCCTACAATAGTGCCAAATTAGGGAATCCGTGTGTTTTTTACTGGGTATGCCTGACGCCTCGGGAGAGCCCCAGATACCCCTGGTATTCCCGTACCGGGCCGGATGCATAAGGCGCATTTTCCACACCATAAAAAAAAAGGCCGTCTACGTGGACCGTCAACTTCCCGAGAGTTGCCGGTTGCGGGCAACTGTTTTTTTTTGTTTTTTTCGGAGGTGCGGAATGTCAAACTGTACTGAACCCAAGGCTTTTATGATGAGTGGTGTATGTTGAACACGACGACAAACATAATTCTAATGTATTTTTTATAAGAGACCATACGTCTGTTGGTACTTACAGTTCTGAATATTTTAAAATTCTTTTTACGGCACTATAAATTTTGACTGTCATCCTGATAAATTTTGAATATACTGTGTCAAAAGATTGTGCTCTTTTGTGTTTTCCTTGCAAAAAAGGCTTAAGGAACTAAGGCCATACAGCCATCTGTGTTGTTTTAATATGTATAAACAAAATAACAAAACCCAAACGACAAAATGTTTCGCATCCGCGTTTTGCACACTGAAAGTACTTAAATAAGACCTAACACGTAATTTTGCTAACATTTAATAGAAAAATATGACTACACGTTTTTCCGCACTCAATACCGATAACAAGTACCCAACATAACTGCCAATAACGACGTCGCACGGCGGAAGCTCCCGGGTGTTGCCACATAAGCACTACCAACGTATTTATAAGCATTCCATACGCGCTTGA
Source organism: Pandemis corylana (assembly GCA_949127965.1). NCBI lineage: Eukaryota > Metazoa > Arthropoda > Insecta > Lepidoptera > Tortricidae > Pandemis > Pandemis corylana. The sequence continues at coordinate 16,123,892 of OX421851.1, read as the reverse complement.
TTTCCTCCAAAGCCTGTCCGGGACAATAGGAACCGTGTAAAATTTCGCTATTTATATTTACTCGCATTGTTCATAGCGATTTTATGCCCCATAACCATAACAGCCGCAACGATATCGCCATCTATATTCAGAGCCCGCCAACGACGCAGGATAAATTCCCCATCCGAAAACCAACACGAACAGTAAATTATTTCACGAAACCCATCAGTGTCCCTCCGTCCGCATAAATTTAAAAAATAAAAGCGAAACAAATGAAATAAAGTATCTCGCCCATCCTAAAGCATTTTCAACCCTAAGCAGCCGGTCGGCTGAAAAATTTTCATTCTCGTTATAGCAATCGTTAGAAGGTCCCCGGGTCTCGGTTGTTTTATCATTGTTCAAGTTTGGCGCGGGGGAGAGGCGGGTCCGGTTACGATGGCCGCGAGGAATTCATAACTACGTTCAGTTTGTCGACTTATTTACGGCCTCGAAATTTTTCACAAGTTCTAAGTGGCCGGGTTTAAAAGTTGGCTGCGAGGTCGCGCCGATTTCTGCCTTGACACCGCTTAATAATTCAACCAACGTGCGCTACCTACTGTTGTTTAAAAAACACTTTTATGCTGTGCTTAGAAGAAAATGAGTGGCGAGATTTACGAGCTGAGGTTTAACGGCTAAGCCGGAGTATGCCAGACGTACACTTTATAATTTAAGTAGATTGTACGCGTATTATCGTGAATAGCTGAACTTTGAGGACTTCTTAAGCTGCGATAACCTGCCAACTTTGTTTTTCTACACAATGTTCTGCCGAACGTGATTGGAGCAAAGAAATGCTAAACCATTTTGTTGTTTAATTATTAAGACTCTTACCCTCTTATTCATAAACGCTCTGAAGGCTTCTGCTAACTTGGCAATCGTTTGTCCTTATCTGTGAAAGGTAAATGTCAAAGTGACAGATAAGGACAAACGATTGCTAAGTTAGCAGAAGCCTTCAAAGCGTTTATGAATAAGGGGGTTAGACTATTTATATTTATTAATTTCAAAACGTGCTTCGTATATTTTTAACTCCTGACGTCAATCTCTGTGTGTATGTGCCTGTCTGTGGAATTGTAGCTCTAAAACGGATGGACCGACTTCAGTGTGGTTTTTTCGTTCGAAAGCCAGTTTCCTTTGCGGTGCATCGTCATGTTTGGTGAAAATCAAATATCAGTTAAAAGATAATGATTGGATTGGATTGTGCTAAGATTAATGACATTGTAATGTTATAATATTGAATAAGGAACCTCTGGTTCCTAATGAAAGACTTGAGATCATTCAACGCATACAAGTACAATTTATGAGTGGTATTAGTACAATTTAACAGAAAATGGAACAATTAACGGATTATATGCAGAGCCGTGGGCTGGCAGGAGTCGTCTGACACACGGGCGTTTATGTGCCTTAAACAGATTTCGACCGTTCTGCACGTACTGTCAAGACTTGTCAAGTCATTACTAACGAAGGCTACGTTAATCACTTCCCTCCCCCCCCGCCTTCCTCTGTTTCCCCTCAACACAAAGCATAGTGATTTGATTATATTCTCTTTGCTCTACACTAGCGGTTGAAGTATGAAATTTTTGCGGCGCGGCCATTACAGTTTCTGCGTCAATCTGTACTTTTTCTGTAAACTACATTTTAGTAAAACGTAGTGATTATATTCTCTTTGCATTTTAGTTACACAAAATGTTTCAACATTGTTGTGTACCTAACTGCGACAGTGAGCGACAGGACGTTAAGTTGCATAAATTGCCCGCTAACCAAGATCGAGCTAAACTTTGGCTCGAAGTGATTTCGACGAGTGTCTCATCGGATTTTCTGGAGGAGTTTGAGGACCTAACATGGGAAGAACTTAGGAAGTCACATGTGTGCCACAAGCACTTTGAAAGTAAATACGTGCGCCAAAATTTGAAATTAACGTCTAACGCGTGCCCGACACTGTTTACTGCACAAGAAATGCTGACTGGATCACCGATAAATACTTACGCTAAAATAAGTAAGTTTACTTTATTTGTGATAATATTTACACATGTTAGTTAGTTCTAAACAGATCTATATGGGGAGTGCGAATGGTTGCGTTGGGAGGGGAAGGCCTAGACGGACGTTCCGAGACCAAATAGGAGACGTTTTGGAAAAAGGTCAGGTCAGGAGTACCCGAAACCGACGAGCATGTATGAAGAGATTGATGACTGTGGATGAAGCGAAAGAAATATGTCAGGATCGTAGTAAGTGGAATAAAGTAGTCTCTGCCTACCCCTGTGGGCAAGAGGCGTGACGGTATGTATGTATGTATGTAATAACTAATTAATTGAATACATGACGACACACGTACATACATCCATCGCCTCACAGAAACGCAGACATTCAACGCACACACTTCTGCATCGGCAAACAAGTCACACTCTGGTGCTGATGCGAGGAGCACGCTGATATGGTGCACCATATCAGCGCGCGAACCAGCGGCGACTGTTTGCGAGCTACGGTGCGGGCAGGAGGCACCGCCAGGAGATGACAGTGACGACGAGGCCTTAAATTAAATTTAGACGGGAGGGGAGCGTTCAGGCGCACTAGTTGCGCCCCCAGGTCGACACAGTCGGATTCCCCACGGAGGACACCATAAACCATAAAGAGACAGGTAGGTAGACTCAGAAAAGAAGATTAAAGCTTAATTTACATCATGAGCTAACGCTTTAAAACTGATCAATCAAACGCCGCAGTGTAATGCTAGCTGCACAACATTTTTTGCATGGACTCAAAGGAACTGATATGAGAGTAAATCAGCACCACTTGCTATCATCTCCATCTCCAGCCTTTATAGGTACTTTCGATTGCTGGACACCTGTCGAGTTGGGAACTTGACACATACCATTGAGCTGCTTTGCAGATTGTGTGCAGGTTTAGTCACACTGTTTCCTTCACCAAAACGCTCATAGTAAAATTCAAAAGGTAACATAATTTCTGAAAATCTGGATTCAGACCCACAAGTCCCACGGCACAACCATCTGCTGGAGAGGCTATAATGTATGTCAAACCACTAACTTAACGGTTCAGCAACTTAGAAAAGACACTAAGTATTAGAGACTGGCGCCATAATACAAAATGACAACTTTATACCTACTAATTATAGTAATAATCTTGTTTGGCATGCTTCAACCTATCAATCTATGCTAATATTATACCATAAAGAGGTAAAGTTTGCGAGCTTGTGAGTTTGTGAGGTTGTAGACGGTAATCTCTTGATCTACTGAACCAATTTTAAAAATTCTTTTAGCAACAGAAAGCAACATTATTTGTTAGTGTCATAGTCTATATTTCATTCTGAATGGACGAAGTTGCGGGCAACAGCCAGTGACTTATAGTTTTGTAAATTGTAAGGGAATGTAATTAGTAATTTTTAAATTGTAATACTTTGTTTATACAATATTCTAGGCATGTCTAAATAAATAATAAATATAATCATAAAATCAAATGACTACAGTATTTTATCTTTTCTAGAATCCATGGAGCAAGGGAGATGTATGAGGAGTGACCATACCTATAGCAAGAAGCGTCACTGTGACCACAGTTATGCGAAGGAACCAGAATGTGTCAACATAACAGGTCTGTATTTTTTACTCACAGTTTATTTAACACTCATTATATTATACATACAATCAAATTCATTCCATTGGGGGAGGCCTATGTCCAGCAGTGGACATCCTTCGGCTGACATGATAAATCAAATTCAACCAAAAGTATGTATGTATGCATGTACTCTTTATTGCACATTAAAATTTAAAAAATACAGAATTACAGAGAAAATAGTACAAAGACGAACTTATCCCTAAGAAGGGATCTCTTCCAGCTAACCTGAAGTATGTACCTATATAATATGTATGTAAATATGTTTGTCCGGGTGGAATCTTGGGACTCAATTTTGAAGCAGATATTAACCAATTGAGCTAAAATTTTTCATACTTTCTTTAAATTTTATTAAGCACTAGATTCTGCCTGCAATTTCGTCCGCATAGAATTAGACTTAAAAACTGATGTTAATAGTATATTCTGCAATAATTATTAACGTTGCGTCTCCTGGCAGCTTTGACCAGTATGACCTTTGACATGTTTATCGCTCTCCCGCGTGAACTGCAATTTTCCGGGATAAGAAGTAGCCTATGTTTTAATCTAGGGTACCCATACCTATCTCCATTCCAAATTTGATCCAAATCAGTCCAGTTGTTTCAGTGTGAAGAAGGAACAAATACACACACCCTCACAAACTTTCGGATTTATAATATTAGTAGGATATTCATGTAACCCCAGCCAGTAAATTTAGTACCTATTCATATTGGTAGAGGTTTAACCAACAAACTGGTCCCATTAATGCATTCTACAACAAAATCAATCACAGGCTTAGACTACCACAAAAGAGTAGGAAATGGATGAAAGTGAAACTATACTAGATATAGCTAAATACACACACTCACACACAAACCACGTCTTCATCCCTTACAGGGTAGACAGAGCCTAAGGTAACAGGTACCTACAGGCCACATTTAGCAAGATTGTGGGTGTATAGGTGGAAAATGGAATCAAAATAGTGATGGGTTGCTAGCCTCGTCGCCTATAACATGATTCCTATTATAATCGCCCATTCCCTCAATGGGAAATAGCTAAACATAAAATCTTTATAGACTATAGTATTTTGGCTTTTCTAGAATCCATGGAGCAAGGGAGATGTATGAGTGACCATACCTTACCTATACCAAGAAGCGTCGCTGTGACCTCAGTTATGCGAAGGATACTGTTTTATCAGAATGTGTCAACATGACAGGTCTGTATTTTTTACTCGCAGTTTATTTAACACACATTATATTATACATACAATCAAATTCATTCCATTGCAGATCTAAACAACAAAATTGCAAAGAACTGTTATGCCTTATCCGTCCTTTCGGAGACATGTTCTGAAAATGTCGTCAAGAGTGCATATTACGGAAATGTTTATTCACTCCTCTCGTATGGTATCATCTACTGGGGTGACTCCACAAATATTTCAACTACATTCAAGTTGCAAAAAAGGTGTTTACGTACTATGTATCACTTGCACTGCCGTCATTCACTTCGAAATGTTTTCAAGGAGAAGAAACTTTTAACACTAACTGGGATTTACATACTTGAGCTTTGTCTCTTTGTAAAACATAATGGAGAGTATTTCACACGGATGAATTCATTAAGCCACAATTTGCGCACTCAGTATAAATATAATTATCGTATTCCCAAGGTTCATAATAGAGTTATGTACAAAAGTGCCTTCATCGCTGCAATGCGAGTTTTTAACAGGTTGCCTGTTGATATTAAGTCACTCGAAGGTAAACAATTTAAAACCTCCTTAAAAAGTTGGCTCACTGATAGAGTCTTCTACAACATGAATGAGTATTATAATTATGACAATAGATCATGCCTGTATTAACTTTTTTTAGTAATAAGTGTCATATATTGTACGTCCGTGATGGATAAACTGTTGGTTCTAAGTATATATTTGTTAACATATCTGTACACAGTTAAACAATAAACGTTATTCTATTCTATTCTATTCTATTCTATTGGGGGAGGCCTATGTCCAGCAGTGGACGTCCTTCGGCTGACATGATAAATCAAATTCAACCAAAAGTATGTATGTATGTATGTATGTAAACTCTTTATTGCACATTAAAATTTAAAAAATACAGAAATACAGAGAAAATAGTACAAAGGCGAACTTATCCCTAAGAAGGGATCTCTTCCAGCTAACCTGAAGTACACACGGCATACCTATTTTTTACAAGCTTTACATTGACTTGTAGTGTATGTATGTGCATATTATAATTATGTATGTAAATATGTTTGTCCGGGTGGAATCTTGAGACTCAATTTTGAAGCAGATATTAACCAATTGAGCTAAAACTTTGCATACTTGAATAAGTCAGTTGACAATACAATAATCTGGTTGTGGAGTTCTGGTGACCCAGCCAGGATCGTCTCCGCAGCAGGGAACTCTTCAACGGTTGGTTTGATTGACTTGAAATTTGGTACACAATGTAGGACGGATGACAATGCAAGTACCGGCAGCAAAAAAGATTGTATCCAAAGTGAAACTTTTTGACAAACTTATTTATAGGTAAGCAGGCTAGTTGTCTAAGTAGGTATGTCATTCTATGCACACATCCACACTTACCTGCTACTTAAATTATACACACATTTATACACAACAAAATGATTACATATGTAAACTATATCAGAAAGAGGTAAAAATATAACGGATAATATTTGAAGATTCAGGGTCTCTTCTCTCGCTTACACTGGCGATAGTGGCGGTAAAGAATTCTGACGTGTGGGTGGGTATGCTTACGGGATAATTTTGCCGTGTATACATGCAAATAAAGTTACGACAACTAGTCGTTCTTATTGGAATAAGAACAGACATATAATATATTTTATGATAGTATGTCTTATTTATTTTTTCAGCCACTGTTCCAATGCCACATGGAGCACTGACTGACCAAAATACTGCTAACACAGGTAAAAGGCTCTTGAATTTTTTTCTTTTGATTTACTTTGAAATTCTTGGATTACTCTAAAATACTGTTTAAGGATAGAACTTCAAGCTTTACATTGACTTGCAGTGTATGTATGTATCTACCTATATATTATGTACCTACTAGCTGTTGCCCGCAACTTCGTCGGCATAGAATTCGTTTATCGCTTTCCCGCAGGAATGACGCAATTTTCCGGGATAAAAAGTAGCCTATGTGTTATTCCAGACTATAATCTATCTATGTTCCAAATTTCATCCAGATCTGTCTAGCCGTTCTGGCGTGAAAGAGTAACAAACATCCAAACATTCTCACAAACTTTCACATTTATAATATTAGAAGGTAAAATAAGAACAGACATATAATATATTTTATGATAGTATGTCTTATTTATTTTTTCAGCCACTGTTGCAATGGTTCCAATGCCACATGGAGCACTGACTGACCAAAATACTGCTAATACAGGTAAAAGGCTCTTGAATTTTTTTCCTTTGATTTACTTAAAATTATTGGATTACTCTAAAATACTGTTTAAGGATAGAACTTCTCTATAATTAACGTCCCTGCATCGAGAAAATAATATAATAGTAACAGGATGCAGACAGTCTTATGCCGGCTGATTCTTAACAGATCTCATACTTTGCCAACTGCTAGTAGATCTTGGACATGTAGAAGAGCCATTCTCATTTCTACTTACTTTTGTAAAGATAATATTCTAAAGTTTAACAAAAATTTTACTAAAGTTTCTATTCAGTTACATGTCGTTTGAAAATTTTCATGCTACGTAGGGATTTTAACACCAAAATCGGGCCAATTTTGAATTCGACACCTTTAAAATACAGTAAGTTTTTTTTTCAGCCTCTATAGAAATTATTCACTCGCCCAAAATGCGCAAAACATTGACCTGCAGAAGGAGAATTATAGCAAAGTTTGAAAAACTCTCTCCTCGCTGTAAAAAACTGTATGAGCTTCACAAGAAAGCTAAAAGGCAACTTAACTACAGCCGCCGCGTCAACATGGCCATAAAAGCCTCCAAGGAAGAATCATTCAAAAAATTGATGGAGGGAATGAATCCAGTTGCACGGAAATTTTTGTGGATGCAAGTCAAACAATGCACAAGAAGTAAAAAAGGATGATTGTATTTATCGTTGATACAACTGATAAATGATAAAATTGTAAGCATAATAATAATTATTATATTGGTCTTGTGGACTTCGAAGTGCCCTACTATAAGTACACACCTGCACCAGTTCTTGAAAATGGTCGTGTCACGCTCTTATTGGGATCGATCTATCATCACGGACAGGACTATTGTCGCCAATAAACCTGATATCGTGCTGATAGATCGATCGAAGCGCCAGGCAGTGCTCGTAGACATCACGATCCCCCATGACGTGAACCTCGTGAAGGCCGAGAAGGACGAAGTCAGCAAGTACCTTGACGTGGCTCAAGAGGTTACCGCCATGTGGCCTGTTGATTCCACGATCACTGTCCCGATAGTCGTTTCGGCAAACGGTCTAATAGCGAAGAGCCTTGACCATCACCTTAAAAGGCTCTCGTTTTCTCTTTACTTTTTATATCAATATTGTAAGAACCTAACTTAAGATAAAAATAAATATACAAATTATTATATAAGGTATGGGTATCGGAAGTGGTGATTTCGTAAACCAGTATGAACTGGGATATGTGCCTGGTGACAGCCGCCTCTGTAACTCTGTAACTGGCGTCACTGAAAATCAGCGTCACGACATTATCCTGGATCTTATCGTGACACATAGCTGAGTGGCGGCCATTTGACTGGTTGGAATAAGTATGTATCCATGTAAAATATTCTGCTTGTGTTTCTGTATCAGATAAAGTTTTCTATCCTGGATCTTATCGTGACACATAGCTGAGTGGCGGCCATTTGGCTGGTTGGAATAAGTAGGTATCCATGTAAAATATTCTGCTTGTGTTTCTGTATCAGATAAAGTTTTCTATCCTGGATCTTATCGTGACACATAGCTGAGTGGCGGCCATTTGGCTGGTTGGAATAAGTAGGTATCCATGTAAAATATTCTGCTTGTGTTACTGTATCAGATAAAGTTTTCTATCCTGGATCTTATCGTGACACATAGCTGAGTGGCGGCCATTTGGCTGGTTGGAATAAGTAGGTATCCATGTAAAATATTCTGCTCGTGTTTCTGTATCAGATAATAAAGTTTTCTTATTCTTATTCTTATTCTTATTTCAGAATCTATTTCAGTTTAGTTAGCTCACATAAATCGCACATAGATCCTGATTACAAGACATTGTAATTTTTGCAGCATTTTCATTGCGGCGTAGTGTTATGTTAATTAAATAGAATTTGTAACACTTCTACTCTTAAATGAAAATGCTACACAATGTATGTCTAGATCATAATAAAGATCAAGCTAGGAATTTCATTGTTCAAATTTCCCGCGGTTGCACAGGAACTGCTGCAACATTCCCTGAGCGGTACAATTTAGGGATCCTTTAAAAGCGAGCTTTCCTGTCCTGAAAGGGCCGGCAACGCAACTGTGATTCCCCAAGTCTTGCAGGTGTCCCTGGGCGACGGTGATTACTTTCCATCAGGTGACCCGTCTGCTCGTTTGCCCCCTTTTATATAAAAAAAAAAAAAAAAAAAAAAAGGAAGAGGATTTAAATTTGAGGTATATTCCCGCCTTTTGTTGGTTGTTTCAGCTTTTTGTCATAGCACGTCATTGGATCGCGTTAAAAAAAAAAAAAAAAGTCACTATCGTAGTTTAGATTTGACGTATCGTTAAAGCTTAAACCGAATGTATGGGAGATGGTCATCTGATACGTAGTATCTCTTAGTAGTCTGTGGTCTGACACATGGCAGCTAGCGCCACGTCAGACCGTCCACCTTCTTTGAAAGAGGTTGCTTCCCGACATTTGTATAATCGACACTTATTTTTGAAATAGTTTATTTTACAGTATATTTGTATCTTTTTGTGACCTTATATTTATTGGACAATCTTCATTGAAATCCAATTAATCGATTATTGTAAGTCTAGTTTCACATAATGTATATACAATTCATTTCTGTAATGTAAATTCGACCTATCTCTTCCTCTAAAATGCAGCGCCCAACATTCATCAATTTATTGTACCTATGACATGTGACTTGCATTAAATAAATAAATAAATAACTTTACTTAGGTACTTTGCCACTTCTTGCTATAGTGAGGACAGGTAATGCAAAAGAGTCACACTCCGAATCCATTCTATTCACGCTGTTTTACTTTATGCTTTCTCTAAATAAGTACATCGCATCATTGTGTCTTGTCTAATCTTAATTTGTCTGACATGGTACTTCTGCGGTCGACTGTCCCGTGTTATTAACGAACAATAAGAGTTTTCTTCTCTTGTTTGTAAAGAGTCCATAAACCCAGTCGTTTGTCCGGGGCCGCGGGCGACGTATTACGTTTTATACCCGCTTTGGACTTTTTGATTAAGTACGTTATATTTGCACAAAGGAGCGTGTAATGTTACATTGTTTTATGACCAGTAAATTATTATTATTTGTGCCGTAATTAGTTTTATGGATGGGTAAAGCTTTTATTAGTATTAGAAAGTTTCCATAGTAAATTTTATACATATTTGGAGTACCAAAGTTTTTTTTCGTGACAATTTAATTGCCTGTAGCTCCTCAAAAAACAAAGGCGAGAGATGCGGTCAAACAGGTGCTAACACTGAAATGAAAATGGTCAGGTCATATTCAGAGAGCAACGGATGAGAGGTGGTCACAAACAATTACAAATTGGTAAAGATGAAGTGACGATATAGTAGAAATAGCCGGAAACCTATGGTCGAGACTTGCAAAAGATAGATTCACCTGGAGCAGTTTGGAGGAGGCTTTCACCGCAAAAGGCACAAAACTAACATTACTAACAAATAAATAAGTACCTATACAAATTACAAAATAGTATAGTAACCATTACATGTAAGGGATAAAATAAAGGTTATAAATAAATAAATAAATAATGTAGCTCCTCAAAGCATGATTGGTTCCACACCCCTTAGATCGCAAGTAAAAAAAAAACTTAGTCAAGATTACATCATGCATATGGCCATGTACTAGGACGTGTACATGTTTTTTGTCCAAGTTTTGCAATATTAATAGAACTATGTATGTAGGTCGGGTGATCAATAAAAGATTCATTAAATTCTTTTAGCACTATTTCCAAAACAACATAAAAAAAATTTAAATAATACAAATCGGCGCTCTCATGGCCGCCGTCCGTCCTTGTCTTTTTTTTCTCTGACACATTCACTCTCTCATACTTCCATTTCAGTCATTCATTCTGTCATTCATTCCGTTCACTCCCACGTATGTAATACGGAAAGGCAGTTCGATTAAATATTGCATTTGGACATTATGAAAGTATCGTAAAAGAGATGACAAAAAGTGAAATTAAAAGTAATATTGGTCAAGAAATATGGATTAGCGATTAGAAAGAGATCCGATATGACATGTGACTTCATTTATGTTACAACGCCCATGTAAACTCTATAAAAAAAATGTCTTTTAGAAAGAGATAGACAAAATCTTTGATAGTTTATGACTCGGTTGTTTTTATAGTTTTTTGAAATACATTTTTTTAATTGTTTATTACATAAATGAGCGTTTAATGAAAGCCATGAAAAAAATCATGAATATTCCCTATTGTAGCCGTTTTACACAATAAACACAAATCACGTCTTCATCCCTTACAGGGTAGACAGAGCCTAAACTGACAAAACCTACTGGCCACGTTTGGCAAAATTGTGGGGCTAGGTCTAGATGGAAAATGGAATCAAAATCCGGTAATGGATGGGTCGCTAGCTGCATCCGCCTACGATTTTCGCCCGTTCCCTCGATACGCCTTTACCATCTGCCCGGGAAGAGAAGCAACTGGCACATTCTATGTTTTTGTTTGGACCAGCATGGAAGTAGCCGTTTTGCGGTTTTGCCATAGTATTAGCTAAGTTATTGTTTGTTTAAAACTCCGACCACGCACTAACCACCATTTACATTAGCTTTCAATTTGCACTAAAACATTATTTACCCCGTCAGGATATTCACCGAAGTTAATATGAAATTCCAAATTACCTGGCTACCTTGGAACTGCAACCGCAGCGAGAAAGTACGGGACTTGAGAACTTTCCTTTGATATGCCGGAAAGTACAGTTTTGCACCTCATTATTTTAGGTGTGAAACAGAAGGTACTACTGATTTGGACTGGTACTACCTACTCGTAAAGAACTCAGGGGTTACGTATGCTAAAAAACCAGCCGAGTGCGAGTCCGTACGAGTTCGGCAAGAGAACATATAATCCAGTGTTAGTAGAGCCCTACTCTTAAGCAAAATGTAGGCTGTGTGAGGTCAGTTTATATTGGTTTATTACATAGGCGAACAGACACAAAAAAAGATATTTTTTTTATGTGTTCTTATAATGGCAAGAGAAATACATCATGTGTGAAAATGTCAACTACCTAGCTAAGTAAGGTTCATGAGATAAAGCCTGGTGACAGACAGACAGACAGACGGGACACTTTGGGTATGGAACCCTAAAAAATTTCCGCCCACGCTATTTTTTTTAAACTGTGGTAAATTAGGTTAGTCTCACTCTCTCAAAACAGGTAATTTCATTAATTGAAATCCAGGCAAAAATCCAGTGTTGAGTATCAAGATACCAGAGCGGATCCCGTGTTCCTTTGTTTTTGTTTCTCCTAAAATAAACTCGGCTAAAATCTTGTGCGATTTCAATTCCAAAACCGCACCAATTTTTACATTTCGATTGACTCAATGTGTTTGAATCCGTATAATTCTACCATTCGTAGAGCGAAAGACCCTAGAGATTTGCAAGCGAAGCAAGTTTATTTTAAATAGCTTTAATAGAATTGGGGACTCTCCTGGTTTGCCTCGAACGACAGAATCTTTAACTCTGTATTTTATCCGACTTCGGCGAACTCAGAAGAGTTATGACTTCAGTAGTAACTCGTTTTCGCTTCTACCAAAAAATATACATACACTAGCGTTGCCCGCAACTTCGTTTGCGTAGAATTCGTTTATCGCTATCCCGCGGGAATCACGCAATTTTCCGGGATAAAAAGTAGCCTATGTGTTATTCCAGACTATAATCTATCTATGTTCCAAATTTCATCCAGATCGGCCCAGTACTTTTTGAGCCTATTCATTATAAACATACAAACATACAAAAATAGGTACAAATCTTTCCTCTTTATAATATTAGTATAGATATGTATGTATGTACATTTTTATACTTATTTCATTAGACGTGTGCTGTAAGCGTCTTCGCCCCGCAAAAGTAGGCATCAGGAAAAGTCTAATGCAAAAGTTAATTAAAATCCCGAACTCCTGAGTGCTTTGAGACAAGCCCATTCATTATTTGGTTCCATTTTCATTCCGAACCCGGATACACCTTTTCCCAAAAATATTTGGAAGCAGGCTATCAGATAAACAAAAGAGACACGCGCTTCCCCGTCCTCTAATCGATATTCAGCCCCGCAACATTATCATTCAAAAACCGCAATCGAGTTATCAAAACACTCGATGTTTTTCCTTTTCCGTCGATGTTGACTTTTCACGTTACTCTCACCTCAGTCGATACAAGCGAGATGCAATCGGGTGTAAATCGATACCTCCCTGTTCACCTGTCAAAACGGGAAAGGGTCCACAAATCATTGATTTACCCTATTCGGAGCGCCGCATCTCTCGTCGGGTAAAGGGAGGAATTATCGCCCTTATTCGGGTAAATAGGTGTCTGATTGTGCTGTTTTTAGGGTTTTGTAAACGTAGAATCTGCGTGGAAAGGACAACCGTATTGATTTACTTTTGGGATTCGCTCGCAAAATTAAAAAATGAGGTGACATGAAATTCGCTGTGTCGCTGTATTTTTGGAATGGCATGTGATGGAATAAAATGCATGTTAGCGGAACTCTACGGTGTGGCCATGCTAAAATCTATGATCTATGGTGAATCTATAATATTTCGCATCTCTTTATCTTTGTTTTATTTAATGTATGATAGCGGGCAAACGATCATGCCGCTTTTATTGCCTGCGATTGTCGATTTGTCAAATTTATACCAGTAAATATGTCTATTTCTGTTTGTTACGTTTTAGAGAACTTAGGTCAAAACAAGCGACTAAATTAAATAAAACTCAATTTTTGTTTCCTTTTAGAGTTCGAGTACAGAAAAAAAAAACTGTTGGAACTGTTATCGGTTTTAGTATCCTCAGCCAATTTTTTTTCGAATACCTTCCATGTACAGACTTCCGACCCCTCGCAGCTTTATTATTGTGTATAGAAAATGGAAAAGGCTACATGTTTAATAGCTACTCCACCTTTTAGCTCTGTCGGTGGTAACTGAAACCTGAATAGTCTTGTACAAGTCTAGGTTCAAGTGCTAACCATGCCTCGGTTATGCATCGGACGCAAAACATAAGCGGAAGCGATAGTGTCAACCTCAATTATTTTAAAATACAAATGAGGAAAAGATACAATACATCATGATTAATCTAAAAGTTAACTAAATATACAAAACTTAAAACTAAATAAATATACCTAACTATAAAAAGAAAACACCATCTAAAAGGCTCTCCTGCGGCATAGACCCCAACACACTGGCGGCATTACCTCTCTGTACAGCCAGAGAAATTCGCTGGGAGAGGTAAGCGCCAGCTCTGGGGTCTCCTGAGGTCTCTGTCAGCCGGGACGACAAGGCTCTCATGAAGGCCCTCATGTCAGCCGACCAGGGACCCATTGTCTCCACTGCGAGCGCCGCAAACTCATAGTCCTTTAAAAGAGAAGAGTATTTGCGGCGCTTGAGAGCCTGGTCAGCTGCAGCCCCGGCCTGTGAGCGGGTTGCCTGGATGAGGAAAATAACACCGGCAATCAGTTTTGAGTATAATATTTAAAATACTAACTGCTAGATTGGATGGGCTCTGAAATAACAGAGACGAGACCAAAATAATTTACAGCTGTCGCCGCATATGTTGGAAATACTTACATCTACTCGCTCTAACGTACGCGTATTTTATCGCTCTTTCTCTTGATTTTTCAATTTGCTTGCTATATTACTAGCCCGCGACTTTGTTTTCGCAGAATTCGTTTATCCCGCAGGAATTATGCAAATTTCCGGGATAAAAACTATCCTGTGTCCATTTCACGGACTGAATCTATCTCTGTACCAAATTCATTAAAATACGTTCAGTGGTTTTGGCGTCAATACGTAACAGACAGACAGACAAACAGAGTTACTTTCGCATTCATCATATTAAGTAGGGATTGAAATCGTCAATATATGTCGTCGATGGTGGATTTTAATGTCTCATTCAAGATTTCTTCCATGCAGGTCTAGGAGTAATGAAAAAGCATACAATGTAGGGGAGACCTAGGTGGGTTGCAACAAAGGTAAGTTGACACAACACCAATATCTCGGGAACTGTAGAAAATAGAAGTATAGCAACAACGCATTTCAAACCTTGAGCTCGGTCTGGGAGACTTGTCAGAACATGTCGCGGCCGCCAGGCGAACGGTTGCAGAGATACAGCGTCGGTGGTCAAAATTGTACGAAAAGTAAGATTTTTATCATTTTTTCGATACTGTTTCTTTATGTGTAATGAATCCGATTTAGTGCTGAGTGTAGATGATTTTTAAAGCATGATTAAGTTAGTTTTACATGCATATTTCATATTTTAGATAAAATAACGGCTTGTAGGTTGTAATCGTAATGACACGTTAAGAACCGTAAATTTCAATGGAGAGGTAAGTTGAAACACCTTGTTGCAACTCACCTCGATCATTTTTTTAAACTTTTTTCTTGTTTTGTTTAGAATGCCAAATAATTACGTGCGGAAGACAAATAGAGGCGAAGACTACAAAGAACAAGAAGAAGAAATTCTCACAAAAATCCGACAGTGAACATGAAAATGATGATGATTATTGATGTCTGTGCTGCTTAGAGCCATATAAAAATAGTAGACCTAACGAGGAATGGGTGCAGTGTATACATAGAGTGCAAGAGTTGGGCTCACGTGGATTGCACAAATTGTGAATTAAATTATATCTGCCAAAACTGTTTATCCGATTGAATCTGTTAGTTTTTTGTGCAATGTTTTATTGTTCTAGTTTGTTATCTTGGGTTAGTTACTAAACATAGTCCCACAAAGTATGTAATACAAAATAAAAATAAAATTATATTAAAAATTATATATTATTAAAATAAATTTGACATATCTAAAGACTAAAATTTGATATAGTATATAGGATAAACCTACTTGCAATGTGCCTTACTAATTATAATTAAAAATAAACTATTATAAGTAGGTAAAGATATTGTATACTGTTGACGGATGACAAAGGCTGTTTCTTTAACATTAAAAGGTTTTCATTCACTTAAAATTTGCGTTTTTTATTTTTAAATGCTTCATTTATCAATGTGTCAACTTACCTATATACCTGTTTCATCTTACCTCTATACTAGGAGAGTTGAAACACTCTGACTTTATTTAGAAATAATTATTTTTTAAATAGTTGTCACTACTAATTACGACTTTAACTGAAATAAATTGTTAGAGTATTAAATTTGCTTTCTAGCGATGTGTATCTCATAGTTCTAAAACGTATAGTGAGGCATTTATGACCTGAATTGTAAATTTTGTGTCAACCCACCTAGATCTCCCCTACCAGTTGCTTCTCTTCCCGTGCAGCTGGTAAAAGCCCATTGAAGGAATGGGCGAGAATCTTAGAAATCATACTATATGCGATGCAGCTAGCAAAGTATCACTATTTTGAATCCCCTTTCCACCTATACGCCCACAATCATGCTAAACGTGGCCTTTTGCTCTTGTAACCTTAGGCTACCCTGTAATGGATAAAGACGTGATTTATTTTTCAACAATAAATAATATTTCAATATTTCAATTTCAATGTATGTGTGTACAGTCAGCATCAAATAGTTCATGACACCCAAAGTAGCCAAATAGTTAGCAACTACATCACTATTACAGTTGAAATAAGGTCGTGTTGCTAACTTTTTGGCCACTTTGGGTGTCACGAACTATTTGACGCTGATTGTATTCAAGACTGTACCGGCTTTCTCTCAACACTTGTTCCACGTCAGTACTGAAGTTCCCTTAACGATTCCTCAAGAAACGTGTCTGCAATTCCGACCGCCGACCGGTGGGAAGCGGGTCAACCTCTTTGAATGCATCTTTGACCCACAACCGCGGGGATCACACGTACAGGAATGACGAGTGCTTATTGCGGACGAGTATGGCTCAATCAACTTTTAGACGCCATTTTAATGGTTCCGTAACTCAAAAAAGGGGTCTTTACGGGATCACTTTGTAGTCCGACCGTCCGTTAAGACCCTTTTTTCGCAACGCAGAGGTATAAAGTTGACATCAATACATACTTAGGTCTGCGGTCCCTTAAAACTGTGAAAAATCAACCCTCTAATTTATCAAAAGATACACCCCTTTTTCATAAATGCTCTATAAGCTTCTGCTAACCTAGCAATCGTTTGTTCTTATCTGTGAAAGGTAAATGTCAAAGTGACAGATAAGGACAAACGATTGCTAAGTTAGAAGAAACCGCGCGAGACAGAAAAAAAAGTTAGCGGAAGCCTATAGAGCGTTTATGAATAAAAGGGTAAGTCTTCAAAAGATACAGTCATTAGAAAATAATAATAAAAATAGGGTGAGTGAAACAGGAGTTTTGTATAAAACCGAATGTGACAAATTCTTCTTCTTCTCTCCTTAAGGCTGTAAGGCTTGCGCCAATGTCAGTGCGGTAAAAATATAATTCAAAAATCTTGTGACAAAATGTCGGCAACGTTGTACGGTAATGGTCAAAGACCCCTCCTCCCTCCCTGTCGGGCTCTTAGCCAACGGTCAATGATATCCCTCAGAAACTGCCAGGAAATCATTAGCCGATGCCCAGGGTGCACCGGACCAAGCACTGCTTTTCCCCCCGGACGGATCCAAAAACGAACCGCAGCTCTTGACCACACGTGGAGGTAACCCGACTCGCACCCCATGTGACAAATTACGCGATCTTTTTCGAGACAATTTTTGTTCCTAAAACTTACTCGAAAAGATATGATAATGAATATGTGAGACAAATGTTCAACCATTTAAGTTTTTTTTGTAACACGGCAAATGTTTAGTTACTAATTGTTTCTGTCGTAACATGAAATAACTATGGCGAAGCGTGTTTCATGCGACATCAGTAATTGCTTGTTATTTACTAGCATGCAACACACTTTAACTAGTCAAAGTTGATTTCTTTAGCATATTAATTGTTAATTTAAATTTACTACTGCGTACGATGTGCCAACAAAATCTTATTACTACGGCTCAGTTGGCTTGTCAAGTTAATAATACCTTTTTGGTGATGTTACTTATTTGGGGGAGCAAATAATAAGTCAGTGATTTTTCAGGGAAACAGAAGTGGCAAAAGTACAATCAAAAAGGAACGTTTAAGACTGTACAACTTTTTGGAGTTTTTACCTTTTTTAGAGTTATTGTTCATGGCTTATAAATGTCTTTTTAATTATTATACTTTTTTGTTTTTCCCGGAACCTGTGCCTTTAATATTATGCTCTCCCAAATAGTTTTTAACTATGTCATCGGCCTTCCATAGGTTAGATGTTCGACCATTTCATTTGTATGTTGAAATTATTTTTATATTTAGTTTGTTTTTATTCACGTAACGTTTAAACGGAATTTTGTTTTGAAAATATGCATTTATGCCGCTCATTTTTCTTGGCAATGATGGTCTTGCCAGAAGCGCTTGTAGTTTCAAGAAAAGGAGAGTAAAAGTGCTCTTTGCCGGCTTATTTGCAAAATAAGCTTTTGATATTTGAATTTGATCAATCCAATCTGACCTCAAAACAAATTAACATACGAAGTGAAGCTAACAAAAAAAAATACAAACAGCTAATGGTACAGCTGGTAGCCAAGACGGCATCAGCGTATTGAGTGATGATTATAGTGCACACATGTAGGCAAATGTGCCGCTATATGTTACAATGTGTACGTTTATGACCACAAACTGATGTGGTACTTAGTCGAACCGGGCGTGCGGTAATGTCTTGATGCAAATGAGGAAAGTTAGACACGGGGACTACCAAATTCCAAGTCGTGTCTTGTTCGTATAGCATTCGAGATTGTTCCATGCCATTTAGATCCTCTCCGTTGTGCACCGGGGTTTAATCACGAGCAATCGTTAATTAGTATCGAGTACTCGCGAATTAAAAGTTCCGCATAATATCTAGCAAGATTAGGAAATCCAGTGTTACCAGAGCCTTCCTTCAATTTAGATTTTTAGATCTATTTTATTACTTGTACTCTTACTAAAATTAAAAAATGCGAAAGTTTATGACGATGTGAGTGAGTGAGCGTATGTTTGTTCCTTCTTCACGCTAAAACAACTGGATGTATTTGGATAAAATTAGGAACCAAGATAGCTGGTACCCTAGTATTTCACAGGTTACTTTTCATCCCGGAAAATTGCGTAGTTCCCGCGGGATAGCGATAAACATGTGAAAAGTCGTAGCGTGAGTCGCAACCTAAATACTTATTGCAGAATATACTTTCAACATCAGTTCTTAGTCTAATTCTACGCGGACGAAGTCGCGGGCAGAAGCTAGTTGTACTAAAAGAGCTACCGTTACACAAGCCTTTACTAGTGAATCTTTTGATTGCGTAGACTTAGAGAGTTGTTTTTTCACGGCCAGAGGGATTGTATATTTCAGTATTTGGTATTAATTTTAACTTCGTATCTTTAGAATGGTTTCGCGCTACGTCCGATCTCAAATCGGATGACGGAGATCGGATCTAGTGCGTAAATTACCATAGAAACAGTTCTACTGCTACTACGGACCATATTTTCACGGGTTCGGATTGGATTCTGATCGAACGTAGTGCGAAACCGCTCTAACGCGTTCCTGAGAATAAGGGTCTTGACGGGTACGTATTAAAATACATAAAGTTTAAAATGTATAATGGGTTAAAATACATAATGGTTTATAATATATAATGCGATTTTCTCAGAAAGTTACAAATTAACAGGATTGTTATAAAACAAACCTAACCTAACCTAAACCAATATAGATTACGGTATCAAAAAAGTTCATTTAGAAGCGATAGTTTTACAGAAAATTGCGTTATATATTTTGAACCATTATGTATTTTAACCCATTATACATTTTAAACTTTATGTATTCTGATCCGCTCCCGGTCTTGACAGACAAGCGGACGAACGAACAACAAAGCGAAGGATAGGAATAAGGGTTCCGTTTCTTCCTTTTGCGGTACAGAACCCTAAAAAGTATGAAGAACTGACAATGTAAGTCCAATCTAACAGTAGCCTTAATGGCTTTTAGTCTGAATAAAACGTTGAGATTTTTGCTTCACCTTTAAAAGGAATACGACATGAGATTTCTTAACGAAGCAAGGAAAGCTCTATTATATTTTCATTTAATGCCGCTTTCGCGTGCTACGTTCATTAAAGCCTCGGCGAAATAAAAGGAAATAAGAGCAACGCGTTCCTTTACCCGCAGAACTCTAGGATTCCAAGCATACATTGCATTAAGTAGTTATAAATTTTCCGTTCCGGCAACACCGCGTTAACACATTTAAAAAACAAAGTACTTATTAAATCGGCCGTTTCAGCAAGTTTGTTTCCATTTACTCGGACAGTAATTTGCGTCCCGGACTTTGAACGCACCCACATAAATCAAAATGTCAAAGGAGTGCGTAAAAATCAGTTACGCAGGGAGTCTGTCAGAGAGAGAACCAATTAGGGAAAATATTGCGGTCCCGCGTAATCTGGGACCTCCCGGTGCCCAGATTGATTCACTACGGTACGTATAAATATTTTAGAACGCGCGACCCCTGGCTGAACGCAGTGGTTCCTTTGCCGAGCACGTCGCGTGGCGCTAAATAAAAAATATGCGGACGTTGTCTTTGGTTTCACATTTTGTTGGTTTTAGCGGGAAAACATCTGTCACGGACACGTAGCGGATTGTTTTGTGAATTCTGTTTTATTTTCTGTTGTTTCGGGAAAAGAATTTCTATTTTGGGCACGTTTTGATTTGGGGTGTAAGAGTGACACCCTTTGAGTTATTACTTGCGTACATACTAAGTGTCAGTGACCTTTCCAAGGTAAATTTTCTTTGATGTTAGTGAAGTGTCGGTTGTTTCGTTGGCGTACTTGTTGTGATCGGTTAGCACATAACAGGCAGTTAGGTTAGAAAGTACCATGGTGCAAAGGAGTGACTTGATTTTGACAAAAAAAAAATTACAGGACTGTTCAATTAAAAAAGTACCCCAGCTGAAAAATACCAGAATAATTTTAATACACCTTTTAAAGTACTTATCAATATTTTGAATCGATAATACGACGCTTTGTCTAACTGAAGATGATTCAGTGTGACGATGAAACGGTGTGTGAAGAAAACATCCACCAATAGGAGAGCTGCGCTAAGAATATAAAGCAATCCTATTGGAGACTGAAGAGTAAAAATGTGTGGATCCGTCAAGCTTTTACCACCAATGCGGGAAGAAAACCAACATTTTGTGTTTTTTCTTTGCTGTCAGACCAGCATGGAAGGGGAAAGGGGCGCTTTTAAGTATAGCGACTAAATCGAGATTTAATTTTTCCGTCAAGTGGCTCTAAAGAGACAAGGACATCATTCTAGTTGCCATAAGATAAAGAAGTCCTGACGCATGAGAACTTGTATCTACAAGGTATATTTTAAGAGGTTATTAACGCGGCCAATTCTCTTTGTATTCGAATAGTTGTCACTTGTTTTTGTACGCAATTGAACGTAAAACATCTTCTTTTCTGCTTCAGCTTATTCCATAGCCAACGTATATCAACTTAGCCAGTGATGTCTAGGCCGAATGTGAAAAAACGGCTTCCCGGCTATTACGAGTAAGTGTAACGGACCCTTTTAATGGCCACTTAGGGAAAGATCGGGCTGATCTACACTCAAGAGGCTCCCGATTCCGGACGATTTATAAAATTGGTATCATTTTTTGGCTTATTACTCTGAAGTTTGGGTCATTCCCCGAACGTTTAAAGCGCTTCCCTGACTCATTTTGTTTCAGTATCCGCAAGACCAAATAATTTTTGATGTAAACTTTAGCTACAGAACTAGCTACATTCTTTTTAGCAACGATGGTCTTTCGAAATGCGCTGGTAGTTTCAGAAAAGACATGTAAAAGAGCCCTAGGCGGCCATGCAAAATAAAGTTTTGCATTTTGAATTTTTAAGTATGTTTTTTTTTACATCAAACTCATTAGTTATTAGAGAATAAGGCGACTAAAGCCTAGTTTAGACTTCCAAGTTTAAGGTCTGGCCCAAACATTATAATGTGTATTATACAAAACAAGGTACGGTCGGCCAAATAAGCGGTCTACCACTTTTTCAGTCAACTTTCTATCAAACCAAAATGTCGCTAAAGTCGAACTCTCAAGTTGACAACCACGTCTTATTGTCATTATATTTTGTGACGTGCAAAGATTTCTTAACCTGGTAACATAATATTTGGCTGATGGTACCTACAAATAAAAATCGTTTAAAATTATTGAGTTTCTTAACTCTGTAAATGTTTTTTATTTTAATTTTGAATCACAGTCGACAAATGTTTTGCATACATCGATATATATGGTCAAAGTGAACCGCGCTAAGAACGAGACTAAATTTTGAATTTAAAATTTTACTAAAAATATTTTGTTTGCGTGTTCTCTGGAACTAACTCAACTACCCGCTGAAATATTCCAGAATAAAGTTAATACATACATACATATATCACGTCTTTATCCCTTATGGGGTAGATAGAGCCTAAGGTAACAAAACCTTAAGGCCACGTTTAGCGTGATTGTGAGCGTATAGGTGGAAAGGAGCTTCAAAAATAGTGATGGGTTGCTAGCCGCATCGCCAATGACATGATTCCTAAGATTGTCGCCCATTCCCTCGATGGGCTTTTACCATCTGCGCGGGAAGAGAAGCAACTGGTATATTCTATGTTTTTCTTTACTCGCAGAACAGCATAGAAGAATTTTAAGAGACAAGTTAATACGAGCTTGTTAAATGACGGTGGTTAAAACGCCCGTGGAATGCCCTGCGCTTCTCTGACCTTGAACAACGGATAATTAGATCCCATCGAAAGGACAGTTAATGAGGCCTTGGAACGATCACTCAAGTGACCCACGGTGGACTCCGGGGAATAACGATAGACCCACAGTCCATACGTCACTCTTAGCACAAACTAACCTTTGTGTGCCTCATTTGGGCACTTGAAGAATTGACGGATAATCAAGAAGAAGGTGAAGGAAAATTCAAAATTCAAAATTTGATTTTGCCAACAGGCCGCCAAGAGCTCATTTTCATGTCTTTTTTGAAACTACCAGCGCATTTGGAAAGACCATCATTGCCAAACCATCATCATCATCATCATCATCATTGAATCTTGTTATAGGCGATGAGGCTAGCAACCCATCACTATTTTGATTCCATTTTCCACCTATACGCCCACAATTTTGCTAAATGTGGCCTGTAGGTCTTGTTACCTTAGGCTCTGTCTACCCCGTAAGGGATAAAGACGTGATTTGTGTATGTATGTGTATCATTGCCAAGAAGAATGCGTCGAAAGAAACTTGGCTGCATCAGGGAATGGACCGGTATAAAAACCGTAGACTCTTTGCGCTGGCTAGGTGTAGGGAAAAGTTCAAGAGTCTGACCTTCAATGATGGAGAGGCACATAAAGAAGAAGAAGGAATAGCCATGAAATCGTAGAAACGTAATAACCCGATTTAGACTTAGATGCGAACGGTTTAGAAATCGTCGACCCAGCGATGTAATGCAATGCGACATGCGACTTGCAGATTTTTTCTTGGAAGTCTAAACTGGCCTTAACAATATGTGATATGAGAGCAAAGGTGTACTCGAGGTACTGAAGATGTTGTCGAAAAATTTAAAATTCTTAGCGATGACCACGGCTACTCTGTTGGGAACTTAGAAGAGAGACACAAGAGAGACAATGAAGGCAAACAAACAAGCAGGTTACCTAATGGTAAGTGAGCACTACTACCCAAGGATACCCGCAACACAGGATTGCAGATGCGTTGCCAGTCTAGAGGGCTAAGATGAGTAATTTTACCTGCCGTCTTTCTCTCCAAACTGGAGCACAGTAGCGCATGCACTGCTTGGTGGCAGGATTAGAGAGAGAGAGAGAGAGAGAGAGAGAAACATTTATTTACACACATTCGATACACGTAGATATATAATAGTAAGAAGAAATACAATAGCAATAGTATCGATGTGGTGTAAAATGGGCCCCACTCAGCATAATATTGCGGCAAGCCGCAACGCTGTTTTTCAGTAGGACCCAGATAAAATTAAAACTAAACATATAAAAGACACATACACTGTGGCGACACGAACGCCAGTGGAAAGCACTATACAAACAAGTTGACAAATATAAGGATGTATGTATGGCAACACTCGATCAGTTCAAATCGCATTAAACCAATTAAACCGAAACAAGTCAAGCCAAGCGTTGATTTGGCTATTGCAGTGAATTAATTATCAATTTCAATAATTTTGATATTGTAATGTATCACATAACCCTCGATAAACCATAAAACAAACTAAAAAGCAACAAAACATTCGTATGACTAGTAGTCGGGTGGGGACACAGCCCGGCCCATAGGTACCGCCATTCCTTATAAAAAAGTTTAAAGTGAACGGTCGGAACGTCGGTCTCACCTGCGTTCAATGCACGTTTTGCCAGTGAGAGTTACCCGTGCCAGGGGTCTCGATGGAGCAAGGTAAGCAGAAAGACGTTATCTAAAAAACTATATAAAACTTAATATTAAAAAGTGAGAGGTGACCTTGTACAAGGTTTTAGGACTCGCAAAATTTCTTGCAGCCTGTAAAGGCAACTCCAGTCGCAAGGTTTCCGCGCCACGCCAATTAGTGCTCTGATTGAATTCCAAAATTGCATCTGGATCGAATAAAGCACGGCTGTGACCAGTTCAATGAAGCCACACAATATTGATTACGACCTGGCGGTTCGACGTTTTAATTGTTTCGAAGTTAAAGTCCACTCTGCCTACTAAAAATCCCATCGCTATATTCATTCCTCTTTCCTCCTCTACGTCCACACATCATGCTAAAACTGGCCTTTTGCTCTTGTTATCTTAAGCTTTGTCTGCCCTGTAAGGGAAAAAGAAGTGATTTATGTATGTATGCATAACTCTTTATTGTACATAAAACACATCCATTTATATTTGTAATGTATGTATTTATTACACTTTGAGCAAGCGAAGGTGAGCAGTGTTAACATGTGTTTACGATGACAATTGTTAAGTGTTAAGTGATCGTTTAAACATTGCTCAGACTCCGCGTCTATTCACTTTACTTCGCACTCACACTAGTCACTTAGCATCGTGAACATTTTGTAAATACACCATTTTTACTAATAAGTTTACACCAGCACTTCTTACCTGCACTTCCTTCTTTACAAAGTGTAAGGGTGTAAAGGGCAAGTGTAAAGTCAAAGGGATTTGTTTTGACCGAAATCGCCATGCTCCTGATACATCTGGTCATAATCCTGCTGTCAAGCAAAAGCAAGCTTGCGCTGTAATGTTTCTTCGTGGATAGTAAAATATCAGATTAAATTTGGCACATGAGGTTTCTCATAGTCTTTTAGGCTGGCAAGACATCTACAATCCCACACAAGGGGTATTGCTGCTGTTCATGGGCGGTAGTAGTTAGGTGATATGCTTACTGATCAAGGCTTAAGATAGGTCTCATACAGAATAAGTACTTTTCCTATCTCTGGGCAGGAGGCCACAGTGTATAAATTATTCGATTGTTTAACTATTTTACAGGATAATTTATAGATACACGTGAACTTCCGTATTAGAATAATTAATAAGCAGTAAAACGTAAAACAATTAATACGATACGCAATACACGTATTAATTAAGGCATCAAATATATCGGCCGTTTCCCGGATTGATTGTTGTTAATTTCAGTGTGACCAGGTTCGAAAACCGATAATTTGGTTAGAACGCGTCCATAAAATCACAAAACATTCGGAGGGTGCAGTCATGTCAGCACCGGCGGTGTTTATTTTTTGTGTTGGCAGCACCGGCATTGAGAACAGGGTTTTGGTGTTTTCCCGCCTTTTTGATAACACGTTTTTGTTTGCGTCCGAAATTCAATTTTTTTAGTCTAACGCAGAATTGCTCTCGAAAAACAATTTGCGGTGTCATTCATTTATCTGGCTAGGTGGTCTAAAGTAGGACTAATGTCGCAATCGTTAGGTGAGCATCACTAGTTTTTTTTAAATCGATGTCCATTAAGCGACAACAGTTGGGCCAATATTATATTTCGGAAAAGTTTATTTCTTATATTATCTATACATTATCTATAAACTATAAATGAACTATAAATTAAGTAACATAATTCAACTACTTTTTAAAACAAAATGGTTTCTCCGCTATTTGTAAATTCTAACCTAAGTCTAACCTTATCAGAGCTCACCATTACGAAGAAAAGGTCCCTACCAACAATGCCGTAAATTGAGCGGAAAAAATTGAAACACGTACCTAATGTAAACATTTTTCAGACGCCCCTACAAAAGCCTGGGCTTACAGCATTCATCGCGATGCATCAGGAATACGATATATTGAGGTTTTAGTTCACTGTCCGACCTCTTTATTAGGGTATGTGGAAAAATAGCCAGTCTTTCTGTCTAAGGAAGATGGAAACGTTTCAATTGTCTTTTTCAGACCAAAGACAAGAAAAGACGTAATTTTAGACTTTAGAGCAGTAATAAAGTGACAGCAGTTTTACCTTTTTTTTTTTTTTTTTTTTTTTTTTTGCGGCGGAAAAATGCGTTACGCATACGACCGCGCCGTGGGGACGGCGCGGAAGTTATGTGGGACTCTCCTCCCCGGCCCCCCCCCCGGGTGGGGGGAAGCGGGGGAGGCCTACCCACTAAAAAACCGCCGGTATTCCCTCTCTGCCATTGGAGGGGCGCCGTGGGAGAACTATGGTGTCACCACGCACGCCCCGCCGGCCGCCCCAGCCTGAACGCCGGGGCTCCCGCGCCAAAGAGGGGGGGGGCCGGGAATACTTGGCCCCCCCCTAGACTCGTGGGCCTCTACACGCTAGCAGGGGATCCCCATCCCCCGCCAGCAGGCACCACTAGGGAAGGGCAGCAGCAAACTGCCGCCGCCTCCTTCCCGTTCGTCTGCGCCGGAGCAGGGGCGCGAGGGGGTCGTTCTCGCGCTCCCGCTCCCTCTCCTCCTTCTGCGACATCACGTCTTCGCAGAAGGAGGCGATGGCCTCCCAGACAGCAGTTTTACCTGCTCTTACTTGGATTGGTTACATTGTGTTGAAATGAGTAAATGTGTATTTTGCCATTTTTTGGGTGCTCGCCACATTTTAATTGGTTTACAGTTTGATTAAAACCAGTTATCTAAGATTTTTTTTTGATTCCCCTTTCCAATTATACGTCTACAATCATGCTAATCGTGGCCTGAGTTCTTGTCACCTTAGGTTTTATCTTCCCCGTAAGGGATAAAAACTAGGTAGGACTAACATTAGATAGATCAGACAAGAACTGGGTTGCTTTTCATGAACCGTCTATTTCTTTAATAAAAACTCTTTGGTCTATTCTATCGCGCTATCTTAATGCTGGCCAGTGAAAACTTTTTGTTGCTTTTTATCTCAGTCGGGCCTTTCGTCTATTGTTTTTGCTGTAACAAATAGGACGTCCTTATCCGATGCTAAGCTAGGTAGACATTTTATGTGCGCCTGTGTCTTACAGCTTGTAGGGATCCTGATAGGAAGCTCGAAATACTAGGTAAAAGGTAACATATCTGTTAGAATTTCATATGTAAAAAGCGACGATATAAACCATCTCATAAAGGATTCCATATCTAAGAGACGAGTGAACACTCCGTAACATAAGAGAGTGGACGGGCATCTCTTCAGCAACAGAACTTTTTAGGCTAACAGGCAATAGAGAAGGATCCCAAAAACTTGTTTTATCCTTGTGGTGTGGAACCCTAAAAAGCGTTAAAAATCCATCAAGCCATGCTTTTTATCAACACAACCGAGCCATAAAGGTTTCCGTTAGCGCAAAAAGTGGCCGAGATCGTTAAAGTCGCAATAGTGGTTCCTCAAGACAGATTGGTACAACAAGCCGTAAACTGCACAAGCGTACTACAATGTAATCACACGTGAGAAACGCTGTAAAAAGTAAAAGGGTCTCTTTATTGGCAGTAAAGGGGCTCAGAGGTGGGCTCGGCTTGGACCTTCGGCTTAAGACACGCGAAAGTTAAACCTTCAAAGCGCTTCAGATTTAGCCTGCAGTGATTAAAAAATGAAACAATGTAACTTGCGGACTTATGTACCTTTATTCCTCTGTAGCGCCCTCTGGTTAGCGATTACATGAAACTACTAAGAAAGCACCGGTGACGTCACCCGTGTTCCATATCGCGTTATTGACTCACTTCTCGGGCTATTGTGGTTTCTCCTCACACATCTTTTTGCGCGTAAAATGTTCAGCTGCGCTTGTCCGCTTTCTTGTTTTCTGGTGAAAAGTTAGGTGTTATAGCGTTCACTTCTGTTGTATCTTCTGCGGCCATCATATTTCTTTGATATTGTTCACCCTGTACATATTATGCGTAGCCAACAAACTTGTTACTAACATCATTTAAATACTCCAACTGTGCGTAGTTACAAGACCTCTACCTACCAAAGTATTCACGATTCACTCTAATAAATAATCGCTTCATGGTTACTAAACTCGTTGATCGCGTTTATCGAATCTAAAAATTAGGGATGTAAATTGAGATAAATAGCGATACGGATGTCGATATTAATATATTTCGAAGAGTATTTATGTATTCGGAGGGTTATCACCAGGTTCATCCGCATGTTGTCAACAGATTACCGCCAGGCGTTTATCCAAGATAAAAACAAAAGAGTACCACAAGGAACGCCAGTCGTTACAATAGAATGCGAGGTCCGTATTTACTGTCACTGGGCACCTACAATCCGGATTGGCACTCTATTTACTCTAACTATTGTACGTGATATGTTTCTATAGTTAAATCTATGTCTAAATAAAGCATTTGAATGTCTTTATGAGAGTAATGATGAACAGTGTAGCGACCGCAATTGTTTATGAGAGTCGTAAAATGTAAATAAGATGCTCTGTTTAGCCTTTTGTAACCCCCGACGCAAAAAGAAAGGTGTTATAAGTTTGATGTCAATGTCTCTCTCTCTCTCTCTCTCTCTCTCTGTCTCTCTCTCTCTCTGTGTGTGTGTGTGTGTGTGTGTGTGTGTGTGAGTGTCTTTCTGTCTGTGGCATTGTAGCTTTCAAGCGAATGGACTGATTTGGATGCGGTTTTTTCATTCGAAAGCCAATTCCCTTGCGGTGGTTTTTAGGTGTGTTTGATGAAAATCGACTCGGTAGTTTGAAAAGTATCAGCTCTTATCCAAAATGGTTTCATGCATTTTTGGCATATAATATTATTATTCCATTATAATAAAATTATTCCTTCATTAGTGCGTGAGAGGTTTTTAAGATTTTAAATTTATTTGTAGTTGGCTTAAGAAATTTTTGAGACGGTTTCAAGTTGCTATGACTATTTAATGTAAGTTATGAGCTTTCACTTATGGCTACCCGACACACCACATACTCATACTCATACTCATACTCATTTATTCATAATAATTATAGTTATTACATAAAGCCTAAACTTTCAATTTTACCCTGATATGGTGTCGCTGCAAATAGCTTACATTCTGGCAATAACATGCGTACGGTTCAGCACTATATAATGTCAGTACCGCCATGTCAACGATTGAAATTTAATGCAATCCTTCATCCTTTTATTCATGTGAATATTTTATTGTATTCAAAATATATTTTATTGCAACTTTGGAATTCTTTTCGACATTGTTGTGGTAAAACTATTCATTATTTTTTTACATCGGTGATATTCGATGACTTTCAACGCCTGATCAAATGGTGAAATAAATTAGTACCTACCACTGAAAATCCGCAACACGACGAGAGTCGAATAGAAAGTATTTAAGCTTTACTTATAGTTTTTGCGACTTTTGCCCAGTGCTATAAACTTTGTCTGTCTGTTACGCTTTCACGCCTAAACCACGGAACTGATTTTTATGAAATTTGGTACATAATGATACAGTTTGGTACGTACAGTTTCAGGCCCAGACATAGGATGTTTTTATCACGGAAATTCGCGTAGTTTCCGCGGGATAGCGATAAGGGAATTTTGCGCAGACGGAGTCGCGGGCAACCACTAGTTCTAAAGGACATGAAAATTGCAAAACCATCTAATAAGATGCTGTATAAATCAAAATGCGTACTGACTTTTAGTCACTTTTAATGATATACATAGTATAAAACAAAGTCGTTTTCTCTGTCCCTATGTCCCTATGTATGCTTATATCTTCAAAACTACACAACGGATTTTGATGCAGTTTTTTTAATAGATAGAGTGATTCAAGAGGAAGGTTTTTGTGTATAATTCTACGCAGACGAAATCGCGGGCAGAAGCTAGTTAATTATAATTTAACAAAATCGTACGTGTGTTCGCCATGCGAACCTTAGAAAGAGAGTGTTGCCAGCTTTAAAACAATAAGGCTGTATCACAATATATGTCTTGTATTAAACAGATGCCAAAAACGATTCCATCCCGATGTTGCACGAGCATCCCCGAACCGCTTCGGCACGTCTCGTCTCGCTCTAACTTGATTGTTCTTCATGAAGTTGCCGGCAACTTGCCGACTGTAAAGTTGTTTGCAGGAAAAGGGTAAACTCGATTCCTATTATCTGAACTTGGTACTTCTCTGTGGCGTGTATACGGGCACTCTGTGAAGTCTCTCTTCCCTGTTCAACACAGTACCCTTCCACGTTTTATGAAGCGCTTTGGTAAGTTTTTAACTCAACGCACGTTTGCGTATACTTAGATAATCTTCTGAATTAGTGTTCGTTCAAATTTAATTTTGTTAATTATCATTACAATTTCCGAGTTCATTCTTTCATGCTGGTCTGGGAGTAAAGAAAAAACATAGAATGTACCAGTTGCTTCTCTTCCCGCGCAGATGGTAAAATCCCATCGAGGGAATGGGCGAAAATCTTAGGAATCTTGCTAAAGGCGACGCGGCTAGCAACCCATCACTATTTAGATTCCGCTTTCCACCTATACGCCCACAGTCTTGCTAAACGTGGCTTTTAGGTCTTGTTACCTTAGGCCCTGTCTACCCCGTAAGGGATAAAGATGTGATTTATGTATGTGGATGTATGTATGTATGTAGTTTCCAAGTAAAACGCCTGTGACGAACGGTCAATTTGAAGATAGACAGACGGACAGGCAGACGGACAGAATTAAAGTATAAGAGATCCTAGTTTTACCATTTTGACTACGAAACCCAAAAAGTTAGAATATAATTTAGGATTTTTTGATTGCAGTGCCCTCTGGCGAGTTAACACCATAACACCTATCTAAGAACCGTCCCTGATGAATACCCAACCTTTAACAGAAATTTTCTGGTCAAACTGTTCTGGAGATAAATGGGAACATTTGCTTTTTACATAAACGAATATTACACCCCTAAGAGGATAAGCACCATAGTACTAAGAATCACCGCTGAGGAAATGCGGACCCAATGCAGAAAATTGTATCAAAATCGGTACAACCGTTCTCGAAATAAATGGGACCAACAAATAAACAACCTCTCACCCCGAACTCATATACCTTCTCCGTTCCGTCGTGGGTAAAGTGATGGGTACACTTACAATGTTTGTATGTAATTAGGTACTCGTGTCTTTGTAAATTGCAAATTAAACTTGACATACTTTATATTATTTCGGTGATATTACTTGATATAATTTCAGTGATATTACTTGATATTATGTCGGTGATATTACTTGATATTATTCCGGTGATATTATGTACTTGATATTATGTCGGTGATATTACTTGATATTATCCCGGTGATATTACTTGATATTATTTCGGTCATAGTACTTGATATTATCCCGGTGATATTACTTGATATTATTCCGGTGATATTACTTGATATTATTTCGGTGATATTAATTCTAGTGGTACGGCAAGTAGTAAGGACGATCTCCGCTGAAGAGAACTCTTTAACGGTTTGTTCGATTGACTTCAAATTTAGTTTTTGTATATGATGTAGGATAAATACAGCCAAAACATATTTACGTGTAGTTAAAATTTTCTTCTTATTTGTTGCGTATCAAGACAACTTCGCCAAGATTAGATTAGATTAGATTATTTATTCAGTCAATATAAAATTACATCATAAATTGTACAATGTCAAGTTACGAGAACTTATATTGAAATCGTCAAAAAGCCAATGTCAAAGTAACAAAAATATACTTAAAAAATCTTGTGACAAAATGACGGCAACGTTGTACGGTAATGACCAAAGACCCCCCTACTCCCTGTCGGGCTCTTAGCCAACGGACAATGATATCCCTCAGAAACTGCCAGGAAATTATTAGCCGATGCCCAGGGTGCACCGGACCAAGCACTGCTCTTCCTCCCGGACTCTTGACCACACATGGAGGTAACCCGACTCGCACCCCGATGGGAATGTATTAAAAAAAAGATAGAATAAGTGACTGCACTTGTGTCGCGTCTGCCATTTAGATTGCACCGTTAAAATCTTCATAACTTACAACGCAGAAGCTAATTCACTCGCTCAAAACACGCTCCTACCTTCAATCAGCTAATACCAGCGCCCCATTTTCGAAGGCGGAACGTAAAGCAAACAAAATACGATCGTTGCGACAGCTGCCGCCGCGGCACGTGACCCCCGTGCGAATCGTGGCCAAATTGAATCCGAACGTCGCTTGAGATAACATACATACATACACTTTATGTCTGTGCCTGTCAGAATTTATTCAGCAGGTATAAGCAATATGAGAATGTGTAGAAGCTCCTTTATTTTCCTGTCGAGCGTTCATAATAGAACGCATGCAATGAAGTACAAAGAAATTTGAAATTTCTTTGAAGAAAGTTGAAATTTTCTTTTTGAATTATTTCGCAATTGTTTAAAGAACATTACGTAGTAATGGGACAAGGAACTACGTGTCTTTAATCTGTTGATTATTAAGAACCGAAATTAAATTATGATGTTTATGAATTTCGATTACTAAAAGTCGTTGTTTTAAATAAAAGTGGAGATAAATAATAAGTGTACTTACCTAATTATCAAAATTTAATTTCCAAAAAACTAAAGTTAACAAAGCAAAAAATTTCAAAAAATAAGTTTCCAAATCGGTCTACAAATGACGGACTTCTAAGGTAACAATTTAAAAAAAAATACAACCGAATTTAGAACCTCTTCCTTTTTTGGAAGTCTGTTAAAAAACTGCTTAAAATGTTCCTTCGCTCACAATTTTCTCCATCTTCCATTCTTGGATTAATCGTTGGAATTACTTTATCCCTACTGTTTATTTCTGCGCTGTGTTCGCCATGCCACTGTGTTGGACAAGGCCGGCAATCTAGTTCCGATCATGCGGTATTAAAGCTATATTTTCTCATCTTCACGGCCTGAAAAATTGTTTGTGGTATATTCTCATTATTGGTAAGGAAAACAAAGGATGGAACGTACCCAATGTCATAATGAAAAGAGAAGAAAATGAAATATTTTATCGATAACAACAGTATGCTAATATTGATCGTACTACATGTTTAAATAATTATAAGCAGAGGATGTTTTTTACTTTAGAGATCCAGGGGCCCTATGTTTGAAGCAACATCATGCGAGAAAAATTTTAAAGTGGTAAAATTCTGTATATTGATAATAAATATTTTTTTTTAGTAGTTGGCAATATTTTTCACCACCTTTGAGTATTTTTGAGCGGCGTGCTTTCCAATCAAATAGTCGTTTACCCTATAAATTTTCACAAGAAAAACAATGTGTCCTTCCATTCCAGTTCGTCATTTTTTTGTTCGTCGTTTTTTTACGTGTATGGAATGTGACGAACAGGAAAAAATCCATAGTCAAAATCTGGCACACATTTTTCATTTTTTCTCGCATGAGAATCGACAGGGTAAACAATTCTGAGTAAGAAAAACGCAAAATGGTTGATTTCTGAAAAAAAAAATGTGGATTTTTTTTTAAAACGCTCAGGTACTTTAAGCACCAAAAATAATTAGGGTATGCATAAATATATACACACACACACACACACACACACAAATAACGTTTTTATCCTTTACGGGGTAGACAGAGTCTAAGGTAACAGGTACCTACAGGCCACATTTAGCAAGATTGTGAGCGTGTAGGTGGAAAATCGAATCAAAATAGCGATGGGTTGCTAGCCTCATCGCCTATAACATGGTTCCTATTATAATCACCCATTCCCTCGATGGGCTTTTACCATCTGCGCGGGTAGAGAAGCAACTGGTACATTCTATGTTTTTCTTAGCTCCCAGACCAGCATGCATAATTATAATGTACGTTATCAAAACGTCACAAAAACATATACACCTTTAAGACGAACAATGAGGCTGATGACACACATATTTGACATGATCGCAGTATCTATAAGTACATATATTTATTTATGCTCTCGACTGTACACAAACCATAATCTAAATTGAAGCACTCGGCTTCTAACTCGCACAAATTAGTTACGATAAAAGCATCAAGTTCACGTTACACACAACACCATTGTGAAAACTACGTTTCAGGAACATTCAGTTAATTCACAAATTAAACTCAACTTACTGCGTCAAACAAAACAATCTAATAAGCAAAGTTGAGAGCAAAGTCGCATGCGTGAGAGGCCGAGTCATGAGCCGACGCGATTTTATATATTTTCATTATTTTGAATTAAGTGGGGGTACATAGAATGTACCAGTTGCTTCTATTCCCGCGCAGATGGTAAAAAAACATCGAGGGAATGGACGAAAATAGGAACCATGTTATAGGCGATGCGGCTAGCAACCCATCACTATTTGAATTCCCCTTTCCACCTATTACCCACAATCTTGCTAAACGTGGCCTTTAGGTCTTGTTACCTTGGGCTCTGTCTACCCCGTTCTACGTCGTAAGGGATAAAGACGTGATTTATGTATGTATGTATATGTGTATGTGTGTGTGTCTAAATTTCAATATTAGGTATTTAATCCAAAGCATGAATGTAATCTTGTAATTTTTAAATTTAAATTTTCGAGAGGTAGATTAAAGTTATTTAAAGTTAAATATTTATAAGTTATTAAGTTGGTTAAATCAAGTATAATGATAATTAATCACATTATTAGGTTAAGTATGTTGCAGTGCCCTGCTACAGGGTTTCATGTTGGGAAATTTATTAGCTAGTAAGATCCAATGTACACATGAAAGCGACGAATAAATGACTTATGACTTATGTATGTGGGGGTGCGAGTCGGGCTACCTCTACGTGTGGTCAAGAGCTGCAGTTCGTTTTTGGATCCGTCCGAGGGGAAGGGCAGTGATTGGTCCGGTGCACCCTGGGCATCGGTTAATGATTTCCTGGCAGAGGGATATCATTGACCGTTGGCTAAGAGCCCGACAGGGGGGGAGGGGGGTCTTTGACTATTACCGTACAACGCTGCAGACATTTTGTCACAAGAATTTAACACGTACAAATTACATCTATATCCCTCACGAGGTAGACAGAGCCTAACATGACGAACATGACCTAAACTTTTAGCATGATTGTGGCCGTATAGGTGAAAAGGGGTATCTAAAATAGTGATGGGTTGCTAGCGGCATCGAATATAACATGATCCCTAAGATTTTCACCCATTCCATCGATGGCCTTTTACCGTCTGCGCGGGGCGCGAAGCAACTGGTACATTCTATGTTTTTTCTTTGCTCCCAGACCAGCGTAGAAGAAGCAGACTTTTAGAATTTAAATTTGGTTGTAAGTTTGTCACTTACACCGGCCGGGCCTCGTAAACCGATTTCTGTCGCTCCCGTGACTGTGTGGTCCGGGGTAACTTAGTTAGCGCACATTTGGCGCTAGCCTCCCAGGATCGTCCCATATCCGCGTATTGTG
The DNA here is from genome assembly GCA_949127965.1 of Pandemis corylana. Lineage (NCBI taxonomy): Eukaryota > Metazoa > Arthropoda > Insecta > Lepidoptera > Tortricidae > Pandemis > Pandemis corylana. Next base: position 16,088,162 of record OX421851.1, on the reverse strand, counting down.
GTTCACTAACTTAATATACTGATGTCGTTGGCACCCTTAAGAGACGCTGTGTGATTTAATATCAAATGAATCAAGAATTTTGATTATTGATTAGTACTTATATTTATATTTACAGTTTTACGTGCAGAAGGTAAAAGGCTTAAATCCCATCGAGAGAATGGGCGAAAACATTAGGAATCATGCAGATGTCCCATCACTATTTTAATTCCCCTTTCCACCTACATACATACATACATAAATCACGTCTTTATCCCTTACGAGGTAGACAGAGCCTAAGGTGACAAGACCTAAAGACCACGTTTAGCATGATTGTGGGCGTATGGATGGAAAGGGGAATCAAAAAAGTAATGGGTTGCTAAACATGATCCCTAAGATTTTCACCCAATCCCTCGATGGGCTTATACCATCTGCGCGGGAAGAGAAGCAACTGTTACATTCTATGTTCCCCTTTCCACCTAGCTCTTGTAAGCTCTGTCTGCCCCGTAAGGGATAAAGACGTGTTTTATGTAGGTATGTATGGCATGTATGTACCCGTTAGAAATCTACCCCCTTATTCATAAACGCCCTGTAGGCTTCTGCTAACTTAGCAATCGTTTGTCCTTATCAGTCACTTTGACATTTACCTTTCACAGATAAGGACAAACGATTGCTAAGTTAGCAGAAGCCTATAGAGCGTTTATGAATAAGGGGGTTCATTTCTAAACGATACTGAAAAGTAGAACACATGGGAAACTCCGAAAAGTCCAGCTGCGGGGTACCATTACAAATCTACCCGTCGTAAGCGCTCATTCCATCGGCATCATGTTGATGAATGGCAGTCTTCGACGGTGCGGTTTAATCGGTCTTTTTTGCCACGAACTTGCAAAATCTGGAACGAGCTTCCCGCTGAGGTCTTCCCATCGAGTTACGACCTGGGTGGCTTTAAGAGGCGAGTGTACAATTTTCTGCAGGGCCGACAACGCACTGGCATCGCGTAAAGCGCTGCGGGTGTCTATAGACAGTGGTGATCATTTACCATCAGGTGACCCACTAGTTCGTTTGTCTGGCCTCTCTAACATAAAAAAAAAAAAAAAAGAAAAAAGTAAAGCTATGCCCGGGAATCGCCGATGGCGCTTGGCGACAAAAATTCGCTTGGTAACAAAGTCACGTGTCAGCTGGTACAGATAGAAAAATTCGAAGGCTTACACCTATGGGTGGAGTAGGGGTAATAGCGCGCATCACGGAATGACGAGGATCCGGGTTCGATTCCCTTTTTTTTTTTTTTTTTTTTTTTTTTATGGTGTGGAAAATGCGCCTTATGCATCCGGCCCGGTACGGGGTTACCGAGGGTATCTGGGGCTCTCCCGAGGTGTCAGGCATACCCAGTAAAAACACACGGATTCCCTAATTTGGCACTATTGTAGGACACCACGGGAGAACTTTCGTGAACCGCGATGCCCTACGGGCCCACCCCGGGATGGGGCTACCTCCCTGCGACACCTGTGCAATGCAGGATTGGGAATTCACGCCTTCCCCCGCAGGTGCCGCTGGATTTTTTATAGAGGTTTTCTCCTCACCGGGTTCGATTCCCTGCCGTAGCGTATACTTTTCGGATTTTTCTGTTCTAGTTTACAGTGTCGTTTAGAAATTTACTGTAAGTATCCCGCGGGAACTTTGCTATTTTCCGGGACTGAATCTCTGTACCAATTTCCAACTGAATCGGAAAATCATATCCGACAGAGCTACTTTTGCAGTTACTTATGTATGCACACACACACACACACAAATCACGTCTATATCCCTTACCGGGTAGACAGAGCCTGAGGTAACAAGACCTAAAGGCCACGTCTAGCATGATTGTAGGCGTATAGGTGGAAAGGGGAATCAAAATAGTGATGGGTTGCTAGCCGCATCGCCTATAACATGATTCCTAAGACTCGCCCATTCCCTCGATGGGCTTTTACCATCTGCGCGGGGCGAGAAGCAACCAGTACATTCTATGTTTTTACTTTGCTCCCAGACCAGCATGAAAGTATAGGGATATTATTATATAATTTCATAAAATTAAGAAACTGTGTTGATGGATTGTAGAATAATTATGATTTAATTTGACTAGATTACATTTCAGTAATCCTGGGAGTCTAGGGGAAATGCCTTTGCCCAGCAATGGGATACTACCACGAGCTAGCAAAAAAAAAACTGATCAGTAATAACTAAATTACATATCCTGTTAAACGGTGTACGGGTCCTGGTGTACGGTTGACTGGAAGACATCGCTCTGGTGTAATTTTCGTTACGTGTCTGTTTTCTATATTGTTGATTATGTGTCATTCCGTCAAACGTCATTGTATTGTATTATATAATAAACTAGCTTCTGCCCGCGACTTCGTCTGCGTAGAATTATACATAAAAACCTTTCTCTTGAATCACTCTATCTATTAAAAAAAACCGCATCAAACATAGGGACATGGGGACAGAGAAAGCGACTTTGTTTTATACTATGTAGTGATAACATTAATTATGTCTACGTTTTAAGCACTATATCTGTAAAAAAAATCTGATGTCTTAATGCGATTCAATTCCTATTCAGTTTAGTATGGATCTGACAGCGAGCGAACCTAAACTGAATCGGAATTGAATCGCATTAAGACGTCATGGTAAGCCCCTAGGATGCAAAAGATTATATTTTAATGTCAAAACTTACATTGAACTTAAGCTACATTCTTCTACTGCTTTTTAGTCTGTTTGCAAACTAAGTAATTTTACAACAACACTTCAGTTCAAGCTATCAAATATTAATGCACTTATCTGGAAAAACTTATCTTATTATATATCTTCGCGCCCTAGAGACCAGACATCCCAGCACAGACAGAAAATAAGATTTTACGAAGTATTTACGGCGCGTCGAGAACTCCTCGGCGTTTAACCGATCGTCAAATAAGAATAAAAATGGCGAGTGGGTGAATTTATTAGCTGCACATACTACATGTGAGATGATTTTTTAGTCACCGTCAAAACTTCGCTAGATGGAGTCTGGCGAAAAATGAGACTGGACTGGGTGCGAGTCAAAAAACATAAAGATTGAAATGCATCATATTATCAAAATTAAGAATGTATCAAAATAATAATAGAAAATTTCTCAGAAAAGATCAAATTAAATAGGATAGACAAAATAAGCCTTTTTTTTAACCGAGAGGAAATCATTACGGATGCTGGGACCTCCCCCCTGGGTAAACCCAAACTAAAAACTCTCTGGCGTTGCTTCAATACGGTGGGGGGGACAGTGTGGTGCCACTGGGGTTTCACCACAAACGCGCCAAGGGGAGGGCCCATACGCTGGGCACTTCTTCCCTTAGACGGTGAGACCGTGCAATGCAGGTAAAATAAGCCTAACCTAAACCAATCTGTATACAAACAAAACGCGATATATAAAGTGGTTCAACCCAATAGTTTCACCAAATATTGCATTGTTTATTGAACTATTACGAATTTTTGCCCGTAACATTTCAAACTGGAATGGGCTGGCGGCTGGGGTATTTCCAACGGGCTATGACATGGGTACCTTCAAGAGGCGAGTGTACCATTTCTTGCTAGGCCGGCAACGCGCTAGCAGTCCCATTGGTGCTGTAGTTGTCCACGGGCGGCGGTGATCACTTACCATCAGGTGCACCGCATGCCCGTTTGTCGGTTTTAATATTTAAAAAAAAAAAAAAAAAAGTTCATTGTAATGGTTCGCATCCGTAAAATCTTTGTTTGAGTCTCTATTTAAACAGAGAATTCAACCAACCGCTTTAACAATGAAATTGCACGTCACACAGTTACCAAAACGCAAAGTTTGCCAATGCTTATAATGTAATTCAATACATCCAGTACTCAATAGAACTGCGACTTAGTGGAGATTAATTATTGAAGTAGCCGCTCTTTGTAGTCCAACAAAGGAGACCACTGAAATACATTTATCCCCCAGGATCCGATTCCACACCATTCCGAAGACCCGATAAACTTTTAATCTCGTTGGTCTTCTTACCCCGCTGTTTGTTATTTTCAATTATAGGAGCTAAGTTTATTTAGCATTGCTTTTAGAATTTTGCTGCGGCTTCCCTGTGGAAATAGGAGGCGCTTAAACATAGCGTCAGCCTGTTTTGGTACCATCAGTAAAAAGTATTGTGGAAGTATTTTGAATAATAATGAACAAAAAACCGTTCTCCTTTTCAACCTGTTTGGGTGTTTGTGGCTGACTGGCGCTAGTCCATTGCCAAGCGCCGCGGCACTAAAGAAAAAAAAAGGAAAGCCGCTGTCAATTATTTTTATAACATTGGACGCACGGTCGCTCTTTTATGCGGTTTTATGTTTAAACTATTGTAAATCACTATCATCATCACTACATACATAGTATAAAACAAAGGCACTTTCTCTGTCCCTATGTCCCTATGTATGCTTATATCTTCAAAACTACACAACGGATTTTAATGCGGTTTTTTTAATAGATAGAGTGATTCAAGAGGAAGGTTTTTATGTATAATTCTACGCAGACGAAGTCGCGAGCAGAAGCTAGTATTGTATAATGTGTGTAGTGTTGGTTTTATTAGTATAAATTATACTGCGGCCCACAGCCTTGGTAACAGCGTCTATCCACCTATCGCAGGTTTTATTAAACGATAAGTTTAGTGAATATTGAGTTTTGTGTTTTTATTAGGTGATTGATTTAGGCATTTTGTGGATGTTCATAACAATCCATTAATTTTAGAAGTAACTTCTTTGTGGCTACACTTGGATGATAATCTGGTCGCCTGTGCAACTGCCTGTATACATGCACTTGTCTTATAATAATTAATCTGCAATACTTAACCTATGGCCTTTTCTCTAAGCTACAAGTTACAGTTTTACCTGATCATACATAAAATAAATAAATAAATAAATATCTTGGGACAAATTACACCAATTGAGCCAGCCCCAAACTAAGCAAAGCTTGTACTATAGGTACCAGGCAACGGATAAACATACTTATATAATGTAGATAAATACATACTTAAATACATACAACATCCATGACTCGGGCACAAGCATTCGTATTATACAACTGTCTGCCCCTACCGGGATTCGAACCCAGGACCTCTAGCTTCATAGTCAGGGTCACTAACCACTAGGCTAGCCGACAGAGGTTATAAGTGTAAAAATGACTTTCATGCAAAGGCATAAGAATGAAACTAGCTTTACTATGTCTATGGACAGTGGTGATCATTTACCATCAGGTGACCCACTAGTTCGTTTGTCTGGCCTCTCTAACATAAAAAAACCAGCGTCTTTTGATATTTTGCACTTTTGTGAGAAGGGTTTACGGTTAGATATATTGGAGCAGTTGGAGATAATTAGGTACAATAATAGCGGTCCGATAATTAATGATCAGGTGAACTTGGGTGCATCGCCTTTATTGCGTGTTCATTTTGACGAATAAAAAATATTTATGTAAAATACATAACCCTATTTGTTTTTACTGTAGTCGGAAAAATTTTTGAAGGTAGTTGTTAGTGTATATTAAAAATCATAAATAATAGGGTAGTTTGGGAAAAAATATGAATGAAGGTACATTATGCTTATAAATACGGTTTCAGATCAGTACGACGTTGGTTTGCATGTGTAACAGTTGTGTTCATAAAACTTTGATAATGATGTAGAGGGATCGAAACGCGTCAGTGTTTGTGTGGTGTAAGGGATAATTAAGTTTGTGGGATTTATATGTGTTTTATTGGCAGCAGTGGAGGGAGGGTTTGCATGGAAAACATATATATTTCACACAGGCTTGGTTATCTTGCACGTGAGTAGCGGAGTAGCAAGGTAAAATTTTTTGTTCATAAAAAAACCATTTAGCTAAGTTTGGCGTTCGAAAGGTTAAAGATGTTATACAGTGTATTCAAGTCAGTTCATGACGCCCTGTAAGGGCTCGCAATGATGATTAAAATTAGATAAAAATTAGCCTACGTTTACAATTAAAATATGATAGAAATTACATAAAAATTACAGCCATCCATTAATATTATTTGTTGTGATTATTCTATGTTAAGGAGTTACTAAAAAATTACACACACAATTCACGTCTTTATCCCTTACGGGGTAGACAGAGCCTAAGGGAACAGGTTCTACAGGCCACATTTAGCAGGATTGTGGGTGTATAGGTGGAAAATGGAATCAAAATAGTAATGGGTTGCTAACCTCATCGCCTATAACATGATTACTATGATTTTCGCCCATTCCCTCGATGGGCTTTTACTATCTGCGCGGGTAGAGAAGCATCTGGTACATTCTATGTTTTTCCTTAGCTCCCAGACCAGCATGGAAGACCCAAAAAATTACATGTTTAGAATTATATTGCAATTATTAATTTTTAAATTGTCAAATGTTTGTTAAAATTACGTCACATACGTACCAACCTATTAACATACACGCATAGACACATGCATGCATAGAGAAGACATTTATTTAAACCAACTAATCTAAAATTACAACACATAAATTAACATAGAAACCCAAAATGTTATTTACTAAATTCATTAATATCATTACAGTTTGACAACAAATATAATGCGCATCGGCAGTATTCGTTTGCGCAGAGAAGCGCAGACCAGTTTCCGATGGTAGCCGAACGTGTAAATAATCTATATTGGCATTGGCGCACGGCCCGGCCGCCATGTTGGTACGAAATCGATCGACCAATAACAGCGCCAGAGTTTAGCGGGCGTAGAATTCTATTTTATTATTGGTGTATCGTAATTTCCCGCGCTACTAAAATTGGTCTACTGCGCAGGTACATCGTGGAGCATTATTTTTGTTGTCAAACTGTACCGGGTTAATTGGTTGAGTACTAATTATCAAAATTGCAACTTGTAGCTTCGAGAAATGGACCACTGTATGTTAAATAAGTGTTTTTTCAATGTTCCAACAACCCAGACTCAATGGGATGTTAATTTAATCAGATACGAGAATCGAAACCGAGTACGGACGTAAAGTTTCTGGAATTTCAATCGCCATTGTTATTGTAACAGAAAATGTAGAAATCAGCTTGAAATTACCGAATTTCGGCGAAGCGTGTTTGTTGAAGCGCGATCTGAGTGTTGTTCGACTTGAAAATGATGTTCTTTACCACAAACAGCGTTACGTAACGTAACGTTAAACAAACTGTGTACCTTTTTCGGAACACCACGGAACCATTCGTGTCGGTTAGTCGGACTTGGCCAGTTTGTCTTGCGCTTCTAATGATCGGGAAATAGCTGAGTCTTTGGGTCTTCATAAAATTTTATCGACGCGATTCCCAAATCTGTGTTTTAGGATGGAAGCTACGAGGAAAAAGGTTAAATTGACAGAATCTGGAAATTTTGTCTACCTTCGTTTTATGTGAGACGCTAAGCACTCGACGAGAGTTGCTTTTAGTTTTTACTAGCTGATGCCCGCAGCTTTGTCTGCGCAGATTTAAAATTCGTATCCCAGGCGTTTTGACTTTTTTCGACACTTCCAACCAACTTAGGTACTTAATCAACTTAAAAAAACAAAAAAAAATAAAACAAACCCTCCTCATAAATCACTGTATACTCACATATTGGTTAAACGGTGAGTGTGAGCGAACCTTTACGGAGTGACGTGATCAGTGTTGTCTGCTGCCCTACATTTGACAGTAATAAAAATGACGATGAAAACGAGGGTAGTTGTGCGCCGCTGTCAGTTGCGTCGAGCAGCCGCGCGAACAGAGCGCTGGCGCGCAGTGTTCGTTTCGCTGCCGCTGGGGCGAGCGCTCCAGGAAGAAGGACTACGAAATAGTCCGAGACATCATGTCGAGCATCACTCGACTTTTTATACGTGAGTTATCCGTTTAGGGGCCGTCCATTAATCACGTGATCTTTTTTTAAGCATTTTTTAACCCCCCTCCCCCTTGGTGATACATGGTGAGGTTTAAGACTACCCCCCCACCCCCCATCCAACATCACGTGTATTTTTCGTATCTACAAAAAATCTTAAATTTTTTAGAACTAGAATTGTCTTGCGCGCGCAAGCGCGCGTGTTGAATTTATATAATTATTAATTTGGTATCGTATATGTCATGATATATTTTTGTGTCATTTTACTATAATACACGTAACTGTAATTTAAAAATCGCGCGTTTGAAATGAAAAAATAAATACACGTGATATCTTACTACACCCCCCCTCCCCCCTTGTGACATTTCGTGATTTTTGTCAAACCCCTCCCCCCCCTTTCAAGCCTCACGTGATTAATGGACGGCCCCTTATGTGTAATTTTCCACTTACACGCCCACAATCTTGCTAAACGTGGCTTTAGGTCTTAGGCTCTTACTCCGTAAGGGATAAATAGATAGTGTGTGTTGGTGAAAACATTCAGGGGCCTTACCGTGACGTCTTAATGCGATTCAATTCCGACTCAGTTTAGGAAAAGCTGTCACTTTAAGTATGGATCTGACAGCGGACGAACCTAAACTGAATCGGCATTGAAACGCATCAAGATGGCATGGAAACTTTCCAGTAGTTTTTGAGTTTATTTGCGAACAGACAGACGGATGCGGCGGAGGACATTTATAACACGTAGTGATGTCATAGGCATCATAATCGACCATAGCAAAAAGGTCCTCCGTATACAAGTTAAGTCATACCTACACAAATCACGTCTTTATCCTTTATGGGGTAGACAGAGCCTAAGGTAACAGGTACCTAAAGGCCACATTTAGCAAGATTGAGGGCGTATAGGTGGAAAATGGAATCAAAATAGTGATGGGTTGTTAGCCTCATCGGCTATAACATGATTCCTATGATTTTCGCCTATTCCCTCGATGGGCTTTTACCATCTGCGCGGGTAGAGAAGCAACTGGTACATTCTATGTTTTTTCTTTGCTCCCAGCGCAGCATGGAAGAAAGTAAAGTCATGGTTTGGAGATTTTTAAATTGCAAATTACAATCTACTGGTTAATTATTCTATGTATACTTAGCATTTTCGTTGCACAAAAAGCAGTTTGCATGTTGAATACGATACGAATAAATCGCTTAATTGTATTGTAATGGAACCATTGTACATTTCAATCGTAGCGCTCGGAACAAACGAATTATAAATAACTAGCGACCCGCCCCAGCTTCGCACGGGTGCAATCAATGTTTCTCCACTATGTTATGCATGTATTATACATATAAACCTTCCTCTTGAATCACTCTATCTATTATAAAAAACCGTATAAAAATCCGTTGCGTAGTTTTAAAGATTTAAGGATACATAGGGATATAGGGACAGAGAAAGCGACTTTGTTTTATAATATGTAGTGACTAGCGACCCGCCCCGGCTTCGCACGGTATATTATGCATGTATTATACATATAAACCTTCCTCTTGAGTCACTCTATCTATTATAAAAAACCGCATCAAAATCCGTTGCGTAGCTTTAAAGATTTAAGCATACATAGGGATATAGGGACGGAGAAAGCGACTTTGTTTTATACTATGACTAACTTCTGCCCGCGACTTCGTCTGCGTGGAATTATACATAAAAACCTTCCTCTTGAATCACTCTATCTATTAAAAAAAACCGCATGAAAATCCGTTGTGTAGTTTTAAAGATTTAAGCATACATAGGGACATAGGGACAGAGAAAGCGACTTTGTTTTATACTATGTAGTGATGATGAATACTTAACGAACGTTATTCTGAACACACAGTGACATCAACTAAATCCTGTTGGAAGAAAGAGACAGGGATACATTTTATTTACAGGTTAGGTTCGATGGGTGCCGGATAATGGCCAATGTCGACGAGGCAGACCAAGAAGGCGATGGCGGGACAATTTGGACGCGTCTGGAGGAATGACCTGATAACGCTTCGAACCGGGAGTTGTGGAAGTCAGAGGAGAGGCCTATGCAGTGGGACACCACAATAGGTTAATAAAAAAAAAAGGATTCCATACACACAGGTAAAAAACAGTACGAACATACATACAGCGGGTGTATTTGCGGGTGGTAGGGCCTTGTGCAAGGTCCGTCCGGATCGCTACCACCATCTTACTCGCTAATCCTGCCGCTAAGTAGCAGTGCTTGCACTGCTGTGTTCCGGTGTGGAGAGTAAGACAGCCGGGGAAATTACGGGCACAAGAGGCATTTCATCTTAGTCCTCTAGGTTGGAAACGCATCTGCAATCCCTCCGGGGTTGCGGGTGTCTATGGGCAGTGGTGATCACTTACCACCAGGTGACCCACTTGCTCGTTTGCCTTCCTATTCATATAAAAAAAAACAGAAATCACGTGTTCATCCCTTACTCACAGGGTCTAAGGTGACAAGACCTAAAGGCCATGTTAGCATGATTATGGGCGTATAGGTGGAAAGGGGAATCAAAATAGTGACTCACATATACGCTTCACATATACGCCCACATACATACATAAATCACGTCTTTATCCTTTATGGGGTAGACAGAGACTAAGGTAACAAGACCTAAGGGCCACGTTTAGCATGATTGAAGCCATAAAGGTGAAAAGGGGAAGCGAAATAGTGGTGGGTTGCTAACCGCATCCCCTATAACATGATTCCTAAGATTTTTGCCCTTTACCTCGCCTATGCTAAACGTGGCCTTTGTCTTGTTACCCTAGGCTCTGTCTACCCCGTGGTCGTGGGGCGTCGCGGTGACACCGAGTGCTCCCGTAACGCCTCATGACCGAAGAGGGAATCCGTGTGGTTTTTAGTGGGTATGCCTGCCGTCGCGAGAGAGCCCCACATACCCCCGGTAACCCCGTACCGGGCGGATACATGCATGCAAGGCGCATTTTCCACACCATAAAACAAGGCTCTGTCTATCCCGTAAGGGATAAAAACGGAATGAATGACGACGGTGCGTACCAGTAGATATGACGGGATGTAGTAGTAATGATGGGAGTATGTGTAGATACACGTGTTTTTGAAAATGTCCATTTGGTGGACAATCGAAGCTCAGTTTTCCCGTCAGAATAAAGTTCCCACAGAAATAGACCGCAAATATTCCCGCAGGACACAACTGGCCATATAAATAATTGCGTTTTCAGCATCAGTGCACTGTTGACGGTAATCGGCTCCCACACGAAATCGCGGTTTGTGGACGACGTAATGCCAATTTAACTTTATAATCCGCTTGGACAAATTACTAAAAAGTTTGCGTTTTCGCTTTGTTAATTGGAACGTTCTAGAACACAGGTTTCCAAACATACTTCGAGTAGCCGCTTACATAGAATCCAATATTAATACATACACATATGTATGTACACAAATCACGTCTATATCTCTTAAGGGCCACGTTTAGTATGATTTTTTTTATGTTAGAGAGGCCAGACAAACGAACTAGTGGGTCACCTGATGTTCAATGATCACCACTGTCCATAGACACCCGCAGCGCTTTACGCGATGCCAGTGCGTTGTCGGCCCTAAAGATTAAGGTATCTTTTTTAATTTTGGACTGACCGGCAACAATTAACTTCTTGTTCTGATATGTAGTTAACAATGACGACCTTAACGGACATTTTTGAGAAAAATCACTTAGGTACTTATTCTGTATCTTTGTGCGTAGTAACATGCATCTCCGTAGTTTATAACAAAACAAAAGACGATCACAACACGGTGCGCGTAGCATCGAACGTTCGCCAAGTTTCCAGGGCATTCCAGAAGTTTCCAGAACTTCAAGCTGTTTGCTCGCACAATCACATGCTGTGTTTGAACGAAAACATAAACTGTTGAGTTTTACGTTAGTTCTATACGAGTTTACTTGAGATCGCGCATTTGTTAATGCTCATGAGAAACGTATTGTGATGCGAGTTGGGTAGTTATTGCTTTTCTTCGAAATTTGATATTAATAATAATAAATTTAACCAACTGGCTTAATAAGATGTACAAACTTGGTATAATAAACTAGGTAGACTATGTGTTCATACGTAATTTTCACAATAATTATGTTACTATGTATGTACCTATATCTACAAGGGTGGACTTAAAAAGTTGAACATTGTTTACTGATGATAGCTTGCCATAAAAAATATATATGTTGTGGCCTAGAAATGAATAATCAAAAATCACAGCCTAAGGTAACAAACCTAAAAGCCGCGTATAGCAAGATTGTGGGCGGATAGGTGGAATCAAAATAGTGATGAGTTGCTAGCCGTAACATTCAATTAATTATACAATTATTATACTTAATGTATAAATTGACGGTGACACTACTAATTATATTCGTAAAATGGTAATAAAGTTTCAAGTTCCTCCCGCAAAGAGATGTCAAAAAATCAGAGTATTTCCTTCCTTTGATATAAAATAATTAAAAACCAAAAACTACTTTAGTAACTCTAAAGACGAAAGCCTATTAACAACCTAGTCAAAAAAATCTTAATAAACGTTCTAGCAATGAACTACACTAAACATCTCAAGACACACGGCAAATTAGACGACAAAAAAGCGTCAAAGATTCCCAAAAATGGGTTCATAACATAACGCAATGACCATTAACCCATCAAAGGTTTATCCAGCACCAATCGTGCCAGCCTTTGAGGCAAGGGCTCTCGACAACCCTTTTTCCCTCCGATTTGCCTGGAAAATCACTCGAGGAAAACAGATAGAATAAAAGGTGATGGGTCTGACTTTGTTCCTGGTTTGTAATACGAGTGCTTAAAAGATTTCCATAAGATCTCTATTATAGAATACTTTGTTTTGAGCTAGTTTGTTAAAATACGGGTAGTTCGCAAAACACGCTTTGCTACACGAATGAGATATGCAGTATACTCGTGATCAAAACGCAGAGGTGATTGCGCGGTTAAGTTGGTGTATTTATAGTTAAAGTTAGTTTGCTTATATAACTAGGGATTGTTGATTGTTTGAGCCCATAAAGTATTTTAATAGTTTTATGTAGCATGTGAGACACCCTCTCAATGGAAGCGAATCGGAGACCGCAGGCGCTAGCACAACACTAGTCTACGCGCTTTATCGATTTGGCCGCATCCCTATCGATCTGTCAATCTTCGAAAAACATTGGAAGGCATCCCGAGAAGCTGAAATTGGTGAGTGGAAAATCATTTGTTTGCATAGGCTATTGATGTACTTTTGGGTATTACGCTCCCGCCGCCAACACAGTTTTTTTTGAGAAGGAAAAGCACGTGAACGAACCAAATTCCTGTATAGTCCACTAAATTATCATCAGCCCCAACAGTTGATAATGAGAGGAAATTAAACCGATGGCCTAAATTATGAATGGCTCAAGCTACAAGCCATATCTTACCGTCCACTATATTCTTTTAGATCTTTACTTACCAGTGGCATGGCGTCAAGTATATCAGAAGGCAAGCCGAAGGGAATTTAACCAGCCTTTTCCTCTAATTCTGCACAATAAAAGTGCCCGACTGCCTTAAAATAGGCAAGCGGGTGGGAATCGAGTTCTGTGGCCGCCACTTCACTGCTACTTACTAATTACAAGCGAAAGTTACTCTAATGTCTCTACCTGTATGGTTTGATATCTCTTCATGGCAAAACAAGATAGTTTGATACCGGGGAATAGAATGAGCTGTACCTATATCCCGGAAAATAGCGTAGTTCTCACGGTATACGGTTGCTTGTACTAAAATCAAGACTGCCCGGTGATTCTGAGCAAAACTGCCATCGAAGATGCATACATATATACATAAATACATCACGTCTTTATCCCTTACGGGGTAGACAGAGCCTAAGGTAACAATACCTAAAGACCACGTTTAGCATGATTGTGGGCGATGGAAAGGGAATCAAAACAGTGATGGGTTGTTCCATATCGCTTATATAACATGATCCCTAAGATTTTCGCCAAATCCCTCGATGGCTTTTTACCATGTGCGCGGGAAGAGAAACAATTGGTACATGCTATGGTATGGTATGGTACGGTATGGTATGGTATTGGTATTTTATGTACGTGTACCTATGTGTGTCGAAGATGTAATTCGAGAAAAAGGGTGAGTGGATTTATTTCCAGGAAAACATCCATAAACATGAATGTGACTGTCATTATGACTCTTTGCTTGACTACTTAAGACTTTTTAAGCCGTCTCCAAACCTGTATTAGGGACAACGATTAAATGGAAGGCGACAACGTTCTCTAAGTCCAAAGTTTTGATTAGAAATTTATTGGAAAATCGTAATTGCTCGAGACTTATGAAATCCCTTCTATCGAATTTGATCAAAATTTTATTCCGAAGACTTAAAAGCGTTGCTTTAGTGTTGATTAATTTGACACAGTTTTATTTAAGTAACTGGAACTTCTTAATTATTCAATGAAGCAGTTTAGAATAATTTATTGGACCATTTTTTTAACATGAATTCCTTTATTTCCGTGATCAGTCCACGCGGGTTGCGATTAGGTGAAATTTCATTTATTTTAACTGCAATGAATAATTACAACATACATGCACATACACAAATCCCGTCTTTATCCTTTACGGGGTAGACAGAGCCTAACGTAACAAGACCTACAGGCTACGCTTAGCAAGATTGTGGGCGTTCCTATAGGTGGAAAATGGAATCAAAATTGAGATGGGTTGCTAGCCGCATCGCCTATAACTTGATGCCTATGATTTTCGCCCAATTTCAACTCGATTTCGATTTATAAAATTTATTAATGAAAAAAATATAAAAGGTGAATTAAAAACAAATTAAACTATGATAAAATTAAAAACTTAACTAAAACTAATCTCAAAACAAAATAATTTAAAAAAGAGGGCCCCCGTGGCGTAGTTCCACAGACGCTGGCAGCATTCCCCCTTTGGACAGCGATAGTAAAACGCTGTCCAAGGAAGCTGCCAGCTCTGCGGTCACCCGTAGCGTGTATTAGCCTCTTCGAAATATCTTTGAAAAAGCTAATAGCGCTAGACTTATTACAATTTTTTACCTGGTTTTATATAAAAGCCGACAAACATAAACACATGCAGTTGTTAGGACTGCTGGCCTTGCAAAAAGTTGTACACTCGTTTTTTAAAGGACCATAGCTATAGCAAGTTGGGAAAACCTCAGCCGCCAGTCCATTCCAAACTATACACGGCAAGGAACAGCGCTCGAACCGCATATTTAGTGGAGCAGCGCCATTTATCGAGGTGGTGTTGATCAAAACTTTCCGTCAAAAAGTACGATAATGAAACATTGCCTGGTTAATTCAAAAACAAACAGCCACAATCCACTGTCAGATCGTCATCCCCACCGTTTTCTAAACGAGCAATTAATATTTAAATGACGACACCGTATAGATTTAATTGCCAAGTGCCGTGTATTTCAAACGCCCCGGTGCCCAGAACCTCTATTTTTCCGCGCAACGGCTACTTTTGGAGCCATCGGGGTTTTGACGATTATGAGCAAACAAATGTGACAAAATTGGTAGGGAATGAGGCGTCGAGTGAAATGCAAATTCAGTATAAACTGGCTTGTTGATTTATACAGACTGGAAAAGGAATGTTTTGCTTCGATACAATGTGATATTTCACGAATAGCAAGTCACCCGATTAGCGAGAGGAGTTGGCCGGTATTTTATAAGAATTCCGGCTTCAAACCCGGCGCTTAACCTCATTTAAGGGAGGAACAATAAGCTTTAAACTTACTCCAAATCCTTCACAGTTCACTCTGCTAGGCTGTAGAGTCGATTACCGTCCTCCATCAGGCAGTCTGCTTCCGTGGCGTCGTTCACGGAGGGCTTGAGAAAGATGTGGCTCACACCATCTCCTTAGATATTGTATATGTGTACTCTTATTGTATTTTGTATGTATGCATGTGTGTTATAATGTTTAGTAGCTTATTTTATGATTTGTTTATTGTATTTAGATGTGTACGCTCTATTGTGGCTTTCACTATCTGGAATGATAAACTCACACTTTGTCGGTCCTTCGTTTAATGCTCCTCTCGTCTACTCGAAGGTTAACTGGTTATAGGGATACGTTCACCTTTGTGCATTATATTAATGTTATTTTTATTTCTTTGTAAATTGTATCTGTTTCTTTAAATTAGTACAATAAAGAATTTACTTACTTACTTAAAACGATGTCCAAGTTTCGGTGGCGGCAGACCTCTCCGAAGAAAGCCGCGTCAGTAGGCTCGTCAATATCACCGTTACTCTGGTCCTTCCACGCTGGTCTGGGATCAAAGAAAAAGAACGAGCCAGTTGCTACTCTTTCCGCGCAGATGGTAAAAGCCCAATTGGCATTGTTCATTTTTAGGGTTCCGTACCTCAAAAGGAAAAAAACGGAACCCTTATAGGATCACTTTGTTGTCCGTCTGTCTGTCCGTCCGTCCGTCCGTCTGTCAAGACCCTTTTTCTCAGGAACGCGTGGAGGTATGAAGCTGAAATTTATATCAATTACTCAGGTCTACTGTCCCTTGAAGCTGTGAAAAAATCAAACTTCTAAGCCAACGCAATCAAAAGATACAGCCGTTTATGCCGCAAATTTCCGCAAATTTTCAACTCTCAAGGGAATCAAAACCTACAAGGTACTTCCCGTGAACGCAGAATCTTGAAATTTGGTATGAAGGTAGGTCTTATAGCACAGATTAAAGAATAATTGCGAAAACCGTAAATGTGTATGTATGTCTGTATATAGCAGTGACCAATATAAAGTAACCCCACACTGCGTACATTTTGCTTTGGAGCAGGGCTCTGCTTACACTGGTTTAAAGATATTTATAGATAATGATACGGAACCCTCGGTGCGCGAGTCCGACTCGCACTTGACCGGTTTTTTTAGTATGCTCCAATTCGAAAACCATTTCGGGGAAAACCATCAATTATCCGATTTATCTTGTCCGATTTCAAAAATACTTTATGATTGCAGATATTTTTGTAAAAGTACTTTGAAAGTTTGTTTGACCGAACGACCGGGTTTTTAGACAGAATCCAGCATCGAAAGTTTGCCACAAAAATGAAAAAAAAAGTTTGGCTACGGCAACTGTCACGTGTCACTGTCAAATCTACAAAACCATAGACAAAGCCGTTTTTTTTATAGCCAGCCGAACGAAGGCGATTGGGATTAAAAGCACAGCTTAAAAAAAATGAACAATGCCAATTGGGTAAAATCGTAGGAATCATGGTTACGGGCGATGCGGCCAGAAACCCTTGACTATTTTGATTCCCATTTCCACCAAGACTATAATCATGCTAAACTACCATACCACTATTTAGGGCTTGTTTCTGCCTACCCCGCAAGGGATAAAGACGTAATTTATATATGAATTTATGTGTACTTCTAGCTAGCTTGTTGAAAAATTTAAAAACAATTTCTCTGTGTTCTTGCCAGCTCGGTACCCACGGTTTATACCCATTATATTATTTTTATTTCACGCGAACCAGCCCATCAGTGACCATTTTCTAAAATTTTAATTGTCTAGTCTCACGCATCCTTGAGTAATTGAGGGCGAGTCTTAGGAACCATGTTATAGGCGATGCGGCTAGCAATCCATCACTATCTTGATTCCCTTTTCCACCTATACGCCTACAATCATGCTAAACGTGGCCCTTAGGTCTTGTTACCTCAGGCTCTGTCTACCCCGTAAGGGATATAGATGTGATTTCTGTGTGTGTGTGTGTAATTGTGGTGGCAAATAATTTCCAAATTTTATTTTCTATCGGGAGCCCTAATGGGGCTTGCTACACCAAACATAGTTCAAAACGCTCGGATTGAAAAGGGCCGAGTAGGGTGACCAGATGATGATAAGTAGAGATCGATATTCTTATTTTGTTTTAATAATTGAGGGGCTGAATAATTGTGATTACCACTAGAGCTCCGTGTTAATCTTGGGCAGGAAAATGTAGTTTCTGTTCACAACTTAGATTAGAAGTCACCTTGTATGCATCAAGAGCAATCTCCCAAAATTGCAGCATCAAAACAAAATAAACGTTACACTTGTGTGAAGATGATAAAACTCCTTGATAGCAGATGCATTTGCTGCATAGCAGTGCTAAAAGATAGCAAGTTCGAAGTTAAGTTCGTTTCAAAGTGAACTTTAGAGTACAGGCATTGTGGGTTGCATTTAATTTGTTATTATATAATTACATTTATTACTGTAGTTGTTCAGGGAATCACTAACAAAAACAAAATTTAAATGTGGTGCGCATTCTCCGTCGACTTACACGTACAATTTGTTTTATACGCGCAGACAACAATGGAAAATTACAAGCGATTAACATTTGACACGGTCGCAATATACCTTTCGAGTATGTAAATTACAATTGAGTATAATTTGTCATTATAATTTGCTAGCTTTCTCTCGTAACTTTGATCCTTTGAGAAAAAAGTGTACAAATCATCAGGCTCAAATCGTTGGCAGACCGCCCACTAGATGGCGTTACGACGTCGCGAGAGTTACGGTAGGTACGGTGTGTAGTAAATAAGGTTTTTCCATGACATTTCGCTGAATCCCATGCGGTTTTCAACTTAAACTTAAATTTAATCTGACAGCTGAACTGTCAACAGGACTTGTCACTAAAGTTGAAAACCCGATGGGGTGCGAGTCGGGTTACCTCCACGTGTGGTCTAATGATTTCCTGGCAGTTTCTGAGGGATATCATTGAACGTTGGCTAAGAGCCCGACAGGGGGGGAGGGGTGTCTTTGACCGTTACCGTACAACGTTGCAGACATTTTGTCACAAGATTTTTGAATTCTATTTTTGACCGCACACTTGCCAAGCTAAACTGACATTGGCCCAAGCCTTACGGCCGCCATTAAGGAGAGAAGAAGAAAACCGGATAAAATTCAATTGTAAACAATACCATAAAGATTGCAAATCAGTCTTCTCGGCTAATTCCGGCTTCGTTGTCTCGCTCTAATTCACGCGACGCCAATTGTCTCTTTCCAATGGCCGAAGTGTAATCTTTATCGCCGAGTGCCGTATATGCAGACGGGTTGTCGTTCATTGTATTCGGGGAAAGCCTTTTATTTAAACGACTAGCTTCTGCCCGCGACTTCGTACTTATACATAATTCTTCGTAATTATACATAAAAACCTTCCTCTTGAATCCTTCTATCTATTAAAAAAAACCGCATCAAAATCCGTTGTGTAGTTTTGAAGATATAAGCATACATAGAGACATAAGGACATAGGGACATGGGGACAGAGAAAGCGACTTTGTTTTATACTATGTAGTGATGAAATGATAAACTAACGCTCCAAAATAAACCCGACATGTTAACACTACAGCCGCTTCGCGCCGATGTTTCGGCTCAGTCGTCCATCAACAGAATTAGCATACGAGTAGGTACTAACATTCGCCGAAATTAACCGCCTCTCATTCGTTCCGAACATTTTTCACCCAATAACCATTTCTAGGGATTTATTAGCAATTGAGCCTCGTCCCTATCAATGGATTCCTCGATTTATAGCATATTAAGAGGATTTTTATTCTATTACGAGCGCCGCCTGCGGCTTTTGATGTTCTCGATTTGGAATACTTTGCCCTGAATCGGCGGGTGTGGGAAAGAAGAAATTATCGTGTTTTTTTAGCCTCTGTATACTTTTTCTTTGATGAATACAGGCGTAACCTTAGCGACGGAAATTGTGGCAAAATAAGTATCGAATATTTTAGCCGGAGAGAGATACGGTCGGTTTATGTAAAAAATGTTAATTTATGTAATATGTCTCCCATGCTGGTCTGGGAGCAAAAGAAAAGCATAGAATTGTACCAGTTGCTTCTCTTCCCGCGCATATGGTAAAAGCCCATAGAGGGAATGGACGAAAATAGGAATCATGTTATAGGCGATGTGGCTAGCAACCCATCACTATTTTGATTCCCTTTTCCGTGGGCGTATAGGTGGAAAGGGGAAACAAAATAGTTATAGGTTGCTAGCCGCATCGCCTGTAACATGATTTCTGCGATTTTCGCCGATTCCCTCGATGGGCTTTTTCCATCGTCGCGGGAAGAGAAGCTACTGGTAGGTACATTCTATGTTTTTTCTTTGTTCTCAGGCCAGCATGGAAGTGTAAAAATCTATATACATATAAATAAAAATGAATCGTCGAAATAAATGTACGCGCATAACTTCCAAACGGCTGCATCGAATCGGATAAATCTTTTTTAGTTCTGTTTATTATTGTTTGGACAAGGTTTGTATTAAATACAATTTAAAAAAAACCAGCGGGGGTGAAGCCCCAAGCAACAGCTAGTATTATATTTTCTTAAGTGAATAGACTCTGACGTTTTTACATAGAAATGAAGAAAATAAAAACATTTTTCCGATTTATTATTTACAAAATTACAATAGGTGGTGCACAAGCTTGGTTTAGTTTCGAAATTAGAACAATATAAATTTTTACTTGGAACTTACAACCCCGAGTTATACAGTCAGTCATTAACCACTTAGCCATTCGGCCGTATTCGTAAGGTCACTGTAATTTTCATCATCACTACAAATTTAGCTGCTCTTGAAATAACAGAGAGTATTATATTGATTTTTTAAGGAAATGTTTACAAGAAAAACCTCGTCGGGTTATAAATATGCAAATGGCCATGGCTACACAGGAACGGGGAATATTTATTTTATGTAACTTAAGGAAACTTGGTGTGTTTTCAACAACCTGCTTTTAGTGTAGTGTAGCCGTAGTGTACGCACGAAGTGTAAAAAAACAAGCCTTACCATTTTGTACATCAATTTACAACTACCTACGTTGTCTATGGATCAAATCAGGGATGTAACGGAGGTAGTACTATCGGAACCGAAGGGGGACTCGGAGTTTTTAAATTTGCTTTATCGGAGTCGGAATCGGAGTCGGAATCGGAGTCGGAATCGGAGTCGGAATCGGAGTCGGAATCGGAGTCGGAAGCAGAGTCAGATAATTGACGATAGAGCGCACGTAGTGGGGTGGGAGTCGGGGGGATTCCCCGCGCGACATGTATGAACCTGTTCATAACAGTCGACACAGGCCGCCGCCGCCGCTGTTATGCTTCGACCTCCGATTTAAATGTGTCGGAGCCGAAGTCGGAACCGAAGGTGTAATAATAATCGGAAGTTCCGACTTAACGGAACCGGAGTCGAAGGTCCGTAACATCCCTGGATCAAATAATGAAAGAACAGTGCTTTTGGTTACTTAATGTATGACAGTTGCCGTGTTCTGAATAAAGATGAATGAAAAATAAAGCGATGAATGAAATATAGATCGAGAGCGAGTGCAACAGCTGCGTCGAGCACCATTCTGTCCAAACTACTCGCTACACCCCCAATAATGTACTTTTTCATTCATACATACACACACAAATCACGTCTACATGCCTCACGGGGTAGACAGAGCCCAAGGTAACAAGACCTAAGGCCATGTTTAGCATGATTGTAGGTAGGTGGAAAGCGGAATCTAAATAGTGATGGGTTGCTTCCCACATCGCCTATAACATGAGTCCTATGATTTTACCACATTCCCTCGATGGGATTTTACCATCTGCGCGGGACGAGATGCAACTGGTACGTTCTATGTTATTTCTTTGCTCCCAGACCAGCATGGACGTCTTCATGCATTTGGACTTTTTCATTCATTTATTCAAAACACGGCAATTGTTAAATATATTAAGTAACTAAAAGCACTGTATATCGAGGACAGTCGGTCTCACTCTTAGCTAGCCGCTAAAGTTAAATAAGTTGCTTTGCAAACTAATATAAATTAAGCGCAGTTTACATCATGCAAGTTTGTGCAACTAGAGTTACACTGCGGCGTTTGATTGGTCACTTTTAAAGCGTTGCTCATCGGCTGCGCAAAGTATGCTCCATTCCAATCAATTTCAACGCCATTGTAAACAAACCAATTCCATCATAATCATACAGTCACTGATTGTATAAAATTAGCATCACATACACCGGATTTTCGAAGGACCATTACTTGAGATCTCACTACATTTCATAACAATAATTTTTACATGAACTTAGGGGGATTTGTTTCTTAACAAAAGCGTTAAAATGGACGGGATTGAACTATAGCACTTCGGTCTTTGGAACGAGATAATTGGCGTCACGTGAGTTAGAGCGAAACAACGCTATACAAGCCGAAATTCTCCGAGAAGACCGATGTGCAATCTTTATAGCTGGGTACTGCACTTGCATGATGTAAACTGGGTATACGTTTTTAAGCTCCAACGCCATCTATGGATCATAATAATGAACTGTATAGGGCGCATATTGAAGCGTCAACGCACAGCCGATTGCGCCGCTGAACGGGTTATTTCCCTAATTCTTTACTGGGTCACAATCGCAAACGCCAATAATCCGGGCCGGCCAAAAATTCCCGGACCTCGTTACCTCGCCCGGGATAGTGCACAGAATTTGGAACAGTACTATATTCGGCAACAAATGTTGCCTTTTTAATCCTCTGGGCGTTAAAGGCTTAAAAGGTAAAAAAAATACAATGTAATTTTACTGTGCACTTAAAAGACTAGCTGTTACCTGCGACTCATTCGCAAATTCCTTTACCGCTATTTCGCGGAAAAACGCAATTTCTTGAGATAAAAAGTAGCCTATATTCTATTTCAGACTAATTAATTTATCACTTTACGAAATTTCTTCCAGCTCAGATCGGCCGTTCTGGTGTGAAAGAGTAGCAAACATCCTATCCTTTCGCATTTAGTATAGTCCGTGAGCTCTTAAAATGTCACTCGGATTTGTGTTGCTGTCTCACTCACTCTTATGTGTTTGGTAATTAAATCTATCTCTCTCTATACCCATATAAATAAAAATGAATCGTCGAAATGTATGAACGGGCATAACTTCCAAACGACTGCACCGATTTGAATAATTATTTTTTAGTTGCGTTTGTTACTGTTTGGACAATGTTTGTATAAAATACATACATACATACATACATACCGTCACGCCTCTTTCCCACAGGGGTAGGCAGAGACTACTTTATTCCACTTGCTACGATCCTGACATATTTCTTTCGCTTCATCCACAGTCATCAATCTCTTCATACATGCTCGTCGGTTTCGGGTACTCCTGACCTGACCTTTTTCCAAAACGTCTCCTATTTGGTCTCGGAACGTCCGTCTAGGCCTTCCCCTCCCAACGTAACCATTCACACTCCCCATATAGATCTGTTTAGTTAGTCTACTTTCATCCATCCGCTCTACATGCCCAAACCAACTAAGCATACTTTTTTCTATCCTAGTCACTATATCCTCTTTCACACCAGCACGTTCCCTTATCACACTGTTCCTGATTCTATCTTTCAGTGATACACCTTCCATACTCCTTAACGCTCTCATTTCTACTGCATTTATTTGTGAGATTCAATCATAAGTTACAAAAACGGATGTATAAAAGTCGTTTTATACGCGATTCATCCGTTTGTGTAACTATAGCAACGTCCATTTTATCGCTGTCGTACTGCTCCGCCGCGGGTACTGTCCGAACCCTGGACATGTTGCGAACATTTTCAATTTCCGTATATTGCGTGCCGCGGGCGTGATTGGTAACAAGACGACATGTTCTGTGTCTGAATAACCGAGGGCTCCTTATATAAAGCGTATGGGATTTATTTGTAGGGCTTTGAAGTTGATGGATTTGTAGGAAATTATGTTATCTGTTAGGCGGTTTGCGTCGTGAGAACGGATTTCACATTTTACACTGCGCTGCGAAGTATTGCTTGGAAATATTTTGGCCTGCAACGTGTAAATAGTTATTTGTGTCAAGAGGCAGCAGATGTATTTACGGCGAGGACGGTACATTGAATCCAGAATGTAGCGAAGGAGTCTACAACAAAATCAGTCCTACCATTTACTTTGGTCACCGTGGGTATGTCTATATGCCATTTTTGTTTATACAACAACCGACTAATTGTCATTTTGACTTGATAACTTCTAATAAATCGATGAACGCCGGCTGCACTCACGAAAAAGCATGACTCATTGCGTTACGTTCCGCGTGACGTCACAGTGTGCAAACGAGAGCGCGGAACAAGCGATAGAGGCACAATCATCTCGCGTGACGTCAGAGCTAGCAGGAACATGTTTCTTGATGACGTTATCACGTAAAACTATCGTTCGTAAACCGACTGCAGACAATCGGTTTTTAGTCGAATAGTCACTGAGTCGATGACTACAAAAGCCGCCGAATGGTCGCTTTGCCCGTCTAGTCTGCAAGTAGTCGGCTCATCTCTCATGAAGTGACTGCGGCACCCACTAGTAGTGGGCTGAGAGTCAAAAAGGGTAATTAAAGACAAAACAAACAATGAGGTAAAGGTTCTTTTTATTTTTAGGGTTCCGTACCTCAAAAGGAAAAAACGGAACCCTTATAGGATCACTTTGTTGTCCGTCTGTCCGTCTGTCAAGACCCTTTTTCTCAGTAACGCGTGGAGGTATGAAGCTGAAATTTATATCAATTACTCAGGTCTACTGTCCCTTGAAGCTGTGAAAAAATCAAACTTCTAAGCCAACGCAATCAAAAGATACAGCCGTTTATGCCGCAAATTTCCGCAAATTTTCAACTCTCAAGGGAATCAAAACCTACAAGGTAGTTCCCGTGAACGCAGAATCTTGAAATTTGGTATGAAGGTAGGTCTTATAGCACAGATTAAAGAATAATTGCGACAACCGTAAATGTGTATGTATGTCTGTATATAGCAGTGACCAATATAAAGTAACCCCACACTGCGTACATTTTGCTTTGGAACAGGGCTCTGCTTACACTGGTTTTAGATATTTATAGATAATGATACGGAACCCTCGGTGCGCGAGTCCGACTCGCACTTGACCGGTTTTTTTAAGGTATGGAACCCTAAAAACGATGACGTAACAACCACAGATTGCGAATCTGAATCACAAACCTTTAAGGGCCCCCATTATCACAACCGACCATGCGATACTTCATAATTACGTTACTTCCCTCACCAAAAATGACCTTAACCCTCTTTAATAAGGTACGTATTTGGTTCCAGGTGTGAAGTACAGTTCGCACGTAAAATATTGTCTTCCGGATAATCTTGCCAGCTGGGTGCACCTGCGAGGTTAATGACCTCTGATTAGATCGGGTTCTATATAAAGGTAATGGGGTACAACGTGATTTTCCGCAAAGGAAAAGGGATTAGGGGGAATGGTTATGATTTTGGGGGAAATTAAGGTAAGTGTGTAGTTTTTGTGGGAATTTTGCAGGGCAACCAAGGGGTAACGGAGTTTCATGATCTTGCACCAAAACTAGACAAATTCCTTCCTGTTTTGTCGGATTCTTGTTTTAGTGCTCTTTGGATTTCAGATGAAATTTGAAGCGCTGATATTTTATAACAAAAAAGAAAATTAAGTACACATCAGGGCATTTAATGATTTTATTGTTATTTTTACAAGGTTTATATTAACTTGCAATGTATGTAAGTATGTATCAGATGGAGCTGAAATTTTGCATACTAGTGTAAGTCAGATGATAATAATTTGGTTGTAAAATTGTGATGGTCCAGCCAGGACCGTCTCCGCAGGAGGGAATTCTTCGACGATGGTCCGATGGACTTGAAATTTGGTACACACATTATGCAAGACTGATGACAATGCAAGTACAGCCTTGTACAAAAAAGCTTGTATCTTAGTTGACATTTTGTAGGTTACTTTATTTATTATTACTTTCATAAAAGCTCATTAATATAACTAACAATAAAAAAAAATGTTCGAGAGAACTATCAAAATAACCGAGGTATTAAGGTATCAAAGTTTAGTTTCTATCTCTTTTTAGAAAAACATTGTAACTTGGCAACATTTTGTACAACTTGCAATGCTGAGTCGTTGTCATGGCAACGGACCGTGGGGTATCAAGCCAAACCACGCATTGAAGTTTTCCCGAGAATCTAGCGAGATTTAAACTTTTAATGTACACTGGTCGGTTATAGCGTTAGGAATGATGGCAGCGTTGTATGAAGAACGTAATGGATAGCGAAGTATAAATCCTACTAATATTATAAATGTGAAAGTTTGTGAGTATGGATGTTTGGATATTTGTTACTCTTTCACGCCAGAACAGCTGGACAGATCTGGATGAAATTCAGAACATACATAGATTATAGTCTGGAATAACACATAGGCTACTTTTTATCCCGGTAAATTGCGAAATTCCTGCGGGATAGCGATAAACGAATTCTATGCAGACGAAGTTGCGGGCAACAGATATTCTTTTTATATAGTCGTTTACTATTAGAAATCAGTGCAGGAAAGCGTGTAAAGGTCAATTTCATGGAATTCAGGCACAGGGTGTATCGATGTTTTAGTTTTAAATTTTATCTAATTTTGTTGTATGAGCAGTAAGCTAAAAAAAATGACGGCCAAGTGTCGATTTTTCATGATAAAAGTTGAGATATGGAACTAAGTGTGCATCCAGCTTACTTGACGACTAGGAGGCATTTGCAGGCGCTTTTAATAAATACTTATCTTTATTTATGTTACGTGCGCAGGAATTGCACGACCTTATAGGTCCATCTCCGTTTCGCCAACGGACTTCCCGGCGGGGGGAGCGTTTTCACCCGTTTGTTGTCAACATACCATTGGCCCGCACGAGGTGGTTTGCTTCATCCTTCCTAATGCGAACTGCTAGGGAATGGAATTCGCTCCCATCGTCTGTATTTCCAGACAGATACAACCTAGGGCTCTTCAAGGCTAGAGTGAATAGACTATTATTGAACCAGTGAGTTACACGTTTGGCCTCATCTGCACCTTCCACCAAGTGAGATAGAGGTCAATCACTGGTCAGTTCATAATAAAAAAAAAACCGGTCAAGTGCGAGTCGGACTCGCGCACCGAGGGTTCCGTATCATTATCTATAAATATCTAAAACCAGTGTAAGCAGAGCCCTGTTCCAAAGCAAAATGTACGCAGTGTGGGGTTACTTTATATTGGTCACTGCTATATACAGACATACATACACATTTACGGTTTTCGCAATTATTCTTTAATCTGTGCTATAAGACCTACCTTCATACCAAATTTCAAGATTCTGCGTTCACGGGAACTACCTTGTAGGTTTTGATTCCCTTGAGAGTTGAAAATTTGCGGAAATTTGCGGCATAAACGGCTGTATCTTTTGATTGCGTTGGCTTAGAATTTTGATTTTTTCACAGTTTCAAGGGGCAGTAGACCTGAGTATTTGATATAAATTTCAGCTTCATACCTCCACGCGTTCCTGAGAAAAAGGGTCTTGACAGACGGACGGACGGACGGACAGACGGACAACAAAGTGATCCTATAAGGGTTCCGTTTTTTCCTTTTGAGGTACGGAACCCTAAAAAGAAAAAAAAAAGTGATTTCAAGTTAGTCAGAATGGCGTAAACTGCACACGTCGACTCCAATCCATTACGGGCACGCGTTCAACTTCCAATCGGTTATACGTGGCTCCCTTAGAATGTTGCGAAGTTAACCTGTAACATACATACACAAATCACGTTTACATACCTTACGGGGTAGACAGAGTCTAAGGTAACATGGTCTAAAGGCCACATTTGGGCATTGTGGTCGTATAGGTAGGTTGAAAGGGGAGTCAAAATAGTGACGGGTTGCTAGCATCACCTAAAGGTGCGACCACATCGATGTGTAAAAGACGTGACGGTGCGTTTACGTAACAAAGTGTATGAAGAAACGGTGAGAAAACGTGACGCCTACGCAGCAGTGTGGTCGGACCTTAACATGATTCTTAAGATTTTCGCTCTTTCCCTCGATGGGTTTTTACCATCTGCGCCGGCAGGCAAGTATCTGGTTGCATTCTATGTTATTTTTTGCTCCCAGACTAGCACGGTAACCTATAAGTAAGATGCTGTAAAAACTGCTCGCACAAAGCCGAATTTATCCCTTAAAAGGGATCTTCAAGCTTACCTAAATGTGGAAGGTATAACTCTTTGGTAAACCTAAAGTGAAATTCTAAATACAAGGATGCACTCTAATTGAACACCAAACAAGCAAATATTCACATTCGTTAACTAGCTGGAAAACACGATTTTCATATCAAATATCTGTCAGACTCCAAAATCTAGGCCTAAAGGATTCCAGTACTGGATCCTGTCTAAACTAGAATTCGGAGCAAACGGATTAGCATTCATAATTGTTCGCTCCCGTGTGGTCTACTTCCAAAACTAAAAAGGTAACATGTTCCACTTAAACGTTGTATAGGTTCCAACCTTGTTTCAGTTAGCTCACCGTTCAATTTTGACTGACTTAAAACTGTACTTCGAACCATCTTACAGTTTAATTATGTTGTTAACTAACTTGAATGAGGAATGTCGAGTACATTAAACTCGAGTCACATATGTTTATAAATAAAGTGGACTATGAAAAAATCGAATGCTGTCGATTATGAACCTTTTCGCCGATTTTTTTCTGATCATCATTTTTTTCATTTCATGGCTTTAATTAAAAGCTCATTTATGTAAGAATCAACATAAAAAAAAACATTTTGCAAATAACTATAAAAATAACCAATATACCGACCCGACCGAACGACGAGCATGTGTGAAGAAATTAAATGACTGTGGATGAAGCGAAAGAAATATGTCAGGATCGTAGCAAGTGGAATAAAATAGTCTCTGCCTTCCCCTGTGGGAAAGAGGCGTGACGGTATGTACAGTGAAGTGTAATAATATGTATCTAGACAAAGTTTCAAAAATAAGTACCATACGCTCTTACGCCAGCGTAATAAGGTCGTGGGACATATTTTTGAGAAGTACAATTTAGGGATCTTTAAAAAGCGAGACTTCCTGTTCCTCAAAGGGCCGGCAACGCACTTGTGATTCCCCAGGTCTTGCAGGTGTCCCTGGGCGACGGTGATTGCTTTCCATCAGGTGACCCGTCTGCTCGTTTGCCCCCTCTTATAAAAAAAAAAGTTCCTATCAATACTTATTTTTGCACTACGTCAAATACAAGAGACGCCACCCATACGCCAGACTTCTTTATTGCGATGCCTTAAGTTGAACATAAACCCAATTGAACGATGGTTGCTTTTGCATTGAAGTACAAGGACGCCCTAAAGAGACATTTAACTGCCTGTGGCATCACTTAGTAGAATAATTGGGAAGAGTTTACGCGACAGAGAACACAATAACGCAACTGTTCATAAGGCAGTCAACGATTGTGTCGAAGACCTCGAACGCCTTCACAAAAAGACCAGTCCTAAGCCTTCCTACACGTGCACCTACAACTCCTTGGTTCAGTTGTACTGCGCGCCGTGCCGCATTTTTAAAACTAAATTTGGCTTCGCCAGCTATTCTCGCTCACACCTCCGGAGCCAGCAGTTACGTCAAGGAGGACATGATGATGGTAGGCACTGAGGTGTGTAACGTTACGTATATTTAGATATATTCTACCTAGACATAAGACACTTGCACGTGTCATTAGTTTAAGGCTTTTAGTTCTAATACAACCGCTGATCAGTGAACTCCTGCCTTTCATTTGCGCTCCAAACCATCCCACATGGCGACCTTGCCAGGATTCGAAGAGACTTTGAGGTAAGCTGAAGTTTTTTACCATTTCGGCTGCCCTGAAAAAACTCCAAATTAAATTTTTCGTCGCAGCAATACAAAACAAGCCCCCAGGCCGGGTTAATATCAAAATATTTCGCTAATGAAATTAAAAATCCCCAAATGAGGCTCTTTTATGATCATACACGAAAATTATGACGTTAAATTTGATTTAAGGGCGTTAATTGCTGCCCTTACCCTGCCGGGTAATAAATGATGTACCCCGTAAATTATAATGATCATATCCCGCGCGGTGGTATACCCCGAGGATAGCTTTGGCGTTATCAGTGCATTAAAAGCCGTCTGACAGATAATATCGACTTGTCTAGTGGTTAGTAGTGACTGACAATGAAACTAGAGGTCTCGAGGTCAAATTAGAATGTTTTATTTTCTTATTTGACTACGCCAAAGCGGTGACACAGACTGGAGTAACACATTAGCTATTTTTTATCTCGGAAAATTGAGACGTCTATTGAAATTTCCGGCAGATAAAGTCACGGCCAACAGCTAGTAATTGCGTAAATTAATCTGAGCCAAAAATTTACTGGCAATTACTCATCACATTTAATTTTCATTGGGGATAGTTACGACAAAACTTTGCTATATAAATCTAGCAACTTGGATTGAACTTTACCGCTGACGTGTTAACAAGTTATCAATATCGCCATAGATGCAAATATATTGATCACTTCTTTATCCCTATGAGTGTTGAATAATGTACCCTGCGTAAAACAGAGCCATTTTAGGGGTACGTATTAAAATACATAAAGTTTAAAATGTATAATGGGTTAAAATACATAATGGTTTATAATGCGATTTTCTCAGAAAGTTACAAATTAACAGGATTGTTATAAAACAAACCTTACCTAACCTAAACCAATCTATAGATTACGATATCAAAAAAGTTCATTTAGCTAATAGTTTTACAGAAAATTGCGTTATATACTTTGAACCATTATGTATTTTAACCCATTATACATTTTAAACTTTATGTATTCTGATCCGCTTCCCCATTTTAGCAATAACATTACAATTGTGGTATTTTTTTATTTATTTATTATAGTTTTTCGGTGATGGAAAACATTGATCGTGAGCAAAACGCCAGCGCATATACCTGCTCAGTTTTTACCCCGTAAGGGACAAAGGCGTAATCTATGTATGTAGTACGTATTTTTATGTAATTGTATGAATTTGTTTCCATGCAGGTCTGGGAGCAAAGAAAAAACGTAGATGTACCTTTTGCTCCTCTTCCCGCGCAGATGGTAAAAGCCCATCGAGGTAATGGGCATAGGAATCATGACTTTTATAGGCGATGCGGCTAGCAACCCATCACTATTTTGATTCCCTTTTCCACCTATACGCCCACAATCATGCTAAGCGTGGCCTTTAGGTCTTGTCCGTAAGGGATACAGACGTGATTTCTGTGTGTGTGTGTGTGTGTGTGTGTGTGCGCATGAATTTCCGCTCTATTACCTAATTCAATCCTCTGTTGTGTTATTTAATTACCATTTACATTATCAAAGTTGAACAGAGCCTCTTCTTACAACTATAGAATGTGTGTGTGTGCGCATGAATTTCCGCTCTATTACCTAATTCATTCCTCAGTAGTGTTATTTAATTACCAGTTACATTATCAAAGTTGAACAGAGCGTCTTCTTACAACTACAGAATAATCCTATAACATCTAAATAAGGTGGTACCTAATTCAGCTTTGCCCCGAGCATTATACGTTAGCCAAAATAATTACGTGTGTTTGCTTAGCCCTGCCATTCAATCAAATCCTATGCCAACCCTTCAACGCTTTGTACGTTTGTTTGTACGCCAGTCACTGTCTTCTACCTGCGAAATGAGCGAGACAACAACATTGCCGGTATCAAGACAACGCTATCAATCGCCGATATTCTATTTATAAGCGGTGAATAACCGCGCCTGTTTCTGACAACTGTAAATGAGATTTTGCCTCGTTATGTATACATGTTATAAGTATCTACATGTATGTAATTCAGCGTTTAAATCCAGTATTTAAATTCTGAACACATGAGTCGCCATTAGAGACTCTTTATCCTACTAATATTATAAATGCGAAAGTTTGTGAGCGAGGATGTGAGTGAGTGTGTATGTTTGTTCCTTCTTCACGCTGAAACAACTGGACGGATTTGGATCAAATTTGAAACTGAGATAGCTGGTATCCTATATTAGAACATAATATCTACTTTTTGTCCCGGAAAATTGCATAGTTCCCGCGGGATAGCGATAAATATGTCAAAGGCCGTAGTTGCCTAGAGTCGCATCGTAAATAGGTAATTATTGCAGAACATAGTATTAATCAACAAGTTCTTAAGTCTAAATCTACGCGGACGAAGTTGCGGGCAGAAGCTAGTAGAAAGTAACTAGTAGAAAAGAGTAGCTAGTAGAAAGCGGGTGGTAGGGCCTTGTGCAAGGTCCGTCCGGATCGCTACCACCATCTTACTCGCTAATCCTGCCGCTAAGTAGCAGTGCTTGCACTGCTGTGTTCCGGTGTGGAGAGTAAGACAGCCGGGGAAATTACAGGCACAAGAGGCATTGCATCTTAGTCCTCTAGGTTGGCAACGCATCTGCAATACCTCCGGGGTTGCGGGTGTCTATGGGCCGTGGTGATCACCAGGTGACCCACTTGCTCGTTTGCCTTCCTATTCATATATAAAAAAAAAAGTAAAATTCAAAATACCCCATCAGTTCAGTCATTGTACCAATAACAAATTATCGATTTATATAATGACACAATTTCTATGTAAAAGACAAGCTATCAATTTACATCGGGCCGCATATTTTATTCTTGTTTATTTACAGAGGCACTATAAAACCCAGAATTGGAATCTTAAATCGTAACCAAAAACAAAAGTTTCTTCTGTAAACGGGATGCATAGGGCTTCTACGCATTTTTTTTTAAATCACCAGATTCCTAATTCAAATGCACCTTTTTCAATCCTTAAGGACAACCCTATTTAACATATTCACTGCCAACTATCGTGCGCGGGAAAGTCTTCATGGTCCAGAGAAGCTCATGTGCGTTCAAATGACTGCTAAATTGTGACAGTGGTACTGAACTAAAGTATATACGCGTTGCCGGCAGTGACGTCATAGAGATTGCATGTGTTGAATTAGAAAATCATGTCGTATTGTGTGTGTACAGGCCGCCGGCTTCTGATTTTAGCCAGTTTGAATCAGTCATGGAAGAGGCTCTGAAGCAAGTTTTTGATACTAGTAAGTCTATAATAGTGTGTGGTGATTTTAATGTTAACATACTAGAATCTACTGATTCAAACTCGATTAGAATAATAAATCTATTTAAATCGTTTAACTTATTCCATCAATTTGAGGAGCCGACTAGAATAACTGCTAACACGGCCACATGTTTAGATAATATCTTTTGCGACTGCGAAGCTGCGGATAAAACTGTTTTTCATTGCTTCAGTTCAGATCACAGCGGCCAGAAAGCCGTTTTTAAAATGCCGAAGCGGAATCATAAGCAAGAACTAACTTACAGGCCCGTAACGGAAAGTCGCCTAGAAAGATTTAGTGACAACATTTCCATCAAAATCCCTTTGTTACCAGTAGGGGAAAACGATCCGAACATATTGTATAAGGATTTATCTAATGCTATTAATAATGAGTTCCGAAATGTTTTTAAATTAAAGACTATTAAGAAAGACTCGAGCAAAACAATGTTCAGCGACTGGGCTACGGTCGGTATACATAGAAGCAGGACCAAGCTTTATGAATTGTATGAGATGAAAAGTAACAGCAACGATGCAAGATTCATTGAGTATGTCAAGAAGTATTCAAAGTTATTTAAAAGGGTTTGCGCTATTGCAAAAGCAGATTACTTTAGCAATAAAGTTAAATCTGCAGATAACAAAGTGAAAGCAGTTTGGAACGTAATTAATTCAGAGACAGGCAAAAGCAAGCCCCGTAATTGTGATTTCAAACTGAAAATAGGTGACAAAATACTGACCTCGGAAAAGGAAATAGCAGACACCTTTGAGAACTTCTTTGCAAACATAGCTGTAAATACTACCCGTAACCTAAAGGCATTTACTGAAGAATCAAGCTCATATTTGTCTATGAATGTAAAAGCTTGTAATTATAAATTTGATTTTAAATATATAGACTCACGCGAGATTGTTGCAACTTTTAAATCCCTGAAGCTAAAAAATACGGAAGACCTTTGGGGAATCTCAGTTAAAGTCATGAGATCTGTTATTCACGTGGTGGCGCCATATTTGGCTATCATTTTTAATAAGTGCGTGGATGAGTGCGTGTTTCCGGACTTGATGAAATTTAGTAAAGTGATTCCTTTGTTCAAGTGTGGTGACAAATGTGATCCGTCAAACTTCCGTCCAATTTCTGTTCTTCCGGTGCTCAGCAAAGTGTTTGAAAAGATAATGCTGAATCAGATGTTGCATCATTTCAATGCAAATGAATTACTTCACAGCCAGCAATTTGGTTTCACTAAAGGCCGATCCACCACAGATGCGGCGGCTGTACTCGTTAAGTATATTTATGATGCATGGGAACATTCACAAGATGCAATAGGGATCTTCTGCGACCTCTCCAAAGCATTTGATTGCGTGGAGCATGAAACGCTTATCCGCAAACTTGAGCACTACGGACTTTCTGAAAACGCACTGAAACTTGTCATGTCCTATCTCAGTCAGAGAATCCAGAAAGTGGACATAAATAGAGTGCAGTCATGTGGTGCGCCGGTGAAGCTTGGAGTACCACAGGGTTCAATATTGGGCCCTTTTCTCTTTCTGGTGTATATCAATGACCTCCCCCGCCTACTGGAAAACAAATGTGACATAGTTTTGTTTGCTGATGACACCTCTCTGATTTTCAAGGTAGACAGGCAACAGGAAGATCAAAGTCACATCAATGAGACTCTAACAGAAGTGCTTCAATGGTTTACTGCGAACAATCTACTACTAAACGCAGCTAAAACGAAATGTATTAAATTTTCGTTACCAAATGTACGACAGGTTGAAACAGCCATTTCCATAAACGGAGAGAAGCTAAACCTCGTTGATGACACCGTTTTTCTTGGCCTCACCCTGGATCGAAACTTACAGTGGAGTCCACATATTTCTGCTCTTGCTGGTAGATTGAGTTCTGCCGCCTATGCTGTACGAAGAATTAGACAATTCACCAACGTGGAAACTGCTAGACTGGTTTATTTCAGTTATTTTCATAGCATTTTGTCTTACGGCATTCTGATTTGGGGAAGAGCAGCTGACATTCAGAGTATCTTTATTTTACAGAAGAGGGCAGTTCGGTCCATCTACAATCTGAACTCCCGAGAGTCATTGAGAGAGCGCTTTAAAGAGATAGAAATTCTCACAGTGGCTTCGCAGTACATACACGATGTAATTATGTACACACACAAGAATTTCAATTCCTTTAAGAAATTGTCGGACATCCATGATATCAACACTCGTAATAAACACAAGCTACTCATTCCTAAATTTCGTCTACGGAAAGTAAGTAAATCTTTCCTGGGAAACTGTGTCAGGTTCTACAATAAAGTGCCTGTAGATGCGTGGAAATTGTCATATGTGTTATTCAAGAAATACATAAAGAACACGCTGTTAAAGAAAGCATATTACACAGTCGATGAGTACATGTGTGATGAGAACATGACATGGCCATCTTTGGAAAAATTACCGTAAGGATCCAGTGTTTTTGTGAGTGATCCTATAGTGTGTGTGTGTGTGTGTGTGGGTGTGTGTGTATGTGTGTATGCGTGTAGTGTCTCTAGATACAACGGTCTCTGGCCCTGTTGCTACCGTCTGCTGTTTAGGTTAGCTGATCTTGATTAATTAAGATTTTTATTAAGATTCAAAATTGTACCTATAGCTATTATTAATTATGAATATTAAGATAGGTATTATCAATATAAATATTGTACCTACTGTAATTGTTTATTTAAATATTTATTCTATTTTTCATAATTATTATTGTTTACAATGACGTAAATATTGCTATGTCGTATGTGCATTAAGCTAGGTATTGGGTAGGTATATTGTTAAGCTTATGGATTTCCGGTTTCATTTTTTTTTTTCTTTTACTGTTTAGTTGCAGGCTAACGACGTCGAAGTTCCTAAAACGTTCCCATAGTGTGCTTGTGGGGACGGAAGCGAGACATGCCCTCGGTACCGCTCTGCTTTCAGAGCAGGACATGAGTGCGTGGAAGCCAACATTGGGGGCGGCAGACGCAAGCTTGCCTTCGGAATCCAAAAGCTTATTGGTTACTTACTTGACATGAAATGTATATTTCATAATTTTGTTTTATATATATATTTTTTTCTTGCGACATTGGAGACATCTCCAATTAATTTATTTGACGGTAGAGGCGTTTTACACCTCCACTGAACTTATTGTTATTATTTTCTTTTCTTTGTTTTTTATTTTTTGACCAGTAGAGACTTTATACATCTCTACTATTTATAGATTAATATAGCTTAAGACTCGGGGACCTTATACATCCCTTTTATAAATGTACTAGCTTTTGCCCGCGGCTTCGCACGCGTGAAACATGAGCATTTCAAAGAAGCTAGCAATCAAGCAAGCAAGCACCCAAACCTGCAAGCATGTAAATATGCAAGCAGGCATGCAAGCAGGCATGCAAGCAGGCAAGCAAGCATGCAAGCAAGCATGTAAGCAAGCATGCATGCAAGCAAGCGTTCAAGCAAGCATGCATGCATGTAAGCACGTAAGCATGCATGCATGCAAGCAAGCATGCATGCATGCAAGCAAGCATGCAAGCAAGCCCCCGCATTGCCCCGCAGCCTTAATTTTTCTGAGACTGTAAATATTGCAGGATTTTTATAAAACAAACCTAACCTAACCTAAAGGGCTGTCCTAAAATATACCTACCCCAAATAGCTTTTGCCCGCGACTTCGTACGCGCTAAGATGTAAAACGAAAAAATAAGTTTTTTCCCGTTCCCGTGAAAATTTTGGGGAGTGCTTTCGGAGTACACTTAACGCTTTTAAAGAAACACACGTTATAAATGTTAAGTCTCTTTCTTCCGCTGTTTCGTCTGGAAACGTAAAATCCCGTTTTTTTCCTGTTTTAGTGTTCCCCTACACTCCCGAGTAAACCTACGTGACAAATTTCAACTTTTTATGTCAAGTAGGTAAAACGTAAAATCCCGGTTTTTCCCGTTCCCGTAAAAATGTTAGGAAATCCTTTGTTAATGCTCCCTTACACTCCCTAAGGAAGCTAAATGCTAAATTTCATCTTTCTACGACCAGTAAAACGAAAAATCCCCTTTGTCCTGTTCTCGTGGGAATTTCTGGAAATCCTTTCTTAGGGCTCCCATACACTCACCAAGGAAGGCTCTTACCAAATTTCAGCTTTCGACGACCAGTAAAACAAAAAATCCCGTTTTTTCCCTATCCCGTGGGAATTTCGAAAAATACCTTCTTAGTGCACCTCTAGGATACTCAAGGTATATGTGTGCCAAATTTCAAGTTTCTAGCCATATTATGCCTACCGCAGTATTTCTTTGTAAACAAATATTTTTCCCGTTCCCGTGGGAATTTTGGAAAGTACTCTCTTAATGCTCCTCTACACTCCCGAAGCAACCTACATGCCGAATTTCAGCTTCTGCAACCAGTAAAATGAAAAGTCCTGTTTTTCCCGTTCCCGTGGGAATTTCTGGAAATCCTTTCTTAGTGCTCCCATACACTCATCAAGGAAGGCTCTTACCAAATTTCAGCTTTCGACGACCAGTAAAACAAAAAATCCCGTTTTTTCCCTATCCCGTGGGAATTTCGAAAAATACCTTCTTAGTGCACCTCTAGGATACTCAAGGTATATGTGTGCCAAATTTCAAGTTTCTAGCCATATTATGCCTACCGCAGTATTTCTTTGTAAACAAATATTTTTCCCATTCCTGTGGGAATTTCGGAAAG
Source organism: Pandemis corylana (assembly GCA_949127965.1). Lineage (NCBI taxonomy): Eukaryota > Metazoa > Arthropoda > Insecta > Lepidoptera > Tortricidae > Pandemis > Pandemis corylana. The sequence goes on along the minus strand of OX421851.1, from coordinate 16,050,781 downwards.
TACTCTCTTAATGCTCCTCTGCACTCCCGAAGCAACCTACATGCCGAATTTCAGCTTTCTGCAACCAGTAAAACGAAAAGTCCCGTTTTTCCCGTTCCCGTGAGAATTTCGGGAAATCCTTTTTTTAGTGCTCCCTTACACTCCCCAAGGGAACTTGAAGGCCAAATTTCAGTTTTACGACCAGTAAAACGAAAAATCGATCCCGTAGAACTGAATATATAAATCCCGTTTTTTTCCTTATCCCGTGGGAATTTCCAAAAATCATTAAAACATTATTTTACTATTATAATCACCTACTTCTATGCCAAATTTGAAGAGTAGTAATTATAGTTCACAGGATTTCGTTAAACTGAATATATAAATCCCGTTTTTTTCCTTATCCCGTGGGAATTTCCAAAAATCCTGAAATTAGTTTCTTCGTTTTGTAATCACCTACTTTTGTATCAAATTTGAAGAGTCTAGTTATTATAGTTACTGAGATAGCGTCACTCGGAGTCGAATATATAATTCCCGTTTTTTCCTTATCCCGTGGGAATTTCCAAAAATCCTTCCTTAGTGGATGCCTACAGTGTATAAGGTATCTATGTGCAAAATTTCAAGTCTCTAAGTCCAATGGTTTGGGCTGTGCGTTGATATATAGTTAAGTCAGTCAGTCAGTCAGTCAGTCAGTCAGGACTTTGAATTTTATATGTATAGATTTAATTTAAGTAGAACTTAAGTATTCTGTATTTTATTTGTATTTTATTTCGAAAAAATGACTTTCTGCCAAGTTTCTTGCGGCGCATTCTTCTTGGCAATGATGGTATTTCCGAATGTGCTGGTAGTTTCAAAAAGACATGTAAAAGAGCCCCTGGCGGCCAATTTGCAAAAATAAATTTTCATTTTCATTTTCATTTTCACTGTCGTAAGTTATTGAAAGCAGCACCAATCACCAGTAATTTAGTCTTACACCTTTCCCATCATCTAACAATATGCTAATTCCAAAAATTATCGTACGAATTCAGACACAAGAGGGACACATTTTTATTTCCCCCTATCAATTCATGATATTGCTTTATATTCTGAACACGCCGTCACCCGTCACGTGTCTTGACGCATCTTGTCGTGCCCGACAGAAGCAACAAGTGCCCAGGGGCTGTTGACACATCGTCTATGTAAATGCGAAGTGTCGTGCGGAAACGGTGCACTTGGTTGTTTGTTTTCGGGATAGCCTCCAGGTTTTTGACATGAAAAGTTTATGCCAAAAGTGTCATTTTTATACAAGTTTGTTGCTGACTGTTCTCCTTGTTCTTGACTGTACCTGCATCGCCTTCCGCCTTAGTCCGTCTGGTTGAAGATGAAGAGTTCCGTCCTGCGGAGGTCCTGGAAGGTTCGCCAAACTACCGGGCAAGGAGAGGGGTGTTGACAGCAGGGCACGTGTGGGCAGGGTACGTGGCACGTAAGTCACTAAAGAAGTGTCGTAATATTTGACACTTACACGGTTACTCGTTCCAGACGTTTGCGACAAAACATACACTAAGCTCTTCGAGCCTTTAGTGCTAGTTTTCTGTCGCAATAAATCTCATGAACACTAATTGCTGCTGTTTCACGGAATGCATGAGGAACGGACAGGAAACGATCTGTGACAGGACCTATTACGAAATTAGAAGTTTAAGATACGTCAGGCTGACTGTACGGGTGAAGATTTCTTTGTCTTTCCTGAATGAAATAAAACAAAAAAGTGATTGTCTTTAACTGTCACTTTGACATTTGTTTTTCTTGAACAGAAAAAAATTAAAAAATAATTGGGGTGCGAGTTGGGTTACCTCCGCGTGTGGTCAAGAGCTACGGTTCGTTTTCGGATCCGTCCGAGGGGAAGAGCAGTGCTTGGTCCGGTGCACCCTGGGCATCGGTTAATGATTTCCTGGCAGATTCTGAGGGATATTATACGTTGGCTTAAAGCCCGACTGGGGTCTTTCGACCGTGTTCTACCGTACAAAGTTGCCGACAAGATTTTTGAATACTGTATTTTTTATTACTTTGACATTAGCGAAATCATCGCATCAATCGATGGGGACCTTATTTTAAAAAAAAGAAGAAAAAGAAGAAATTGTAAACGTTATCTAAGTAAGAGTTCCAGGGTTAAAGAATGAGACAAGTGGAACTAAATGTCGCACAACATGTCTGCCATTTTGCGACATTTCCGACTGTTTATTATTGCCGGTGACTACGACAAACAAACCCGCCGCGATATTTATTAGCTTATTACATGCGGCTCAGTGAAGCGCGGCGCGTATCTTGAACGAATCAACTGTAAATATAGAATTTGCACGCGTTTAATCTCAAGGGTCCAATTTTATACTGTATATTATCATTGTATGTATTAGATAATTCTATAAACAGAGTATATTATAATGCAGCGACTTTGTGTAGGTATACTGTTTTAAGTACACTGTAAAGTGTGACGTTTGTAATATGTGAAACAAAATGGCGGACAGCGCTGCTTTCTAAGATGACTGTTAATTTGTTTTCTGGGAATGGACTGAGAAAGTCCGAGCTGAAACTGAAGACTAATAGGAAGTATACTTAAATAAATAGAATGGACTGTGTTCTTCTGAAGTCATGTACACTGCAAGGAATAAAATTAAGCCCATTATTTGGCATAAGCACTGTTTCTGCGGCCTAGTTGAACATTTAAAAGTGCGCCCTGGAAAAAGCATAATTTTTCTAATAAAAGTTTACGAGAGCTTAAGAAGCATGATATCAGTTCTTGGATAGTACCACGCTTGCAATGAAAACCAAAGCGCAATACTTTACACATAGAGCCTTTTTTTTATGGTGTGGAAAATGCGCCTTATGCATCCGCCCGGTACGGGTTTACCGGGGGTATGTGGGGCTCTCCCGCGACGGCAGGCATACCCACTAAAAACCACACGGATTCCCTATTCAGTCGTATGTGAGAGGCGTTACGGTAGCACTTGGTGTCATCGCGACGCCCTACGACCACCCCGGGATGGCGTTCCCTCTTCGCGGCACCTGTGCAATGCAGGTTTGGGAAATCCCGTCATAGAACAGAGCCTAAGGTAACCAGACTTAAATCCCGTTTAGCATGATTGTGGGCGTATAGGAAACGGGAATGGGAAGTGATGGGTTGCCAGCCGCATCGCCTATAACATGATTCCTAAGATCATCCCCATTCCCTCGATGGGCTTTTACCATCCGCGCGGGAAGAAGCAACTGGTAGGTACATGTTTTTTCTTTACTCCTAGACCAGCGTGTACTTTACGCCTCTTCATATTCATTATGGTGTCATCTGTCCACCACATCCCTCGCTATAAAACGGGCTGTCGCAGGCCGTCGTATAACTAATTCAATGGATCCTAATGAAGGCGAGTCCGCACTTAGCATCCCTTATGAATTATGACGTCATAGTTCAGTGTGCATGAAATATTGGACCAGGATTGGCTTTTGAACCTTGATAACGTTCAAGTTTCTGTGTTCACTGATGTTTATGTGTTTGGTGTACAAGCGTGTACTACCTGTTAGTGTCAAATAAAGTATGAGGCGTTGTTCTGAAAAGGAATCCACTCACCCTTTTTCCCGAATTATACTAATTCGTGGGCAGTTCAGCTCAGAATCAAGAGCGCTATTGATTTTATTATAAGACAGTGTCCCAAAGTTTTTGTACAATTTTCAACTTTCCATTTTGTTATTATCATAGAATTGGCTATGAAGAGGTAACGGAAAAGGAATGAAAAAATAGGACACGTTTTGCCTTATAGTACTTTAAAAAAAAGGGTGACTGCATTTCTTTTCTGAAAAATGCCCGTGAAAGAAATAAAAATGTTTATTGCGATAATTACATCACAAACCTGCTTTGCTTCTGGCAAACTATTAGCTAAAAGTCAGTTAACATATAAAAAGGTTATACCTAATTATAAAGATAGTAAAAATATTTACACTGTCCCAAAAACGTACTTTAAAAAGTCGTCCAGGAACAATTAAAAATTTCTACAAGCAACTTACCACTGTCACTCATATTTTTTGTCAACACCTCTTTTCACGAGTACCTACTTTATAATACGATCGCATTCGTTCCAACCGTACGCAGGAGACTAGTAACTGTCATCGCGCACATTTTGATTTACAACACACGTTACAATTCCGCAGTCATAGAATATGATAAAGCAATTCCCTCAAAAACCGGGGGAAAATCCCCATCATACTGTCAAAAAAAACTAGAACATGGCGGCTGGCCACGTCGAAATCCCAAGTTAAAAGCACCGAAAATTGTGGCAATGCGACTCTATGTGCTTGGAGTTAAAGGTTATGGGTCCGCAGAGTTATTTTGGTTAGTCGGCACGTCACCTAAACTCATGAATAGAAATTGCAGTGTCAAATCGCTAGTGTCAAAACAGTGGAAAATTGGAGTTTGGCCGGAATGGAAATTATTATTTCACGCTCTGACTTGTGATTCTATTAAGTAATAACTGGTATAAGGATAAATTCATTGAACACTAACATGGGGATGAATATTCATTTTGCTTGAAAATATAACTCTACGTTTGGTTGAATTAAATTTGCATTTTGTTTTAAGACCGCATCGCTTTTATTATGCTAAGGATGTGTTTTCAACGGAATTTGATAATCTAGCAACCATCATCATTATCATCAGCATGAAGAAGTTTTTTTTTTTATATGAATAGGAAGGCAAACGAGCAAGTGGGTCACCTGATGGTAAGTGATCACCACTGCCCATAGACACCCGCAACCCCGGAGGGATTGCAGATGCGTTGCCAACCTAGAGGACGAAGATGAAATGCCTCTTGTGCCCGTAATTTCCCCGGCTGTCTTACTCTCCACAGCGGAACACAGCAGTGCAAGCACTGCTACTTAGCGGCAGGATTAGCGAGTAAGATGGGTTGTAGCGATCCGGACGGACCTTGCACAAGGCCCTACCACCCTAAAAAAAACGAATCCACTATAGAAGTCCACTGTTAATAATAAGGCCTCCCCCTGATGAACGACAACTTGCCACCTGCATCCACCGGTTTCCCGCAACTTTCACGATGTCGTCTGACAGCGAGCGAACCTAAACCGAATCGGAATTGAATCGCATTAAGACGTCATGGTCATAAAGATTGCACATCGGCATTCTCGGCTAATTTCGGCTTCGTAGAGCGTTGTCGCGCTCTAACTTAAATGCCGCCATTGGGGACTACCGTTTCTTTGCTCACCAGTTGGCGCCACTGTTGACTAAGGTCCAAACGTATAGCTGTCAAAAGCGACTTTATAAGATCGGCGCCGAAACAAAGATTCAAATCTTGAATCTCATGAAGTTTATCTATACTAATATTAGAAAGAGGAAAAATTTGATTGTTTGTTTGTTTGCATTGAATAGGCTCCGAAACTACTGGACCGATTTCAAAAATTCTTTTGCCGTTAGAAAGCTACATTATCACTGAGTGACATTAGGCTTTTCCTACGGGAAAATTAATTTATCGCGGGCGAAGCTGCGGACGGAAGGCTAGTTAATTATAAATAACTATCATCATAATTATATCGAGTAGCTATGCCGCAATGTTTTGTCCGTTTTGTTCGGAAAAAAACCGCTTTCAAAGCGTTCATATTCGTCGCCAAATAATCCATATTTGCGATAATTTCACGAATAACACTTTTCAACAGGTATTTGAAAGAAATTATAATTCATGTCACGAAGCCCGCGAAAACCAGTGAAAAGTGAATGTGGACTTCACGCGACACTAGCGCCTCTAGTGGCAAATTCACACGCGATAGCCCCCATTGCTTCGCAAGCGTGCGCAGATTGCATTGGGTACTATTTTTTAAACCTGCCTTTAGATTATCCAAAATCAAGCGCAAATTTAGTTTTTTACAGCGAGATAAATTTAAAACAATAAGGCCAATTTAGCATAATAGGTACTAAATTGAAACGCCGAGAGCTCGGCAAACCGAGTCGATAATAAACAAAATCTAATCAAAGGAATTTAACGCGCTTTTTATGTCCGAATTTGGGTAAAAACCCATCGTAAACTCCGTCGAATAACGGCACAAAGGCATATATCACCCGAAAAATGTGATTTGGGCCTAATTAATTTTATTTACCCGTTCAATAAGCCAACGAAGGCTTTGGTTTAATGGACAATGGCCCTAAACGCGGCCAGGAGACGATGAAGGCTTTTGGTTTTACTGGACTACAAAAAATACATTATTTTACGCTTGCGAATAATAAAGGCGTAAGTGAACAAAATACTTCCAAACTCCTTTGCTACCTCACTTGATTGCTGTCTTAGACCTACATGTGTCGCATAGCATAGTCGTAGTTGGCAGCAACAATGATATTATTCAATGACAATGTAAATTCATACCATCAACTGTAACTATGTTCTCAAAATAATAATAATATACATTTTGAAACACCATCAATATATTTCGTGAATCATCTATGAAAAACCATACATTACAAAATTTACATACATACACATACACAAATCACGTCTTTATCCCTTACGGGGTAGACAGAGCCTAAGGTAACCGGTACCTACAAGCCACATTTAGCAAGATTGTGGGCGCATAGGTGGAAAATGGAATCAAAATAGTGATGGGTTGCTAGCCTCATCGTCTATAACATGATTCCCATGATTTTCGCCCATTACCTCGATGGGCTTTTACCATCTGCGCGGGTAGAGAAATTACAAAATTACAAAAATTTCGTCTGATAAAATCGGAACGATGAAAATGTACCTTCGGATGAGAGCACCAACATAGCAGACTAAATTCAGTTAAACCTTCTTCGTGTCACGCGTCAGCAGCATAACATAATGCAAACAAAACTATAGGAAGGTAAAATACCACGTTATCTGTGCTGGTGGATAAATTCGGCGCTGGTGTCTCGTGCGACGTAAATTGCGCGTAAGTTATGGAAGTGGCGCCCTCGTACACTGCACTTTTAAGTTTGTGGATGGAAGGTAGCTTACGTCGCGGGTCTGATAGAAGAGCCTTTACATTTTTAATCAATATTAACAGTTTGTTGTTACAAAAAGAAATAAATTCCTTTACACACGCAAATAAAAGTAAAAAAAAAGTTAAAGTGGTATGTCAGGATCGTAGCAAGTGGAATACAGAAGTCTCTGCCTACCCATATAAGAAAGAGGTGGGACGGTATGTATGTATAAATAGCCTGAATACATAAGCGTGAATCATGCTAAACGTGGCCTTAAGGTTTTGTCACCTTAGGCTCTGTCTACCCCGCAAGGGATAAAGACGTGATATATGTAAATGTAAATGTATACATAAGCGTATAGTATTAATTAAAACATACACACATATAGAAATGTAAGAAAAAAATGAACTTTGGGATGCATTTATGTAAGTTAAACTATTGATTGTGAATATATTACAGTTAAGGGACAGATTAAAAAAACAACACGAACAAAGGCGAATCCCTTTAAGGTATCTAAACAAGAACTAAACATCAGAAACAAGAATAAACACACAGAAACAAGAATAAACACACAAAAAAATTAAAAGAACCTCAGATGAAAATTAAATGTGACAATGTTAAGAAAGTTTTACAATACGGCGGGGCCAGAACCCACTCCCACCATTAAAAACGGACGTTTTAGCAGGCAGTAAAGAGGCTGTACCCTGTGCCTTGTAAAAAACCAGTGAAGCGAGAAGGTTCAGATAAACATTCGCATAGTATTCGGGAACTGGAGAAAAACTAACGGGGTTAAAAAAAAGACCAAGTATTTGTTTATTATTCCACGAAAGCTTGCCAACAGGGCCTTGTTACTCTTTTGAGTTGTACTTGGATCCAACGCATCACTATTTTTCCCCTTTCCATCCTTACGCCTACAATCATGCTGAACGTGGTCTTTAAGGTAAGGGATAAAGACGTGATTTATGTATGTATGTATGTATGTATGTATTGGATCCAAACATAATAATTATACATACATACATACATAAATCACGTCTTTATCCCTTACAGGGTAGACAGAGCCTAAGGTGACAAGACCTAAAGACCACGTTTAGCATGATCGTGGGCGCATGGATGGAAAGGGGAATCAAAACAGTGATGGGTTGCTAGCCACATCGCCTATATAACATGATCCCAAAGATTTTTACCCAATCCCTCGATGGGCTTTTACCATCTGCGCGGGAAGAGAAGCAACTGGTACATTCTATGTTTTTTCTTTGCTCCCAGACCAGCATGGAAGAGAAAATAATTATGATCCAAATTAAACCAGTGCACGTACAAATCCGAATAAATGTCAAAGCGTAAATATTACTAGTAGTGAGCGCACTCCTCTGTCTCAACGCTAAATAACAAGCCTACCGAGTACCGACAGCATTGCATAGTTGCCCTATCTCAACGGGCGAGCTAGCTTACTATTAGTTGTTACTACGCTATACAATTGCACAGGCACGTAGTTTGAATGTAGACGGCTTGATTGAGACTGACAATAAAATAGCTTCACAGTAAGCTAACTTGTTAGTGATTCTTGGCACTGTGAGTTGATAATTTCCTAATTCTAAAATCGAATCCTATATCTACTGAAGACCTGCTTATGGAATATTTATACGTAAGATGCATAGATCTACATACATACATATCATGTCTCTATCTAAACCTAAGCTAACAAAACCTTAAGGCCACATTAAGCATGATTAAGGGCGTATAGCTGGAAAGGGAAATCAAAATAGTGATGGGTTGCTAGCCGCATCGCCTATAACATGATTCCTAAGACTTTCGCCTATTCCCTCGATGGGCTTTTACCATCTGCGCGGGAAGAGAAGCAACTGGTACATTTTATGTTTTTCTTTACTCCCACATCAGTGTGGAAGAGTATATTTTTTAAATTGTGTATAACCTTTTCGTCACCAACCACACGTATATCAGCACGGGAGGTTCAACGCCAACGACCTATATGCACGTCCATCACTTCAATGCAAAAAGCAACCTTCGTTCAATTGGGTTTAGGTTCAACTTAAGGCATCACAACAAAGAAGTCTGGCGTATGGGTTACGTCTCTTATTTGACGTGGTGGCGAAAAGGTTAAGAAACAAACAGTCTTATAGATACATCAGTTTTTTCTTTAGTCCCAGACCAGCATGGAAGTATAACTACAGCGAGATATAACTACCTATCCGAAAATATCAACAATCCTCTCAACCCTCGAAAAATCATGCTGCACTCAGAATAAATTGCGTACAAATTGGGCGCGAAACGAATATTCACCGCCGTTATTCATTTGTTTTAATCCAGGAATCGCTCAATTCTATTAATATTGCGCTACCTGTGTAAAGTACAAACGCAAAGAGAAATTAACTAATAGAGTAGAAGTGTACAATTTATAATTAAAAAAACAGCGTGGCGATTGCTCATTGGCTGGCCTAAAGTCAAGCAGTCGCCTTACCATGGCCGTCTTAATGGGATTCAATTCCGATTCCGTTTAGGTTCGCTCGTTGTCAGATCCATAACTAAAACTGACAGCTAAACTGCCCTCCGTATAAAGAGCAGTAACTCGTTCAAACCAGTTTTCGAGAAAAAGCGGTTTGAAAATTAATTACATTTTTTAACTGTATCTCCTAGACTATTTTAGTAGCAGACATCAATCATATATCAAAAAAATGGTTATTGTAAGAATTTATATTAATTGCTGTAAATATAAAAACGCATTTGAGAGGGGAAAAAAATACGAAAATGCATTATTTATTACCTATACCGTAGGATTTGACAAAACTATTTCTAACCATAACTGCAGTAAGTAACTGTTTTGCTGCACGTATGATTACAAAAATGACTTGCAGTATCTAAACTTACTGCACTTATGCTTGATAAACTATATACAGAATTTTAAGTTACTGCAGGTATCGTTACTGAAAAGTCAAGTTCCTGCCATATTTTTATTATGCATGTCAACGACGAAATTGTAGAGCTCGTATTGCTGACTCCGAATATGTATGTAACTCAATTTTGACAGAAGCACGAGTTACTGCACTCTTTATAAGGAGAGCAGTAAAGCTAGCTTGACTTTAGGCCAGCCAATGAGCAATCGCTTTTAAGAAAGATAATTCTAATTGAAACAAATTCTGAACGAAACAGCCAAGTCCTGACCATACGTATTCAATGGGGACTATCGTTTCTTTGCTCACCAGTTGGCGCCACTGTTGACTAAGGTCCAAAGGTACTGTCAAAGGCGACTTTATCAGATCGGCGCCGAAACCAGATTCAAATGTTTTTAGGGAAGTGGTTGCGTGGAGGTTAATGAAATACTATATTCACTTAACTGTGTATTAAATTATTAAGTTTGTATAAATAAACTACATGATTTACAGTGAGCACCGCTAACTTAAGGCTGGGGCATGTACGCCCTCCAGTAAGCTCCGCGAGTGACTTGTAATGTGGGCCCGTTGGCCCAAGTGCAAACTGCTTAGTCAACTCATATTCCAGTGCGAATGTAGGTACTGGGATATGAGCTGACCTGGCGTAAGGCCACAAAGTGTGTCCCCACATATTAAATCTCATTACGTTTATTAATTATAAATAACTATCATCACGTGCAGTCCCGTTTTGTTCGGAAAAAAACCGCTTTCAAAGCGTTTACATGAATCGCCAAATAATCCATACATATTTGCGATAATTTCATGAAGGTCACTTTTCAACAAGTAAATGAAAGAAATTATAATTTACTAGCCTTCCGTCCGCAGCTTCGCCCGCGATAAATTAATTTTCCCGTAGGAATAGGTATTTTCCCGCGGTAATAAGTAGCCTATGTCACTCAGTGATAATGTAGTTTCTAACGGCAAAAGAATTTTTAAAATCGGTCCAGTAGTTTCGGAGCCTATTCAATGCAAACAAACAAACAAACAATCGAATTTTTCCTCTTTATAATATTAGTATAGATGTCACGAAGCCCGCCAAAACCAGTGAAAAGTGAATGTTATTGGACCTCACGCGACACTAGCGCCTCTAGTGGCAAATTCACACGCGATAGCCCCCATTGGAGGCACTGCTGTCCCACTGCCAAAATGCGGGTAGCTAGGAAAGGGGGCTAGACCGCAAAGTCCGCAACCCCAATTTGGTGGCGGCAGACAGGGCAACCCTAGTTTTTAAGGGCTTTGTACCTTATTAACATGCTAAGTAACTGTTTTAAATGCGAGCATAATACGTGTGCCGCGTATTCTGTCTAGTTTATTCTAGGTAAGTAGGTAAGACCATACTAAAATTACGAATAAATGCGTAAACGTGTCTGAAAGAGGTAACAGCCTCTTCACGTGTAATTAGCTGAACCGATTCAGTTGGAATTTGGTATAAAGATGATTTTTGTCCCGAGAGAGGACATAGCATAGTTTTTATAACGAACGATAACGGAAAATTAAAGGGGGTCGAAAATGGCACAGTATATATATATATAAGCTAAAGCAGTAAGGAAACTACGAACAAATCGGTTGAAACGAAACACGCACACAGGCGCGCGCTTTACACGGCCCCTAAGCGGACCTGAGCCTGAGCGGAGTGGACGAGGTCCGCTTAGGGGCCATATAAAGCGCGCGCCTGTGTGCGTGTTTCGTTTCAACCGATTTGTTCGTAGTTTCCTTACTGCTTTAGCTTATATATAAACTGTGAAAATGACCAGTCTCGAGAAAAGGATGCCGGCCGTGCCGCTTTTTTACTCGTCTTGGCTCCCAGATAGTTTCCGTTGCATAGTGATAAGCGAATCCTGCACAGACGGAGTCGCAGGCAATATCTAGTCTATATAAATAATGTCTGGCAAAAACTGTTTTAGGGGAAAGTATAAATTATTACGATTTTTTTCAATTGACACTTTATTCATTAAAATCGGTTCAGTAGTTTAAGCGCTAGAGTGGAATGGAACATACAAACATACCTACATACATAGACGCCCAAAATCCTTAGGAAAGGTACTTCCTTTTGGCTTCGCCGTAGTCGGGTAAAAACGTTGTCTTTTATGCTTGAAAACATGCAACACTTGAGGATTGCAGTTGCGTCGCCAGTCTAGAGAGCTTTTCGGGGAAGGAAAACATCGTAAGGAAGCCTACAAACATCTGCGAATCACTTCAACTGTGTGTGTGAAGTTCTATATCCGCACTGAGTCTGCGCGGGAACTATAGCTCAAGCCCTCTCATGAGAGCAAGCCTGCGCCTAGCGTGGGACATAAGCTGGAGACGATGATAAGGTTCCAAAAGCATCAACTACAAGCTACATTAAAGAAACCTTGTTGTAATAAACTCTTAAAACACCGCTTTCTAATCTGAATATTTTCCGAAAACAGTCTAAATATCCGGGAATCCGAGAGGAATTTAATTTGGAAGGTTTAAATGTCCGATATCGAGGGTTATCTCCCTTTGTTTTTGCCGGGCTTATTTTATGTGGCCGCTATAGCCTTGCGCCTCGAAACGACTTGAGTTTTGAGTTGCAAAAAGCTGGTGATTTCGCGTTAAAATTTTAAAAAAAAACTATATTGAACCCAAAAACCTGCATTCTAGTTTCAGTTGGTTGTAATAATATTAATCTTAATGATGAAAATAAAAGCAAAAATTCAAAAAATAAATAAATAATGGCCCATCGAGGGAATTAGAGAAAATCTTAGAAATCATGTTATAGGCGATACGGCAACCCATCACTATGTATTAATGTTATTTTTATTTTTTTGTAAATTGTATCTTTATATTTGTACAATAAAGCATTTACTTACTTACTTACTTACTTACTATATTGATTTCCCTTTCCATCTATACGCCAACAACCAGCTAAATGTGGCCTTTAGGTCTTGTTACCTTAGGCTCTGTCTGTTTCGTAAAGGATAAAGGCGTGATTATGTATGTATGAAGTACGTATGAAAATAAGTGTCTGTACAAAAAACATTTTTAATACAAGCTTTTAACAGTGTACTTGCATTGTCATCCGTCCTACATAAGTGTACCATATTTCAAGTCAATCGGACCAACCATCGAAGAGTTCCCTCCTGCGAAGACGATCCTGGCTGGGTCAGCACAACTCTACTACCAGATTATTGTATTGTCTGTTGTAACTGTAACTGTGTCTGTTTGTCTGTATATTTGCAAGCGCATCACGTGAACACGGCTGAACGGATTTTAACGCAAACTTTACTAATCAGTCAAGAAAATCTGGCTACTTATCCCGGAAAATTGCAGTTCCCGCGAGATAGCGATGAACATGGCAATTGCTAATTCTACGCGGATAAAGTCGCGGGCAGAAGCTAGTATGGAAATACGTGCAGAATAACGGACTAACCTACAAACTTTTTATTAGTGCAATCGAGCTAAGCTTGTTTATTTCTTAATTGATTAAATCCCGGCCTTGGAATGTTGTCCCGGCTATTTTTCCCGGATGCCGGAATTCCCGGCCCTCTTCAATTAGGGAACGGTTCCGTTTGGAGTAGTTCGCAGTCAGTTTCTAACAGTTCTTTTAACATTACGCCGTAGGGTATTTTATAGTCCAACTTTTATGACTATAAATATACATTATCCACATACATACATAAGTCATAAAAAAGGTAACAGTCCATCGAGGGAAATGGTGAAAATCTTAGGAATCATGTTATAGGCGATGTGACAACCCATCACTATTTTGTTTTATACTATGTAGCAATAATAATAATAATATTATGTAGTGATACATAATTCATTACTGTCTTTATCCCTTCCGGGTTGACAGAGCCTAAGGTAACTGGGCGTTTTTCAAAAAAGTCCACGTTTTTTCTTGTATGAGAATCTAGACTACAGGCCCATGTCCAAAAAATGTGGGTCATATGAACCACCAGCTGACGTATATAGGACGATATAAGAGCATAAAATAATAAGATTCAGCACTATGCCGTCACTTGTAAGCTGTCCAACTGGGTGCTGGTGAGAATTCAAAAGTGCAACCCTCGATTTTTTCCCCTTGTCGCATGATTTTTGTACGGCGTTGCGGAATAATGGATTAGAAGCTGTATTGAAACAGTATGAAACTGATGGCGTACAGAATGAAATGACCAAATTTACCTTGGAAATTGTCAGAAAATCAAAAAAAATTACCGACTTTGTGGCGCACCACTAAACTTCCTAGCAACATAGGTGGTTTTCACATTCCCGCCTTTTTCCTTAAGTTTTTTTTATGTCATCTGTCATCGTAAGCTATTTGAGACATTGATAAAAACGTTAGACTCGAACAAAACGTGCGCTCCTCGGCCATTGACTTGGCTGTATGACATTGTTGTTCACTATTCTATAGTCTCTTTGACTTTAAAAAAGTTAAAAACAAATGAAAAACAGTGCAATCGGATTTATGGTCAAAAAATCGTTCTTGCAATGTAATTCGGCCATCGTGTTCTGTTACTTAGAATACAATGACGAGATTTACAACAATGTTTGAGAAAAATATAATTCATCTCACGTGCAGAAAATGGCAGATATTTCACCAAAAATACATGTTTGTTCCCGTTCCACGTTTGCACGAAAAACCATTAAAAAGCGTAATACGAGTATCGTCCAATCGCGATCTCCGCACGTGTTCCGACGAAAGATAAATTAAATTGGGTTCCCGTACAACAGTTTTTAACTGATTGAAATAACAGGATATAAAGTAAGATTAATTCAAGCTATTTATACTCAATTTTTGTTGTTTCATGCTGATATGGGTGGGAGCAAAGAAAAAACAGTCCAGGCAGTCGAGTCTAGGGCGAAAACTGCTGCTAAAAAGCTTGGTGTCCTATATAAGGTGAGGCGGTACTTCACGCTGGAACAGCTTCTTACTCTATATAAAGCACAGGTTCGATCGTGTATGGAGTACTGCTGCCACCTTTGGGACGGGTCTGCCAAGTATCAGTTGGCCGCGCTGGACTCGGTAGAGCAGCGAGCCCGTAGGCTCATTGGTGATGCCTCGTTAATCGAGAACAGACTGCAGAGTCTCGGACACCGTCGAAGAGTTGCATGTCTGTCTGTTTTTTATCGGATACATTTTGGTGAGTGTGCGCTGGAATTGCACGACCTTATAGTTCCATCTCCGTTTCGCCAACGGACTTCCAGGCGGGGGGAGCGTTTTCACCCATTTGTTGTCAACATACCATTGGCCCGCACGAGGCGGTTTGCTTCATCCTTCCTAATGCGAACTGCTAGGGAATGGAATTCGCTCCCATCGTCTGTATTTCCGGACAGATACAATCTGGGGCTCTTCAAGGCTAGAGTGAATAGGCTGTTACTGAACCAGTGAGTTACACATTTGGCCTCATCTGCACCTTCCACCAAGTGAGATAGAGGCCAATCACTGGTCAAAAAAAAACAGAATGTACCAGTTGCGTCTCTTCCCGCGCAAATGGTAAAAGCCCATTGAGGGAAACGGTGAAAATCCTAGGAATCTATTTTGATTCCCGTTTTCACCTATGCGCCAACAATCACGCTCAAAAAATCTCAAAAAATCGCATTGAAGCCAGCGAACAAAATGCAGCTGCATGGAAGATTTGTATGGAAAAGAACTTTTACCATGCTTAGGAGCAAGAAATATAACTTTTCATATAACTTTCTACGGGAAGTGACTCCCAAGTATATTTAGCCCTGGGCCTTTACCATGACGTCTTAATTCGATTCAATTCCGACTCAGTTCAGGTTTTAGCTGTCATTCTTAGTATGAATCTGCCCGCGCGAACCAAAATTGAATCAGAATTGAATGACTTTCTGCCAAGTTTCTTGCGGCACATTCTTCTTGGCAAGGTCTTTCCATATGCGCTGACAGTTTAAAAAAAACATGTTAAAAGGCCCCTGGCGGCCAATTTGCAAAAATAAATTTCGAATTTTGAACTTTGCTTTAAGACGTCATGGTAAGGCCCCTGCTTCCTTGTACCTCTTTACAACAAACAAATGACGTCGTCTAACAAAAACTCACCTCGCGACTTACAAAATGGCAGTCACAAGTCACACGAGATAGCATTATCGTGCCACATAACTCATATACACGCGCAGCCGCACATTAGGCGCATTATCGGGCACATTAGAGACGGCGGGCCGCAGTACTCGCAGCAGGTTTTGATATGAAAAGGTTGGGCGAATATAGCATACTAAATTTCTAAATGTCAGTGAAAATTAGAACACGTAGAAAAATCCGAAAAGTAAAGCTATGGCCGGGAATCGAACCCGGATCCTCGTCATTCATTTAGAAATTTAATTTCTAACGGTAAAACCGAAAAAGTAAAACATAAAAATCAAGAAATAAAATTTCTTGATTCATTTGATAGTATAGCATACTAGCTTCTGCCCGCGACTTCGTCAGCGTTTTAGACTTACATTAGGCAGCTACGACCTTTAACACGTTTATCGCTATGCCGCGGGAACTATGCATTCCGGGATGAAAAGTAGCCTGTGTTAATCTAGGGTACCAGCTATCTCCGTTCCAAATTTTATCCAAATACAGCTAGTCGTTTCTGTGTGAAGAAGAAGAAAACATACACACTCACATCGTCACATCCATCCACCCTCACAATCTTTCGTATTTATACTAATTATGCGACTTGAGGCTTTCTTTATCACCGCCCGAGGTATGTACACAATTTTACGTCTTCCACCGGGCAGTGGTAATTTCCTTTCGTGTAGCGGGCGGTAAATTGCTACTTACGGCCCAGGACGTAATCCAATTGCCACGCTTAGTTTTAAGTTTGTACGTAAGTAAATACTGTAAGTAAATACTCCAGATAAATGTATGTATACTCTATTTGTGGTAATAAATTATATTCTATTCTATTCTATTCTATTCTAAAAGATAATAAGCCAGCACACAATTACAGGAGGTTGGCTTGAATGGCTTCGAGCCGTGCCTTTGTATTGATCGACTTTGCGGGGGCACTGTTGTGCTCCCGGATAAGTTAGAACTGTCGTACTGTTTCTGCACGTGCCACTGCGCCTAGACTGCTTCCATTTGGGCCTGCACCTTGTTTTATGTCCTCCTGATTGCTGCTCTTATGGTTATTTTGTATTATCAAGCTAAGCTGTTTCGCACGTTCTCGAGTTAAGTAGTGGGCCATCTGGTTTAAGTAGTTGAATATTTTGTTTGCAAAGAATATGGAGATAAATATTTTCATTTATGATGATCACACACACACACATAAAATTTCTAAATGTCAGTGAAAATTAGAACACATAGAAAAATCCGAAAAGTAAAGCTATGGCCGGGAATCGAACCCGGATCCTCGTCATTCCGTGACGCGTGCTATACCCCTACACCACCCATAGCAGGTGGGTAGTCTCCGAATTTTTCTACCTGTTACTAGCTGTCACGTGACCTTTTGTTACTATGCGAATTTTTGTCGCTAAGCGTCATCTGTTTGAATGATGTGTCTGTACGACACAATTACAAACTCCCATGGAACATCTACTGCTCACCAGGGACGAGAGAAGGCGCTGTTTTTCAAATGATAGGTACCTACTATCAAATGAATCAAGAAATTTTATTTCTTGATTTTTATGTTTTACTTTTTCGGTTTTACCGTTAGAAATTAAATTTCTAAATGTCAGTGAAAATTAGAACACATAGAAAAATCCGAAAAGTAAAGCTATAGGTACACACACATAAATCATGTCTTTATTCCTTACGGGGTAGAAGAGCCTAAGGTAACAAAACACAAAGGCCACGTTTAGCATGATTGTAGGCGTATATAGTTGGAAAGAGGAATCAAAATAGAGTTGGGTTGCTAGCGGCATCGCCTATAATAAGATTCCTAAGATTTTCGGCCATTTCCTCGATGGGCTTTTACCATTACATACGCGCAGGAAGTGAAGCAACTGGTACATTCTGGTTTTTCTTTACTCCCAGACCAGCATGGAAGACAGAAAACAATAGGAAATAGCTGATCTACCTACACAGACAACTGACGCGCATGACTTCAGCAACCCCGAAGTTTTAAAATATGTTTCATTTAAAACGGGCAATGGCGGCTTGAGTCAACGTACTAAGCCAGGTTTAGATGAAGCCAGTAACGCTGGCGCCAGTCCTCAGTCAAGCGAACGCGGGCTCGCCCGTGTTGTTTAGATGAGGCCAACTGGGTTCACTTCATTCCTAGATAACAGTATGAATATGCGCCAGCGACGGGCGCGATGTGTCTACACGCGTCCTTATAGCGCCTCCAAACTCACGCCGAGAACCCCCGAGAACACCCGAGAAGCGTGAATGTGAGCTTTCTCGCCGTCTCGTTCTCGCACACGCCTGTTCTCCGATCGGTGTCGGTATTTTTGCCCGTTTCAAAGGCTTTCTCGGGCGGGAAAAGAGAACGGTATCACATTCTTGTTCGGTCTCAGTGCGATCGTGGCATTGATACGGTACTATCGTCCATTTCGGATAACGATCGAGAATGCTAATGAGAAGGTCGCATGAGTATAGATGCCTTCTCGGTTCTCGGGTAATTTCTCGGCAAGACTTCTCGCGTGAGTCTGTAGCCGCTATTACACTGTAGAGGAGGTTGAGGGGGACGCGGGCGGGGGTCGCTGGCTTGAAAAATGGGCCGGCGCTATATTCCGACCAATGCTGGCAGCCAACGATAGCTTGTTGCACTGGCTTCGTCTAAATCTGGCTTAAACTTGTATCGTGTGGTATCCGTTTACTGGTCACTGGCTTTAAGCCAAACATGTGGACGACGCTAAATTAGATGCTTTGTTGGTTTGTTGCTTTATTTTCTGTGCGGTTTCGTTATTGTTTTAAATGAATATTTTAAGATGCAAATGGCCTCTTTGTTAGTGTTGAATAAAATGAAATATTTCTCTTTTCAACTTAACTTTTACCGATACGTTTTTTTATGATGTCTTTCACCTTTGCTGTATATTGCAAATGTTGGTGTAGTAGTAATGTTATGTAGTAGACGAGTAGGCTGACCTAGAAGGCGATGGCGGGAAAATTTGGACGCGCATATGGAGCAATCACTATTTTGATTCCCTTTTCCATCCGTATAGATGGGTGTATGCTCACAATCATGCTAAATGGGGTCTTGTTAGTTTAGGCTCTGTCTACCCCGTAAGGGATAAAGTCGTGATTAATTTGTATACGTTAACAATCTTCGGTTCAAACTCTCTCTTACTCCGTAAACATTCATATTGGGACCCGCCAAAATGTTTGCCGCCCCTGAAGATACCCTGTGTTAATTAAAATGTTTCCCGTCATTTAATTAGGGGGATTAAGTAGGCGAAAAGGTTCCGTGCATCTGGATACATTAGAGTAGTATTAAATTACCTACTTTAATTACTTTGTTACGTTTCGGTTTACGGGTTCGAACACGTAGGGTAGTTTAATTTTTATTAATTGACTTTAGAAGCAGTGGCGTTGTGTCCTAGAGGTTTTACTTGGGGGTGCGAGTCGGGTTACCTCCACGTGTGATCAAGAGCTGCGGTTCGTTTTAGGATCCGTCCAAGGGGGAAGCGCAGTGCTTGGTCCGGTGCACCCTGGGCATCGGCTAATGATTTCCTGGCAGTTTCTGAGGGATATCATGGTCTTTGACCATTACCGTACAACGTTGCCGACATTATGTCACAAGGTTTTTAATTATATTTTTGCTGCTTTGACATTGGCGAAGTTGACGTCGCTATAACGACTTGATACGCCACAAATAAGAAGAAGAAGAAGGTTTTACTCATCGTCTCATAAGCATAGGGTTGTGGGTGACCCAGGGTTGCACCTTTAAAATTTTCGGTACTTTTACGCGAATTATCATTTGAAATTTATCATAATTTCGGTGAAGGAAAACATCGCGAGGAAACCTACGAGTGTGTGAAGCTCGCGGTCCGCAGCGGGCCTACGTCCTCTCACTGAGATGAGGTCTGTGCCCAGCAGTGGGATATGTACAGACTGGAGATGGATGATGGAATGTACTTCCTTATTCTTAGACGGACTACATTATGTTGTGTCTACATGGAACTTTCTCTAAGTCAAGTTGGTTTAATGAACGAAAATATTATACGAGTATACCAAATTCCAATTAAATCAGTTCAGCAGTTTAAGCGTGAGAAAGTAACAGACAGACAGACAGTTACTTTCGCATTTGTAATATTAGTAGGGATTTTAAAAAAAGAAACAATGCTCTTTTAAAAATGTTAATCGATATAAAGAAGTATCGAGGTATTTCTCGTAGAAACTTTTGCTTTTGTGCCCGTTCCCTCGATGGGTTTTACCATCTGCGCAGGAAGAGAAACAACTGCTACATTCTATGTCTTTTATCTCGCAGATCAACATGGAAGGTGCAGTGAATGTCTCCTGACTAATAATATAATGATGATAAAATTAATAGACATCAAAACATCAATGAACACGCCTTTCAAGGAAACTTTGACTTTCACATAAATGGGACAAGCACAGAGGCGAGCTTATCTTTCCAGCGAAATATCTTCCAGCTCTCATAAAAATCATTTCTAAAGAGTCACCCGTTCCCGATATGGCACCAATGACTTCCGATGGGGAACGTGCCATGGAACAAGAATAACGAGTATATCTTATGGTAGATTTATGTCTGGGATAAAGTATCTATCTCTTTTTTGTTGTACTAGTTAAAAGGGGACGGGATGTTCTGAAGATAAAAAAAAACCTATGGTAGGAAGAATATAAAATTTGAAGGAGCGCGTTTATATAATCAACTGCCGAAGGAAATAAAAAATACAAATTCATGAAATATTTTTAAGCATAAACTCAGGGCCCATATTTTAAAAAATATTCCCATCACCTGAGTACGGCCCTGGTGTATCTTAAGTGTTTGTGCAAGTTGATGTCGGAGGCATCAACGCAGCGTGTACTTTTAAATCTACCCGAAGTTAAAAAAATGATGCTTGTTCATTTGTGAACAGTGTACTCTATATTTTGCTACGGAATTTGTGTATGTACTAACACGACGTATTTTTTTCTTGCTTTTTTTCTATTCTGTGCTTGGTTTATTCTGTTGTTAAAAATAAATATAATATTACATCAACAAAGCTCACTAACATAATTATATCATAAGGCATGCTTTCTCAAGAAGTGAAATGTATGTTTCTTTTGAGATTAATAAAGTTTCTTTAACCCCAAAATGTAGCCCGTTTCGATTTACGGCAAGTAAGTTAACTCTTTACTGTGCAAAATAAACATAAGTAAGTAAGTAAAATTTCTAAACGACAATGAAAATTACAACACAGAAAAATCCGAAAAGTAAAGCTATGGCCGGGAATCGAACTCGGATCCTCGTCATTCCGTGACGCGTGCTATACCCCTACTCCACCCAGGAGGGTAAGCCTTCGAATTTTTCCATCTGTTACTAGCTGTCACGTGACCTTGTTACTATTCCAATTTTTGTCGCTAAGCGTCATCTGTTTGAATAATATGTCTGTACGACACAATTACACGTTTGGGAAAGCGTAGTGTGGGACGCCCTGCGACGCGTTGGACGGATGAACTTTTTTTTTTTTTTTTATGTGAATAGGAAGGCAAACGAGCAAGTGGGTCACCTGATGGTAAGTGATCACCACTGCCCATAGACACCCGCAACCCCGGAGGGATTGCAGATGCGTTGCCAACCTGGAGGATTAAGATGAAATGCCTCTTGTGCCCGTAATTTCCCCGGCTGTCTTACTCTCCTACCTAGTCTTAGTCCTAGTCTTAGTCTTAGGCTTCTTACCTTAGGAGGACAGCTGGCAGTGGCTGGATGAGGGAAGCCCAGGATCGCGAAAGTTGGCGCAATATGAAGGAGGCCTACGTCCAGCAGTAGACGGACAATGGCTGTAGATAGATAGATAGATAGACACAATTACAAACTCACAGGCGCATTCTTCTTGGCAATGATGGTACTTCCGAATGCGCTAGTAGCTTCAAAAAACGACGTGTAAAAGAACTCTTGGCGGCCTATTTGCAAAATAAAAATTAGAATTTCGATTTTTTTGACGAAATTACGTGACGAAGCACAAGGCCTTCAAGGCGTTTTTAGAAATAAGCTTAGTACTTTTAGTTAAATGGTTCCATCAAATCAATCATACTTAAATCGATATAGGTACCTAATTATAATAAATAACACTAAGGGCTTACAGTAGCTAATTTTCAACGCCTACAACTTAATACCATCATTTTGTCGGTCCCTCGTTTAATGCTCCTCTCATCTACTCAATGGTTAACTGGTAGAGATCCCTTATAGGGATAAGTTCGCCTTTGTGCATGTATTAATGTTATTTTTATTTTTTTTGTAAATTGTATCTGTTTCTTTATATTTGTACAATAAAGCATTTACTTACTTACTTACTTACTTACTTAATACCAAACATGCAACTCGATCACAAATTATATTACCAATAGGGTACCGGACATTCGTAGTTTCACAATCATGCTATACGTGTTCTTTAGATCTAGTTGCCTCGAGCTCTGTCTACCCCGTAAGAGATAAATATGTGTATGTGTAGTTTCAACCCTTTCAAGCCTTGTTTCGCATAAAAAAATAGCCTATGTCCTTTCTCAGTCTAGTCTATCTCTGTACCAATTTTTAAACCGGCCCATAACCTATTTACAGTGGAGTTACTTAAACTATTGATTATTACCTCACCGAACTTGACTCGGCCGACCTTATTCGCCGTGTGAATGTGGCGGAACGAGACGTCACAACTATGGCAGAGCCGCATCAGGATGTGTCACTCCCTCTTCAAGATGAACGATAACTGTGTACGCATGCGACGCGTAAAATTTCCGGGGAGATGTACGCAGGTGTGTGTACACGGTGAAATTTACAATACAATACAAATACTCTTTATTGAACACCACAAATCAGTACAAAACAATACAGAAACAAAGAACAAAGTAGACAATAGGCGGTCTTATCGCTTAATAGCGATCTCTTCCAGACAACCAAAAAACTAAATAAGTTGGAGACAGTTGAAGTAGGTGGCGGAAACAAATAGACAGGATAAGGATAATAAAAACAACAGTACCAACATAAATATAATACATAGCTAAATAAATAAAATAAAATAATACATACATATACACATAACATAAAACTTAAGATAAAATAAATGTGAGAAGCAATGAAAAATAAGAAGGCCATACAACAGAAAAGGATTTGATCAGAAGCAAAAAGAAAAGATAAGGTACTAAAGACAGGGAGTGGATTAAATTAGTGATAAATAGTGAGATTTAAGGCATGAACCGAAATCAGCAGGCGTATAGGTGACAAACTTAAGTAAACCCGCTGCATGTGTGAGTAACGTGTGCGAATAGACAAATTGACGTTCCAAATTAGAAAAATGACTTAAGTCTCTGGGGTGCGAGTCGGGTTACCTCCGTGTGTGGTCAAGCTGCGGTTCGTTTTTGGATCTGCCCGAGGGGAAGAGCAGTGCTTGGTCCGGTGCACCCTGGGCATCAGTTCATCCGGCAGATTCTAAGGAATATCATTATTCGTTGGCTAAGAACCCGACAGGAGCGGAGGGGTCTTTTGACTGTGTTCTACCGTACAACGTTGCCGACATTTTTGTGACAAGATATTTGAATACTGTATTTATTACTTTGACATTGGCGAAATCATCGCATCGATCGATGGGGCCATATTGAAAACAGAAGATGGAAGACTTAAGTCCCCTATCAGTTCTGTACACTATATACTACATACAGATCATTTACTTAAGTTTTTGACCTATACTCCGAAACCTATACGGACCAAAAGGAGACGTAGGAAAAAGGTCAGGTCAGGAGTACCCGAAACTGACGA
This sequence comes from Pandemis corylana, assembly GCA_949127965.1. Taxonomy (NCBI): domain Eukaryota; kingdom Metazoa; phylum Arthropoda; class Insecta; order Lepidoptera; family Tortricidae; genus Pandemis; species Pandemis corylana. The sequence goes on along the minus strand of OX421851.1, from coordinate 16,027,070 downwards.
GCATGGTATTAAGAGATTGATGGATGTGGATGAAGCGAAAGTGATATGTCAGGACTCAGGATCGTAGCAAGAGGAACAAAGTAGTTTCTGCCTACCTACCCCTACGGGAAAGAGGTGTGACGGTATTTTTGAATGTATGTACCTACTCCGAAATTTGAAGTACGTTTTATGCCATTCCGCTCACACCATTTTTAATCCGTACTTACATAGAGCACGTCTTTATTCCTTTACGGGGTAGACAGGGCCTAAGGTAACAAGACCTGAAGGCCACGTTTAGCATGATTGGGTGTATAGGTGGAAAGGGGAATCAAAATAGTGATGGTTTGCTAGCCGATTGCTTATAATATGATTTCTGAGACTCGCCCATTCCCTCGATGGGCTTTTACCATCTGCGCGGGTAGAGAAGCAACTGGTATATTCTATGTTTTTTCTTAACAATTAACATTCATACAAATGCCAGCCCCTACCGAGATTAGAACCCGGGATCTCTAGGTTCATAGGGTCTCTAACAACTGAGCTTGGCTGATATATACCGTGTAAGAGTTTATTCAAGACCAAAATTATTTAAGTAGTACTTAAAACATTAGGTACTTGTTCACTTGCCAGTCTAGCCACCTGTCCAAGTCCTCCGACAGACTCAGAAACTTAATTAGTCAACTAAGTGTTTCATTAACTTTAGAGCGATAAGCTGAGGTCAACCCGTGACCTTGCGGGCGACGATCCCAGCGGTTGCCATGGCAACTACGCGTACGGTCAACCGACTGATAACATCTAAAAGTAAACCTTAAGCATTCCGATACACGGTTGAAAAAAACTTGGTTCGAAATTTCAGACTACTCCAAAATTCGAAATCGTATTCTAATGTCCCTCTCACACTTATATTAATGGCTATTAGTGTGAATGGAATAGCGCGAAACAAATTTCCAATTTCGAATTATGAGGCCGGATCGAAGCATCTATACGCAAAAAGTTTTGGTAGCGAGTGAATTTGAACTATAATGAATAGTTGTAAGGTTGGATTTAATTGGACGTTTGCGCTAGTGTTTTGTTTGTTATGCGATTCGGAATCTTATGGTGTTGTTAAAATAGATGAATGATAATTATATTTGTTGCCAGCCAGTAAAAGAATTGAGTTTTTTTTGGCAACAAGTTAATCAGTCGTATTTTAATACCTCTTTTAAATATTCCTTTAAATATTATTGTATTGTTTTCACCTTCATATTGCTGATTATGTTAAAGGTAAAATTATGTTATAAGTTATAATATAGTCTTGAAAATAATATAATCTAATAATAAATTTGATAAAACATTTGATTTGTGTGTGTGCGTGCGTGCGTGTGTGTGCGTGCGTGCATGTGTGTGTGTGTGTGTGTGTGCGCGCGCGTGCGTGCGTGTGTGTGCGTGCGTGCGTGTGTGTGTGTGTGTGTGTGTGTGTGTGTGTGTGTGTGTGTGTGTGTGTGTGTGTGTGTGTGTGTGTGTGGGTGGGTGTGTGGGTGTGTGTGTGGGTCAAAGTGTGCTAACTCACAACACTTAAAACTTGCTCAGATAACTCGCTGTATGATCTGTATATTGGTTTGTTCCTTGTATAATGATTGTTTTCACAATACCGTTAGAATGAACGTTTTACCGAAGCATGAAATACCGAAACGTGAAACGTTTATTTTCCGAACCACATCGACACGCGCTACGAAAACGTTGCCAGGATCAAAATATTTTCAGAGCTCAATGATTCCGTCGATATAATTTTGTTTGGTCCGTATTAATATTCAAGGGGTGTTCTCGAATAAAGAAATTAGGGGGAAACGTTCCTGGAAAGGGGAGATGTGGAATGGAAAAATATAAACTGCTTGAAAAGTTTATAGTAAAGGTTTATTGTTCAAATTTCAATGATAGTAAATATGTTTATTCCATACTGGTCTGTACCAGTTGCTTCTCATCCCGCGCAGATGGTAAAAGCCCATCGAGAATCATGTTACAGGCGGATGCGGCTAGCACCCATCACTATTTGGATTCCTCTTTCCACCTATACGCCCATAATCATGATAAACGTGGCCTTAAGGTTTTGTTACTTTAGGCTTTGTCTACCCCGTAAAGGATAAAGACGTGATTTATGTATGTATGTATGTATCAATGGTAACTGAATAAAAACGGGCCAAGGACAAGTAAAAAATCTTGATTTATTTGATAGTACCTATCATTTGAAAAACAGCGCCTTCTCTCGTCCCTGGTGGGCAGATGTTCCACGGGAGTTTGTAATTGTGTTGTACAGACACATCATTCAAACAGATGACGCTTAGCGACAAAAATTCGCATATTAACAGGCTCACGTGACAACTGGTAACAGACAGAAAAATTCTAAGGCTTACCTACCTGCTATGGATGGTGAAGGGGTATAGCACACGTCACGGAATGACGAGGATCCGGGTTCGAATCCTGGCCATAGCTTTACTTTTCGGATTTTTCTGTGTTCTCATTTTCGGCGTCGTTTTGAAATTTTCTTGTGTTTGATCAATCTAACACAGCCTGCTAGTGTTCTGGAATAATTCCAAGGCGGGAGCGGATCAGACATACGGATTTTCTGTAAAACTATTAGCTAAATGAACTTTTTTGACATCGTAATCTATATATTGGTTTAGGTTAGGTTAGGTTTGTTTTATAACAATCCTGTTAATTTGTAACTTTCTGAGAAAATCGCATTATATATTATAAACCATTATGTATTTTAACCCATTATACATTTTAAACTTTATGTATTTTAATACGTATCCTTCCAAGGCATCTTGTATCTAATTTAATACGCATGTTAAAAATAAAATCAAAGCATACTATAGTTGAGTTAGTTCCAGTACAAAGACGTGTAGAGAACTATTCAAACACGCAAGACACCTCCAATAAAGATGCCTTCGGAGGCAGGTAAACAAATACCGCCCTGTTTCGAGTCGCTAGAGACTCCACGGATGCTGTTCGCCGAATTCCTGTACCTGAAAACCGAGGTTAGCCTAAAATTTTACGAGAGCTGAAAAGATATCACAGAGGACGTCACTTTCTAAGTGATTTAATATTTATTTGAGTAAAATGTTTGTTTATGGCAACAATTTCATTCATTCGTTTTTTTACCTTTTTTGTGAGAGTTCGAGTCATAGTTTCTGGTTAGGCGCATGTGTTTATGCTTTCAACGCCATCTAGCCGTAGCGCGAAGAATAAATGTTAACAACGACGGCCGCGAGGGGGCGCAGCGAGCGGCTTTACATTCAACACGTCGCTTCAATCACTCATCTTTCTCTTCTCCATATAAAAACGCCGTGATTAGCACAATCACTCACTCACATTCTGGACACTGCATTGTATAATTCTAATTTAAAATCAAAGTAGGTATGTATTCAAATATGTACAAAAGTATTAAAATAAAAATCATCCTATAAAAACAAAAATAAGAACAATTCATTGAAGATCACCTGACCTGAAGTTTGCAAACACGCAACCCACAAATAGCATGCGTATTTATTTGGACCCGCTTCCACTTGCTTGCCATACAGTATCTTCGAAGAAGTTATGCTGTGATTTTTCCTAACTAACAACAAGATTTCCCATTTGGTACCAACTGAAAAAACAGGTAAATAAAATGATGGGCTCCCACCGCTATACCGGTACCTAGCGCGTTTAAAATTACAAACCATTCCAAGTAGCATTCAGATATTGCCGGACAGGAATGTGAGAGGTAACATTTCAAAACAAAATGACAAAACCAGACCAAATTAAAAATCTGAACCGTTATTTTCGGCCTCAACTTGGCCGAAAGGGCGAGTAGTTAAAATCAATAGTGTCTCACTAGCGGGTAAACAATACTGTCACATAGCTCTGTTCAGCGCCCTTCCGACCTTGGAAGTTGTCAGGGAGGATAAACAATCCGACTACAAACACGGGCCATGGGGTGGGGCTCATAGTGGCTTACCCATGGAGACACAGTTAGGTACGGTCTACATGAAATGTTTATTATTTATTTAGTTTTAGAACCCATCATAATTAAGAATGGTTTGTCTTTATGATAGTTTCATTTCGTTTATGTGGAATGGAACGTAAGAGGGTGTGAAGGTGACGGACGATATACTATGAGTGAGACGACGAATATTCGATTTGAAGAATGAGGTGACGTTATGTAAGATGTTAGGATTTAGTTTAGAATCAGTTAGCGGTAAGATTTCGATGTAACGTGATGTAAAGAACGAAATAATATAGTTAAACGGTGACTAAATTGCAATTTTTTAATAATTTAGTCCCACATTTATTTGAGACCTATTACAGGTAGCTTGTTTTGATAAAATATTCATTTTTAATTAAAGCTTTTTTTGCTGACTTCAAGCATTGTCATCAATCGTACATAGGTGTACAAAATTTCAAGGCGATTTGACCACTGGAGGTGGGTCAAACTTGCGACATTAGACCCAAACAAAAAACAAAGAAATCAAGCTAAATAAAAACTTAGTAACTTTGTGGCTGCGCTTTGCTTAGAAAATAATAAGAATCATGTTATAGGCGATGAGGCTAGCAACCCATCACTATTTTGATTCCATTTTCCACCTATACGCCCACAACCTTGCTAAATGTGGCCTGTAGGTACCTGGTTACCTTAGGCTCTGTCTACCCCGTAAGGGATAAGGACGTGATTTGTGTATGTATGTATGTGGCTGCGCATTCTTCTTGGCAATGATGGCTTCTCTGAAAGCTCTAGTAACATCAAAAGGCAAGTAAGGTAAATGAGTCTATTTGTCTATGTGTTAAATATACTCTGGATTCGGATATAGTTGGGCCAGTCTTATCTTTTAAGGAATTTGTCTTTATGTTATTTTTCTTTGGAAAAGAAAAATGTATGCAGTGTGAGGTCAATATTATTGGTTATTACATAGACAGATATACGCATAAAAATATTATGTTTTTAGGATTCGTTGTAGCGGCAACAGAAATACATCATCTGTGAAATTTTCAAATGTCTAGCTATCACGGGTCGTGAGATACAGACTGGTGACAGACGGACACGCAGACAGACGAACGGACAGCGAAGTCTTAGTAATAGGGTTTCTACCCTTTGGGTACGGCACCATAAAAATGACATCCAAAACGTTACCAAATCACACAATTTGCCCATACGATGTTACTCCCCATATAATACAACTTCCAATACATACAAGTACTCCCAGCACAGTACAAGTTCCACGGTCCCTAACTCGCGACGCAAAGCAAACAAAGATTTTTGCATTCAAATTATAGTAAAGAATAAGATACTGTTTCAAAGGTTCTAGCATTTCAAAGGTCCGTCCTTTCACGACGTTTTAATTAAGTAAAAGGTATAACCTCTGCAGATAACGCTCTTTGTTTTTCTTAGCCCTTCGCGACTTAGTATAATCCGTCCCAGGAACTTAAGGAATATCCCTACGTCAAACCACTTAATTTATAAGCTTTTAATTCTGTTCAGGGAATTCATTAACGGTCGCAAAGTTGCGAATCCGCGGTAACTATATGACGGGGAAACGCGTAAGTCGTCAGACTTTGCCGAAGTTTTATTGGGAGTGCTCGAGTAATAAATTAAGATTCTCGGTGATTCCGTAGTTTTACAAACTTTAATTACAAGGAATGTACGGTCTGGAATGGGCTACCTGTGAATGTGCGACCTGATAATTCATGTACTGTATTTAATCAAACGGGAGACACAAATTAACAGGTCATCCCTGGCTTGACAGCATTAGCCGCATTCAGTTTTTTAAACACTTTACAGTGCAAAGAGCTGCATTCGAGGGCTTTCTTTTAGGCGGTATTATATTGAAATTTGTCATACTTACGTAGCTTAGATAACAATGTAAATAAAATCAACAAAAAACGCTGGTATTGTAAGTGATATTTCTGTCAAAAAAAGTTACGTCTACATTTCTTAGTCTTTTAAAACGATGCATTGTAATCAACTAATCATAAAGCAAATAAACCATAATTAAGTTCAGGAAATAACTTGGAAAATGACTTAGGCAAATCCATTTATCTTTTATCGACTCATCTCCAAACAAATGGGAGGCGAGTTAACGCAAGCTGACAGGGAACATTCGCCTTAAGCACTTAAGTTGACGTTGCAGGCGTAAGTTAAAAGACGTAGAGCGCGGCCATCATTCAAGCCTCGCAACTGCCCAGCCACAGTAGGCAAATCATCAGCGCCAGCATTTAAAGCTTACCCAACTGTGGCGAAGCCCACAAGGAGGTTTATATGTGCCACGTATGTAATGTCCATTCTTCTGGCAGTACCTACTCAATGGCGCAATCGATTTGGATAAATGATACGTCGTTAGGTTCTGGGAAAACTATTAAAAATGTAACACGCACACAAATCGCATCTATATGCCTCACGGGTACACAGAGCCTAAGTTAACAAGGCCTAAAGGCCACGTTTAGCATGATTGTAGGCGTATAGGTGGAAAGGGGAATCAAAATAGTGATGGGTTGCTATTGCTATCCGCATCCCCTATAATATGATTCGTATGATTTTGACCCAATCCCTCGACTGGTTTTGGTATATGCGCGGGACCAGAAGCAACTGCTTTTCTTTTCCAAGACCAGCATGGAAGTAAAAATTCAAACGACAAAATTGCACGAAGCCCCAAGTGCACAAGTCCGTCTCGCATTTGGCCGGTTTTTACACGAGCCTGACTAACGATTGACCCATCTCACCTAATGATAAAAGCTATGTGCTTAGTGTAGGTATTTGGTCACAAAACACGTCTCGAACGCGTTTGCGTTAAAACGTCAAATACTATGAGAACAGTTTGTTGCCGTTTCGATCCGCAAGTGGCGCTGCCAATTATTCCATAGTAATTGAAACGTTTACGTGAACGCGTTCCAGACGTTTTTGCAAAGTATACAATAGGCGGTCTTATTGCTTAATAGCGACGTGAACAAATACAAGAGAAAATTGTACACAGTGCCAGTAATTTTCTAATCGACACTGAAAATTAGAACACAGAAAAATCCGAAAGTAAAAGGTGTGGCCGGGAATCGAACCCGGATCCTCGTCATTCCGTGACGCGTGCTATACCGCTACATCACCCATGGCAGGTGACAGTAATGACAACTCTATTACGGCCTAATTACCTCTGCCTCATCAGGTGTTTCATACGGAAACTCAGACAGAGAGTTTTAGTCCCAAAGAAGGACATAGAATATTTTTTAACCCGGAAAATTGCATAGTTCCCGCGGGATAAGCGAATTTTGGGCAGACGGAGTCTTAGGCAGCAGCTAGTTTTCGATATTCTATTGTGCACTGGGTTTTTAAACTCAAACTCAAAGATGTTTATTAATAGAAAATTAAAAAAAAATACTATTAAAAACAATACAGTACAATACAATAACTCTTTATTGAACACCACATATAACAACCAAAACAGAAAAAAGGTATACAGAATAACAAAAGGCGGCCTTATCGCTACATAGCGATCGCTACCAGGCAACCATAATGGACTAGAGAACAGAACAGATCTGAGCAGGTGGTGCAGTTTAGAATGTATATTTATATACTAAGTACCGAAAATAAATATTATATTAAATACTAGCTTCTGCCCGCGACTTCGTATGCGAAGAATTATACATAAAAACCTTCCTCTTGAATCACACTATTTATTTAAAAAAAACACACCAAAATCCGTTGTGTAGTTTTGAAGATATAAGCATACATAGGGACATAGTTCGCCCTTGTGCATGTGTGTTATCCTGTATTCATCTTTTTCTTGTGTTTTATGTACAATAAAGAGTTATACATACATACACATACATACATATATACATAGGGACATGGGGACAGAGAAAGCGACTTTGTTTTATACTATGTAGTGATAGTGATGAAACACACATTTATAATATTTTTTTTCTTCGGTCTAATTTTATCCTGAACGCAGCATAGGCCTCTCTGTATTCAAAGTGGTAATGTCTGTGTGCAGTATGCCTTACCCCAATGACATTTCTAACCAACGGTTCTATCAATGCACACATACATGTCCTAATTGATATTCAGGTTCACTGGCTCGCGAAAATCTATCTCCAACGGTCCCAAATTGCGCCTGGACTGTGCACATACATCATTTAATTTATGTCATTGAATTATTCAGAACGTAATTAGAGCCTCTAGGGATACAATGTATGTTGTTTCAGTGCCTTTAGAAACATTGCCTTTGCTGTGCAGTGACTTGCATGCATTTTAAGAAGTTTTAAAAAGTATTTTAAGAAGTTGAGTGACTAATTTTTTACTTTCTATTTTCTTTCTGACGTTCAACTATAGATACATTAATCACATCTTTATCACAGTCTAAAGGTAACAAACACTGAAGGACTCGCTTAGCATGATTGTGGATGTATAAGTGGAAAAGGGAATCAAACTAGTGATGGGTTACTAGCCAAATCACCTAGTCGGTTGACAATACAACAATCTGGTGGTGTAATTCTGTTGGCACGGTCAGGACCGTCTTCGTGGTAGTCTCTTCAATGGTTGGTCCGATTGACTTGAAATTTGGTATACATTATGTAAGATGGATAAAATAGCAAGTACAGTCAACAAAGAGTGTAGCCAGGACAAAAAGCCTGTATTAAAAATTAACTTTTTAGCTTAGGTTACATGTTGTCTTCCTAGCGCAATGTTCTGTGGCTCATTCACAAAACAGCCCACTGGCGCAGTCTCCGTTGTGTTAGGGTCACCAACTTTACAAAATTCATGTAACGCCACACGCCACGGTTCGGAAGTTCGATGAATAATAAAACTGGCCAAGTTCCAGTGATTTATATTCCAGGCGAGGGCGGTGGCCATTGGACGGTTGTCACTTGTTTTATGGCAGCGCCCGAGTTTTTAGAGATGTGACAAGCCATGATGTGACGCTTTATTGGTGTATCTATCAACGCGTATAGTATCGAATTGTATTATATTGTCGGGAAGCAACCTCTTTCAAAGGTAGACGGTCTGACGTGACGCTAGCTGCCATGTGTCAGACTCCTACCAGCCCACGGCTCTGCATATAATTCGTTATTTGTTCCATTTTCTGTTAAATTGTACTAATACCACTCATAAATGATCTCAAGTCTTTCATTAGGAACCAGAGGTTATAATATAATATAATATAATAAATATGTAAGTAAGTAGTTAATCTCTCAAAGGTTAGGAATAGCAGTTCAGAGAGGCAATGCGGCCAGCGTCTTGGGGTCGATGCCTGTGGCGGAATATTTTGACGACATATTTACTTTATAGTTTTATAATTAGTGGTAGTTTTAGTATTACACACACACACACACACACAAATCACGTCTTTATCCCTTACGGGGTAGACAGAGCCTAAGGTAACAAAACCTACAGGCCACGTTTAGCAAGACACTGAGGGCGTAGAGGTGGAAAGTGTAATCAAAATAGTGATGGGTTGCTAGCCGCATCGCCTATAGCATGATTCCTATGATTTTCGCCCATTCCCTCGATGGGTTTTTACCATCTGCGCGGGAAGAGAAGCAACTGGTACATTCTATGTTTTTTCTTTGCTCCCAGACCAGCATGGAAGTTTTAGTATTAGTCTGTTTTAAAATCTTGCTGTGTTTCATTATTTAAAATAAATTTTGGTAATTTTCATTTTTCTATTTAAAAGAAAGTCGTGTTAGTTACACTATTTATAACTCAAGAACGGCTGAACCGATTCGGCTGAAAATTGGTGGGGACGTAGCTTAGAACTGGGAGACGGTAATATGATATTTTTTTGCATAAAATTGCATAGTTCCCGTGGGATAGCGATAAACATAAACAAGTCGGAACGTAAATAATTATTGCTGAAAATACTATCAACAGTTCTTAAGTCTATTTCTACGCGGACGAAGTCGCGGGCAGAAGCTAGTAGAGCTATACATGACGTACGCACATGCTAGCTGTTTATAGCGACATCATCCAGGGCTAAATAGAAAGTTGTCAGGCTATACTGAAGAGGGTTCTATTGGAAACCTTTGAGTGGGGAATCCTAAAAAATCCGTCGTAAACAATAATGCATTAAGAATATTAGCGTTCGGGTTGTTCTTTCACTTACTGTTTAATTGTTTGGCCCCCGACCAAGCACTTAACTTGGAAAAGTTCAAATTAGTGTTCATCTGGGAACTTTACAACCAACCCAGTGCGGGAAAGTAGCAAGTGTCACGTAACTTTTGTTCGAATTTAAACCTTTTGTTGCGACATAAAGGGTGCGATTTAGAAAATGCTCAAAGTGAGATATGGCTTTATTATCGTGAGAAAAGTCTTGATAAGTTATATATAAGTTAACGAGTTGAGTACGAAATTGAGACAGATTTAATTAAGTTAATGCGATAGTTATTCATAGAAAGTGTTAAGAAATGACTATGGTCAGTTTTATTCTGTTTTCGTGGGTGTTTGTTCGGATCATTACTATCATCTTACTTGCTAATCCTGCTGCCAAGCAGCAGTACTTTCGCTATTGTGTTCCAAAGTCAAGACTGAGTCACATACTTCGCAGATGCGGTAAGGTATTTGTATCTCAGCGCACATCTTTTAATATGGCCTCACTAAGGCTCACTATGGCCTCATTAAGACGTCATGGAAAGGCCCCAGCATAGAAGTAAAAAAAATATGTAAAAAATTGTCGTAAGTGTACAAAGTCTTCCTTTTTCTTCTTTTTATAATATGGCCCCATCGATCGATGCGATGATTTCGCCAATGTCAAAGTAATAAATACAGTGTTCAAAGATCTTGTGACAAAAATATCGGCAACGTACGGTAGAACACGGTCAAAAGACCCCTCCCCGCTGTCGGGCTCTTAGCCAACGGATAGTGATATCCCTCAGAATCTGCCAAGAAATCATTACCCGTTGCCCAGGGTGCACCGGACCAAGCACTGCTCTTCACCTCCAACGGATCCAAAAACGAACCGCAGCTCTTGACCACATGCGGAGGTACCCCGACTCGCACCCCAGGTACTAAGTCTACTGAACAAAATAAAGTAGAGACTTCACAGTGAGACTATGACGTCACTCACGCTATGCCACGTCTCACACGGCACTGAATAAAGGTTCAACCACACCGGCGCGTAAAGACGTTGACGGCACGTTTTCGCAACAAAATGTATGAAGAAACGGTGAGAAAACGTGACGCCTACGACACGTCACTGCGAACAAGCGCCGGTGTAGGCCACATTTAGCATGATTGTGGGCGTATAGGTGAAAAGGGGACTCGAAATAGTGATGGGTTGCTAGCATCGCCTATAACATGACTCCTAAGATTCGCGCGATACTTCCATGCTGGTCTAGGAGCAAAGAAAAAACATAGAATGTACCGGTTGCTTCTCTTCCCGGGCTGATCTGATGGTACAAGCCCATCGAGGGAATGGGCGAAAATCATGGGAATCATGTTATAGGCGATGCGGCTAGCAACCCATTACTATTTTGATTCCATTTTCCATCTACACCTTGCCCCACAATCTTACTAAACGTGGCCTGTAGGTCTTGTCACCTTAGGCTCTGTCTACCCCATAAGGGATAAAGACGTGATTTGTGTGTGTGTGTGTGTGTGTAAGATTCGCGCCGGTGTAACTGCACCATAACGCCGCGCTATCTTCACACCCACTAGTTCGCGTGCAATCAATCAGCAATGTCACTCCACTTAAGTCCCGGTCCTATCTCTATCAAGACCCCTTTCATGTACAATGATATACGCGTACATCGAGCACACAGCCTATAGAGTCGAAATGTTTCCTTCATTTGATAGTAACTATCATTTGAAAAACAGCGTCATATCTCGTCCCTGGTGAGCAGTAGATGTTCCACGGGAGTTTGTGATTGCGTCCAACGGACACGTCATTCAAACAGTCGACGCTTGGCGACCAAAAATTGCATAGTAACGAGGTCACGTGACAGCTAGTACAGATAGAAAAATTCGAAGGCTTACTCACCTGCTATGGGTGGTGCAGCGGTATAGCAGGCACGCATCACGGAATGACGAGGATCCGGGTTCGATTCCCGGCCATAGCTTTACTTTTCGGATTTTTCTGTTGTTAATGTCAGTGTCGTTTAGATTTTTTTTTCATTTTTTAAGGTTCCGTAACTTTGCTTTGAAGCAGAGCTATTCTAACACTGGCTTTTAAATTAACTCGCCGAATTCGCACGGAATCCTCAAAGCATGAGTCCGACTCGCACTTGGCCGATTTTTTGGGTGTGATTGAATTTACCAGCACACTGGTACTTGCTGATAAATAAATACAAATAAACAAATTACATAACACTACATAGTACAAAACAAAGTCGCTTTCCGCTGTCTGTCCCTATGTATGCTTAGATCTTTAAAACTGCGCAACGGATTTTGATGCGATTTTTTTAATAGATAGAATGATTCAAGAGAAAGGTTAGATGTGTAATTCTACACAGACGAAGTCGCGGCCAGAAGCTAGTTTTCTATAAAATATTACGCAGATCAAATTTACGTTTGATGACTTCTGGATCAGTCTAGTGGTTTTGGATAGCCGTAGATAGTCTAGTGGCGCGACCTATAAGGGTCATGGGTTCGAATCCCGGGCAAAATTACAACTGTAGGCTTATTACCTAATTCGCTCGCAATCGCCATCGTGTTCATTTTGACAGTTCATGTATGGGCTGACAATTTGGTATCGGAATCAGCTAGCTGTCACATTCATACAAGAACTGTCAAAATGAACACGATGGCGATTGCGAGCGAGTTAGGTAATAAGCCTACTGGTCCAACTGGGTGCGTGAAAACTATAGCCCAAGCCCTCTCATTCTGAGAGGGTGTCTGTGTCCTTAAGCGAGGTCTAGATGTATATCGAGAGCTCAATATAGATAGTTCTGGGTAATATTCCGTAGAAAGTATGTCTTACTAACTGACTATTTTTCTTACGACATAAAAGTGCTGCTACGCCATTTAATACCAAGTAATACTCCAAAATCTCCAATATTTTACTTAAATCTTACCTACATTCAAATCGGGACATAGGACATTTAAAAACGATTCAGAAGCCTTATATCTCCAAATCGTTTTCGAATTACCTAACGTCTCTCCACAAGCACATGCCGTCTCACTCAACACCACTGCATCCTTTTCTATCGCGCTGCGCGCGAGAGAGACGCAGACAGTGACAAATGAGCATCGGCATATCGCGGTCTGGTAAATGTGTATGAAATAACGGAACATTCAGTTTGCGCTACGAAATAAGTTGCGGTAGTGCTACGAAAAATGTAGCAGTGCTACGAGTTTGTTCACCTCTACGACGTAGCGGATCACTAATGGATTGTAACTATTTACTCGCAAAACCTGCCGCGAAGAAGCAGAGTTAAAATATTCTATGCCTATTGAACACCTTAGGCTCTGTCTACCTAGTAAGGGATAAAGACGTGATTTATTTATAAAGTACCACCATAGAACTCTATCGCAATAAAGTGGCATATCACTCGAGTTTGGGTGACGGCGGCCTGTCAATGGGGACTATCGTTTTTTGCTCACCAGTTGGCGCCACTGTTCAATTCAAGCCAATGTCGAGGTTGAAGAAGACACTATTTGGCGCCACTGTTGACTAAAGTCCAAAGGTATAGCTGTCAAAGGCGACTTTATAAGATCGGCGCCGAAACAAAGTTTTAAATGTTGAATCTCATTAAGTTTATCAATTATAAATAACTATCATCAGATAGTTATGCCGCAGTTCCGTTTTGTTCGGAAAAAAACCGTTTTACAATACAACAATACAATACAAATACTCTTTATTGAACACCACAAACCACAAAGTAGACAATAGGCGGTCTTATCGCTTGATAGCGATCTCTACCAGACAACCAATACAACAGAGAAATAAGTTGGTGGTTTTCTAAGCGTTCACATTCATCGCCAATGCCATAATTGCAATAATTTCACGAAGGAGATCACTTTTTAACAGATAATAATTTATGTCACGAAGCCCACCAAAACCAGTGAAAAGTGGATGTTATTGGACCTCACGCGACCCTAGCGCCTCTAGTGGCAAATTCAAATGCGATAGCCCCCATTGGGACAGGGTTCTAAGGTGCTAAGTAAATACATAACAGTCTATAGTATTATAAAAAAGGTAAAGCAGACTATGAAAAGCTCTATCGTTTAAATAAATCTGTACTAAGCCCTTCAATATCTCTATATCTGTAAAAATCGTCTTAATTTTCCGTTGTAATTAATTCCACCAAATATTAAATAACTAGCTGTTGCTCGCAGCTTCGTCTGCATAGAATTCGTTTATCGCTATCAGCTGTCTCAGCCCGATCGGTTTAAAATTGACAAAGTTTCATACAAACTTTCATCCCCTATTTCATCCCCTTGGGGGTAGAATTGATCAAAATCCTTTCTTATTAAATAATACCTATAAAAAATATTAAAAATCAAATCAATTATTCTTTGTCACTAACCCTCTGGACCATTTGTTAGTCTGTCAAGGAAGTTTTCGCCAGATAGAGCGTCAGAGCATTCCCTGCCGCAAAGCCGACGGCGTCAGCAGCCCGCGGTAAACACCGGCATTACAATAAATGGAAAAAGTAAGAATTTACTCTGTTACTTAGCACAGCGACGTAAAGCTGAGTATGGTCATAGACCACGCGAGCAACAGAGGGTTTACCCTGAATTAGGTAGGTTCTTGAACAATCTTTCTGATGTCTTAAAATTTCAGTGTAAAATACAGGAATCATGTTATAGGCGGCAAGCAAGCCATCAGTATTTTGATTCCTTTTTTGCCATCTATACACCCGCAATCATGATAAACGTGACCTAGGTCTTGTTACCTCAGGCTCTGTCTACCCCGTAAGGGATAAAAACGTGATTTGTGTATGTGTATGTAAAAATACAAAAGGCTAATGTTAATTGCTCAAGGAAGTAATATGCGAGTTCATTATGGTAGAAACTTAATAAAAGTGACAATACTCTTACGCGACTTGTATAGATAAACAAAGTAACAAAATTAATTTATTCAATAAAAATTACATAAATGGAATAGATTGAATATTGTGATTAAAAAAAGTTAGTTTCACCCTTACGGGGTAGACAGAGCCTAAGGTTATAAGATCTAGTTTAGCATTTGCGTTTGTTTGGAAAATTGTGTGTGTAATAAAATATCAACCGGCCCTAGTAAAGCCTATTTAGTTCAAAATTAAAAGAATTTGATTGAATGTAAAAAAATTGATGTATTAGATGATAAATAAATAATCCAGATATTTAATTCAAAAATATACAGTTGCAAACCACAACCAATAAGGTCGGTGATACACATATTTGGCACGATGGTTGTATCAAAATTTGCGCCGCAAGAAACTTATCCATATTTATGCCCTCGACTGTACTTGTTTTATTGCTTAGTGGCAATAAGATTTTACCTTTTATACAGCGAAGTGGTCACTCTGTTCAAATGCATATTCTTTGGCCGTGCAGAGCCAGCATTAGTGGGAAGACGGACCATAACGCCCCTGTCCGGGATACTTCGCTAAGTAAGATGAATAATGATGAATAGAGAGTAGAGATTTATGCTCGATCGTAACTTGCGCACTTGTTGCAGCTGGGATCGTGCTTCTTGTTTTGCAAAATAAGATAAAATTGTTTGACTTTCACTCTAGATCCTAACTTAGAGAACTATAATGAAATAAAAACATTTACGTTGCTACTCCGCTCTACTCACGTGCAAGATAGCCGAGCCTGTGCGAAATATACAGGTATGTTTTTACATGCAATCCTGTTGTTGTTTCGATCTCTCTACGGGATCATCCTGGAAGTTATACCAAGTATAAAACTATACCTATATCACGCCCTTTGTTATGGGTGGCAGTGATGGTGCGAGCCACATCTTCTTCCAACCTTCCCTGAACGACACTATGGAGGGAGATTGCCTGACGGAGGTTGGTAAGCGATTCCACAGCCTAGTCGAAATAATTAATAATCATAACCTCAAACAATGTCGTGATAATATTGTATAATTCTGAATTAAAATCCCCTCTGCCCTTAACAAGGAGGTATCATTCCAAGCACGTGCAGACTTGGCCAAAGTTTGTGAGTCAATAAATGCGAGGTGCGGGCTCGACCAGGGCTTTATTGAAGCAGGATCTGTTGACAAATTTCAATGGAATCATATTTGAAGTTGAAAAGGATGGCCATTGATTTGGCTGGTTGTTTGGTGTCTGGACAATACGCTCTTTACAGTTTTTGTGGATGACTTGGCAGTTTGTTCTGTGTCAACTGGAAAATTCAGACTTTGCGTTGTTTTATGAAGGTTTTTCTTCGTGCGAAAATTTACGTAACTTGCCTTTTTTAAAACCCTTTTTAGCAGCCAATGTCCATGTATCGAAACAAAGTTTAATGTTGCTGAAAAGCTGGTTCTGATAAAGTGGGATGTGGTCGCTATGATAATTATTATAATCCGTTTTTGACTATATATATGTGGTACTGAAAAACCGTTAGATGGTCGTGCATCAAACGCATTAAGAAAAATTTTATTACAGTTTTAGAAGTAGTTACGCGTACCTTGCCACAGCCACTAATTTGAAACATTTCAATTTGCCTTAGTATTTATTTTGCTATTAAATACAAAGGACTAAGAGGTTCATCTTGTTTTTAACTTGATTAAATAGAAGGTAAAAAAAAACAATTACTTACATTGAATGGATTTTAAGGCATTCGAGTTATGTCGTCAAGAGTATGTACAATAAAAAACTAAAATCTTATATTTAATTTACTCACATCAAACCTTCCACAGCTCCTAATAAACGCTGTAACACCCGCGCTAAAGAAAAGCGGAAGAAACAGAATACAATAATGTCGTCGATAAAAAAAATTTAGTGTTGCAAGTTATCAATATTCGCGACAAAGTGCCCGGACGCGTAACTACATTACGGTCTCTAGTGCGTGCTTCGCGTTTATCCAGAGTACCCACAGGAGACTGAGAAAACTTTCAAACCATAACAAACATACAGTTCTTGTATTTCATAGAACACGTCTATATCCCTCACGGAGTAGCCAAGACAAATCTAAGGATAACAAAATCTAAAAGCCATTCAGCATGATCGTGGGTGTATAGATAAGGAAATCAAAATAGTTATGGGTTGCCAGCGCCATCGCACTGTGGTCCCACTCATAGGTCATAAGTCTAGATAATCAACAATACTTGGGCTGAGATTAGTACTCGGCTATATCGTCACTAGTACAGCTGACACCCAAAACTACAAATAGTTTTATAGTGATAAGCTTACATCATTGTATTCCGGACCTCCGAAGGGAACACATCTACAGCGCGCTTTGAGTCTTATCAGCAATCCGTTAAAGTGGAAGTTGTTTGTTGACGAAGTTCCAACAATTTGGTTTTTGTAACCTAGTGATTCATAATGGATATTAATGACAAAGGTATGTATATTTATTATTGTAATTTATTTTGTTATTTTTACATTAAACATTTGGATTTATAAGGGAGCTACGAGATGCCTAAATTAACAAGAATTTTTCCTTGAAGGTGTTTTTAACTTTGAGTTTCAACAATGTTCCCCCGCTAACCCCGTAATAATTTTGCATAGAAAATTAGCTTACAGTACTGTAGTTACTAGGACAATTATTAGTACTTGCAGGAAATTGCCGGAAGTTTTAGTAATTTGACCTCTACGCCAATCGTAGCGTGCTACGAATTTTGACCACTTTCTAATTGTAAACAATTCTCTTTGTTCAGGTTCTTTTTTTTTCAGGTACAGTTTTCAAAAATGTTCCTATTTGAACAGTGGCATCTTGTTAAAGGAACCGATATAGAATAAGCTCGACGTGTACTTGAGACAGAGTGCTCAGAATAGTGCCGGATGCTGAGAACGTTGAAATCGACATTCTTCGTAAACACATTCAATACATGACCAAAAAGCTGGCAGAATATTGGAAAAAACAAATAGAACATGGCATTTACTAATCAGTACACACCTAGAATGGTTGAGCGTCATTGAAACTATAGACATCGCGAAGAATGTGGCCGAACCGACAAGTGCAAAACGATTGTCTGGTCAAGACCATTATACATTCAGTATCCGTTGACCAAAGAAAAACTTTGAAGATTGCAGTAAGCGACACAGCAAAGAAGAATAGCGGACCTCTCAAAAATTGATAATCCTGCCATTATTTAGTACTATCATACTTCATCGACATCGTGTGAACAAAGTGATATTAATAAATGTGAGGTAAACCCAGATGAGATTTTGTCTTTAATATAACAGAAGCCAAATTAACAAAACACCAATACCTTTTAATTAAAGAGTTTATTAACAACAAAACATCTCCACTTTTGCCTTCGTATCAAAAGGTTTTAAATGCGAAAAAGCAGTGTTACCCTAAAAACCTGAAAATTAAAAGTTCTGCAGAAGTAGAGTTACAAAGTTTATTGGACCACACAGATTTTTAATCGTTTAAATTTAGCATTTTAGCATAAGAGCAATTTAGCATAAGAGTTTTTTTATTTAAGAGTTTGCAAAGAATTAATTAATTCATTTAATAAAATTTTCATCGTCTAACATGAGAGTAACAAAACAGCCTGTTTAAAAATAGTTTCTCTTAAAGTGCATTTAAATATTAATTAAATAATAAAAAATGACATTTTGTTTTATTTTTCAACTCAAAATTTATTTAATAATACAAAATACTACGTCTCAAAACCGCATACACAAGTGTTAGTAAAATTGTAAAATAACTGATTCCTTCATTTTTTTAATTTTCCCTACATTATTTAAAATAAAACATTTATTTTTAACAAATTACAATAGATTTTATAGTAAAGAATCGAAACATAAAAGTATTTTATAATTTTTCTTAGTATTACAAATGATATCGACTTTTGACACTTGCTCCATACAAGCTGGACCACAGTGCATCGCCTAGGTATAACATGCGCTAAGTTTTTCACCTATTCCCTCGCTTGGCCTGTCGGCATAAGAATAAATAATAACAGAGTAGAACGAAATCTCCTTTGACCGCGTCCAAAACGCCGCCATTTATATACCTACTTCCCCCTTCACATCGTTACACCCCTCTGTCGTCCAAGCATGTTGCTAAGGTTGCCTACTGTTAAATATTACCGAGGTCTAAAGATAATATCGCTAAAATATAAGTTTTTATTTACTTTGAAATCATTATTTTATTCCAGTTTTACAAAATATGAGCTTTTAGGTACCACAATGACTTGACGCCATTGTTATTGGATTCCAATACGAAGGTAGGTACGGAACGCGCAAACAGCTAAACGCGCGTGCGGCGACGCCGGCCGTGACAGCCCGACTGAAATACCCGCTTAACGGGTACTCTGATATCGTGACCTTGAGTCCGGCCGGCGCGGGAGTTTCCGTTCTACTATGTTCTTATTTATTCTTATGCTGTCGGCCTATTAGCTAAGCTGTTGTAAATGAGACTTTTAATTTCATATTCTGCGTGTGTACTGAAAGCGTCATACGTCGTTACAAATAGACTATTTCAGATCATGAATTCAGATTAGAATTCATATTGAAAGGTCAAATGGAACAGTTATATGTTCTAAGCCTAAGAATTTTGAATTGCCGAAAGGAAGTTGGCGCATAAACATGATATATCACGGGTGCGGTTCGCATATTGAATGTTGCCATTTCGCGCGGGAAAAGTAGAAAAAGTTGGAAATGCCCCCGGCTTATTGATATCGTAGATAAACGGGATGTGGCCAAGTGTTGCCTGAAATAACTATTAAATTTCTTTCTGTTTTCTTATTGATGTAACCTGGGGTTTACCATGTCGTCTTATTGCGATTCAATTCCGACTCAGTTTTAAGTGTGT
The DNA here is from genome assembly GCA_949127965.1 of Pandemis corylana. Taxonomy (NCBI): domain Eukaryota; kingdom Metazoa; phylum Arthropoda; class Insecta; order Lepidoptera; family Tortricidae; genus Pandemis; species Pandemis corylana. The sequence continues at coordinate 16,007,236 of OX421851.1, read as the reverse complement.
AAACTGAACCAGAATTGAATCCCATTAAGACGTCATGGTAACTTAGTGATTTTGCTCTCCATGGTTCACTTTTGAGTTGAAAGTTTTTTTTTGTTATCGTTTATCGTTTGGGCAGGCACTGATACATACGTAACAAATCACGTCTATTTTCCTTAAGGGGTAGACAGAGCCAGAGGTAACAAAAGCTAAAGGCCACGATTAGCATGATTGTAGGTTGACTGAAAGAGATCCCTTAAAGGGATAAGTCCACCATTGTGCATATATCTCAGTGTCTGTCAATTGTATTATGTTTATTTTGCACAATAAAGAGTTTACATACTTTATTTAACAGTTAGGCAAAAATAAAATTTGGTCGCATCTTGGCTGCAAATAAAAAAAAAAATACCTATACTTGACCAAAATTTAACTGCGGACGCCATCTCTTTAGACTTGATGACGTTAATATTATTGATGATTCGCGATTTATAACTTTTTTTTAGTATTCCAAAAATAATTCCATTCAATGCTAATGGGAATGGTGACATGCATCCAGTTTTTAACTTTGTTCATTCAGACGCGATCAAATTGACAGCTGATTGACGCGGTCGCAGTGGGCGATGGAGTTGTGAGGTATCCTGGGTATTAATTAATATCAAATAATACAGGCATACTTCCATGCTGGTTTGGGAGCAAAGAAAAAATATAGAATGTACCAGTTGCTTCTCTTCCCGCGCGAGAAAAATCCCATCGAGGGAATGGGCGAAAACCTTAGGAATCATGTTATAGACGATGCGGCTAACAACCCATTACTCTCTTGCTTCCATTTTTTGCCACCTATACGCCCACAATCTTGCTAATCGTGGCCTAGGTCTTGTCACCTTAGGCTCTGTCTACAACGTAAGGGATAAAGACGTGATTTGTGCATGTATGTATTAAAAACCTCGTTAGAATTCATGACAGAATTATACTTGTGTAGATCCGCACTTGAAACGATTTTTATTGCTTAGTTTTAGAGGAAACACGAACGGGTATCCAGCAAGTACTTCATACATTTTTCATGAATGTTTCCCCTATTTCCTGTTGGTATTGAGTTTCCCTTGTTAAAATATTGTAGTTTGCGGTTTAACGTCAATCATAAAAAAGGAGGACATCAAAAATATTCCTTTATTTGAACCTTAGTTATTGATGAAAGTATTGGCATTCTTATATTTTTTTTTCAATATAAGGTGCTAGAAAATTAGCTGCGGCTATTTTCAGGGTATGCCATTAATAACCTAAGAATCAATTCAAAACATAAATTATTTATGTATTGTGTGGTATTATTTTTTGTGTTCGTTTCGCTGCCGCCGGGGCGAGCGCTCCAGAAAGAAGGACTACGAAATAGTCCGAAACTCGTCGAGCATCACTCGACTTTTTATACGCGAGTTATCCGTTTATGTGTAATAATGATTGTCTCACGGTAGTTTCATGTTGAAAGTATTTAACGTTTCCATGCAACCGCTTGGCAATTTGTCCCGCTTGCGTCGAGTCTCGCGGTTAGTAGTTAGCAACTCGCTAAGCAGCTTTAACCTAGAGATTAGCTCCCGTGTACAGTTGCACAACATCCCGCCAGCTGTAAGCAATTGGGATTGCTACTACTAGAGCTGTGAAGTTGCTTTTTCTGTGAGGAAAATTTGAAAATTTGTTGATTGTGACGGAAGTGTTTCAATTATATTTAAGACTAGCTGTTGCCCGCGACTTCGTCCGCGCGGAATTGAAAGTATTCCAGGCAGATTTTTCCGAAGGAAATTTTAAAAAATATCGTTTTTTTCAACCAATTTACTAATTATTATACCTTAACGTTCCTCTTACTGACCTGACCTACTGAACAGACAGACACGGTGGAGGATTTTTATAATAATTATGTAATAATTAGCAAATAAACAGCTGTGCACTATGGTAAAAGTCCACTCAAAAAATCTCAAATGTTCATTGTTCTGGATTGTTATACGTAAAATAATTTACCCTATAGAGTTCTACAGAATAGTCATTCAAAAGCTCCTGAAAAAATATGAATCATTATGGCATGGCATATGAAAATAGTGCAAATGCATGTTCCCGGTTTTAATAATCAAAAACTATAACACCATAGACAAACTTATTTATAGTTTTCATTGTTAATTTACAGAACACTAAAATAATCAGTCGACAATAAACATCTCAGTCAACTTCTTTTTGTAAAATCAGATAAGACTTTAAGACAACACTGAGAGAAACTTTGCACCACCTGCGATCGGATTCACAGCTATAATACATCTCTTTCTTAGTCAATGAGATAGAACGGGATAACGTTTTCCGCTGGTGCAGAACGGATACGATGTCCCCGTAGTATTAAATGGTATTAGTCACAGTCGAGGGCCAAGGCACCTGCGGCTAAAACGCGAGCTAGGGTGCCTAGATTGATATTTCCACAGCGCTTCTACTCTCTTAAAGTGGCCGTGTTTCGAATAAACATGAATGAAAAACTACACTGGGGTGAGAGCGAGTAGTTTAGACAGAGTGGTGCTCGATACAGCTGTTGCACTTGCTCTCGATCTTAACAATATTTTTCATTCATTTTTATTCAGAACACGGCAACTGTCAAATACATTAAGAAACTAGAAGCACTGTACATTTATAGTGACGCTCAAAGGAAACGTTTCGTTGAGTGTGTGTTCTACATTTGTATAATACACTGACAACTATAAAATATGTTAGTGCCGTCATTTGTTAAAAATGACGACTACCGTATATTTGTCATTAATTAAATACGCGAGTGATAGAGATGACATGATACGAACTTTAAATTTTGAAAGTAGCTCCCAAATATATATATATATATATATATATATATATATATTTTACATACATACCTACATAAATCAAGTCTTTAGCCCATACCGGATAGACAGAGCCTAAGGTAGCAAGACCTAAAGGCCACGTTTAGCATGATTGTGGGCGTACCTATAGGTGGTTAGGGGAATCAAAATAATGATGGGTTGCTAGCCGCATCGCCTATAATATGATTCCTAAAATTTCGCTCATTCCCTCGATGGGTGTTTACCATCTGCGCGGGAAGAGAAGCAACTGGTACATTCTATGTTTTTACTCCCAGACCATTGTTATTTTTTAAATTGTGTATTAAACTTTTCGTCACCAACCACACGTATATCAGCACTGGAGGTTCAACGCCAACGACCTATATGCACGTCCATTACTTCAATGCAAAAAGCTACCTGTGTTCAATTGGATTTAGGTTCAACTTAAGGCATCACAACAAAGAAGTCTGGCGTATAGGTTACGTCTCTTATTTGACGTGGTGGCGAAAAGGTTAAGAAACAAACAATCATATAGATACAAAAAATAACATGCTACAATGCCAAAAACAGACCTATAGTTTCCTTAATTGAAGTAATACGAGTACATACGTGACATAAAACAAGTTTGAGAAGTAGTAGAAAAACCTACACAATACAAACACTTGTATGTGTGTACATAAACTATAATGTTAAAAATAACTCTGATTCTATTTGAAAGAAGTTCCGTCTTTGTCAGTGTTACTAAAATAATTTTCAGGAGTGACGTGATCGAGCAGAATTCACAGGTAATTGATGAAATCGAATCTTCCCGGAGGTGGCATTTATCATCCGAATGTTGGTGGAAATCGCAGAGCCGTTGTAAAAGTTTTATTTGTTAGAATTGAATTGACAAGATACATTTCTTGGTATATTGAGATGGATTCTTTGACAAAGATATATTTACACTGTCTTAAAATTACTCTATACGTTATATACTATATTTTATCTGTGTATCGTTTCGTGAGTCACGGTTCTGGCTGAAAATCAGTGCTGCAGATGTCTAACGCCTCAGCGTAATGCTGAGCCAGCGACCGTTTCACTTTTGCGAAGACACACACAACGCTCATGATCTATTTTTCTAGTCTTGATTATTTTCTATAAAATTGTGTATATTCTCTTTTATTTGTGTGTCTTGCAAAAAGGAATAAATGTCTTCTTTCTTTCTTTCTTTCTCTAGAATACTTGAGCACGTAGTTGAGATAGTTTTGCCCTGTTGTCACCGACTAGCTTTATGAAACGGAATTCAAATGAAACACAAAAATGCGGCTTGTGTCTTACCAAAATGTCGAGCGAGTGGAGTGACAGGAAAAAACAAAAGTCAATCGTAAATTCAAAATTTAGAATTTCGTTTTCTTTTTGCAAGCGGCCAGTGCGCGCTTTATTAGCAATGGCATGGTTTGTTATGTTACGGTGTAGGCAACGCATTTATCTAAATACGCGTTGCAACCTTTTTCTTAAGTTCACTTGTTTTGTTCACCGCGGCCGAAAATAAATTTAAAGTGCGCTGATTAAAAAACAATTTAAAATCAATCTATTTTGTTTCAATTGTGTACGTTTTGGATGTTATTTTTGACACTTCTAGTATGGATCTGACAGCGAGCGATCCAGGTTTGGTTCGGAATTAAATCGCATTAAGACGTCATCGTCATTGCTCAGCTCTCATCCGCGCCGTGTGTTATTTCTTTTAGTATTATTAATTTTATTTAAACAGTTTTACAAACGTGCGTCTTTGTCAATGTTTTGCACTGAAGGTTTTTAATTGAGATTTCCAAATGTTTCCGTACATTGGTTCAACGTTCAAAATAGTACATCAGCAACGGGGTGACTTATTTTTCAATTTAAAATAACGATTGAAAACTCGTACATTTGCATATTGGAAGTACAGTTACGGTAACAAAAACCTACTACCAAGTAGATAAATGTCCCGGTATTATTAAGGCCGTTACGAATATTTGAAATAGGTTAAAAGTAATAAAGTTTTAGTGAACCATTTATCCGGCAAGGCTACGCCGAACACTCTGCCAGCAGACCACCAAAATACGTATTTCAGACTCAATTTCCAGTAAACACAGCGTACATAGAGCCAGCACTCCTAAATACCTAAAATCAAATTATTGCATTTCGTTTTTGAAGCAACAGGCAATATGCATTAAAAAAAATCACATTTCTTAATGAAACATGAAAATATCTTAATGATAAATAAATAAACCACCGTGGTTCCTACCAGCGCCAATATTGAACTATACCCATACACACATACCGTCTGGTTTCCATATCTTTCAGATCTTTCTTCTATCAGATCTTTTCCAAAACGTCTCTTATTTGGTCTCGGAACGTCCGCCTAGGCCTTCCCCTCGCAACGCAACCATTCACACTCCCATATAGATCTGAACTATACTTGGGAGCAAAAAAACCGGTTCGCATCCCGTAGAAAGGTTTCTTGCTTCCGAGTATATTAATTATGTGTGATATGCACACTGTCACCTGTGGAAGAATAAGCACCAAGTCAACACCACTCAATCGCAAGCACGTACCACCGCACCTTAAAACTCAAAACTCGAACTTTTATTTGCTTTGATACAAGATACAATATACAAGATCAAACCCTGTAGGGGCACTGCAAATATTACATTTTTAATGTACAAATAGTAGTACACACATAGGCATAAATTACATTACATTATAAATTTGAACAGTAAACAACTTTTCTTAATTTCTAAAACATCTCTGCTTATCATCAAAAAATTCGTGAAGGGTGTAGTAGATTTCTCCAGCAAGTATTTATGTAGTGTATTTTTAAAAGGTTTAATGTCTTTTATATTTTGGATGAAGTTTGGAATTTTATTATAAATTTTTATGCACATTGCATGTGGTCCAGAATGGAATATTTTTAAGCTGGAGATTGGCAGTGCTAATCTGTTTTGGTATCGTAAGTTATGCGGCCGGGTGAAGTGATCTTTAGCTTGAGAGAAAAAACTGATATTGGATTTAACAAAATTGTAAATTTCTAGGATGTATAGGCTGGTTAAGGTAAGTATTCCAAGTTTTTCGAAATATGGTCGACAGCCGACTCTAGGTTTTATCCTTTGAAAAAGCAAGACAAGAAGCACGCGTTCTCAACAGCATCATAAATCAACACTCGACGCAATGAAGCTCCTGCCCCAACCACACTGCACTCTAAACTCTTAACAGATTTGAGGGCCCTCAAGACTCCAGTGCTAAGGATTGTCTGCGGGCTCAGTCACCCTCAAACTTTAGCACTTTGTCGCGTTAACTTATTGGATACGTCCGCTTACTGGCACATACATTTCGTTATAACGACAAAGTGCTTTGCGAGTCTCATTTGTATTTAAGTTTGGAGTTTACTGTTGTTCTTTAAATAAAATATTGATTGTTGAGTGCTGAAACAAAGCGGTTACTATATATTTATTAAAGGAAGTTACTCAAAAAATATCTTCGTCAGGGAAAGTCCATTTTTAAGTGGCCAACTACAATTGGTTTATAACAAGTAGATTGTTTCTATAGTTTCTTAATGTATTAAACGGTTGCCGTGTTTCGAATAAACATGAATGAAAAAGTACATTATTAGGTGTGAGAGCGAGTACTTTTGACAAATTGGTGCTCGATGTAGCTGTTTCCCTTGCTCTCGACTCGATCTTAACATTATTTTTCATTCATGTTTATTCAGAACACGGCAACTGTCAAATACATTAAGAACCTAAAAGCATTGTACCTTTATAAATTAAAAATAAAAAGGATTCATTGAAAAGAAGAATAAGGAATGGCGTAGATAAGGTAGGTAGTACAAACAAAATATTACGTCCTTCGTGTCATACCATACCATTCTCCTTTTTAACCTAGAGCAGTGATCAAACAAAAAAGTATCCCTTAGGTCACTGTAGTAAAGTAACCTATGATTTAGGATCTATGACCATCTTTTTACCCGACTACAGCAATGCCAAAGGAGGGTTAAGATTTTGACGGGCTATTATCACTATCACTACAACATAGTATAAAACAAAATTGCTTCCGCTGTCTGTCCGTCCCTATGTATGCTTAGATCTTTAAAACCACGCAACGGATTTTGATGCGGTTTTTTTAATAGATAGAGTGATTCAAGAGGAGGGTTTATATGTATTACTAGCTTTTGCCTGCGCAGATGACGCCAGAGTAACGACATAAAAAATATATATATTTATTAATAAAAAGTTATCCTATGTTACTTGTAATACCTCCAAGAACATGTGTACAAAATTTCATGATGATCGGTTGAGTAGTTTTTGCGTGAAACCGTAACAAACAAACTTACATTCGCAAAAGCTAGTATTTTATGTACAGACTACCCTTCCGTCCGCAGCTTCGCCCGCGATAAATTAATTTTCCCGTAGGAATAGGTATTTTCCCGCGGTAAAAAGTAGCCTATGTCACTCAGTGATAATGTAGTTTTCTAACGGCAAAAGAATTTTTAAAATCGGTCCAGTAGTTTCGGAGCCTATTCAATGCAAACAAAAAAACAAACAAGCAATCAAATTTTTCCTCTTTATAATATTAGTATAGATAAAATTTAATATATTGGAACTCTCGCATTAAGTACGCTGTGGCCGAGCACTACCGTCGATTGAAGAGTATTTTTACGGACAATATTCCGCTGAAAGCGTTGCAGCTAACCTTCTTATGCGCGGACATGCATTTGCGCATCAATAGGTTTAGACATGCTACATATTCTAATACATTGTATAAGTCAGTATCTATAATATGAACTAACTATGAGCTATGATAGTAGACTAACTAAACAGATCTATATGGGGAGTGTGAATGGCTACGTTGGGAGGGGAAGGCCTAGACGGACGTTCCGAGACCAAATAGGAGACGTTTTGGAAAAAGGTCAGGTCAGAAGTACCCGAAACCGACGAGCATGTATGAAGAGATTGATGACTGTGGATGAAGCGAAAGAAATAGGTATGTCAGGATCGTAGCAAGTGGAATAAAGTAGTCTCTGCCTACCCCTGTGGGAAAGAGGCGTGACGGTATGTATGTATGTATGTATATATATGAAACAGGCTATGAGCGTGTCCGCAGTTGGCTGTCACAATATGTGAATAAAGTAAGTAAGTAAATGCTTTATTGCACAAATATAGAGAAACAGATAGAATTCGCAAAAAATAAAAAGAACATTAATATCCATTATCGCCTTTGTGCGTAATATTAATGTTATTTATATTTTTTTGTGAATTGTATCTGTTTCTCTATATTTGTGCAATAAAGCATTTACTTACTTATCTACTTAATATATGCACAAAATTGAACTTATCCCTATAAGGAATCTCTACCAGTTAACCTTTGAGTAGATGAATATTATGAATAGAATTTAATAAAACTTCCAAGCAGCTCCGAGAGCAAAGAAAAAACACAGAATGTTCCAGTTGCTTCTCTTCCCGCGCAGATGGTAAAAACCCATAGAGGGAATGGGCGAAAATCATAGGAATCATGTTATAGGCGATGCGGCTAGCAACCCATCACTATTTTGATTCCATTATCCACCTATACGCTCACAATCTTGCTAAACGTGCCCTGTAGGTGTTGTTACCTTAGGCTCTGTCTACCCCGTAAAGGATATAGACGTGATTCCGGCTTGTACATTCGTGGAAAGAGAACGACGTTACTATGTCTCCTATCTCACTTAGTATCACCATACTACCACCTTTTAGTATCTACGATGTGACATACTTTTCAGTTTCTATATAGTTTCATCTAAGATTAAAATGATTCCCAACAGATTCAAATGGAAACGCGACAACACTCGAGAATGCTTGATATTTTCCGCGGTAATTTTACGAGGTTATAAGTCCTGTTCTACCCCAACCAATAATAATACCTATATCCTGTAGCACAGGGCTTTATTTTGGCAAGTTTGAATGGGGCTTAGAACGCTCTTCATTCTCCAAATCGCTTGGTAAAGGGTAAAGAATATTGTACTTTTGGGCGACATCCAAAACTTTGTTTGTGCTCCGACATTCGTTGATTTATGACAAGCAATTAGTTTAACAGTAAAGTTATATGATAGGTGTGTTCCGATATGGGTTCTTATAGCCATAATAAGTTATAAAAGTATAGAGGTTATACTTAAACTAAAAGTTTAAACTTCTTGCTTTATCCACGTAATATCTACATGAAAGTCAAAATTGGCGTGAACCGCTTTCATCACCTGTAAAATAATCTACTTACTTCGCAGCTAACTAAACAGTTATTTTATTTACAAAAAATAAGCGACCACAAATATTGTTTCCTTTATTGCGTCTTCGTAAATTAACTAACTCGTAAAGCACCTTATTTTTCATAAAAAAAAAACAAATGAATATCCACCAAGATCACTGTCAGACTTTTTCGCAGGTGCCTGCATAGACGCTAACCGTAAGTTATGAACAGACCCTAAAATAAACTACCTACTACGTTAAATAATTAATTTATTACAACAATACTTATGTTTCTTGTGCTGTTACCCCAGCGGGGTAATTGGAGTAAGTCCTAACAATATATCGCAACAGACGCCGCGGTCCCCACGCTCTAATATGAGCCCTGAATTTTCCCTAACTCCAAGCACTCGCTCACGTGCCCTTACGTCCAACCATCATAGTAATGCGGCGCGGTAAGGAGCCAGAGGCACTGGAGCGGATAATAAACACTGCAGTGGCAGTGGCGCCAAGATTAAGTGTCGACAGACCTTGACAAATACTTGTTACACACGACGGAAAACTTGAATCATTAGTCTACGGAGCGAGGGTAGGTGGAGGCGGCATTTTGCCAGTAACTAGGATAAGGGTTCGTGATGTGATAATTTAGCCTAACTAGCAGGCTGTGACTACTCGCCCTCGTCGACGCGACCAGCGTTTTCGTGATACATTGCGTCGGTCGCTAGTACACCGCTGGGTGGTCAGCGTGTTGACAAAGCAATGATCACAAAATTCGCTTGTGCTGACGGCGTTTAAGTTACTTTCTTATTTAGCTGTTGACTTTCAAGATATGTATAATGATGACGTCACAATTTGGTTTAACGCTCTTCTTAGAATGCTTTTGCGGCATGACGAGGCAGGCGCCTGGTAAAAATAATACTTTCTATTAGCTCGCTGAAGTGGTAATGGGGAGGCCATGTAGCACGGAACACAGATGGTCGTTGGGGCCGAAAGGTTCTTGAGTGGCAGCGTAGGACGTCCACCAACCAGGTGGACGGATGATCTGGTTAAAGTATAAGGAGTTCACGGTGGATGCAAGCCGCTTCAAACCGAGCCAACTGGAGGTCTATGGCTGATTATGATGATACATACATACATACATATATCACGTCTTTATCCCTTACGGGGTAGACAGAGCCCAAGGTAACAAAACCTTAAGGCCACGTTTTGCATGATTAAGGGCATATAGCTGGAAAGGGAAATCAAAATAGTGATGGGTTGCTAGCCGCATCGCCTATAACATGATTCCTAAGACTTTCGCCCATTCCCTCGATGGTCTTTTACCATCTGCGCGGGAAGAGAAGCAACTGGTAAATTCTTTTTTTTTTCTTTACTCCTAGACCAGCATGGAAGGTAATGGTAGGATGATAATGATGACTTTTATAAAAAAATATTCATAGGAATCTACGAATCACAAACTGATGTTACCCACTGTCTGGCTGACTGACAACGCACTAAACCTTTGAAGCAGTCTTGAAATTACTTGGTCAAATAAAAGGAGAGTTTTTTCATTCTCATGAGGTCTGCAAGAATAAGCTAGTGTCATACAAAACAAGGCCAAAAAAGGCTCTGATTGAAAATAAGACACTTCAGCGATTCTACCATTTAATAAGTTTCTCTTCATGAATAAAAATTTCATGAATACCGCCTTCGATTTTCCAAACTCGAACCCACCGTCTTCTGTTTCATTCCGCGCGGTATCCTTGCATATTGCGCCACCTGTTACTACTACATATACAAATACTTATACGTTTGTCTGTACGTCTATTGAGAATTTTCTAAGTAAGAAAAAAAATTGCAAGCATGACTTTTATAAAAAAAAAAAACACGAACTGACAGCGACCAATTAGATGACATAGGTATTTCCTGAAGTTGTAGAAGATTTTCTTTTTAATTTCGTGTTCTACCGATTTTTTTGTCTAAGCAATTAAATTCCTCTTGTGGTCCCTAATGTTTTGTAGCTAACCTACCTCTTTCAAGTTGTTAAATACTTATTTGTACATCCATACTAATATTGCGAAAGCGTGTCTATGTGTCTGGTTGTCTGTTACCTTTTCACACTAAAACCGCTGAACTGACTTAGTTGAATTTTGGTACAAATATAGCAGTGTTAGTAAGGAAGGACATGGTATAGCGTTTATCCCGGAAAATCGCATGGTTTCCCCGGGATAGCGGTAAACGCATTCTGTCTAGACGGACTCGCTGGTAACAGCTAGCAATGTACCGTTCATATTGAACGCAAAATTGGAAAAGCGATGTTCTTGTGGACGTTGAAATATAAAAATGTATTTCAGTTTCTATTATTTTTAGGGTTCCGAACCCGAAGGGTAAAAATGGGATCCTCTAAGCCATAGCTGTCCGTCCGTCTGTCTGTCTGTCCGTCTATCACCAGGCAATGCAAATTTCACAGATGATGTATTTTTCTTGTCTGTCTGTCTATGTAATAATTAATTCCAATGAAATGATCTCACGCTGCCTACATTTCGCTTAAAAGCATGACTCTGTGAACGCTGGATATCATTCCTCGCTGCGCGAGTTCGACTCGCACTTGGCTCGTTTTTTATCATTAAAACTCGAGAAACTTTAGAGCTATCAGTAAAAGCATGTGCTAAGTTTCTCCTCTGCCAGTTTTAGTCTCAGTAAAATATTACGTGCCACTCGGCCGTGTTTATTGTTCCCGAGATTTACGGGAACATGTCGGGCTGTTCAGTTTTTGCAAGAATTCTCGTGCTAACAAGTCAGTTTTTTTCAAACGTCGGCTTAACAAACAGACTTCGCTATTCGGAATAGCTTGTAGCTGGAAAGTCGCTGAGTACTGGCCCAATTTTCGAAAACACAAATTCGAAAATGCAACTCGAAAGTGGTGAAATATTGTGCTGAATTTGAATTACAAGTAGATTAGAAGAAGACACCTCCAATGAATCTAAATTGAAAATTTTATTTGAGCTGTAGTTTCGTAGCAATACATAGACTTATACCACTTAGGCTCTGTCTAACCTGTTAGGGATAAAGACATGATTTATGTATGTACGTATGTATTTAGAGTTGAAAAGTATGAAGAGTTGCCTATAACATGATTTTCTAAAATTTTCTTTTCGCTTGTTCCCTCGATATGCTTTTACCGTCTTCGCGGGAAGATAAGCGACTAGCACATTGTTTTTTCTTTGCTCCCCAGAGCATACGGAAGGTCAAAAAGATACTGTAGTCAGATCACTTCACAGCTTAACTCATTGCCTAAAATGTCACAGTAAGATCTCGTCTCCGGTAGGCTTATGCTCTATTAAACTAATGCTTCTGATATAGCTAGTGACACGTTGTAATTACAGCATCTACGCTCCGGCAGTGTACACAAACTTAGAGGTTATTTACAACATACGCTATCGTAAAATAATGGCTAACAATTTACATAAGTGTAAAACAAACATGACTAGGAACCACCGCAAGGAAACGGGGTTTCGAATGAAAAAAACACATTGAAATAGACACACATACACACACAGACACACGCAGACACACACATATTCACACAGACACACAGACGGACAAACACAGGAAGGCAGACAGGCAGTTGTGCTACCTATAGGTTACTTTTAGTTGTGCTGCCAAAACCTATGGGTTACTTCTAGTTGTGCTGCCAAAACCTATGGGTTACTTCTAGTTGTGCCGCCAAAACATATGGATTACTACCAGTTGTGCTGCCAAAACCTATGGGTTACTTCCAGTTGTGCTGCTAAAACCTATGGGTTACTTCCAGTGGTGCTGCCAAAACCTATGGGTTACTTCCAGTTGTGCTGCCAAAACCTATGGGTTACTTCCAGTTGTGCTGCCAAAACCTATGGGTTACTTCCAGTTGTGCTGCCAAAACCAATGGGTTACTTCCAGTTGTGCTGCCAAAACCAATGGGTTACTTCCAGTTGTGCTGCCAAAACCTATGGGTTACTTCCAGTTGTGCTGCCAAAACCAATGGGTTACTTCCAGTTGTGCTGCCAAAACCTATGGGTTACTTCCAGTTGTGCTGCCAAAACCTATGAGTTACTTGTAGTTGTGTCGTCAAAACCTATGGGTTACTTCTAGTTGTGCTGCCAAAACCTATGGATTACTACCAGTTGTGCTGCTAAAACCTATGGGTTACTTCTAGTTGTGCTGCCAAAACCTATGGGTTACTTCTAGTTGTGCTGCCAAAACCTATGGGTTACTACCAGTTGTGTTGCCAAAACCAATGGGTTACTTCTAGTTGTGCTGCCAAAACCCATGGGTTACTACCAGTTGTGTTGCCAAAACCTATGGGTTACTACCAGTTGTGTTGCCAAAACCTATGGGTTACTACCAGTTGTGCTGCCAAAACCTATGGGTTACTACTAGTTGTGCTGCCAGAACCAATGGGCTACTTCCAGTTGTGCTGTTGTGCTGTTGTGTGTGTGTTATATTTGTGTGTCTTGCTAAAAGGAATAAATGTCTTCTTTCTTTCTTTCTTTGCTGCTAAAACCTGTGGGTTACTTCCAGTTGTCTTAGAAAAGTCGTCGCATGTAAACACCTGCGTTTTAGACGGCGCAGTAATATAATGAAGTTTTGAGACGTAGCATTAATTTGTTTCTAATGCGAGCGATGCCTGGTTTAGCTGAGATGTTGACGAAATTTGACATAAGTAATGCGCTTCCCGTTAATTTGTCACAAGTTTATAATTAAATTAATGGGTTATTAAGACCATTTTTCTATATTTGGTAAATGACTTGCCCACCGCCCCACTCTCTCCTTTATAGGTATGTTTGTCGTAATACTCAGCACATGGGACACCTACAGGGGCCTTACCATGGCGTCTTAATGCGATTCAATTACGACTCAGTTCAGATTTTAGCTGTCATGCTTTTGTCATTGTATCGCATTAAGACGGCACGTTGCTGTAAAATAATACCAACAACAAGCATTTCTAATCAAAAATTACTCTGCAGTACCTATGTAAATATTTATACATATATCACGCCTTTATCCCTTACGGGGTAGGCAGAGCCTAAGGTAACAAGACCTTAAGGCCTCGTTTAGCATGATTGCGGGCGTATAGGTGGAAAGAGGAATCAAAATAGTGATGGGTTAGCCGCATCGCCTATAACATGATTAATAAGATTTACATAATTTATTTAACCCAAAAAAAAATATAATAACAAGATACGATAAACATTATATCTACTGTAAATCCCTAACTAAAATATCAGCCGCTATAGTGATATATTGCGCTATCGAGCCACGAAAGCACTTAATGTCGCAAAAACACTTTTTTAAACCAGTGGTTGGAAACATTTTCTGAGCCCACAAAAAGATTAATGTAGCTCAGTAAATTAATCGGGAATTTTAAACCACGGCCAGCGGTCGGGAAACATTGGCCCATTTATTATCAATTTCAATGAATTTTTTAGTGAATGAAAAATAGGTACCGGGACTTAGGAAACGTATTATCTCGGTCAGGACAGAGTGTTGACTGTGGGCTGGTTCCTTGCACAGCGATCGTGTTTTGTTGTTTTTAGTTCATTGCTGTCTTGTTTTCAATAAGCGGTTGGCAATTGTTTTGCCGCTTTCCATTTTTGTGTGTGAAGGATTATATAGACTATGTCATTTAGTAGGTAAGTAAATAATTACTATGTTATACTTAAAAATAAATTGTTTGTAATTTTATCTGTATGCACAGCAAGCTCAGGATCGTTTTCATTGCATTTTGTCGATAAACAATGACACGGTGTCTTTCGACAACGTTCCGTCGCGCAACTATGATTTGTGTTAGTTTTTGGGCATATCGTTATTATTAATCTATCTCGTATATTTAAAGCCAATGTGGTTGCCCTTACTGTAATATGACATACTAACACAAACATACTTAATATTCGATTTTAACTAACAAAATATGGACCAAACGCTGATGTATGAAATAAACGCTTTTTTCGACTTGTTAGTGAAATTAGTCTTTGCCATTTTAAACTACACTAATAGCATTGAAGTAAGCTAAGTAAGACAACACATAATGCTCACTACAAGCACGAAAACATGCAATTTGGTAGCTTGTTTGCTTCGGACGGAAATGGGCGTGCTCTGAGTGTCTGAACAGGTTAGCTTCATAGTAGCACGCATATTGCTCACAAATGAGAATAGAATGCATAGACTAGTATAAAGTACGCTTAATAACATGCTTCTAAAGAGCATGTGAGTCAGTGCCTCTAGTCTAGGGTGCTATAGTACATTACTGTCTAGGCCAGGAAGTAGGCATTTGCTGGCTGAGTATTGGTTTGAACGGACGAGCTTGCGAGTCGCTTTAATAATACGAAACCAGCAATGGTCTTCTGGCCGAGGCAAGTATAGTGATTTTCTCAAAAATCGAAAAAGAAAACAACAACAAAATAAATGAAAATGTAATTGACATAAATTATAAATTATTTTTGCTTTGCCGCCTTTTCTATCAATGGCATTTGAAGAGAGTATTTTTCTACCCAGAACATTTAAAGCTATTTCAGACACAGATAAACACGTCGTCGTACTAGCTTTTTTTAATTTGGTGTTTTAAGTCTTGTGCCTTTCTTTTTTATAATGGTGATTTGCATTTTTATAAAGTTAATAACTAGACAGTAATGGAATTTGTATGCAACATTACTAGAGAGTTTAGCGCGACAGTATTTTTTTTTTAATTTTGGACTGACCGGCAACAATTAACTTCCTGTTCTGATATGTAAAGTTAACAATAACGACTTTAACGGACATTTTTGAGAAAAAGCTATTTCTTGTTCGGCTGTACCTTGTGTAAAGTGAGCTTGAAGAACTTCGGTTTCCCAGTTAATGTACTTAATGATGTCGATTTAGTAATTTTCCACGGTACCCTGTAGGAGATAAAAGCGATGGCCTGTCGTTGACACGAGCTAAGCCCGCGATGATTGATTGGAGGCTTCATGTTTTTAGAATTTAACAAAAACCTTCGGATTAACGGATTTTTAGCGTTTTATTTTGTTAACGCCGACGCATCGATCAACGCAGATTTAAATAAATATACGAATGTTAACCTTTTTTTAAATGAAATAGGGTGGCATACGAGAAATTGGGTCACCAGGTGGTAAGTGATTACCATCACCATCGATTGAAATGCCCATTGGCAGGCCATACAGCACGGAGAACAGTTGGCTTATTACCTAACTCGCTCGCAATCGCCATCGTGCTCATTTTGACAGTTCATGTATGGGCTGACAATTGGCATCGGAATCAGCTAGCTGTCACATTCATACAAGAACTTTCGAAATGAACACGATGGCGATTGCGAGCTAGTTAGACAATAAGCCTACAGGTCGTCGGGACCGAAAGGTTCTCGAGTGGAGATCGCGGATCGGCAAGCGCAGCGAAATGACATTTTTCGTATCGAAATCCTATCTGACACTAATGTGAGTAAAAAAGAAACAAAGTGGGTAACTCAGCCCGCGGGCTAAGTCTGTGGGCTCACTTGACCAAAAAGGTGGCAGGATTGCTGAGTAAGAGGTGATAGCAATCCTACCACCCGGAAAACCCTACTTTATACAAGTAGTACGATTTTTCGAGAAGGCAGCAAAAGCGTCCACTCGATAAACCGTAAACATCGGTGATGAAAAGTGTCGGTGATTTTATTCCGTCAGACGCGTTTACTAGTTATCCTCTTTCAAATGAAAAATATTGTGACATGGGTTTCGCTTCGTTTTTGTTTTTACAAGAGGAGCCGGAAAAAGCGCTTTGCATATCATAGTTATGAACATTGTTTTTCTATGAAACGGTGAAGAGTGAAACGCATTTAAAAATTGTTATGGGATATTCAAAATCAAACTCCACAAAGCACTGGTTTGGCGCAGACTATTTAGTTTGTTGCACTGATTAATTGTCAATGAAAAGGTCTTGTTAGACGTTAAATTATTTTTAACTAGCGACCCGCCCCGGCTTCGCACGGTATATTATGCATGTATTATACATGTAAACCTTTCTCTTGAATCACTCTATCTATTAAATCCCGCATCAAAATCCGTTGTGTAGTTTTGAAGATATAAGCATACAAACGGACTTGGGGACAGAAAAAGCGACTTTGTTTTATACTATGTAGTGATGATGATTCGAAAGTGTACAGAGAGCAAGAGCACCGTAAAAGCAAGAAGAAGGAAGAGGGCGCTAGTGTTGCCGCTCTTTCATTTTGTTGGTGTTGCCAATACTGGCATGGAAATGATTCCAAGGCGCATAATGTTTCCTTAGAAAAAAAAACTGTTTTTATTACAAGGTTTACAATTATCTTGCAACGTATGTATGTACCTATGTAAGTATTTTGTCCTGGTGGAATCAGCTGAAGTCTTGCATATACTTGTGCTATCTATCTCTATCTACAGCCATTGTCCGTCCACTGCTGGACGTAGGCCTCCTTCATATTGCGCCAACTTTTGCGATCCGATGCGTTGCGATGCGCCTTGTGTTAGTCGGATGACAATACTATAATCTGGTAGTAAAATTCTGGTGGTCCAGCCAGCACAGTCTCCGTAGGACAGAGCCTAAGGTAACAAGACCTAAAGGCCACGTTTAGCATTTAGCGTATAGGTGGTAAGGGGAATCAAAATAGTGATGGGTTGCTAGCCGCATCGCCTATAACATAATTCCTAAGATTTTTGCTCACTCGATTTATTTATTACTTTGACATTGGCGAAATCATCGCATCGATCGATGGGGCCATGTTAAAAAAAGAAGATACATTATAATTACACATAAACGGATAACTCACGTATAAAAAGAGCGAGTGATGCTCGACATGTTTCGGACTATTTCGTAGTCCTTCTTCCTGGAGCGCTCGCCCCGGCGGCAGCGAAACGAACACTGCGCGCTAGCGCTCTGTTCGCGTGGCTGCTCGACGCAACTGACAGCGGCGCACAACTACCCTCGTTTCCATCGTCATTTTTATTACTGTCAAATGTAGGGCAGCACACAACACTGATCACGTCACTCCGTAAAGGTTCGCTCACACTCACCGTTTGGTCAATATTTATTTAGTCGTTTATGTGTAATTATGATTGAGTCTCACGGTAGTTTCATGTTGAAAGATATTATGTCACCTACGTCAAACAGCACAACATAAAACTCAGCAAGTACCTATATCAGTCTCCCTAACTAATGATCATGTCTCCTCCAAGTCAAACAAGCTCAACATTTCCGTTCACATTTAGTATTCCTCGGCTTGATTCGTTGAATTACCTATTCCATTCGGGGTTCAAGCCGGCGAACAAAGGCCTCCTAGTTAATATTTCGACGGCAGCCTCTTAGGTCTTGTTATTGTTGGTCTACTGTTCATTATCGAGAAAGGCTAATGAACGCGATCGACATTTTGTTACGTAAAAGCGGCATCTTGCCAGTTTTTGAACGCTCTTGTGAGGGATTTTAATTAGCTTGTGACATTGTGTACTTCCATGCTGGTCTGGGAGCAAAGGGAAAACATAGAATGTACCAGTTGCTTCTGGTAAAAACCCATCGAGGGAATTGGCGAAATTCTTAGGAATCATGTTATAGGCGATGCGGCTAGCAACCATTTAGATTCCTTTTTTTTCCACCTATACGCCTAAAATCAAAATGTAGGGGCGAGGCTTCAGCTACCTACCGGGTCCACAGGTGGCGGATAGTGGAACGTCCTGTAGATATACAGGACAGCTGCGAATAAGGTTTACCAAATAAGCAGTCCCGGACCGAGGCGGCAAGGTACCAGGGTGTGGCGGGATATCTCGTGGCACAGTTATCCCCATGAAATACCACATGGCCCGTAAATACCTTGTGACATGGCGAGTTTGCACCGCCACTTAAATAAGTGCATTGCCCTGGCAGAGGGCAGCAGCCTGTCAGCGTTCTTCGCGGCGTACCTCAGTGGGAGGTATACGACCGGAGAAAGGAACACCTGCACGCGGCGATGGAGTCCATCAAGACCGGATGCAGTACTGCGATCACCAACCCGTCGTTGCTGACGTGGTGATTATTGCTATCCCCCCTCCCCATAAATCATGTCTGCACAAAATACGTATCGACCCCGAGTTCCCAGCGCTCCGTCACTCTCTGGCTCGAGCAGTAGCCAGGTGACACGGGGCAGGGGTGCGACAAGGAATCCCTGGGAGTTGACCAACTGCCATAAACAACTACACATTGCAACATATAATATACAAACAATGTCCACGGAAGATAGACTTTTAGAGCTGGAAGCCGAGTTACAACGAGTTAAGTGGGACATCCTGGGACTCTGCGAGGTCCGTAGGGAAGGCGAAGAACTCATAACGCTACCGTCAGGGAACTTACTATATTACAAGGAGGGTGAGCGCAAGGGCATGGGCGGAGTCGGCTTCCTAGTCAACAAGGAAATAAAGGATCGAGTGCTGGAAATTGGTTGCGTGTCTAGTAGAGTGGCGTATGCTAAAATAAAATTATCATCAAGATATACACTGGCAATCATTCAGGTATACGCTCCTACTAGCTCAAGTACGGATGACAAGGTGGAAGATTTCTATGAAAACATCACCAGGGCCTCACGGCAGTGCAAGTCACACTATACCCTAGTTATTGGGGACTTTAATGCCCGAGTAGGTAACAAGGAATCGGACGTTGAGAACTGTATGGGAGAGTTTGGTTTGGGTGAAAGGAACATCAGAGGGTCTGCACTAGTCAACTATGCGTTGCAGCAGAACCTGTTCATCATGAACACCTTTTTCGCTAAAAAACCCCAGCGTAAATGGACATGGAGACATCCAGATGGAATACATAAGAACGAGTATGATTACATCTTAAGCAACCGCAGAGATTTTATACATGACGTGTCAGTGCTCAATAATTTCACCACCGGAAGCGACCATCGTCTGGTTCGTGCAACCCTAGCGATAGATCTTAAGATGGAGCGACGGAAACTCACCCGGAAACACATACCGCGCGATGTAGCCCCGGATATTATTAGAGCCAACTTTAAGGAATATGAGGCATATGTTGAGGACCATTTGGCCAACTATGATCGGTTGAGATTGATGTCGATAGAGGAGGTGAATAAGCATTTGACAACCATCATGATAGAGGCCCTGGAAAAGGTAACACCTCGCGACGTTGACTTCAAGCCAAAGAAGCTTACCGAAGAGACTATTAAGCTCATGGAAAGACGTCACGAGCTAAGAACTAAAAATCTTATAGATGCATCGGAGTACAGTAGCCTCCAGAATAAAATTCGTCAGAAAATCAAAGCCGACCTCATCCAATATCAGGAAACACAAATCACTAAAGCGATTGAAACGAATATCAGCAAACGAGTACTGCGAGCCCAAATTTCCAAGGGAAGGAAAGAGATTTTTCAATTGCTAGATGAGAGGGGTAATGTCGTTACAAACAGGGAAAATCTATTGGAAGTAACGAAGACATTCTATGAGAACCTCTATAAGAGCAAAGTACAGTCTCCTTACCTATCATTTAATGTGCAAATTGGAAGACCCATTATCGCAAATGTAGGCTCTGAAGAAATCCCTGATGTAACCGTTGAGGAGGTGCAATTGGCGTTGAGGCAGGTGAAGAACAGAAGATCGCCGGGTCAAGATAACATCATTCCCGAAATGCTTAAGTTGGGGTCAACTGACCTCTGGAGAGCTATAGCTCTTCTGTTCACAAACTGCATTCTGGATGGCAGAGTACCTAGCGAATGGCATAATGCAGTGATCATATTGCTTCACAAGAAAGGGGATATACGAAAGTTGGATAATTACCGCCCAATAAGTCTTCTCTCACACATGTACAAACTGTTTACCAGAGTCATCATGAATAGGTTGAGTAAGAAACTCGATGAAAACCAACCTAGGGAGCAGGCTGGTTTCAGATCTGGATTTGGGACCAACGACCATCTGCAGACATTGAAAACTGTGATAGAGAAATGCCACGAGTACAATAAGCCGATTATCATCACCTTTGTCGACTATGAAAAGGCCTTTGACTCGGTCGAGGCGTGGGCAGTGGAGAGGGCACTGGCGGACTGCAGAGTTGACGAAAGATACATACGGCTTATTAAACATCTTCAGCAGTATGCGACTTCCTCTGTATGTCTTCATAAACTAACAAAGCCGTTTAAACTAGAGAGGGGTGTACGACAAGGGGACACCATATCGCCAAAACTGTTCAACGCCGCTCTTGAGAACATCTTCAGGGGTCTAGACTGGATCAGTAGGGGCTTGGTAGTCGATGGAGAGAGATTAAGTCACCTAAGGTTCGCAGATGACATCGCACTGATTGCGGACAGCGTCGGTGACATGGTGGTCATGATTGATGAGCTACAACGAGAATCGTTAAAAATTGGTCTGAAGATGAACGCCACCAAAACAAAAATTATGACCAACATACCGCCGGGAGCTGGAGACTGTCCATTGCCTTTCGAGGTCGTCAGCAGTTACGTGTATCTCGGGCACAGGATTACGCTTGGTTCTGAGGACCAAGTGGCTGAGATCGAACGTCGGATCGCGCGGGCGTGGGCGGCCTTTGGTGCAAATAAGTCAGTCCTTCAGTCGAGGAAGATTCATCAGCACCTTAAAACCAAAATCTTCAACCAGTGTGTCTTGCCCGTCTTCACTTATGGAATGGAAACCACCACACTGACAGAGAAGTCTGTAGAAAAACTCCGTGTTGCACAGAGAGCAATGGAGAGGTCAATGCTCGGGATAACTCTCATGCATCGAAAAAGGAATGAGTGGATCAGACGAGTCACAAAAGTTCGAGACGTGGTGGAAGAGATCGAGAGGAATAAGTGGAGATGGGCGGGGCACATTGCCAGGATGAATCACGATCGTTGGGCGAGGCGAACGCTCGAGTGGAGACCTCGTGAGAACACTCGCAGTAGAGGAAGACCACCAATGAGGTGGAAGGACGATATCTGCCGACAGGCGGGTGGAGGATGGATGCAAGTGGCTGTCGATCGCCAGGCGTGGAGAAGTGGAGAGGAGGCCTATGTCCGAAGACGGACGAGTTGAGGGCTGCTATGGATGGATGGATGGACGCCTAAAATCATGATAAACCTTTGAATTTGAATGACCTTTAGCTCTTGTTACCTTTAGGCTCTGTCTACCCCGTAAGGGATTTAGACGTGATTTATGTATGTATATATTTTGATTGTGAGTTTAGGCGTCATGTCTGTAGATAATTTAATACACTATTTTACTGTAATCATATCCATCTCCGGCCTATATATGAGACGTTCCACACACACTCACTCACACAGGCCTCCTCTCAGAATAAGAGGCTTGGGCTATAGTTCCCACGGGCCCAGTGCGGATCGGGAATTTCAGACACACCATTGAATTGCTTCGCAGATGTGTGCAGGTTTCCTCGCGACGTTTTCCACCGAAAAGTTCGTGGTAAATTTCAAATTCGATTCCAAAAACTCAGAGGTGCAACCCTGGGCTCGAACTTAGGCCCTCTGCTTGAGAGGTCACAGCGTTAAGCCACTAGGCTACCACGGCTTTTTTTTTAACGGATTTTAATTAGATTGTGACATTTTAATTGCGACATGTCTGAAGATAATTTAATATACTATTTCACTGTAACGGCTCTGACAAAATGAAAGATGAAGTTCTACGAACAACTATTTAATTTATTAAATACAGGGGTCTTACCATGACGTCATAACGCGACTCAATTCCGATTCAGTTTAGGTTCGCTCTCTGTCAGATACATACTAAAAATGTCAGCTGATACCTGAACTAAATCGGAATTGAATCACTTTAAGACGTCTATGGCCCCTGGATACAGGTCCGTAGGAAAAACTAAATAAATAATAAATAAATAAATATCTTGAGACAAATTACACCAATTGATCCAGCCCCAAACTAAGCAAAGCTTGTGCTATGGGTACCAGGCAACGGATAAACATACTTATATAATGTAGATAAATACATACAACATCCATGACTCGGGCACAAACATTCGTATTCACCATACAACTGTCTGCCCCTACCGGGATTCGAACCCCGGACCTCTAGCTTCATAGTCAGGGTCACTAACCACTAGGCTATCCGGTCGTCGATAACTCACTAAGAAATTAAAAAAACAATCCCTTTTAAAAACTATTCAAACAAGTAAGGAAAATACATAAAACATACCATTGTTCTTAGAAGCAATGCAAATTTTACTACCGCTCCAGGTGTGGCTGTAGCAACTTTGAGTGGTAAAACTTAACATATCATCATTACAATGAAAACCTCTCATCCCACACCGATATGTACACCAAATTGAACCTTAAAGTACAACTAGTAAAGTTCACATAATAAGATTGCTTAATTGGAGATACGAGCTATTTTAAATGTATAAGAGTATTATTGTCACCTTCATTGTAAGGAGATAATTAATCTACCTCGTATTAATAGACTAATGGGTCGTAACTGTGTAAATAAATAAATTGAATTTGATACTTGATCATCGGATCTATTAAGCAAAGCTTGGACTATTGGTATTAAAGTGTTATGCATCGAATAAACATACTTATAGAGCCCCTAGTGTAAGTTTTCGCATATAAAACGTCTCGAACGCGTTCACGTAAACGTCTCAATTACTAGGGAATAATTGGCAGCGCCACTTGCGGATCAAAACGGCAACTATTCTCATAGTATTTCACATTTTTAGTATTTACTATTTAGTTTTACTAACAGGGCTGCACTTCAATGTTTTTACTAATGGTTTTTTATCAAATGTATCGCATTATAGTCTATTCCAATCCATTTGAACGCTTTTGTAAAAAAACATGTTCATAATATATTTTAATTTGCGACTAGAGGCGCTGGTGTCGCGTGAGGTCCAATAACATTCACTTTTCACTGGTTCTGACGGGCTTTGTGACATAAATTATAATTACTTTCATTTACCTGTCGAAAAGTGATCTCCTTCGTGAAATTATCGCAAATATGAATTATTTGGTGATGAATGTGAACGCATTGAAAGCGGATTTTTTTCCCGAACAAAGCAGAACTGCACAACATTGCGGCATAGCTACTCGATATGATGATAGTTATTTATAATTAATAAACTTAATGAGAATCAAGATTTAAAACACTGTTTCGGCGCCGATCTTATAAAGTCGCCTTCGACAGCTATGCCTACCTCTGGACCTTAGTAAACAGTGGCGCCTCTGGTGAAAGAAACAAAGCAAAGCAGGTGGTGCCAAAGAAACTATAGTCCCCATTGTTATAAAATGCCGTGAGATGTCAATGAACCTTTAATATTCCGGTGGATGTGACGCTGTAAACATTTTGCTCGTTAAAACTCGCTCTTGACTTTATGGTAGTTTTGAAACACTGTATAATAAGACAACAGGCCCTACCATGACGTCTAAACGCCATTCAATTCCGACACAGTTCAGCTTTTAGCTGTCATTTTTAGTATGAACCTAAACTGAATCAAGAAACCAAGCAAAGCGTCAGAGAAACTCTCTTAATCATCGCTTTACGAGCAAGCAATACACAATCAAATATGAACGGCCAATAATCCCATAAGCGGTCATATTTCAGCTAACCATTACAAATTCATGGAGCAATAAGAGTCAGTAATAATACAGTAAATGCTACCGTACTTGTTGCTGTTGGAAGCTTGCCAGCGATACATCTGTTGGTGGTCGCCGGATTTCCATCGGGCTTAGTAGCCGTTCGCTGAAACTTACGAGCCATCACCTGCTTCAAATTGAGTGCGACTCGCCTTTATCACTGAGCTGTGAAGCGTGTGTATAAAATTTGAGATGGATTCTTCGTCTCGTCTCCAGCTTACATTATGTATACTTACGTCCCATTCTTCCACGATGGTCTGGCAAAGAAATAACATAGGTACCAGTTGCTTCTCTACCCAAACCCATCGAGGGAAGGGGCGGAAATCATAGGAATCATGTTATATGCGATGAGGCTAGCAACCCTTCACTATTTTGTTTCCATTTTCCACCTATACGCCCACAATCTTGCTAAATGTGGCTTGTAGGTACCTGTTACCTTAGGTTCTGTCTACCCCGTAAGGGATAATGACGTGGTTTGTGTACGTATGTATGGACGTCCCATTGCCGGGCATAACCCAATCAGATTGAGAGGACTTGGGCTAAAGTTTTTACGCAGGCAAAGTGCGTATTGAGAATTTAACGAAACTTAAAGATAGATATTTAGAGGTTAGAAATTAAGTAAACTAAATTAATCTGATGGCGGTTATACATTGAGAGTCGATCTCGGTCCACCATTATTTTTAGGCTTTGTTAAGTAAAAGTTGGTATAATTTATGTTAATAAAATTATCCTATTATATTGTAGATAATTTAAAAAAAAAAACGACTAGTTACACTCCGGGAGTGCTGGCAGAAGCAACTCTCGACGGTCACGTGACCGTCAGGATCTGACGCGAGCTTAACATTTTTTACCCATCCAAAAGTGCACAACGCCGCGAAAGAAATTTTCACTTCAATAATCAAGACAACCTAGGCACAGCTTGACGCAACATTAAAAATTGCACGAATCTACAAAACATCTGCCTCCTCATTTCCCTCTGACCGTTACTATTAAATAAATGCGGGCTGTTGATTGATCGACCCAGTTGCCTGTCAACAGTTGTTAACGATGTTTAAACTTACTTTGTTGGCGCAAACAGACCCGGTTATTTGTATTTTTGCCTGTCTCGTAATATTTTCCGGGAGAGCGCCCGACCAATCGCAAGGGATAATATGTTTTTAATTGAAATCGGACAGTCGATTGCGTTTTTTAACACGTTTTTATTACCATCATACTAATAATGTGATAAAATTGCCATGAAGCAATCGATTGTGACTGAGTTCTTTTGGAGGCTGTATAGCGTAGCCCTTATAATGGCTGCAACAATCTAATCTAGTTGCTACTTATAGATTCCAATAGTTGTCTAAGCAACGAGAATGTTTTGCTGAGACTTGGCTTGTGATTGCTGTGTTGAACTGACTTGTGTTCACACGTGGGGGGCTACTTGTATGTTTTACATATATACATATATACACAAATCACGTTTTTATACACAGACAGACAGAGCCTAAGGTGGCAAGACCTACAGGCTACGCTTAGCAAGATTGTGAGCGTAAAGGTGGAAAATGGAATCAAAATAGTAATGGGTTGCTAGTCGCATCGTCTATAACAGGGGTGGCCAACAGGTCGATCGCGATCGACCGGTCGATCGCGACTGTTAGTCCAGTCGATCGTGGCAAGGCAAAAAATATAAATACGTAGACCAGACTGTGCAACGTAATCACCAACTGCTGATTTAAGGTTTCATGAAGTATGAAATTGGTAGATCGCACAGGGTTTCGTTAGTAAACAGGAGATCTTGGCTCTAATCAAGTTGGCCACCCCTGGTCTATAACATGATTCCTATAATTGCCCATTCCCTCGATGTGCTTTTACAATTTGCCCGAGAAGAGAAGCACCTGGTACATTCTTTGTTTTTTCTTTGCTCCCAGACCAGCATGGAAGTACGGTCAGGTGAAAAAAATAAGTATCGATACGAACTTCTGAAAAATATGTCCCACGACCTTATTACGACGGTGTAAGAGTGTATGGTACTTATTTTTGAATCTTTAGCTAGATACATATTATTACACTTGACTGTACAAGTTGAAAATGTGTCGATTATTCCTGGTTTTATTAATGCGCTCACAGAATCATCAAGACAAGTCTATCTTGAATTGTTTACACTGAAAAAAGGCAATTACCCGGATCACTTGCAAAAGTTTCAAAAGTATTGTTAATATTGTTCACGGTTAGATTAATCTTTAGCTCGCAACAAAGCTCGTGCCGTAAAACCACAAGCTACCGCTGAAAAGTGCTTTTTAAGCTCTCCTTTTACTACTTGACTGATTTATGCGCAAAACTTTGAGCTTTCATATAAAATTGAAAGTGTCATGTGTTGCAGTTGTAAAACAATGATATTGCTTTGACCAAGTTGGCATATAAAATAACCTTATGGCGCTAAGTCGGCCAAGGGCGAGTCGGGTTCGTACATAGAGAATTCCGTACAAACTCCGGGTTTTTCGTGACCGTGTGCTTAATAACTTATCTACACACATAATTATCATAAACCCTATAACCTAATACGTTCAAAGAACGCAAATTACGACCAACACGAACATAAACTGTTTTTTAGAACAAATTTATATACTGAGTGGCAAAAAAATGGCCCTTACATGTATGCAATACTAGCTTCTGCCCGTAACTTCGTTTGCGTAGAATTATACATATAAGACTTTCTCTTGAATCAGTCTATCTATTAAAAAAAAACCGCATCACAAAACCGCAACAGACAGACAGCGGAAAATGACTTTGTTTAGATGTAGTGACGACCCTCGCATGTAGGCAATTGGCATTGTTCATTTTTTTTAGTATGCTCCAATTCGAAAACCATTTCGAGGAAAACCATCAATTATCCGATTTATCTTGTCCGATTTCAAAAATACTTTATGATTGCAGATATTTTTGTAAAAGTACTTTGAACCTTTGTTTGACCGAACGATCGGGTTTTTAGACAGAATCCAGCATCGAATGTTTGCCACAAAAATGAAAAAAAAAGTTTGGCTACGGCAACTGTCACGTGTCACTGTCAAATCTACAAAACCATAGACAAAGCCGTTTTATTTATAGCCAGCCGAAC
Source organism: Pandemis corylana (assembly GCA_949127965.1). Classification (NCBI taxonomy): domain Eukaryota; kingdom Metazoa; phylum Arthropoda; class Insecta; order Lepidoptera; family Tortricidae; genus Pandemis; species Pandemis corylana. The sequence continues at coordinate 15,979,498 of OX421851.1, read as the reverse complement.
GAAGGCGATTGGGATTCTGTCTAAATTCACGAATTATCAAACAGCGAAAAAATATTTATTATTAATTAACAAAGCTACGTAAAAGCATAATATTCAAATTAGTTGCTTGAAATAGTCCATTTTATCAAATAAAGGTGTTAAAAGCACAGCTTAAAAAAAATGAACAATGCCAATTATAGGTAAATTTGTATGGAGACTGGGCCAAATTTTTGCGCTGAGTATATTTATCTTCTCTCTAAAAATGTTTGTATGGCCTCTAACAACATCGAATTCTGTATTAATAAATTAAAATTTCGAACATCTCTGATAAACAAAGCAATTTGAAACGGCATGATTGTTGGGGCTACGACAGGATAGTTATTTTGCTAATTGTTCATTCAATGTACGAAAAATAATCAAACATCTTGTCAATGATTTCATTCCATTTCATTTTTACGTCTAACGAAAACTCTGGCACGGAAAAATCAACGTGGAAAGCCTCAAAAGTCATCAAAAAATTGCACTTCACTGAAATTCTATTCGCCTAACAGTTAAAAGATCAAAGCTCTTCTGGTAATAAGGCCTACCTGGAGGGAACACGCCTACCGACGAAAATTTTCAATTTTCCTTTTAAAGATGCCCAAGGACCTCATTACGGCGTCCCCTAGTATCCTTCTAATAGTAAATAACTAACTAAAATTGTACTTTTGCGGGGAAATAATGGTTGATATTTTTGCTAGTTGGTCTAGGTCTGACGCCCGTCCAACCACTACAAGTGGTATTCAATTACAAAATTTGATGTCAACAAACGAAGTAATCAACGAAGTAAAGTAAAAAAACACAAGAGTCAAAACAAACAAGCAAACAAAAGGTACGAGGAGAAAATGAACAAAAAATATTTACCTTGCTACTCCGCTACTCACGTGCAAGATAACCAAGCCTGTGTAAAATATATGTTTTACGACAGGTACGATGTTGCTTTGCATGTGTAACAGTTGTGCTCATTAAACTTTGATTATGATCCCGTAAAGGGATCGAAACGCGTCAATGTTTGTATGGTGTAAGAGATAATTAAGTTTGTGGGATTTATAGGGAGGGATTGCATGAAAAACATATATATTTCACACAGGCTTGGTTATCTTGCACGTGAGTAGCGGAGTAGCAAGGTACATATTTTTTGTTCATTGAAATGGACCTCCGCAAAGTAACGTCTGATTCAATAAAATACGAGGTTAAACTAAATAAAACAGTTTTTCAATATAAAAGCTTGTGGCAACCAAGGCACGCCGGGCCATAGCTTACCAACACAGTATTTATCGGTTGCCGTAATGAGCTCCCAAAGCCGGTTCCACTTCACAAAAGGGCATTTTTTCGATATCTCCGGGAAAATAACCAGCGGGCTACACGGAGTAATTATTTTGCCGAGGAAAAGTAAGCGAGTTTTCCTTTTCTTTCACTTTTTATGTTCGCAGTCAACCGTACATTGCTTTTTAGCGTTTTTGCCGGTAGTTGTTAAATTTACCGAAAACTTTATCATACGCTATTTTAACCCTTTATTTCGCAAGTGCCCATGCTGTTGCTGGGAGCAAAGGAAAAACATAGAATGTACCAGTTGCTTCTCTTCCATCGCAGATGGTAAAAGCCCATCGAGGGAACAGACGAAAATAGGAATCATGTGATAGGCGATGCGGCTAGCAATCCATCACTATTTTGTTGCCAATTTCCACCTATACGCCCACAATCATGCTAAACGTGGCCTATAGGTCTTGTTACTTTAGGCTCTGTCTACCTTTGAGGGGATAGAGACGTGAATTATGTATGTAAGTATGTCAATTTTTCTTTATAATATTAGCGTAGACAAACACGGGATATGAAAATGGCGTCATGCGCTAAATGGTGACGTTTTGAACAGCTCAAAATTATCCAATGTCTTAAATTTTACTTTAAATAACAATTTAAATATCTTCAAGCCTGTTTATATTTTTTTCTGAGTTCTAAAGATGCAAACTATTATTATCACTACACAGTATAAAACAAAGTCGCTTTCTCTGTCTCTATGTCCCTATGTCCCTATGTCCCCATGTATGCTTATATCTTCAAAACTACACAACGGATTTTGATGCCGTTTTTTTTAACAGATAGAGTGATTCAAGAGGAAGGTTTTATGTATAATTCTACGCAGACGAAGTCGCGGCCGAAGCTAGTAAGTAATAAAAAAAACATGAGCATTCCCTATTGCGTGTTTACGCTATTGTAATTTAAGCGTTTCGTATTTACCATTTCACGTATCGCGTATCGAGGAATAAATGCAATTACAGAGTACTACCGTATCGGATGCCGTCACTTGCTGGATATTATTACCCATAAATTAAGTACTGCGCCGGGTTTGTGCGCAATTGGTATCAATTTAAATTTCGCGTACCGTTTAATGCTTCTTATTTGACGAATGGAATTTTACAGAATCAAATTAAAGTTGTTATTTCGTTTTACAACACTCTTGATGTACGTTATGTATGTATAACTCTTTATTGTTTTTTTATTATGTTAGAGAGGCCAGACAAACGAACTAGTGGGTCACCTGATGATAAATGATCACCACTGTCCATAGACACCCGTAGCGCTTTACGCGATGCCAGTGCGTTGTCGGCCCTGCAGAAAATTGTACACTCGCCTTTTAAAGGCACCCAGGTCGTAACTCGATGGGGAGACCCCAGCGGGAAGCTCGTTCCAGATTTTGCAAGTTCGTGGCAAAAATGACCGATTAAACCGCACCGTCGAAGACTGCCATTCATCAACATGATGTCGATGAAATTAACGCTTACGACGGGTGGATTTGTAACGGAACCCCGCAGCTGGAATGAGGGCAAAGAGTTCCTCAGAGTATTACAATACAACAAATCAACAACAACAACAAGCGTACAATGAAACATATCAAATAAAAGAAGTGGTCACGATACAGATGCCTTTATTTTAAACTTATACAAAACTAGCTTCTGCCCGCGACTTCGTCTGCGTAGAATTATACATAAAAACCTTCTTCTTGAATCACTCTATCTATTAAAAAAAACCGCATCGAAATCCGTTGTGTAGTTTTGAAGATATACGCATACATAGGGACATAGGGACATAGAGACATAGTGACATAGGGACAGATAAAACGACTTTGTTTTATACTATGTAGTGATGATTACTTAATATACTACTAAGCCTGCTTAACTACTCGTAATACGTTTTGCCAGCACGGAGGTCCAGCACCAAGTGTCGCCCCTTCCCAAAGTCCCCACCTTCGTTCGGTAAAACATCGGAATCAGCCGGGGCGACGTTTGTTACGAACTTCTGTGCCAAATCGAGACCGTTTAATCGTAACAATTCCTTTTATAAACAATTAACAACATAGTATAAAACAAAGTCGCTTTCCGCTGTCTGTCCGTCCCTATTACAATGTATGCTTAGATCTTTAAAACTACGCAACGGATTTTGATGCGGTTTCTTTTAATAGATAGAGTGATTCGAGACGAAGGTTTATATGTATAATACGCAGACGAAGTCGCGGGCAGAAGCTAGTTAACAATAAATCTTAAATAATATTTTTTGTAAATCATTCGTTATTTAATTATGTACCGTAATAATTCTTCGGTGCGACAACAAATACGTGAAAAAGGTAAATACAGGATATTACAAATGCACAAAGGCGAACTTATATAATGACCTTACAACATGAAACTACCGCGAGACTCAATCATAATTACACATAAACGGATAACTCACGTACAAAAAGTGTTCGTTTCGCTGCCGCCGGGGCGAGCGCTCCAGGAAGGACTACGAAATAGTCCGAAACATGTCGAGCATCACTCGACTTTTTATACGTGAGTTATCCGTTTATGTGTAATTGTAATTATATATGACCTTACCTTGAAATATTACCTTAATTTTGCAGTACATACATACATAATAATATATACATACATACATACATATTATTACGTCTTTATCCCTTACGGGGTGGACAGAGCCTAAGGTAACAAAACCTTAAGGCCACATTTAGCATGATTAAGGGCGTATAGGTGGAAAGGGAAATCAAAATAGTGATGGGTTGCTAGCCGCATCGCCTATAACATGATTCCTAAGACTTTCGCCCATTCCCTCGATGGGCTTTTACCATCTGCGTGGGAAGAGAAGCAACTGGTATAGAATTTACGTTTTTTTAACGTTAATTTAAGTTTTTTCATATCCCCCATTTTGCAGTATGTACAACCTGGAAATCCAGCCGCACCTATAATTGAGCTGCCAGCCATGCTTCATATCATAGGAACGAGGTGTCGGCTCTGTAAATTTACCCGCGTTCCGTCGTTATAAGCAACAAAGTTTCTTCCATGCTGTTTCGGGAGTAAAGAGAAAACAAAGAACTTACCAGTTGCTTCTCTTCCCGCGCAAATAGTAAAAGCCCATCGAGGGAATGGGCGAAAGTCTTAGGAATCATGTTATAGGCGATGCGGCTAGCAACCCATCACTATAATATTAATAACTAGCTTCTGCCCGCGACTTCGTCTGCGTAGAATTATACATAAAAACCTTCCTCTTGAATCACTCTATCTATTAAAAAAACCGCATCAAAATCCATTGTGTAGTTTTGAAGATATAAGCATACAAAGGGACATAGGGACATGGGGACAGAGAAAGCGACTTTGTTTTATACTATGTAGTGATAATAATATCTTGGGACACTTGACACCAATTGACCTAGCCCCAAACTAAGCAAAGCTTGTGATATGGCCACTAGACAACGGATAAACATACTTATATAGATAAATACATACTTAAATACATATTAAACATTCAAGACTCGAGAACAAACATTCGTATTTTTCATACAAATATCTGCCCCGACCGGGGATCGACCCCGGGACCTCAAGCGTCATAGTCAGGCTCTCCAACCACTAGGCTATCCGGTCGTCACATGATATTATGGCATATGATTTCCCTTTCCACCTATACGCCCTTAATCATTCTAAACGCGGCCTTAAGGTTTTGTTACCTTAGACTCTGTCTACCCCGTAAGGGATAAATACGTGATATATGTATGTATGTATGTATGTATGTAAGTTTCTGATTCAAATACTCACGTAAGGCGAAGTTGTAATTTGTGTTGTATTCATACCTGCAATTCTGCGCTGTAACTGTTTCATTCACTTGGCTATATTTTCTACTAATATGGAATACTAGCTTCTGCCCGCGACTTCTTCCGCGTAGAATTAGCAATTGAACTATGTAATTTTCCGGGATAAAAAGTAGCCTATATTTTAATTTAGGTTCCAAATTTAATCAGAATTCGTTTAGTCGTTTCAGCGTGATGAAGAAACAGACATACACACTCACTCACATCGTCATAAACTTAATATTAGTAAGATTCGTAAAAACCCTTGGATATTCAGCAAAATGTGGTTTAAACCGGTTCACTTACTTTGAAACGCGATCTGATATTCCAGGCGGACTAAGCCACGGGGAAAACTAGTAAATATCTACTTTTTTGTACAAGGATTGGATTTTATGGCAACAAAATGTAAAAAATGATACGAGGGGTTACGTAGCACCATGTTATTGTCGTTATTGAGGTCAAGGAAAAATCAACGTAAAAATACGTTTGTTGAATGGATTCCCTTTTTATTTCATTATAACAGCGACCAAAATTACGGTAAAAAAAATACATACATAAATCACGTCTTTATCCCTTACGGGGTAGACAGAGCCTAAGGTAAGGCAAAGGTCTTGAGCTAAAGACCACGTTTAGCATGATCGTGAGCGTATGGATGGAAAGGGGAATCAAAACAGTGATGGATTGCTAGCCACATCGGCGATATAGCAAGATCCCTAAGATTTTCGCACAATCTCTCGATGGGCTTTCACCATCTGCGCGGGAGAGGAAGCGACTGGTACATTCTATGTTTTTTTTTGCCTCCCGACCAGCATGGGAGAAATAAATACGGCAAATACATGAAAGAATTACAAAAATACGGCTCTGCGATTTACCGACTAACAGTCAGTATAGCCTTAGAGGTTCTGTAGCTACCCTGTGAATATAGAACCCTAAAGGGTAGTTCATAGCAAGCTACTACTTTCTCACGGTATTTGAAACGCAGTTTTGAAGTCTAAGATTTAAAGTTTTAGTGTGAATACTTTTCTTTTTACTTTTATTGTAATGCTCCTGGCCATCAACGAAAAAAAAATTCATTACCTTTTTTTATAAGAATGCATGACCGCTTCGAATTTTGAAACGAATTTCGAAAATCGAATTGAACCAACTTGTATGGAAAGCGTTCGAAATTCATTTATTTATTTTTCGAAGTTGGAAAATTAATAAAACTGCCAGTATTCCCGCCAGATGGTGCCTGGGGCGGCGAAGGAATTATTACAAAATTTATACAATGCCGGCCGTCTGGCCGGTCCTTGTCAGATCCAGGCCTGACAAAGGTCGCGATTCATTCTGAGATGTTAGAAGGGCTGCTTATTGACGAAAAGGCATTCGAACTGTTCGCGTTTTGTTGTGGAACTATAGATTTGGGACATCTGCGATGGGTAGTTGTTTCTACTGAAGTTTGGATGTCGCGGAGTTTTCTGGATTGCATAAATAAATGGATCGTCTAATATTAACGTCATCTGTTTTTTTTCGTGCTGATATGTTTAAAGCTAACAAAACGAGTGAGCGCAAGATCTTGATTGAAGTCTTAACGTATTTTGCACATGTGCGTTCAATTGCCTGTAAAATTATGACAGCTGCACTGAACGAAAGTCACGAAAACGCATATACTCGTATGTGTTGGTGGCAATGAATACTGTATTGCGATAAAACATCACATTAAATCTGTATTCTAAATAATATAACTCAAAGGTGACTGACTGACTGACATAGTGATCTATCAACGCACAGCCCAAACCACTGGACGGATCGGGCTGTAATTTGGCATGCAGGTACATGTTATGACGTAGGCATCCGCTAAGAAAGGATTTTGATCAATTCTACCCCCAAGGGGATAAAATTGGGGATGAAAGTTTGTATGAAACTTTGTCAATTTTAAACCGATCGGGCTGAGACTTTGCATGCATAAAGCTACTATGACGTAGGCATCCTCTAAGAACGGATTTTGATAAACCCACTCCTAAGGGGATATAAAATAGGTGATGAAAGTTTGCAAAGGTCGTAGCTGCCTAGAGTCGCGACGTTAATAATTATTGCTGAATATACTATCAACATCAGTTCTTAAGTCTAATTCTACGCGGACGAAGTCGCGAGCAGAAACTAGTCTTGTTATAATATGAACGTGAGAACGGATAGTTGATTTCATAAAGGTAAAAAAAGACAGGATTTTACGAACGAACTTTTTTGCTGTTACTAATATTTTGTTTGTATATGCAGGATATCAGGTAGAGATAAAGCAAGCTTGGTAATATTTCGGAGCTAAAAGCTACCAATATTTTAGCACGGATGCTATAAATTTTCATGAGTTCCTAGATCAATAGTTTATGACGTAGAAAATATTGATATTGTAGTCGTTCAGAAACGAATCTCTCATTTAATGCAAAATGGCGGGCGCTTCAGAATTTACTTAATAAATATTTTTTGCCTTTTTTCTACTACTAGACCGGCACAGGTCTCTGAATTTATAAATAACTTATTCCTTTTAATGCTTTCTTTGCTGTAGCTCTGCAAAAATTGAATATGTCAACTTACCAATTATGGTTCTAAATACACAGGCGATGTGGTTAGCAACCGATCACTATTTTGATTCCCCTTTCCACCTATACGCATACAATCATGCTAAACGTGGCCTTTAGGCCTTGTTACTACGCTTTATCTATCCCGTGAGGAGTAAGGGATAGACATTGTTTAGTAGTTTATTCTCTTCGTTAACCTGTTGAAGATCCGAAGGTGCTTCTCGGGGCCCAGTCTTTTCTTTACCCACAGGACTATCTCTGGATCTACTTAAATTCACGAAGAAGTGTATTTTGTTTTTTTTAAAACTCGATTTAAGCTAAGGTGCGCGCGTTCCCGCCAACCGGCAGTTGGCAAGTGACAGCTGTCATATTGTGTTTTAATTTTGACATAGGTATGCGTTCGGTTAGCCAATCGTGTAAACCATCGAAGAGATTGATTTAACCAAAAGAAGATAAACAAAACAAAGGAAACACGCTGTGTTTGTGCTAGTTGCAATACGGAACAGACGTAATTAATTATGTGCGTTTGTATGTATGTATAGATTAATGTCCCGACGCTACAGAACTTCTCTTTCACCACATAATGCTGCTAAACCCGTACTAGAACCTTAAGAATAAGTGGGTTAGATGTAAATGAGGAAACGCGAACTTCCAAGGGCGAGTAAGGAGATAACCGAATTCCACACCCCGCGGAAGTTCTTAAGGGATGATGTTTTTATCGTAAGTTCGGAGTGCCTGCATGTACTTGTACAGTCGCGGAGATAAAAATTACATCTTCATTTTTTTTATTTTATTCTTCCATGCTAGTCTGGGAGCAAAGAAAGTAATCTTTATTTGCAATTAAATATGGTATACAATAGATGTCAAAATGAGATCTGATGTAGTTCACGTATTTAGTCAATAATATTACATACAAATTAAAGAATATAAATAATAAAAAATATTAAGCACAAGTCCACCATCAATCAATTAAAATAAATACAACTGAATCGCAAACAATAGTTAAAATGAAACGTCAAAAATAAAATTAAATAAGTTAGAGAAGTCATGAAACAAATCCATTAATAAACATTATAAAACATCACGCGTACAGCCCTCCTCTCGGTAAAGAAAATTGTACCTATCAGTTGGTTCTCTTCCCGCGCAGATGTTGAAAGCCCTTCGAAGGAATAGGCGATAATCTTAGGAATTTCGTTATAGACGATGCAGCTAGCAACCAATCACTATTTGGATTCCTCTTTCCACTCGCCCAAAATAGGATCTGTCTTCCCCATAAGGGATAAAGAACGTTAAACATTACTATGATAGTGATTTTTGCTAATTCCCTCGATGGGCTTTTACCATCTGAGCGAGAAGAGAACCAACTGATACACTCTATGTATTTTCTTTGCCCCCAGACCACTGGCTTATTGTGTAACTAGCTCGCAATCGCCATCGTGTTCATTTTGACAGTTCTTGGATGAATGTGACAGCTAGCTGACTGCGATGCCATTTGTCAGCCCATACATGAACTGTCAAAATGAACACGATGGCGATTGCGAGCGAGTTAGATAATAAGCCCGCATGGAAGCTCACAATCCGCAGGACACTCTCTTTCTATATCGGGACGTATATAGCTCCAGCCTCCACCTTCAGATGATTATTATGAGGATATTGTAATTAGTAAAAGTTCTATCTCTGATATTTCTTGGTGGCCTAGTTTTTTTTTAATGTACCTATTATATTTAACAGACTAGGAAAGTTTTCCTCGACTGTACTTTAATGTATGTTCCGATTGTATGGAACAAATTGGATAGACATTTGTTTTGTTATATTAACAAGTTCGGGGTCTCTGTTTGTTGGACTGAATTGAGTGAAAGCGGCGAACTAGAAGTTTTTATACGGTTTTTATTGGTGAACTGAAATGGGCCCGGGATGGACGTAATATCGTAAATAACACACATACATATATTACGTAAATCACGTCTTTATCCCTTACGGGGTAGACATAACCTAGGGTAACAAGACGTAAAGGACTTGTTTAGTGATCGTGAACGTGGACGTGGAAAGGGGAATGAAAATAGTGATGGGTTGCAAGCCGCACATTTTTGATTCCCCTTTATACCTATACGCCCACAATCATGCTAAACGTGGCCTAGGTCTTGCTACCTTAGGCTCTGTCTACTCTGAAAAGACATGATTTTTATTTGTTTGTTGTTTGTCTGGACAAAATTAAATGTAACCATACGTGTGTTGATAAAGTAACTAATTAATTCCTGATATTTTCTGCATACACATACACAAATCACGTCTTTATTCCTTACGAGGTAGACAGAGTCTAAGGCCACGTTTAGCAAGACACTGAGGGCGTAGAGGTGGAAAGTGGAATCAAAATAGTGATGGGTTGCTAGCTGCATCGCCTATAACATGATTCCTATGATTTTCGCCCATTCCCTCAATGGGTTTTTACCATTTGCGCGGGAAGAGCAGCAAGATATTTTCTGTATTTTTAATAATGTGATAAAACATTATGTGGGCTAATTGTATGGTCACCCTTCATTTGTTAGGATACATACGTCAGATACTGTCAGTTAAGACAAAGAACGTATAACCAGGCATAGGTTGACAATAATTTCGGTTTAAAATGAAATTCTAAATTTGAAAAATAAATTCTTAACGTTTGTTTTACGAACTTATGATTAAAATGTGATTGCCGTCGATTAAAAATAGTTCCCATATAGCAATTCAAGGTCACGGTGTATATGACGTTTTACGTGCAGAGGAAAGACAAATCATGTATTCTTTGAATGGGTTAAAAAGGGAGCGGATCAGAATACATAAAGTTTAAAATGTATAATGGGTTAAATACATAATGGTTCAAAATATATAACGCAATTTTCTGTGAAACTATTAGCTAAATGAACTTTTTTGATATCGTAATCTATAGATTGGTTTAGGTTAGGTTAAGTTTGTTTTATAACCATCCTGTTAATTTGTAACTTTCTGAGAAAATCGCATTATATATTATAACCCATTATGTATTTCAACCCATTATGCATTTTAAACTTTATGTATTTTAATACGTACCCGGTTAAAAAAGCCTGTAAAAGTAGTCAAATAGGCGTCCAGAGAGTTTCGTACAGATTCAAAAAGTATAGTGATTTTTGAACTTGATAAGCAGGCAACGCGTCTGCAAAGGTGTCTATGGTTCATGTTGCATCACCTTTAAGAGACCCACTAGCTCGTTGGCTTCCTTGTCATATAAAAATGTCTTAAATTGAAACGTTTTACACCTAATTTGCTGATTTAGTAAAATACCACAGTCATTAGCTAACGAAAGACCAAGTAAATTGCAAAATGACTGTACAGCCACGTGTTCTCCCAGGGGGCTACTCCGATTTTAAAATCAATATCGCATCAATCCGTCCCCCTCACTCTCATATTAATGTCTATTAGCGTGAGCGGAACGCCACGAAGCGAACTTCGAATGTCGTACTTCAGAGTAAGGCTAGGTTTTAGACGGAAACTAGGATACTGGTCACGTCCGATTAAATTTTCACTTCAACTTTCACGTTTGTATTGGCGGTGTAATGCAATTTTCAAGGAAAAACATTTAACCAGGTTCTACCCGCGACTTTATGCGGGTGGAATTGATAATTTGATTCTTGCGGGGTAGGTAGCTCAATATGTTAATCCTTTACTTCGCAGTGACGCTACATTGTATACAAAGTCGCTTTCTGCTGTCTGTCTGCCCCTATGTATGCTTAGATATTTAAAAGTACGCAACGGATTTTGATGCGGTTTTTTTTAATAGATAGAGTGATTCAAGAGGAAGGTTTCTTATGCATCATACCTGCATAATATAGTAGAGAAACACTGATTGCACCCGTGCGAAGCCGGGGCTGGTCGCTAGTTGGTCTTTTTGTAATTTTTTTAACAAGGAACCTAATGAGGCTTGCATTGAGTACACTTGGTCCGACTTGCGAAACAAAGGGTTGTGGTACTAGTTACTTATTCCCATTCCAAATTACTATAACTAGACTGACAGTAGTTTGAAATAAGTTCGGCGACCGGATCAGGTGAATGCCGTAGTGTAATTGCCCCTTTAACAGTGCTATTTACCTAGTTGCACCCCATAAATTACATTATGAGTTTTAGTGTGATCAGGAATTAGTATGGTATCAATTTTTCAATTTAATTTAATTACAAGCTTTTTTTGCCAAATGAAATTTTTGACAGAATCATTTTTATCTTAAGGATCATGTTATAGGCGCTGCGGCTAGCAACCCATCACAAATTTGATTCACTTTTCCTATACGCCCTACCTATGCTAAACGTGGCCTTTATGTCTTGTTCCTTTGGCTGTCCACCCCGTAAGGAAATAAAGCCGTGATTTATGTATGTATGTATCGTTTTTTTTTATTTCGCTTCGTCCTAAACCTTTACACGTATTACGCGATCAGTCATCGGCTGTTCAGCCTTGCAGGGCTTTGTACCGCCTTATACAAGTCACTGCCAAAAAGCAAGGCAATTCTTAGAGCACTATCAATCAAGGAGCGATTTAATATCCCCAAGATTGACGTGATCGGGTGAATGACCATTACACGCGACGGAGCAGACACGATTTCCATTTATTGACCGTTACGATAAGATACATACATACACAAATCACGTCTTTATCCCTTACGGGGTAGACAGAGCCTAAGGTAACACCTACATGCCACATTTAGCAAGATTGTGGACGTATAGGTGAAAAATGAAATCAAAATAGGTTGCTAGCCTCATCGCTTATAACATGATTCCTATGATTTTCGCCCATTCCCTCGATGGGCTTTTACCATCTGCGCGGGTAGAGAAGCAACAGGTATATTCTATGTTTTTTCTTTGCTCCCGGACCAGCATGTATGAAATGAATACCTACGATAAGATAAAATAATTAATTCAAAAATGTTTTCACAAATATAAATTAACTAGCTTCTGCCCGCGACTTTGTCTGTGTAATACATAAAAACTTTTCTCTTGAATCACTCTATGTATTAAAAAAATGAATAAAGAAATTTACTTCATTATTTTTATTTTTAACTTTACCGTTACTGACAATTAGAATACATAGAAAAATCAGAAAAGTAAGGCATGGCCGGGAATCGAACCCGGGTCCTCATCATTCCGTGATGCGTGTCCCAAACCTTAACTTAGACCTTAAGGTAAACTGCTATGGGTACAGGTTCGATTCCCGGCCATAGCTTTACTTTTCAGATTAGTCTATGTGTTCTAATTATCACTGACATTTAGAAATAAAGTAAACATAAAAATCAAGAAATAAAAATTCTTGATTCATTTGATATGCTTATGTTTTTTTTTGCCCCCAGACCAGCGTGGAGGACGATCGTGTCGCAGTCGTATCGTAATAGTAAAACGCCGTCGATGACAAGGCAGCATCGATCAAACGCCAAGGCTACGACGGTATTGTCCTACAACTAGATACTTGATAGAGTGCAGAATGAAATGACCAAATTTACCCTGGAAATTGTCAGAAAATCAAAGAAAATTACCGAGTTTGTGGCGCACCATTTGTACTGCATCAGTTTCATACTGTTTCAATACAGCTTCTAATCTATTATTTTGCAACGCCGTACAAAAATCATGCGACAAGGGGAAAAAATCGAGGGTTGCACTCTTGAATTCTCACCAGCACTTAGTTGGACAGCTTACAAGTGACGGCATAGTGCTGAATCTTATTATTTTATGCTCTTATATCGTCCTATATACGTCACCTGGTGGTTCATATGACCCACATTTTTTGTACGTGGGCCTGTAGTCTATGACTCAGTATTATCGAGAGTTACACCGCAACATCACCAATAACTAACGCAAGGATAGGTACCTACTTTCGATAAAATCAAAAGTTCTTCCATTGTTAGAAAACACAAGAACGCGCTCTCCACTCACAGCCAGAGGGCTTAGACAAATATTTTGTTGTGCTCTGAACGAATTACGACATACTTTTATTGTACTTTTTATTACTACTTTCTCGTGTTCGACATTGTCAGTAATAATTGTGTAGTATGTTTTTTTTTTAGTTTTAATGCACACAAGTAGGAAGCTAGACACGCGGGAGCGTGACAAGCCCAGTTCAAGCAAAGGAACTGGCTAGCCAGCGCCGAGTATAATATTAGGAAACACTTGGTGCCACTTTTGACCCTTCTATCTAACCTACTTTAAGATCTCACATTTTAAATAAGAGCAATTGTTATAGGTATCCAATAAAGCAAAGAAATAGAGTTTAATACTTGTTCATAATGTTATTTTGTTCCTATAAATACATATTTGGATTTTGCATAGAACTTGGCACTCATTTAGATCTCCATTCTTTTTACAGCCAAGCATAATTTTTGTATTGAACTTGGCTCTCCTTTTTTACATTTATGTTTGGTGTTACAACATAGGCTAGTGACTAGCTTGATGATAGAGATTTACTTAAGTAGTTATCCTATACGTTTGACATTTCTGCTACCATTTTAATTAGAAGTTTACAAAAAACCATAATAAGCTTTCAGTAAAGTATCATAATTTTAAGCGTCAGATTTTTAGTAGTTTACACGCGCGAGGCCTCATATCAAATCTATTACAATAAATCAATCAAATCAATCAAATCTGCTGTTAAAACGTCCAATGAGAATAACTGCCCACCCACTCTTGAGTCAATTTGCCTAAAATAACATATTTTGAACGAAAATAATAATATGATGGATGGAAATACCTCAGTTACAAATTAGTATAAAATATTACTCGTTTTCCTTCACGAATTAATTCAAGCAACATCTTGGAGAAGGTGCGTCTTTCTAATGTAAATCAGCTTTGAATTTGGAATCGCAAGACGCCATTTCGATGTTAGCTTTTTAATTATTCACATGGCTTTGTACAGCGTCGTCAGTCAATACCGGCTGAAAACAAAACCATAAAACTGGAATGGAATTTTATGAAAAAAACGGATTCTCTTTTGCGTAGCTGCTGTATGGTGCCAGTCATAACAAAAGGCTTCCTGTATACCAACCTAAAAAAAAATATTATTTAAGATTCACAAACATAACTTTTAGCAAGTCTATGAGTATTTTAATAGTACATTACTGCAGAGGCCGTGAAGTAAGGGATTGCTGGACGAGTTTGGGGTAGGTGGCCGAGTCGAAGACGAGGCCAGATAGAACGAGTCCTGCAATCCCTGTTCCGGCCAAAGCTTGTATAGTGTTTTTCTCAAACAATGTGAGGAAATATTAAAATTAAAATAACTACTAGACAATCAAGTAAAATCTCTTTACTTTTTTCCGGTAGCATATTTTGCATAGCTAAATTTGCCTCCTCTTTTAAATGAGGCGGAGTACAGTTCATAAGTTCCCCGTCACTTTCATCACTAGAAGTCATTTTTATTTCTGTTAAATTATAATAACAATCACTACGAAATACGCATAAGCAGAAAAAAAGATTTTCGATTTGCCACCTTTTTTATTTTTTAAATGTACTAATTTGATCCAGCTATTTGAGCACCATGTTTAACCGCACATAAATATAGTACCATAGATTTTTCTTTTTTATGTCGCAATTATGCTTAGGTACAGATTGTGGTGGTGGTTGGCTGTATGTAATTTTTTCCTTTGCCAATTTAATTTTAGTATAGAAATTTAAAAAATTAGAGCAGCGGACAAAAATGGATTTTCATACTAACATTTGTGGCCTAAGCCAAGAAGTAATGTAGGGAGCCATAAACGAGAAACTTCATGTCCTCATATCGGGACATTAACGCATACATTTCCGAGCATGTTTGAGAAAAAAGTTTTTTTTTAAAGAAAGAAAGTAACTTTAACATGAAACCTGTAGTTATTAATAAACAATTTGAAATTGAGCTACTCACATCGCAACTTTTTCTTGTTTAAAAACTAAGCGCCTAAACAAAAACAAAAAACCCCCGTCCGTAACAAAACGTAATTTCTTTATCAAACCCCCAGGGACTCAAAGCTGGCAACTAAATACTTATCAATCTCATTGCTGTAGAGTAGCTTCAAAGAACAATCGATCTTCACTTTTATCTTCCTTTGTTGTCAGCCTTTTGTTTGCAATGCAACTCAGTTACCAAGCGAATTTGCATACTGACGGGCCAAGAAGTTATTAGTTACTCATTTTGTTTAATTAACTACTAGTTCCAATGCGCTTTGAATGCAGAACGTCAAAGTAGACGCTTCCAATTTGTCGAAAGTCGTTAGTGACGTTCCTATTTTGAATCTCTGGAGCGCGCCCATTGACGCCATAGACCGCTTTTTTTAATGTGTAAAAACGGACGTAAGAAGGGATTATATCCATGAAACCAAATTCAAACCCCGTTTTTCTCATTTCAATATGCACGATTATTGCTAAAGTTCAAAACAATCTGAGCCCCAGCATAGTTTTTACTTGAACCGAGTATGTGTTAAACGACCGCTAAATATTCCAATTATGCAAAGTTGACCCTCACTAAAATCCAATACATGATGTTACGCTATCGTGCGGAAATTTTATCTCGTTAGTAGGAGTACCTGCTTTAATTCAACAAATTATTTTAAATACTCGAGCAAAATTGAGTCGACCAACGAATATTTACTCAAATAATTATGTACATTACAGTACCCGGCCATAAAGACTGCACATCGTCTCGACTAATTTCGGCTTCGTAGCGCGTTGTCTCGCTCTAACTTACGCGACGATTGTCTCTTTCTAAAGACCGAAGTGCAATCTTTATGGTCGAGTACTGTCTGTATACACGAAGGCAACCGTGGCCGACTGATAGATTAACGCAGCGCTCAAACCACTATACTAATTGCGCTGAACGATATGCACACTAATTTCTTTGTTGATTAATTTTGCTATTATGTATTTACACTATCGTTTTTTTTTTGTGTAGCAATAAACGATTAATTCCTTAATTGCTATTAAATAGTTAGCGATTGTTGAAATTGATACGCGTGCGATCCTTATTTAGGCAAATAATTGTGTAAATTATCCATTCGAAGCTGCGGTTTCAAACGCGGCAAGAAAAATACTTATCGCTCGGCCACTTACCTCTTTTGTGTAAGCAAAAAGTGCGTTTAATGTTTGATAAATTGGACAGTTTCCTCCAAATTGGAATCAAGTCTATCACTGGAGAAGTTAAATTGGCCGGCCGGTTCTATCAAACTTTTTCAAATTTATTTAATTGGGGCCCGTCGATGGCTCAGCAGAATTTTCTTCTTTTTCTTTAGTTAGTATTCGGAAGCGCTCTGATTCGTGATGACTTCATCGTAGGAATCAAAGTTCTTAACGTTTGTGAGTCTATCGTCTAACAACTTTAGATTAAGACTCTATAGGTACACAGTGAAATTGTACTCCTAGATATAAGTAACTGCAGGAAACCAGCCAAGTGTGATTCCGACTCGCACACTAAGGGTGTTGTACAAATTCATCAAATGAATATATAAATCTAGTGTTAGTAGAGCCCTGCTCTTAAGCAAAATTTAGGGAGTGTGAGGTCATTTTATATTGGTTACTTACCTTTCTAGACAGACAGATTAGAGTTTCAGATGATTTATTTCATTAGTTGAGCTAAAAGAGCTATTTTCATATCAAATTTCAAATTTCTAGGACAACTGGTGGTAGGTTTTATATGACAGAAAGTACGGAAACACCTTTTCTAATGACTTTATCTTTTGATTGCGTAGATTTAGAAGGTTGATTGTTTTACAGCTCCAATGGACATAGATGGCCGTATTTGGTGTTAATTTCAACCTCATACCTTTATGCGTTCTTGAGAAAAAGTATCTTCACGGAAAGGCAGACGGGCAACGAAGTGACCTTATAAGAGTTCTGAGCCTCTAGTGTAAGTTTTCGCATATAAAAACGTCTTGAACGCGTCCACATAAACGTCTCAAATACTATGGAATAATTGGCAGCGCCACTTGCGGATCGAAACGGCAACAAACCGTTCTAATAGTATTTGACATTTTAACGCAAACGCATTACCTCCACGTGTGTCGGGTTCTGCGGTTCGTTTTTGGATCCGTCCGGGAGGAAAAGCAGTGCTTGGTCCGGGGTGCACCCTGGGCATCGGCTAATGATTTCCTGGCAGTTTCTGAGGGATATCATTGACCGTTGGCTAAGAGCCCAACAGGGGGGAGGGGGTCTTTGACCATTACCGTACTACGTTGTCGACATTTCGTCACAAGATTTTTTAAGTATATTTTTGTTACTTTGACATTAGCGAAGTTGTCGTCGCTATAACGACTTGATACGCCACAAATAAGAAAAGAAGAAGACGTATTTTGTGACCAAAAACATACACTTAGCATACCGTTTTATCCTTTAAAGGTACGAAACGCTAACAAACGAGTCAAAATATTAAATGACATTTGAAATAAGGTGCGTTGGGGTAAATTCGAAAATGGGGGAATTTCAAAACACGTGGATATCCACTAAACGGGGAACAATTCCATAATCTAGATGCCAAAGACATTGGAGCTCCTATATTGTAATTGTTCCCCGTTTAGTGGACATCCACGAGTTTCGAAATTACCCCATATTCGAATTTACCCCATGCACTATAACAAGATTGTTATACTCTCGTACCTACTCACACGAATTTCTGCATATTCTGATCTTTAATATCTGCATAAAATTTCGCAGAAATACAAGTCTTATAACTATTCAATCTCGAAATATATTTCATCACAACGGATATTGCGTTGGGCTGATGCTGCGATGCTCTGTAAATCTTATTGGAAGTATTGAATTGCAAACAAACTAGGTTTCGTAGGATTGACGAAGGTATTAAGAATGAGAATAAGAATATCGGCTATAACATGATTCCAAAGATTTTCGGGCATTCCCTTTATGGGCTTTTATCATCTGCACGGGAAGAGAAGCAACCCATCACTATTTTGATTCCCCTTTCCATCCATACACCCACAATAATGCTAAACATGGTCTTTAAGTCTTGTTACTTTAGACTCTGTCTACTCCGTAAGGGATAAAGACGTTATTTATGTAAAATTCAGTTTTTTTCTAGAAAGAGATAGGGACAAATTTTTGATAGCTTATATCTTGTTTTTTTTTTTTATGAAAGCCGCGAGGGCTTTTACCATCTGCGCGGGAGGAGAAGCAACTGGTAACATTTTATGTTTTTTCTTTACTCCCAGACTAGCATGGGAGAAATTTTAATATCGCGTTTATTATGGGCGTTGTGACATGACGTCACTTGTCATATCGGATCTCTCTTTCTAATAACTGACAAATTTTTCCATAAATCTTAACCAATATTACCTACTTTTAATTTCACTTATTGTCATCTCTATTACAATATTTTCATATTTTATTAAGAAATGTTTCATTTTTATTGAATCTCTGAAACAAAACATACGCTTCTTTTGTGATATTCCCACGCGTTTGGAGTTTACGCGTACAAAGTTCCGAAACAACTTTCCATAACATATCATGCCTACCAAGTTTTGAGAAGAAAACATTTCTGATTTCGCAAATGATTTTTCCATTACCACAACGGACATTCCCACGTTTTTAGCCGAGCCTGAAAATACGTGGCGTACTAAAAAAACTGGAGAAGAGAAGCTGAAAAAGGGATCTCATGATATAATCACTAAAAACCTAACGGCAAAATAAGGGCTTACGTCTGAATAAAGTAATTTAGCGAGAAACAAAGACGAGGCATTCGACCACGATAAATCTTCCCGAACAAGTCGCTTGCCACAGAACAACTACGGTAGCAGAATGGGAACTTACTATGTCAACCTGATAAGGAAATACAAATATTTTTAAACAGTTTATTAGATTTCCCACTGCCTCAAATTCAAATTCTTCCATGCTGGTCGGGAGTAAAGAAAAAACAGAATTTACCATTTAGCAGTTCAAAGTGTGTCACCAAAAGAATGATAATTTTGGATACAAAATTACGATGAGAAATCTTTAGGAGTATTATCATTAAAGTTACTTAGCCACTGGCCGAAATACTCTGAAACAATTCTTAAGCACTTTGTATTGTGGAAAACGCTCTGATCCTTGGCGCTACTACACTCGGCGGCAAAAATTAGGCCCTCACATATACGCAAATAAGGTAATTTTGTATGGGGACTGGGCCTAATTTTGAGTATATGACAAACACTTTCACTATACCCGTTTTTTCGTGGTCCTTCTAATTTGTCCTATTAGTAGGACCATGAGGGAGAACTAATTCTGTCTGACCTACTGTGTGCCTATAGCGATTGCCGATTATTAAAACAAAGAAACCTCCAGAAGCCTTGAAAAGCTAAAAGATTATTTGCTGTCATAGTGCTTTTTATAATCTCCAAGAATTTTTCGATTGTAATGAATAAGTAATTCTATTAGTTTTAAGATACAAAAATGTTAATTGGACAAACTGTTTGTCCAGCAAATTGTGGTGCTTGCAGGGTTTATGTTGGCGACTGTGTTAGATTTAAGACCTCTTATACTACATAATTGCAATAAACTATAATATAGTCATATTATGACTATGTACTATAGTTTAATATACGTTAGTTTTATAACAATCCTGAACAATATACATGAGGTGGGTTTTTTATACAAATGTAAAGTAGGTCAGATAGAAGTAAGTCTCCCTCTTGGTCCTACTAACAGGACATATCAGTAGGACCGCGTGAAAACGGGGTTCACTACTGTTCTCCGGTGTTCTGTGCAAGCACTCGGTGACTAAGTTACTTTGCAGGAAGTTTTATTTGCAAGCAAACAGTCTTGAAAAGATTGAAATATCACTAGTTAATGTTCCTGCTAACCGGCCGTCCCAAATAGACGACGGCTTTCGAGCATCCCTAGTAAACAGTAAAGTTCTGCTATGTTTATTAAGATTTTATCAGTTTTTATTAGAATAACCTATCTAAATATACAATTTATTCCATTTATATTAATAACCTCACTGGTATTGTAAGGCGAAAATCTTACGAAACATGCTATAGGCGATGCGGTTAGCAACCCATCACTACTTAGATTCCCCTTTCCATCTATAAGCCCATCATGCTGAAACGTAGCCTTTAGGTCTTGTTATCTTAGTCTACCCCGTAAGGAATAAAGACGTGATTTATGTATGTACGTATTTTTAAACCTTGTGATGGAAACATTAAAAGACGTATACTCATCTGCGAGCGGTTACTGCAACTGTTGCACGTAACAGTCACCAAAAAGCCTAGTGTGGACGCGGCGTTTCACTCGCAGTTTACATAGTCAGTCAGACATCAAAAAAATATAGATGTGTTGTTTTGCTTCTTCTTCTTTTTACTTGTAGGGTATCAAGTCGTTATAGTGACGACAACTTCGCCAATGTCAAAGTAACAAAAATATAATTAAAAAATCTTGTGACAAAATGTCGGCAACGTTGTACGGTAATACGGTCAAAAGACCCCTTAGCCAACGGCCAATGATATCCCTCAGAAGCTGCCAGTAAATCATTAGCCGATGCCCAGGGTGCACCGGACCAAGCACTACTCTTCCCCCGGAGCAGCGCAGCTCTTGACCTTGACGCGGAGGTAACCCGACTCGCACCCCACTATAGATGTTGAGACTCATTTTGTAAGTTACGCTATAAGAGGTATACCTTCATATCAAATTTCTAGGAAAACCTTAAGCATTCTATATTTTTTTGAGAGTACGGCAATTTGTATGAAATCACCTTTTTTAATGACTGTCCCCCTTATTCATAAACGCTCTATGGGCTTCTGCTAACTCAGCAATCGTGTGTCCTTATCTGTGAAAGGTAAATGACAAAGTGACAGACAAGGACAAACTATTGCTAATTTAGCAGAAGCCTACAGAGCGTTTACGAATAAGGGGGTGTATCTTTTGATTAAGTTGACTTAGAGAGTTGATTTTTTCACAGCTCTAAAGAACTACAAACCTAAATTTTGTATTAAGGCCGGGTATTCCTGCGAAAGTAGGCATTTGGCGCTGTCAAGACCGCGCGTCAAATACATCGCGCGGGCTCAGCGGCTGTGAACTCTCATGACCCGGCAGCGTCACAGTAAAGAAATAAAACTTTATTTTGACTTTAGTAACGCATTTATTATGATCAATTTTTAGTAACTACCTAATTAATATGAATTTGAATAAATAGGTAATAAAAGAATAATTAATAGTCAAACTTACAGTAGAATGCATTATAATTAAAACCGCAGAATTACAAAAACCCTGAAAAATCCTTATTTAATTAGATATTTTGTTACTATGGGCCTCAAATGCCTGAAATAATTGGTAGGTACATTATTATTTATCTATGAAACAACCAATATTGAACTAAAGAAACATGTGTCTCAATACATACCTAGGGTGCTTTGGGGTAATTGCGAAATTGGGTATATTCCGAAAGTTTATAATAAATACCAAACGCCGCGATATTCTCTTACTGGCTACATTGCTTTAGACACCATTGTTATCGGTTTTGATGCTCCAATCGCCGTTCGTCGCTGCTAGCGTGAGTGTGAGCAACGTGCCATCTCGACAGACAAGTGGTTTTCGCGCCTTTTTGGGTGATTCGCAATAACCCCAACACTCTTTTCTCGGAACCCAGGTAAGTTACTAAAATAATTGTTTTTTAGTATTATAGATTGTCGTTTTTTACTAATGATTGCAGGGAACACGAAGTCCGAGTGATGTTTTTATTTAGTTTCGGAAATACCCCTCTGGGGTTATTACGATATACATATAACCCAATCTAATATTTTCATAGAAATGGCCAGTGGTTCTCAAACTAGGTATTTAGGACAAAGAAATATTAAAATATGTCAGGTCCATATTTTCTTGCAATATTCATTCTTAAGGTGTTATAATGACAACTCAAATTTTCTTCTATGCACTGTGTTAAAATCGTCGGTATTCTCATTCATTCTTTCAACTTAATCCATCCATCCATACGTAATAGTAGGGCATTTCACATTAAGGTCACTTAGGCGAATGCTAAATTTAGTGTATAATATTGTACCAAATTAATCACCAGCGGCTTCTTTTTCAGAGTCATTGTGCCTCGAATGTATGTCAGAAAAAGAATAAAAATATAAACGTCTCAAGATTTGGCTACAGCCGTGGTTCTATTACGTTTAAGTTTTTTGTAAAACATTAAAGTTATTTCTCAGTTAAATGAAATTTTTTACAACTTTAAATAATACATATCTGTATGAAATGTTGAGAATCACTTCCTTGTACCGGGGTAAATCCGAAGTAATCTATCCGAAATGACCATAAAAGCGAAACTATTACAAAGTTACAAATATTACAGTAAGGGGCAATTACAAATGAAAAATAATTATAAACCATCAGTTTATAAGTAGTAAGGTCTACTTTTCAACTATTTCGGAATTACCCGGCCATATCTCGTATTTAACCCAAATGTTCGAAAACGGGACACATTACAATAAATATGCATAAACAACACACAACAGCGTATTTCTGTGTGTAATGTCTACTAACCATAAGTATTTTCAAGAGTTACGAAAATAAAGGCAGCAAAATTGATGTCGTATACTCAACTTGTAAAAATTTCTATCGTAATTACCCCAATGCACCTTATTTAGTTCATTACGGTGAAACTAAAGCACACACGTACGCGTAACAATAATTCGAATAACAAACTTAAGAGTACCTACATAAGTTGCGCGCAAAACTAGATCTAGGGTTTGTCTTCGTCATCTACACCCTGTATAAATATAACACAAATAGATAGAAATTAGCATGATCTCTTAAACAAATCGAGTAAGGTGCATTGGGGTAATTACGATAGAAATTTTGACGAGTTTAGTACACGACATCATTTCAGTGAAAAAATCATAAATTTTCTGCCTTTATTTTCGTAACTCTTGAAAATTGGTGAACAAAAAAAATACGCTCTTGTTTCTTTTTTATGCATATTTATTGTCATGTCTCCCGTTTTTGGACATTTGGGGGAAATACGAAATATGGCCGGGTAATTCCGAAATAGTTGAAAAGTAGACATTACTACTTATAAACTGATGGTTTATTTATTTTTCATTTTGTAGTTACCCCTTACTTGTAATATTTGTAACTTTGTTAATAGTTTCGCTTTTACGGTTATTTCGAATAGATTACTTCGGATTTACCCCGGTAAAAGGAAGTGGTTCTCAACATTTCGTACAGATACGTATTATTTTAAGTAATAAAAAAACTCATTTAACTGAGAAATAACTTTATTGTTTTACAAAAAACTTAAACGTAATAGAACCACGGCCGTAGCCAAATCTTGAGACGTATATATAATAATAATAATAATAATATAGCCTTTTTATTCCGAATTCGCTACAGTTTCATTTTTTTTTTTGTTGTTGTTTTATTATTAAATTGTCGCGTAATTCGGCGTGCCTCATGGCATAGGCCTCCTCCGTGTATTGGAGGGTTTGGGCTATAGTTCCCACGCGCGCCCAGTGCGGATTGGGAACTTAACACACACCATTGAATTTCTTCGCTGATGTGTGCAAGGTTTCCTCACGATGTTTTCCTTCACCGAAAAGCTCATAGCAAATTTCAAATGTAGTTTTCGCACATAAATTCCGAAAAACTCAGAGGTGCGCGCCCGGGATTTGAACCCACGACACTCTGCTTGAGAGGCCACAGATTAAACCACTAGGCTACCACGACGTATATATATTGTTATTCTATTTGTGACATACATTCGAGGCATAATGACCCTGAAAAAGAAGCCGCTGGTGATTAATTTGGTACAATATTATACACTAAATTTAGCCCGCGCATTCGCCTATGTGACTTTATGTGAAATGTCCTACTATTATGTATGGATGGATGGATTAAGTTGAAAGAATGAATGAGAATAACGACGATTTTAATACAGTACTATGTACATAGAAGAAAATTTAGATTGTCATTATAATACCTTAAGGTATAGTATAGGACAATATAAGGTATACCTTATATAATAATACCTTGAAATATTTCTCTATCCTAAATACCTAGTTCGAGAACCACTGGCCATTTCTATGAAAATATTAGGTTGGGTTATATGTGTATCGTTATAACCCCAGAGGGGTATTTCCGAAACTAAATAAAAAACATAACTCGGACTTCGTGTTCCCTGCAATCAATAGTAAAAAACGATAATCTATAATACCTACTAAAAAACTATTATTTTTATAACTTACCTGGGTTCCAAGAAAAGAGTGTTGGGGTTATTGCGAATCACCCAAAAAGGCGCGAAAATCACTTGTCTATCGAGATGGCATGTCGCTCACACACGCTAGCAGCGACGAACGGCGATTGGAGCATCAAAGCCAATCGGCGACAATGGCGTTTAAAGCAATGTAGCCAGTAAGAGAATATCGCGGCGTTTGGTATTTATTATTATAAACTTTCGGAATATATACCCAATTTCGCAATTACCCCAAAGCACCCTATATCGTTTCAGTCTTCGTCATCGCGTTAAATATACCTACCCGGTATATTTGGGTTGTTTATTACAGCGGCAATGTCCTTGTCTGTTTCTTGAGGTTGCCCCAGTGACCTACACTAAAAAGTAAATGGAGTAATTGTATTTACTTACATAGTTACTTTACGTTTTCAAACGGCAGGCAGAGGTATCGATAGAGACAAAATATGCATTATCAAAAATCGTAGCGATCTTCAGTTGTTATACTGATATTTTTATACTATGGCACTATGACCGTAATTTTAAGCATAATATTTTTATAAATTATCTACCAATCAGAAATGGAGATAAAATGAAATATAATTTAACTTATTCAATTTCGATATGTTGTCGACAAAATTATATTAATATTTACTTCGTCACATAATCTTTGGAGTGCATTCTTTTTATTTGTTATTTTTATAGCTTTGCACGACTTTTTTCGTTTGCGTTGTTTATTGCCCATCATAAATAACTTTCAACAATTATATAAATTCGTCAAAAACTGCGTCTTTGGTGCACGAAACTGTCGCGGATAAAACTGACACAGGTCCGTCGTCCGCAAGCGCCAGCGCGCGACTGATCGGGCTTGCCGAGCCTCCGCGCTCGCACATTTTGTAGGTATTTGGACATAGTAATTAAGATAATCATTTTATCTGTTCAAACTCTGCGAATTTGTCTACAAATATGTAATGGCTTTAGTTTAGTACAAAATTTTAATTAAAAATGTCAATAGTTTAGTCATAATATTGAAAATGCTTTACGAAAAGAGGTAACTTTGGATTTTTTTTCTATCGAGTCAAGTTCATTAGATCGTGTAACTGAATGCGACTTTGTCTATACTATATCCTTAAGTAATACATATATTTTTTTCAGATTTTTAAACCCTATTTTCTACGTCTGAGATGGTTTTTAAAAACTCTAAAACGCGGCCTCTGTTGGACTACCTAGCCTTAATTTCAACTTTACACCTCTACGCGATCCTGAGAAAAAGGGTCTTGAGAGACGGACGGACGAAGAGAAAAAAGGTTCAGTTTTTTTTCCTTTTGAGGTAGGGAACCCTAAAAAAATACACAACGTTGCGGGTAAAATCTAGTAGCGGATACGTGGTCTAACCGCACACTTTTACCAAAAACATAACCCAAATCCGAACTCTTGCCACGTCTGATCCCGGAGGTCTATTACCTGACCTTTCATACTGCACACAATGCGGGCTCCGATAAAAAGATACAAGAATAACCCCCCGGGACTTAGGCAAGCGGCTGCCAAGCGATCATGCGGTCGAGTTTTATCGAATGTGCGGTAAAATTTCTATCAATTTTGTAGAAGGTTTTAGCTAGAAGCTCCGCTTATGCGGAGCCGTGAACGTCGATTTGAGATAGTGCGATATACGATATTTCAGTACTGTAAGGATACAGACTGTATAATATAGGTATTTATTTATATTGTGTTTTACATACATATAAAACAGTACCGGAAAGACTGACTGACAACGCACAGCCTCAACCATTGGACCTAGGAACTTGAAGTTTGGCAGACGTATATTTTAAGTATCCTAGAAGAACACTAAAGCTAAATGCCACGCTTAGCATGATTTGTGGGCTTATAGATGGAAAGGGGAATCAAAATACTTATTGTTGCTAGCCGCGTTCCTGTAACATGATTTCTAAGATTCACGCGCATTCCCTCGTTGGGCTTTAACTAACCGCGCAGGAAGAGAAGCAACTGGTAAATTCTATGTTTTTTCATGGCTGTACAAATCTTATAAGAAAAGTTGCAATTGAATAAATACTGTGCCCAGCCTGTGCCTAGCAGTGAGACGTAGGTATATAGGCTAAAGATAAATAAAATAAATAAAATAAATAAATATCTTGGGACAAATTACACCAATTGACCCAGCCCCAAACTAAGCAAAGCTTATACTATGGGTACCAGGCAACGGATAAACATACTTTATGATGTAGATAATTATACATAATTAAATACGTACAACATCCATGACTCGGGCACAAACATTCGTATTCATCATACAACTGTCTGCCCCTACCGGGATTCGAACCCGGGACTTCTAGCTTCATAGTCAGGGTCACTTACCACTAGGCTATCCGGTCGTCAAATGATATGAGATGATGACGATATGTGGGTAGTTGCAAGTATTCAGCACACGTAATAGTAATACCTATTTCATTTCTAATAATACCCACTACCAATAATGTCTTACAACACAACAACATGAAAGCCCACACTTATTTCCAGCAATTGCCTTCGAACACTAGTTCTCTGAAGATCACAGCTGAAATTGTGGCTTAAGACTCCTTACTCCCAACCCTAAATCACATAGCAACTTCCACAAACTCCTATCTCAACAAAACCATCACCAAAGCAACCTTATCACGCACAAAACACAGTTTACATTTGGACCAAAACCCTATGCTATGTGAGCTTCCGTAAGTTATCGTCCAAATATTGTATTGTGGAGATTTATGTTCCCGATTTCACAGCTGTTCTCACTTCTTCATATACACCGTTATACACTCGCCGTCTTTGTCCTCGTCATAGTGTTGGAAAGGGATGGCATGTTATTCCTAAAGTGGTGCAGGTTGTGAAGAGGTTTTGTGTTCCGAAATTCATTTTGATGCAGTGTATGCTTGAAGGCTTTAAGTAATTATTGGGTGATTTATTTCGCACTCGTTTATTTTCCTTCGGTAACATTACATTCTGCGTGAAACGTAGCAAAGGACTTACCACACTAATGATATTCTGCTGTTTTAGTGTTCCGTATTGTCCGTCTGTCTGTCAGTCAGGCTGAATCTAAATAAAAAAAATAAAAAACTTGAGACAAATAACCAAATTGACCTAGCCCCAAAAAAGCATGACATATTTATATAATGTAGACAAATACATACAACATCAATGACTTGGGCACAAATTCGTATTCATCATACAACTGTCTGCCCCTACCGGGGTTTGAACCCAGGACCTCTAGCTTCATAGTCAGGGCTACTAACGACTAGGCTATCCGGTCGTCAAAATAAATAATGTATCTATATATGATAGCTGATTGTTTACAGACGATATATTTCTGTTGCCGCTGTAACAACAAACACTAAAAACAGAATATTTTAGTGCCTGTCTGTCTATTAGTAAATATTATAAAATGAACTCACACTGCCTCATTTTGATTAGGATTCAGGGCTAGCACTGGATTTTATATTCACATGTCGAATTTGTACGGAACCCTCGGGGCGCGAGTCTAACAATATTATGCCAAAAATGCCTTGGGTACATCATTTTGAAAAAGACCTGTAAGGCTTATTACCTAACTCGCTCGCAATCGCCATCGTGTTCATTTTGACAGCTCTTGTATGAATGTGACAGCTAGCTGACTCCGATGCCAATTGTCAGGCCATACGTGGTGAACTGTCAAAATGAACAGGATGGCGATTGCGAGCGAGTTCCGTAATAAGCCTACTGAATACCCTTGAAACTGCTGGACCGATTTTTACTAAACATGGCTAAGAACCACCGCAAATAAACTGGCTTTCATGCGTTTGAGAGCTATGATGTCACAGACACACACACACACACACACACACACGCACAGAGAGACAACGACGTCAAACTAAAGCATCCCTCTTGTTACGCCGGCGGTTATCTATGTCTATCACTCTACGATGAAGATACACAGTTAAATAAAATTAAAAGGGATCAGATTAGTCTTCCTGGGTTCTGTACATGATTAAATTACATATTTGCCATGAACCTCCCAATACAGTATTTCCCCGGAACATTATTGCCAGAGTCGACGGCACGCGCAATTACAGACGTCTGTTGCATGAATGCCGGCGACCATACAAACGCAGTAATAAGTGAACAAAAAATATTTACCTTGCTACAGTTTGACAACAAAAATAATGCTCCACGATGTACCTGCGCAGTATACCAATTTTAGTAGCGCGGGAAACTCTGGCGCTGTTATTGGTCGATCGATTTCGTACCAACAATGGCAAAATCGTGTAAGCGGGACAGAGCTAAGAATGCAAAGCAAGCAACACTCTGCCAGTTGCGCTTGCAAATAAAGTTCAATATAGATTATTTACACGTTCGGCTACCATCGGAAACTGGTCTGCGCTTCTCTGCGCAAACGAATACTGCCGATGCGCATTATATTTGTTGTCAAACTGTACTCCGCTACTCACGTGCAAGATAATCAAGCCTGTGTGAAATATATATCCAATCTCTCCCTCCACTACTGCCAATAAAACACATAATAAATCCCACAAACTTAACTATCCCTACACCACATAAACATACGACGTTGGTTTGCATGTGTAACAGTTGTGCTCATTAAACTTTGATAATGATCCCGTAGAGGGATCGAAACGCGTCAGTGGTTTGTGTGGTGTAAGGGATAATTAAGCTTGTGGGATTTGTGTTTTATTGGCAGTAGTGGAGGGAGGGATTGCATGAAAAACATATGTATTTCGCACAGGCTTGGTTATCTTGCACTTGAGTAGCGGAGTAGCAAGGTAAACATTTTTTGTTCATTGAAAGTGACCTCCGCAAAGTAACGCCTGATTCAATAAAATCCTACTAATATTATAAATGTGAAAGTTTGTGAGTTTGGATGTTTGTTACTCTTTCACGTCAGAACGGCTGGACAGATCTGGATGAAATTTGGAACATAGATAGATTATAGTCTGGAATAACACATAGGCTACTTTTTATTCCGGAAAAATGAACGGTTCCCGAGGGATATATGATGATGATGATGATGAATATATTACTACTAAGTGGGTACTATTACTACTATTTATTACGTTGAGATTTGTGATTGCAGGTAAGAAATCAAATTATTAGTAAAATTAGTAAAATATGTCCTACTAATATTATAATTGTGAAAGTTTGTATGGATGTTTGGATATTTGTTACTCTTTCACGCCAGAACGGCCGGACAGATCTGGATGAAATTTGGAACATAGATAGATTATAGTCTGGAATAACACATGGCTAATTTCTTTCTTTCTTATTCCGGAAAATTGCGTAATTCCTGCGGGATAGCGATAAAGATAAAGCTAGATAAAGCTATTTAGGATATATTTTAGGACAGCCCTATAGGTTAGGTTGGGTTTGTTTGATAAAAATCCTGCAATATTTAGTTTCAGAAAAATTAAGGCAGCGGGGCAATGCGGGGGGCTTGCTTGCATGTTTGCTTGAGTCCTTGCTTTGCATGCTTGATTGCATACTTGCTTTCATGCATGCTTGCGTGCTTACTTGCATGCATGGATGCTTGCGTGCTTGCTTGCACGCTTGCTTGCATGCTTACTTGCCTGCTTGCATGCCTGCTTACATACTTACATGCTTGCATGCATGCTTGAAAGCTTGCAGGTTTGGTTGCTCGCTTGCTTGCATGCTTGCTTGCATGTTTGCTTGCATGTTTGCTTGCCTGCTTTCATGCCTGCTTGCATGCCTGCTTGCATGCCTGCTTGCATACTTACATGATTGCATGCTTGCTTGAAAGCTTGCAGGTTCGCTTGCTCGCTTGCATGCCTGTTTGCATGCCTGCTTGCATGCCTGCTTGCATACTTACATGCTTGCATGCATGCTTGAAAGCTTGCAGGTTTGGTTGCTCGCTTGCTTGATTGCTTCATGTTCAGGTTCATGCATTCTCGCTGGGTGCTTGCTTGCATGCTTGCTTGCCTGCTTTCATGCCTGCTTGCTTACTTACATGCTTGCATGCTTGCTTGAAAGCTTGCAGGTTCGCTTGCTCGCTTGCATGCCTGCTTGCATGCCTGCTTGCATACTTACATGCTTGCATGCATGCTTGAAAGCTTGCAGGTTTGGTTGCTCGCTTGCTTGATTGCTTCATGTTCAGGTTCATGCATTCTCGCTGAGTGCTTGCTTGCACGCTTGCTTGCATGCTTGCTTACTTGCATGCATGCTTGCTTGCCTGCTTTCATGCCTGCTTGCTTACTTACATGCTTGCATGCTTGCTTGAAAGCTTGCAGGTTCGCTTGCTCGCTTGCATGCCTGCTTGCATGCCTGCTTGCATACTTACATGCTTGCATGCATGCTTGAAAGCTTGCAGGTTTGGTTGCTCGCTTGCTTGATTGCTTCATGTTCAGGTTCATGCATTCTCGCTGAGTGCTTGCTTGCACGCTTGCTTGCATGCTTGCTTGCATGCTTGCCTGCTTGCATGCAGGCTTGCTTGCCTGCTTTTATGCCTGCTTGCATACTTACATGCTTGCATGCTTGCTTGAAAGCTTGCAGGTTCGCTTGCTCGCTTGCATGCCTGCTTGCATACTTACATGCTTGCATGCATGCTTGAAAGCTTGCAGGTTTGGTTGCTCGCTTGCTTGATTGCTTCATGCTTAGGTTCATGCATTCTCGCTGAGTGCTTGCTCGCACGCTTGCTTGCATGCTTGCTTGCATGCTTGCTTGCCTGCTTTCATGCCTGCTGCTTGCATGCCTGCTTGCACGCTTGCTTGCATACTTACAAGCTTGCATGCTTGCTTGAAAGCTTGCAGGTTCGCTTGCTCGCTTGCTTGATTGCTTGCTTCTTTGAAATGCTCATGGTTCACGCGTGCGAAGCCGCGGGCAAAAGCTAGTACCGTAATAAGTGTAAGTATTTTTTTTTAAGATCAGTTCAAGAATACCCGAAACCGTCGAGCATGTATGACGAGATTGATGAATGCGGATGAAGCGAAAGAGGTGTGTCAGGATCGTGGGAAGCGGAACAAGGTAGTCTGCCTATCCCTGTGGAAGTAGACCAAGAAGGAGATGGCGGGATGCGGGTCTTTTTTGTCCCATAACTTTCATCTGTCATATTAATCGTTAGTCATAATTTTTGTCATAACATAACACATAAAATAAATCGTTCACTTTTCAGATATTTTGAAAAAGTCATCATAATGTTATAGGAAACCGACGACGATGTATGAAGAGATTGATGAATGTGGATGAAGCGAAAGAAGTATGTCAGGATCGTAGCAAGTGGAACAAAGTAGTCTCTGCCTACTTCTGTGGGAAAGAGGCGTGACGGTATGTATGTATGTTATAGGTGGTGTAGATGACATCTGTCATTCGGCTGGAAAACTGTGGATGAGACTGGCACGGGACCGGGCAAAGTGGCGTGAAAATGAAGAGGCCTTTACTCAGCAGTGGGTGGATGTGGACTGATAAGATAGATAGATGTTATAGGTTAGGTAAGGTTAGTATACCATCAATTTAAAAAAAATACTGTTTCAGATTGCCATTTCAACGTAAATACTCTTATGTCGACGACTCTAGTTCTTCTAAATGAGTGCTCGCCCGCGCAGTGCAGGCAGGCGGCAGGCGCACTACCCGCCGGCACCTCTCTCGGCCCCCTTTGTCGTCCTACCCCGCGCCCCTGTGCCGCGCGGGCGAGGACTCATTAAGCGGTCGGTCTATAGTACAGACCGTGAACTCTTAGAATGTTGGTTTAAGTATCAAACCCATAAGAGTGAGTGAGACAGAAAGAAAACCTCAAATGACATTCTAAGAGCTCATGGACTATCATGTTGTATCTAACATTCGCATATTACAGAATTACCGAATACACACTAGGAATCGTGAGGCGATGCGGGTAGCAACCCATCGCTATTTTGATTCCCCTTTCCACCTATACGCCCACAATCATGCTAAACATGGCCTAAAGGTCTTGTTACCTTAGGCTCTGTCTACCCTAGGATAAAGACGTGATTTATGTTATGTTACAGTTCTAAATTACCATTTCTGAAGCAGATTAAAAAGCCATTTACATTATTACTTCGTTAATCTATCTTCATTAAACTTGCGCGCGAGACTTGTATGTCCACCGGACGT
This sequence comes from Pandemis corylana, assembly GCA_949127965.1. Lineage (NCBI taxonomy): Eukaryota > Metazoa > Arthropoda > Insecta > Lepidoptera > Tortricidae > Pandemis > Pandemis corylana. The sequence continues at coordinate 15,946,521 of OX421851.1, read as the reverse complement.
AGACACACCCTGTTTAATTGGATGAGACATCCGACCCGAGCATTTATTCTGTTAAATTCTAATTGACGGGGATATCAGCCGAATAAAATCTGATTGGGCACATTTATTAGTGGATCTTATTAAAAATGTAGCGCTGATTGCTAGGGGAGGCCGGGTGCCATTGATTATTTGGCCGTTGGACCGGTAAATGCTTTGGTATAGTACCTAAGTGCCGTGGTTGCATGGACGTAAAACCTTTGGCTTTCCCGGAAGACAAAACAAATAACAAAAGACAACCGCATCATAGACAAACACTTTATATAGTATCTTAGTGCTGTGGTTGCATGGGTGTAAAACCTATGGCTTTCCCGGACGAGATAAAATAAATAAGAAAAGACAACCGCATCATAGTCATAGATAGAAGTAAAAAATAATAATGACATTCAAAGTACACGTACAATGCAGAGGGTGCGAGTCAGGTTACCTCCGCGTGTAGTCAAGAGCTGCAGTTGGTTTTTGGGTATGTCCGGGTAAAAAGCAGTGTTTGGTTGGTACGCCCCTGGGCACGGCAATTTTCCTAGCAGAAACTGTGGCATAACATTGACCGTTGCTAAGAGCCCAACAGGGGAGGGGTGTCTTGTGACCGTGTTACCGTACACTAGCCGACAAGGTATAAAACTGTTTTTTACTTAGACACTGGCAAAATAAAATTGTCCAATGCACAGAGACTATGACACTTACAAACAATGTGTCTGAAGATCTAGAGATTAGCCCTACAAACATAGACACTTCACATCTTTATGATACCTATTAGTATAGAAGTACAGACATTAAAGTGCTATGGTTATGGTACACTCGTAGATGTAGATAATAATGTAGTGATTCAATGTGAGTTTTCCCGTAATGTGTTTATCCCATGGTGCGTCGGTACTGTTCAGGGTAGCAGCGGTCAGTGACCTGTCGGCCATGTTTCATTGCAGCGTGAACTTATTAACTCGAAGCTCAGCTTTGCAGAGCAATCTAGTTCACTGGCAGTTTAAAAATAGTTTTAGATTTGTTGGCATAGCAGCGACAGTAAATTAAAAATTGTGCTTTAGCTGGGTATCAACGGTTGAGTGCAAAAATGACAAAACTGCAAGAAAGGCGATACTTGTAAGACTGATTTCTTACCCGACTGCGTGAATAAAATTAATGTGGTTAACAGCTTGTAAATAGTAGGTGAAAAAATTTAAGTAAATAAAGAATTGATGGTGAGCATGCAGTAGTGTACAGAACTGATATAGAACTTAAGACATTTTTCTAATTTGAAACGTGAATTCGTTTATTCGCACACATTGCTCACACAAACAACAGGTCATTTGCTTTAGTTTTTCACCTATAGGAATGTTTGCTTATTCCTTTGTTGCGCTAAAAATCAAACACGTAAACTAATTTTGTAGATGGTTGTCAATCAATTTGTTTATTGCGACTGTCACCTGAAAACAACAGTAATCAATGTTCAACATGGCCGCTATTAGCCTCTGTGTAAAAAAATAAATGATGAACTATGAAGTGTGGACTTTCAAAATCATAACACCAAACGGATAACTCACGTATAAAAAGTCGAGTGATGAGTGGCATGTTTCGGACTATTTCGTAGTCCTTCTTCCTGGAGCGACTGGACTTTTTATACGTGAGTTATCCGTTTATGTGTAACTAGCTTCTGCCCGCGACTTTGTCTGCGTAGAATTATACATAAAAACCTTCCTCTTGAATCACTCTATCTATTAAAAAAACCGCATGAAAATCCGTTGTGTAGTTTTGAAGATATAAGCATACATCGGGACATGAAGACAGAAAAAGCGACTTTATTTTATACTATGTAGTGATAGTGATAGTGATATCACGAAGCCCGCCAAAACCAATGAATGTATTTGGACCTCACGCGACACTAGCGCCTCTAGTGGCAAATTCACACGCGATAGCCCCCATTGGATCATTTCGTGCCAATTTTACCTTATCAATGATTTCTTTCTTTCTTTTTTCAACTTGTGTTGTTACGAATTTTTTTTTTTTATCTTTTTCTTTCAAAGACTTGCGACGTCACATCCCAACTATATTAACGCATCCTTGTCCTCAAAACCACCATACATCCACACCGAAACGATAATCTGTCAGGCATCGAACCGAAACCCCCAGGTAGCTGGGGGGTGAGCAGGGTACGGACCGCGACCCTCATTTTACGCTACGCAAGCCTGTTTGTTAATATTATAGACGCTTTGGATTGTAGATTGGGAAACTAAATACAATCTATGAGCTAGTAGGTAGTAGGTACATTAATTTTATTCTACCTTATACTGCAAATAAATTTACTTTCACGTCTGGGAGCAAAGAAAAAACATACAATGTACCAGTAGCTTTTTTTCCCGCGCAAATGGTAAAAGCCCATCGAGGGAATGGGCGAAAATCTAAGGAATCATTTTATAGGCGATGCGGATAGCAACCCATCACTATTTTGATTCCATTTTCCACCTAAACGCTCACAATCTTGGTAAACGTGGCCTATAGGTCTTGTTACCTTAGGCTCTGTCTACCCCGTATCTCGTCTATGTATTAAGGAATTTAAATTTTGATCAGCAAATCAGTTTGGTGAGAGGCGTGCCTGAGAAATAGCTAAATGGCTACCTGCTTTTTGTTTTATTTTCTATTAGGTAAGTACCTATATTTTCAAATAATGCTGCTTTTGTTGCTTTTTTTTCAATGCTTATGATACCTAGTTAAATTAACTAGCGTGGTAGTAAAGGAAACAGTACCTAAGGACTCATTGTTGGTGCTCGCAGAATGGGTTCTGGCTGAAAAACAGCGCTGGAGTGTCGCTCATGTGAGCCACTGCACTGCCAGCGCTGACGCCGAACCCTTTGTTACTACAATAATTTAATTTTTAATGCCTTTAAGTATAAGTTCAGACGTCAAAGTTTTCTGTATAAAGTTTTTTTTATTGATTAGTGGTAATAAACAAAATTTTCTTTCTTTATTTCTTTCTTTCTTAAAAATATTTGGGTGCTTTGCGGAGGTCCTTTATTCAGGGTAATTCCGTCTTCTTCAACCTCGACATTGGCAGAATCATCGACAGTATCGACGGAGCTAGATTTTTAAAAATTGAATTGAAATGAGGGTAATTCCGAATTCAGTTAGTAGTAACGGTAGTAGTTGTGAAGGTATTACGACATACTTAACTGGTAGAGATCCCTTATAGGGATAAGTTCGCCTTTGTGCATATATGTAAGGTCTTTTTATTGTGACTTGTCTCTGCTTCTTTATATTTGTACAATAAAGCATTTACTTACTTACTTACTTACTTAAAGCTAGGATCTTCATCCGTGTCTACAACAGGGATTCAAACTTCGTACCCTTTCTATAAGACTTAAGAAAACTACAGGCTATTTTAAGCTCCACCGAAGAACTCCTAACTTTTCCAAGCAAAACCTGATCTAAAAATAGCAGTAAATCCGGTGCGGTACCGAAAATTTATCTCTGTTTATTTGTTTGGCTGACGCAAGGTAAAGTTGGAGGTATCGCACCGGAACAGGAGTAACATGTGATTTAGTGGAGGTGTGTGGCGGTTTCGGTTAAATTCGTTAACCTTTATCCACGTTAACGATGAGGTTGGAGTTCTTTAGTTTGTAATTTATGTGATGCTACGGGAATAAATGCTGGTTTATTCTCTACCCATTGGAATATGAAGATGGGTAAGTGATGTTAGAGAGAAAAGCCGTGGTATTGGTTTCAAGCAGCTCTGAAGCAAAAGGTTAGGTTCGAACCCATCCTGTCACTTTGGCATCTATCTGTCGTTTTGGCGAACCTTCCTTACCTTTGCGTAGTTAGATTTTAAGTTAGTTTTTAATCAGGTTGGAGAATGGAAATCAGCATGCCTGCTGAGTCTCCTCTTCTATTTACCTAATACTTGTATGTACCTAATGTTTTGATAATGTATGTATTTTTGTTGTGTATTGATAAATAAAAATTTACATAGATACATACATACATGTAAACATAAATCATGTCTTTATCCCTTCCGGGGTAGACAGAGCCTTAGGCAACAAGACCTAAAGGCAACGTTTAGCACGATTGTGAGCGATAGATAGAATGGGGAATCAAAATAGTGATGGGTTGCTAGCCGCATTGCCTGTAACAGGATTCCCAAGATTCTCGCCTGTTCCCTCGATGGGTTTTTACCATTTCACGGGTAGAGAAGCAACTGGTACATTTATGTTTTTTTCTTTATTCCCTGGCCAGCATGGAAAAAAAAAATCCCGAATAAAAAAATCTTTTACTATTTATTATTTATTATAAATTATCCTATGAGTTTTTGAGAATCTAAGTGCGAAACAACATTTGAAATTGACTATGACCTTTTTCAATGGCCTATTCCCAGCAGAGAGTACATTACGTAATACTTAAACGGGTGGGAGATGAAGTGTTTTTACACAGATTTTAATTTATACAATCCTGGTAGTATTTGTTGACGCGCTTGGCGTTCCACCTATGCCTATGTGGACTACTCTACCTGCAATTATTATGTGTACTGTAGCTTCGCGAGTTACTCCTGAGTATATTTCTAGATTTGTTTACATTGTATTTAATGATTAATGCTTGCATCACACCTTGCCAGGTTTCAGCCACTTCTAGTCAGATTGACTTGGGGCTTAATAAACATGAATGTGTACGTTAAGTGACATTAGAAGTACGGTCGAAATGAGAACAGTCAGCAACACAGCTTGTATCAATTTATTTTAAAACCTTTATGTCCTTTCTTCCCGAATAAATGAACATGAAATAAAAGCATTCTCCGACCGTCAGTAGAGTAACCGCCGGGACAAGTTTATTTTCTTGTAGTGCACTTTTCTACGTCGGAAAGAAGTTGGTTTGTTGAGTTTACTTATATTTTATGAACTTTTCTTTCTTAACCGACTTGAAAAGGAGGCATTCAACTCTTCAAAATCCTTATTTTACACATTAACTGCAAAATTGTTCTATGCGTAAATATTCTATCCTAAACATTTTCGTTTCACTGTCGGTAGTCTGATATTTTTGGACATGTTCGGCTATAGACCGACCGCTTAAATGAGTCTTTGCCCGCGCGGTACAGGGACGCGGGGTAGCACGACATAGGGGTGTACTGCCGTTTGGCAAATTATTTTTCCCAAATATCACTTCCCAAACAACTTATCGCAATACTTACATTTTCCAAGTGAACCTTTAGCAAAGTTACATTTAGCATTTAGTTCATTTGGTCAAACTATCATTTGGCAAATTATCACTTCGTCAAGATTTTATTAAGCAAATGCTTCTTAAGCAAATGTTTTGTTTTGTCATAAGTTATATTCCAAAAATAAAATTCCCAAATATGACACTTTGCATGGTATACCTACTTATAGCAAAAATCTGGCAAATGATAATTATTTTATCTCATTAATCATTGACTAATTAAAGAAATGAAAGCAGGTTAGGTTCGGTCGGAACTGCGATCCCCACAGACTAGAACTGCTTCCAGAAAAGTAGGTTAGATTAGGTTAGAACTGCGACCCCCACAGAAAAGAACTGCTACCAGAACAGTAGGTTAGGTTAGGTTAGAACTGCGACCCCCACAGAAAAGAACTGCTACCAGAATAGTACCGAAAGTGGGTTAAGCTTAAAATACCAGCTTTTTCGAAATCCAAAATACAGATTTTTGGTGCAATGTTTAAGTTGTGCTCTTAACGAAATATAATCATACCCTAAATTTGCCAAACAATATTTTGGAAAAAATATGTTATGCGAAACGATACATTAATTGACCATATGAAATTTGGTAAAATGAAACATGACCAAGTAATTATCTGGTAGGTAAACAATAATTTGCCAAAATAAATATTTGCCAACTGTTACTTTGCTAAAAGTTGTTTTGCCTTAATGATTTTTTGGGAAATGAAAATTTGCGTAAAATAGTTTGCGAAATGATGCTTTGGGGAACATTCTTTGCCAAACATTAGTCATCCCGACAAAGGGGGCCGAGAGAGGTGCGGGCGGGTAGTGCACCTTTTTTTTTTTTTTTTTTTTTTTTTTTGCGGCGGAAAAATGCGTTACGCATACGACCGCGCCTTGGGGACGACGCGGAAGTTATGTGGGACTCTCCTCCCCGGCCCCCCCCCCGAGCGGGGGGAAGCGGAGGAGGCCTACCCACTAAAAAACCGCCGGTATTCCCTCTCTGCCATTGGAGGGGCGCCGTGGGAGAACTATGGTGTCACCACGCACGCCCCGCCGGCCGCCCCAGCCTAAACGCCGGGGCTCCCGCGCCAAAGAGAGGGGGGCCGGGAATACCTGCCCCCCCCCTAGACTCGTGGGCCTCTACGAGCTAGCAGGGGATCACCCATCCCCCGCCAGCAGGCTCCACTAGGGGAGGGCAGCGGCAAGCTGCCGCCGCCTCCTCCCCGTTCGTCTGCGCCGGAGCGGGGGGGCGAGGGGGTCATTCTCGCGCTCCCGCTCCCTCTCCTCCTTCTGCGAGATGACTTCCTCGCAGAAGGAGGCGACGGCCTCCCAGGACCTTTCACTCCCGACCATGGCGTACACTACGCCGGGAAGTGAAAGGTCGCCGCCGATAGTCGCCACCAGAGTGCGGCGCTGCTCGGACCAGGCGGGGCACAGCTCCAGTGTGTGCTGTGCCGTGTCCGCCGCCGCGCCGCACTCGTGGCACGACTCCGTCTCCTCTCTACCGACCCTCTTCAGGTACCGCCCGAAGCATCCGTGCCCGGACAGTACCTGGACGAGTCGGTAAGAGAGGGACCCGTGGGCCCTCCCGCACCACTCCGGGAGCACCGGGCGGACGGCTTCGATGGTGCGGGTGCCGAACTCGGCATCCCGCAGCACGTCCACCCAGCGCTCCATGACCCCTTCCATGGCGACTTCTCGCTCGCGAGCGAGTTCTGCCGGGGCGAGCGATGAGTCGCCCCGGGCCCTCCTCTCGGCCCTGGCTCTGTAGGACCCAGCCAGGGCCTCCGCCACCAGCTCCCAGGGAGGGGAGCCGGCCAACACGCTCGCCGCCTGCCAGCCTACCGTGCGGTAGGCCCGGCACATGCGCGTATTTATAATACGCTGAGGGCGCCTCAGCAGTGCCCTCGCCGTCTGCGTTAGGCCCTCGGCCCATATGGGGGCCCCGTACAGCGCCATCGCTCGCAGGGTGCCTGCGTAAAGGCGCCTGCACGGGGCGTCCGGCCCGCCCGTGTTGGGCAGGAGGCGGCTTAGTGCCCCTGCCGCGCCCACTATCCGGGGGATCAGGTCCCGGAAGTGGGCCTCCCACCGCCAGCGACCGTCCAGCGTGAGGCCCAGATACTTTATCTGGGCCTTGACCCGCACGGCCTCGCCGGCCACACGCAAAGAGGCGCCCTGCGGCACCCTCCACCTCGGTCCCCTGAAAACAAGGGCCTCGGTCTTTGGTAGGGCCACCTTCAGTCCGAGGGCCCCAATCCTGCGGACTATCAGGGTGGCCCCTACCTCCGCCCTCCTCCTCGTCTGGGCGGGTAGTGCACCTGCCCGCACCTCTCTCGGTCCCCGCGGTCGTCCCACAGCGGTCTATACCTGTTATATATTGAAAGCCGACTGTACCTACCAACTTCGCACATTTATATATTGGTGTTAATTTTTACTGATATTTATATGTTTGTAATATCGGTGATATTTTCCAAAAAAGTATGTAGGTAGGTGTTATTTACTGTATTTATTGTACAAAAATAAAGAAACAAAATCAATATACAAAAATGGTGAGATAAATTAATGTAGAAAGGTGAATTTATCCTTATAATGCAATTCTACCAGTGATCCTTCGAGTCTATCAGAACAAAACGAAAAGAAAAGAAAGAGCAAAAGTTTCGGTAAATTACAAATAACGTGCGAGCTCGGACTCAAACGCACCTTGAAACCACTAGGCGACTAAGGTTCTTTAAAAAAAATCGCGATCACAAAAACGGGATGAACCATTCAAAAGCAAATCCTGCAAACTCCGTATACCGTCCACGACTAGAATCATTTGTCAGGCTGGCGATTAATCAATGTTTCTTTGATTGATGACTTCGAAAACTGCGATAAATCAGCCGAGGTCCTAGGTTTATTAAAATATGAGCCAATAAATTCCGAAGTTCGCGCTAATGGCGAATCCCGGACAAGGATTATGGGACGTCCGAAACCCGTCGTTGGCCTTACGAGGACTGATGGCGCTGCCGAAGTGAAATACTTCCCTATGGCAGATTTAGAAGTAGGTCACAACTATTCCTGCGCACCTCTATTATTTTCATCGAGAATTATAGCCGTAACTATGAAGATGTCGATTTTTTATATTTACTAGCTGTTGCCCGCGACACTGTCTGCGATGCTGTGTGCTGCATGTTTTTCATGTTTTTTTTTATTATGCTTACAATTGATTCCACAGTGCCATACATTGCTCGATGTTCAAAGAGAACAGCATCAAAGAGGCGAAAACGTAAAATGTACCAGTTGCTTCTCTTCCCGCGCAGATGGTAAAAGCCTATCGAGGGAATGGGCATAGGAATAATGTTTTAGGCGATGCGGCTAGCGACCCGTCACTATTTTGTTTCCTCTTTCCACCTATACGCCCACAATCATGCTAAACATGGCCTTTAGCAGTGGTGTAACTATAGGGTGGCAGGAGCGGCAAAATGCCACGGGCCCCTAGCTCTACGTGGCCCCGAACTAGCTTGGTTTAGAGCACAGAAGGGACGCTGATGTACTTCTTTATATTGAGGATGGAGCCCCATCTGACGAATTTGCTACGGGCCCCAGACGTCATAGTTACGCCACTGGCCTTTAGGTCTTGTTACCTTGGGCTCTGTCTATTCCGTAAGGGATAAAGACGTGATTTATGTGTGTGTGTGTAAAATGGCCATTACGATCATTATCCGTCTAGTGACCGAGTCATAAGTCCTCAAACCGCTCTATCACAGTGATCGCTTATTTCCTATTCCGGGGGACATTCATCATACACGAGTCGTTGGCTATGACCGCAGACGAGACGGGCAATGACCCTGGGTAGCTTTACGTCATACTAAATAGTCTACAACTTCTACAAGCTAGCCGTGAGGAAGGGCGTCACCTAAGGAGGGCGGGGATTAATTTTAGACAATGTTGACATTCAACATTACCTATAGATGCTATACTTCTACTTGATCATTGAATGGAGACGCCCTTGTGGAGTAGCTTTGTGGTTTGACCTTTTGCCTCTCATGCAGAGGGATGTGAGTTCGAGACTTCGAACATGTGCTCGCAACCTGAGTTTTACGGAAATTTAAAAATAAGTCTACTTCAGGCAACAGCGTTTGGTCCATATTTTGATAGTGAAATCTTATTTGAAGTCGCCTTAGCCGTAAAGCAATTTACCGCCGATAAAGAAAGCCTCAGATCGCATGTTTATCGCCCTCGCCCTTGGTTTGTGCAACAAGTTCTTGCGATCTGAGGCATTCTTTATTTCATCACCGTCGGAATGTAATATGATGTGCCTCCTGCCCGTACCTAACTCGCAAGCAGCGCCAGAGTGTGACTTGTTTGCTAATAATTGGAGAAGTGTGTGCGTTGAATGTCTGCGTTTCTGTGAGGCGATGGATGCACGTGTGTCCTCCTCTTCTTCTTCTTATTTGTGGCGTATCAAGTCATTATAGCGACGACAACTTCGCCAATGTCAAAGTAACAAAAATATAATTATAAAATCTTGTGACAAATTGTCGGCAAAGTTGTACGGTAATAGTCAAAGACCCCCTCTCCCCCTGTCGGGCTCTTAGCCAACGGTCAATGATATCCCTCAGAAATGCCAGGAAATCATTAGCCGATACCCAGGGTGCACCGGACCAAGCACTGCTCTTCCCCCCGGACGGATCTTAAAACGAACCGCAGCTCTTGACCACACGTGGAGGTAACCCGACTCGCACCCCTACGTGTGTCCACATAACGTGTTTTATTAATTAATTATTATGTGTTTTTAATTTTCTGTACCTCTTTATTTTTCTTTAATGTCTGTCTTACTTAGTGGCTTGGTGTTATACTGCATTATTATATAAGATATTTTATAAATAAATAAATAAAATAAGCATAAATAAATTATTAGTTGTGAGTTACCTTCATTCTAAATTTAAAAAAATGGCAATGATAGCACTATCGGACTTTACAATTAGCAGCCTCTCCTATTGTAGAAAAATCCACAATACACGCACGCTCCGTTGTTTCTCAACACAAGAGAAGCCTAACAAACGGGCGATTAAATCCCGCATGGAATAGCTTTCATAGCTCGTTGGAGTTTCTCTATTCATTGCTGGGTGGAGTAAGAGTACCGCATAACAGTTAGTTGGAATCGCGCAATGTATTAGGTAGATAATGTTTACTGCATCGCAGGCCGGTGGCTGGGTTTTTTGGAACCAAGTCGGCAATTTTTTCAAAATTTTTATACTTCTGCAGTAAACGGTTTGTACATTTATAGGATTCCGTACCTTTAAATGGAATAAGAACCCTTATTAAATTAATTTATTGTCTGTTCGTCGGTCGGTCTGTTCGTCTGCAATATGTATCAAGATCTTTTTTTTCAGGAATTTTCTACAAAACAAGAACAGGAGTTTTCTTATTTCTTATTTCTCTTCCCGCGCAGATGTTAAAGCCCAACGAGGAAATGGCCGAAACTCTTAGGAATCATGTTACAGGCTATGCGGCTAGCAACCCATCACGTGGCCTTTAGGTCTCGTTACCTTAGGCTTTGTCTACCCGTACGGGATAAAGACGTGATTCATGTATGCATGTATGTAAGAATTATACATACATACATTACAAACACGGTGAGAATCTACGTTTGGCTTCATATAGAATACGCAATGCATTTCGAAATGTCTAGTTGGTGACATATAGGTCTATCCCGATTCCTGTTAAAGGTATCCCCCGTCTTCAGCGCCTCGGACGTGGTCTAGATATGTCGACGTGCCTAATCGAGGAGAGCGCCAGTCAGCAAACATGGCGACACCTCAATTTGGCGTGAGTGATGGCGGAGCGACAAGAAATAATATTAGAAACATGATTGATCGCCGCATCTAGGACATGCCAATACATTTAAATTGAACGGAAATTATGTTCCAAGGTTTTACAACTCAATAAGATCGTGTACGTTGTTTGTCTTTATAAAGTTAATATTAATTACCTATAAAACACGTATAAAACCGGCCAAGATCGTGTCGGGCCACGCGCAACATGTGGATTGTTGTAGACTGTAGAAACTAATGAAATAAAACAATTTAAATTATATTGAAAATTCAACACGCAGCGCTGACAAGAGCAATGACACGACTACTTTCTTTTGTTTTTCTTTCTTTCAGCGCTGCGTGCAATTAAGTTTATTTGCGGCCAGCGCCAAAATAGGATAATTTTATAAAAAGGTTGTAACACGTAGCTGCCTAAATAGGCGCGTAGCCTACATAGTTATTATAAACAAAATTATTATTTTTCATTTTTAGGGTTCCGTACCTCAAAAGGAAAAAACGGAACCCTTATAGGATCACTTTGTTGTCCGTCTGTCCGTCCGTCCGTCCGTCTGTCAAGACCCTTTTTCGCAGTAACGCGTGGAGGTATGAAGCTGAAATTTATATCAATTACTCAGGTCTACTGTCCCTTGAAGCTGTGAAAAAATCAAACTTCTAAGCCAACGCAATCAAAAGATACAGCCGTTTATGCCGCAAATTTCCGCAAATTTTCAACTCTCAAGGGAATCAAAACCTACAAGGTAGTTCCCGTGAACGCAGAATCTTGAAATTTGGTATGAAGGTAGGTCTTATAGCACAGATTAAAGAATAATTGCGAAAACCGTAAATGTGTATGTATGTCTGTACATAGCAGTGACCAATATAAAGTAACCCCACACTGCGTACATTTTGCTTTGGAACAGGGCTCTGCTTACACTGGTTTTAGATATTTATAGATAATGATACGGAACCCTCGGTGCGCGAGTCCGACTCGCACTTGACCGGTTTTTATTTGATAATTCTTCGTTTCTACCATAAATTTCTGCCCTATAATTTTATTTATTTACTCGCAAATGTGATGAAAAACATTGTATGCTTCACGGGGGGTACGGGAATTACGAACCTCGACTCAGAAAGCCCTCAGTTTTCGACTCCGGGCTTCTACTAGAGCCTCGATCGTAATTTCTTACTTACCGCCCTTAACACACAATGTACTATTCCCGACAATATCTTTGAACAACCTTTCCAACGACACCCCACACTATGAGGAAAAACGAGAAAAAAATCATCCCCTCTTTAGGTGTAGTTGATATAATACACCCATTACAAATTACAGCTTTCTAGTAGGTACTAAGAATCTCTGAGCTAAACCGCGGACAGACAGACCGACGGACGGACATAGCGAAACTATAAGGGTTGTGACTACGGAACCCTAAAAATGCTGTCAAGTGTGGTCGAGCTCAAAATGAAAAACGCTTAAAAACACTTAACGACGCGACATAGCTTTTTACCCAAGTTTCGCTACTACGCTACTACGATTTGCAATTTACTAGGTTTTTTCATAAAAAACAACGACATCCAATGCAAAATAAAGCTTCCAATTTGTAAATGAAAATTCGAACCGTTCGTGTTTCTTGAAACTGATTCTAATTTGCACAAATTGAACCCATTTCTGTAATTAGAAGTGAGTTTTACAAAATAGCTCTTTCTGCAACTACGGGCCGGGAACCAATACTGAAGGGAAGCAACTTTATGTATATAAATCAAGTTGCTGCTACATAGTATACTTCACTATCACTACATAGTATAAAATAAAGTCGCTTTTTCTGTCCCCGTGTCCCGATGTATGCTTATATCTTCAAAACCACACAACGGGTTTTGATGCGGTTTTTTTTAATAGATAGAGTGATTCAAGAGGAAGGTTTATATGTATAATACATGCATAATATACCGTGCGAAGCCGGGGCGGGTCGCTAGTAGTATATAGAACAAAGTCGCTTTCCGCTGTCTGTATGCTTAAATCTTTAAAACTACGCAACGGATTTTGAAGCGGTTTTTTCAATAGACAGAATGATTCAAGAGGAAGGTTTATAATGTATAATAAATGCATAATATAGTAGAGAAACACTGATTGAACCCGGGCGAAGCCGGGGCGGATCGCTATTAATATAATAATTGTGAAAGTTTGTTTGCTTGTTGCTCCTCAAAAAACTCTAAATCGGCCGGATGGATTTGGGTAAAATTTGATATGCAGCTACCTGGCTGTCCGGAAAAACACTGGCTACTTTTTATTCCGATTTTCCCATGAGATCGGAAAATTCCATTATGTTGTATAAAGAAATAGTGAATTTAGAAGGTATAGAGGGGGCTACTTAATATTCCCGGGGATGACAGGACATAGGATAGTTTTTAGCCCGGAAAATCGCACAGTTCCCGTGGGAATCCTGCGCAGACGAAGTTGCAGGCAACAGCTGTTAAAAAATAAAGCACGAACTAGGTACAGTCAACGACAAAAACATGGATACGCGTAAAGTCGCAAAAATATGTAGACAACATTTTTTTCAATCTGTGGCGTATACATATTGGTGCCTTCGACTGTACCCGACTTTCTCTGGTACAGTAAAAATAAAAATAAGTTCGCGTTAAAATATCCAATAGTTGTTCCCGTTAAGTATCGCTAGTGGCACCACCAATTTTGTCAGTAATGATGACTCCTAACTTATCAAAAACTTACGCCAAAACTCGGTTCCTTATCCTTTTTGTTCGCCTCCGGGAGTGCACTCTAGCGCTCCTAACTCAATTTTATTTTAAGGAACAGTGAATGGCGTATCCGTTGGGAAATTAACGGTTCCATCAACCAATGAATTGAAAATTAGCGTAATACAAGTAAGCCTTGGAAGTTTTTCAAATAATGCAGGGCTTACAATGTTATTGAAACGGCTAAGCCTGCAGGATATTATGTTTTAGAGGTTTTAATATTTTTGTTTTTTAATAAGTCTTTTTTCTTATATACCTAGTCTTACGCTACGACCAAGACTTATAAACTAAAAATCTTGGTAAATATTGGTCTTTACCCGTGCATTTGTGTTGTCCTGTATTCATCTTTTTCTTGTGTTTTATGTACAATAAAGAATTATTAAAGAGTTATTATAGCTTCCAATAGGTCTGGGAATAAAGAAAAAACATAGAATTTACCAGTTGCTTCTCTTCCCGCGCAGATGGTAAACCCATCGAGGGAATGAGCGAAAGTCTTAGCAATCATGTCATAGGCGATGCGGCTAGCAACCCATTACTATTTTCATTTCCCTTTCCAGCTATACGCCCTTAATCATGCTAAACGTGGCCTTAAGGTTTTGTTTTAGGCTCTGTCAACCCGTAAGGGATAAAAGACGTGATATATGTACTTTCAACATGAAACTACCGTGAGTGAGACTTAATCATTATTACACATAAACGGATAACTCACGTATAAAAAGTCGAGTGATGCTCGACATGTTTCGGACTATTCCGTAGTCCTTCTTCCTGGAGCGCTCGCTCCGGCGGCAGCGAAACGAACACTGCGCGCCAGCGCTCTGTTCGCGCGGCTGCTCGAGGCAACTGACAGCAGCGCACAACTACCCTCGTTTTCATACTCGACTTTTTATACGTGAGTTATCCGTTTATGTGTAATAGTGATATATGTATGTATAAATTGAGTAGTAGATACATGAAAATCTAAACATTTCTACAAATGTCATTTCACTTTGTTGCTTAACGTTAAAAGCTCTCGCGGGTGAAGTGTCGCAAGTCAAACACAAGAACTGTCCAAAAGCTTCATGTAATTCCATTCGGATGATACTTAACACGTCGGCAGAAAGCCACCGTTAACGCATTTTAGCGTACTTTGGCTAACTTCGTTATGCCGGCCGACGTTTTTATCGAAAACGTTTTACGCTACGTCGATTTGAGACTTCGAGAGTTGGGTGTTGAAAGAACCGTGAATTTTGAAAGTATGATTTTTTTTGATAATTCAATTAACGTGTGTAGGTATAGTCAAGTGTAATAATATGTATCTAGTCAAAGTTTCAAAAATAAATACCATACGCTCTTACACGATCATATTGATGCTTTGTACTTCCCCGTACAATGTCTGCTCAAATTTAAATCTTTAACCTAACCAAACAAAATCAAAACACCAACTTTGATAACACCAAGTCCATTGGTAACTTTTCAAAGCAACTAAAAATCTTATTTAACATTTAATGGAAAATCTGCTTTTCGGGGTCAAAATTTATGTATTATTTAAATACTTATTATTTTTTTTTATTTAATAAATATTTAATTATGTTGTGATAAAAATTCATTTTACTCATACATACATACATACATAAATCACGTCTTTATCCCTTACGGGTAGACCGGGCCTAGGGTAACAAAATCCAAAGGCCACGCTTAGGATGATTGTGGTCGTACAGGTACATTTTCCATCTGCGCGGGAAGAGATGCAACTGGTGCATTCCATGTTTATTCTTAGCTCCCGGATCAGCATGGAAGTGTAAATTCACTATCATATACCTATTATTTATTATTAACTATTTGACGACCGGATAGCCTTGTGGTTAGTGACTCTGACTATGAAGCTAGAGGTCCTGGGTTCGAATCCCGGTAGGGGCAGACAGTTGTATGATGAATACGAATGTTTGTGCCTGAGTCACGGATGTTGTACGTATTTAAGTATGTATTTATCTACATTATAAGTATGTTTATCCGTTGCCTGGTACCCATAGTACAAGCTTTGATTAGTTTGGGGCTGGGTCAATTGATGTAATTTGTCCCAAGATATTAATTTATTATTTATTATTAGTATATTACTAGTTCTTAATTATTTACGCATGCACCTAAAACAAATTGTACGCTATCAAAACAATAGAAACAAAAGACAACCGTTTATTCCTGTGTTACTATCCCGAAATATGCCAATAATACAGGGCCCTAGAGACTGAATTCACACTTCCCATCTGTGTGCGGTTTTCTTAGCCCCACTCTATATACAAACATGTATTTATATACATACAAGACGCTCTGGGAATTAACCCATATATTATATAGGACCAACGCAGATCCTTGGTTTGTTTTCGCTTGTCGGTTTTCCGTGAAACGGTAAAAAAAAATCTACAAGTATTATTTTTTTACGAGAAAGACACATTGCACGCTCATCCCTTGTACGCAATTGACAATGTTTCAATTTTTTTAGTGATACTTTTTATTGTCTGGTTCGAAAGAGCGCTCTATTTTAAGACACCTTTTTTATATTTGTGAAAATCTTGTATTTTTGTGGAAAAATCCATTTAAATCGTTGCTCCAGCAGAAAGGGCGTTACAAAACGCCAAGTATTAGCGAAATGACGTCACTGCTGTGTTTCGAACATTTAAAAAACGTTGAAATAATAACATTAGGCAATTAACCGATAAATCTTGTGTTTAAATAGTTTGACAGTGAATGTCGATGAACGTCAAAACGAGCTGACAAACTCAAACAGAATTCTTCGACAAAAAATTTAGACATAAATTAAAATTAGCAAAATCATATCATTTATTGCTCGGTAACCAGTTATCTAGTTCCCGATGGCAACAAAGCTGAGTGTGTGCGAATGAATTTACCGTCAGTTGTCAGTAGTGTTGTGAAGGTTGTAAATGTCAAACGGAAACCCGGAAGACAGGGCTTTTTATTATGGCAGTATTGGACCGGCCATCGGAAGTCATTTCCAGTTTTACATATCACACCCTTCGTGGAAGAAAGACGTAAATCCTATTAAGGCTTTACAGGACTTACGTCTTTATTCCACGAAGGGTGCGATATTTTGCTAATTTTTCCAAAAAATATTGTACCTACAATAAAATTCTAAAAATTTTTTTTGTGTTCTACAGCCGTTTTATCTCGAAATGGTTTTTATTTTATGGATTTTTGGATTTCTTTTTTCTTGGATTGGGTGTTCTAATCAGAGGTGTTACGAATATTCGCATCCGCATCCGTAAATGCGGAATATTCGCATTAATTCAGACATCTGCATCCGTATTCACATCCGCATCAATCAATGCGGAGTTTTTACAGATGCAGATTCACATCAACAAGACTCGACAAGTAACTATATGTTAAGAAAGTGGGCGGAGCCAGAGTGGCACGTGCTTCGCGTTTGTTTACATAAATACTATTATGCACTAATAAGTATTATTATGCATTTAAAATTAAAAAAAATATCCTTTTAAAATCCCAAAATCCGCATCAAATCCGCATCCGCGGATGTGAACTTCTAATAATCCGTATCAATATCTATACTCTAATAACATTCTAACTTCGAATATCTAAAATAACAAGATCTCTATGGCTATTGTCTTAGAATTTAAGAAAAAAATATTAATGTCTCTAGTTTATAATGTAGCTTCGCTTCGTTTCATAAAACCCCACTCGTGCTTAAATGCCTCATTAATTATGCATCAGCTACATAAATAACTATTAAAATACATTGTATATATTTACCAAAAACTGTAACCTTAAAAGCTTTGTCTATGTCGCATCCTCATCATGTCGACCCTTGCATTTTTATTGTCAACCTTCCTTTCAATTAGTCGGAATTAAATTAAACAAACTGTCAGTATGCCAAACGTCTTCCCAATTGGATATGCCTCGACTCAACTCGAATAAATAAGGCTCTTTTTCAAGCATAATTAAATGAGTTTAAGAGTTGCTTTTGGAGATGATTTATTACAGAGCTAAGCTCGGATTAAATGAATAATTTATTATTTTGCAGTGTCTGCTTTTTTGACAGTTTTTGGGGTAACTAAGTGACTCGACTTGATTTGTCGCTTTAACCGACGCTTTTAGCATCCATTGCGCGGTTGAGGCACTTGCCAGACAATGGTTATCTAGCAATAGACGCGATGAACAGAGAAAACGCTTAATAGTTGGTATGAATGATGAGAGACTGATGCTTCAATATCTTGCACGTGGGCACCAGTATACTAATCGAACGTATATTAAGCGAGTGAACTTTACATGTGCGTAAACATTAGGGTTAATGAGGAAGTGGTTATGGGGAAGAGGAAGAGGAAGTATTAAGTACAAAGTTTGCGGAGGTGGATGAGGAAGAGAAGGTTTTTATGAGGATGAGGATGCGGATGAGGATGCAAAGGGAGCGGATCAGAATACATAAAGTTTTAAATGTATAATGGGTTAAAATACATAATGGTTCAAAATATATAACGCAATTTTCTGCAAAATTATTAGCTAAATGAACTTTTTTGATATCGTAATCTATAGATTGGTTTAGGTTAGGTTAGGTTTGTTTTATAACAATCATGTTAATTTGTAACTTTCTGAGAAAATCGCATTATATATTATGAACCATTATGTATTTTAACCCATTATACATTTTAAACTTTATGTATTTTAATACGTACCCGGATGCAAATGCTAACAACCCATCACTATTTTGATTCCCTTTCCACCTATACGCCTACATGCTAAACGTGGCCTTTAGGTCTTGTTACCTTAGGCTCTGTCTACTCGTAAGGTATAAAGACATACATAAAGCTTCCAATCGGTAAATGCATATATTTACCAACAGACTTAATACAAACATTATCTTTCGAACGTATTTTAATGGATATTTCCAACCGATTACAATAATTCCCTAATACAATTTACGAATGGTACTACCTGCCTGATTTCCCAGGGGGTGCCGGTTCGATTACCATGTCAGATGGATATTGTCCATGCTGAGGAAACGACGCAGAAAGCGTTTGCGTGTTTTTTACTAAACAGCTATTATTTATTGAGCTAGCGATGTTTGTTATTTACAACCCGTGAGCAAAAAGAGGGATGGTAGAAGTTTAACGTCAATGTGTGTGTGTATCATCGTAGCTCTCAAAGCTTAGTGTAGGTTTTCCGTCACAAAACACGTCTCGAACGCGTTTGCGTTAAAATGACGAATACTATGAGAACAGTTTGTTGTCATTTCAATGCGTAATTGAGACGTTTACTTAAACGCGTTCGAGATGTTTTTTTGTGTGAAAACTTATATGAGAGGCTCAGAACTGCAGACTTACTCGTTTTGTCGAACGCACGGTTTCTCTCCGTCGCTCTCACTATAATCTGTGTATCAAACGGTGATAGCAGTAAAAAGAGATACTGAAATAATTTGCGGCATTATACAATATGGCCTCGGGTCCGAGGCAATCACCCGTGGAAAAATCGCCAGGGGCTAAAAATTGAATTCGCTGAAACATAAAATTGACGAAGTTACTTCTTCAATGGCTTTTCGGCCATTTCAATTGACGTAAGCGAATCGTCATTTCTCCTTACTAGCCAGCGATAAGAAAGTCCAAAGGAAGCTTTTTCGTATATTTTTCAAAAGGGAAAGAAACAAAAGACCGGCTGTATCTCATTTAAATATCTCGGGCACTCGGAAAAGCCTAGCTTTGAAATAGAGGTTGTTAAGAATTTAATTTTACTTTTGCATTTTCGCGGGGTCATTGAATTGCCTTACGGAGAACTCGCTCCCACTCAGGACGGGTAAATAATGTCTTAAAGTACGCCTACGGAAGTTAACTGGGCTTATGTATTTTGTATTTATGGAAGTTACTGTAATTTTGTGTTATACGGTTCACCTAATGTTAAATGATCACCACCTACAGAACCAGAAGGTGTATTACCCATAGCACTGCGACGTGGCACTACTGACCAAAATAAATATCATAAATGGGAGGTAGGTTTAGGTTATGTTAGATCTTTAGCAGGCCCAAAGGGCCAAAAATATCCAGAAATAGGAGCTCCGCGCGGAGCTCCGTCGACTATGTTAAACTTGATTTTAAAATAGAAATCTTTGGACAGTAGTGCCACTCAGAAGCGCCACGGGAAATAAAGGAACCAGAACTATTAGGACTGCTAGTGCATAGCCGGCTTTGCAAAAAGTACTATCGCTTTCTTCATTGGTTACCTAATACTTTTGCATGCTTTACAAAACAGAGAGGACTACCTTTGCATTCAAAGACATAAATCATCATCGTTATCATCATTCCCTGCCTGACGTAGACCTCTAACAACACGCTATTGTGCAAGATCTTCAGCTACTCTCATCCACTTGCCACCTTGCGAAGTTCATGGCTCCGCCTCGTCCGAGGGCGTCCTAACACTACACTTGCCTATCCGCGGTCTACAAGTAAATCATTTAGTGATTTCAGGATTTCAGGATTACATCACAAGAGCACATTGCCAGCCTTGGCCTGCAATGTTCTATGAAATTCCATTAAACCTCTCGTCTAGTCACACCGAAACGTGGCACTTTGCAGCCTAAAAGTAAAGAACACGTTTGAGAAGAAAATTATATCACCTTTGCTAGCGCGGTAAATGGGGTGCGAGTCGGGCTACCCCCGCGTGTGGTCAAGAGCTGCGGTTCGTTTTTGGATCCGTCCGGGGGGAAGAGCAGTGCTGGTACGGTGCACCCTGGGCATCGGCTAATGATTTCCTGGCAGTTTCTGGGGGATATCGTTGACCGTTGGCTAAGAGCCCGACAGGGAGGAGGGGGGGTCTTTTGACCGTATTACCGTGCAACGTTGCGGACATTTTGTCACAAGATTTTTGAATTACATTTTGATTACTTTGACATTGAGGAAGTTGTCGTCGCTATAACGACTTGATACGCCACAAATAAGAAGAAGAAAGAAGATTTTAATGATGGTTTTGCGCGCCTGCGCTCCGCAAAGCCTTATTGGAAGCACAGCCTTAAACTTCCGTAGTCGAGTTAAGTGTTTTATCGCAGTCAGGCCTACGTCGTAAATAAGAATTGGCTACGAATGCAAAGTTCTGGGAAGTCGCAATAAAAGCGGCTACCCGCAGTTTTCATGCAAATTATAGTTTCGAGTCTTAAGGCTGTTTAATTTATTGCTCTGAATATAAAACAGGTTACGCACTGCTGTGGAAACGACGCGGTTTGTTTCGCTTTTGTTCTGGTTCAGTAGCGTGTAGTAGCTGTAGGTAGCGGGAGGGTGGCACACCACAATTTGTATGCGGTGCCTATATCATGGCGACTCCCCATTGTTGGTTCCTATATTCAATAGTTAGCCTATAGATCATTATAGATATTTCAATAACAAACTATATGGGGAGTGTGAATGGTTGCGTTGGGAGGGGAAGGCCTAGCCGGACGTTCCGGGACCAAATAGGTGACGTATTGAAAAAGGTCAGGTCAGGAGTACCCGAAACCGGCGAGCATGTATGAAGAGATTGATGAATGTGGATGAAGCGAAAGAGGCATGCCAGGATCGTAGCACAACAAAGTCTTCTCTACCTTCCCCTATGAAAAAGAGGCGTGACAGTATGTACTATGTATGTTAGAGGGAGGTCCATGATAGACCAGGAAAACACTTAAACGCTGGTAACGGATGTTTATTGAGATGCTTGCAGTTTGAAAGTCGCAACAAGAATGCCCGGCTGACTGATCGCAGCGCCGTTTTATATTACAATGTAAACAAGTCACACCTGCACTTTGAATCAAATCAACAACTTTATAATAAGTTTAAAGTAGCTTTAACAGAATTATATTTTATAACATAACATTATTATTTTTATTTCTTATACAGCAATAATTTAAACAATCACCATTTTAACAAATCAAAAATACACTCATACGATATTTTAATACAGTAAATCAAAAATAAATTATCGATTTGCTTCAGCGCTATCATGTATGTAATACATGTATTTAATAACGAACGAATTTTAGTAACGTTTTATCACATACCAAGAGCTATTAAAAAATATGTATGTAAATAAGTACTTGTAGGCATAATTAAGTTCTTCTTGCTGCGTTAATTCGAACTACTCAAACAAATAAATTGAACAAGCTTTTTAAAAAACGACCGAAAAAAACGCAGCGTGCGCCATAATGCGTGGTTTAAGGTTTTTACGCGACTAAGTCCTCAATTAACATACATAATTTGAGTTTGCGCTAGACAAATTGCAGCATTAGCTGGACCCTGCATTTCGCGACTGTTTTTTAAATAAATACAAGGCTATTAAAACAATCCCACTAATCAGCAATGAAGAAGTATACCTTAATTTTTCTCTTTACAAGTCCGTTTTTACTCGCCTCTATAAAAAAAAGACTCACTGCCACAAAAGGGCGCTTTCCAAAGAAAAGTCCACAAGTTCATTATTTCCAGAATTTCAATATTTTGGACTTTTCTTACTCAGAGTCGTTTACCCTATCGATTAAAAGAAAAAATGTGTCCCAGATTTTATTTTGGAATTATTTTTCCTATTCATCACGTTCCGCACTTAGGTACTATATTAAAAGAAGTGACGAACTGGAATGGAAATTTTGGGACATATTTTTTCTTGTATAAGGATCGATAGGGTAAACGATTCTGAGAAAACCCCAAAATAGTTAAATTATGGAACTTTTTTGGAAAACGCTTAAAAACAGTTTCATTGGAATTAAGAGAGTAAATTGAGAAAATACTAACGTACTAAGCAAAGGTTTTATAGAAAAAAACGTACAATCTTTAAGGAGCGTCATAAAGTAGATACTTATTCATGTCCGTACGGCAGCAAAGAAAAAAAAAAGTTATACAATTGAAAAACCCGATTTTCCTGGACCGTATTGCTTGCACGCGTCAATACACATGTCTCGAACACACCCGCCTTCTGGTCATCCATCGTGAACCTTTCCTTTGTCTAAAACAGTGGTTGCCAACCTTTTTTTATGTTTAAAAAAGGGAAACTGCCAAAAGTTATCTTTACACCACGATATAACGTAAGTTGTATATGAGCCGATATTTATTGGATTATTATGCACACTATATTCAATACCAAGTAGCCAATGATAATAAGTGTTATTGGTTTTAGTAAAACAACTGCATAAATTTAATGGCGATCCTACACGGTGTGTTTGAACCGCCTGCCCATACGTGACCTTTGACACTTTGTACACACAGTGTGGGAGCAATCATATTTTTTCAGACTTATGCATTGCTATCAGAGTTGGGCGTAATCAATTACTTTTGGAATTAATTACACGATTACATTACAGTATTCGAGATTCTTCAGTAATCGATTACTTGGATAATCAAAATTACTGTAATACTGTACTATGATTACATTTTGTAATCCATTCCTATGGAATCAAGTATTGTAAACCACTACTGTAATCTTGATTCCTCGGTAATCAAGTACTTAAGTATTCAGAATTATTTAACTCCAGTTCCACACTAGATTATTTCATTGGCAAACCTTATTTTATAAATTTTGTTCATGTCACTCAAATAAAATTGTTTTTGGTTTACATCATTACCATGTCATTAGCATTTCACTTTCACATTAAATATCTGTGTTGAATCCGTTGATAAGTAATACATACTTACATACATATATCACGTCTTTATCCCTTACGGGGTAAACAGAGCCTATGGTAACAGAACCTTAAGGCCACGTTTAGCATGATTAAGGGCGTATAGCTGGAAAGGGAAATTAATAAGTCATCAAGCCAACAATTCCTGTAATTTGGAATCGACATCGATTCCCAATTATTAGTAATTATAATATTTGTATAGATGATTACTGATACCTTAATATGTAATCGTAATTCGTCGTAACGTAACGTAACGTAACGTAACGTCGTAAACGAGACTCTTGTGCGTTCTCGTGCTAGCCAGATAGAAAGAAAGAAAAGAAAGAAAGAAAGAAGACATTTATTCCTTTTTGCAAGACACACAAATATAAGATATTATACACAATTTTATAGAAAATGAACAAGGTAAAACAAAAAAAAACATAGACATGAAAAATAGATCATCAGCGTTGTGTGTCTTCGCAAAAGTGAAACGGTCGCTAGATAGAGATATTTCTTCGTAGTTCCTCGCGGTTCGAACCCCAATCATTACTCTCCAGTAGGAAGCAACCTTAAATCTATGAAAATAAAGAGAAAGCTGCGTAAAAAAGTCGCTAAAAGTATACGACATCTACTTGAAATTAATGAGGGAAAGTTACAGCGGATTGCACGGGTGGCAATTTGTTTTCATGTAATTCTGTTAGTGCTCTCGTGGCGGCAAGCTGTGCCGGAAACAACAAATTAAGTACCTAGTCTGTGAATCGTTATGACTAAACCATAGAGCAAATAACCAATTAGAGTGGCAACACATCAGTCTTTTTAGACTTATACCTAAAACAATTTTTTACCAACTGTTCCTTCAACCTTCACATGGAACAAACCCATTTACGAGAGGACTTAGATCATTATTTAGTTTTTGGTTTTTGTCAAAACGAGTTTCATTCACTATTCCGTACAACGACTAAACATTAACTATACATAGGTATCGGTCATAATGCTGTGTTAACTCCTTTAACCTTCGGCTGGCCAATCAGAGTGCAGTAACCGCCAATTCCAGCTTCGCGTAATTGTATTTCATTTGAGTTGTATGACGTTTCCTCTCTATCTTCTTTTGCACCTGGACATGAATTTTGCTATTTTAATTTTAATTTGTTTTTATTTTTTACTATTTTTTTTGTGGCTTTCACCCTTGCTTTATTTTATTTTTTACTATTGTTTATCAGTGTTCAATAATATTTTACTTATACCCACTTGCCTACTGACATATAATATTGTTATTTTATTATTATGCATGACATTTTTTTTTCTTGTATTATTCCAGTCAATTTAATTTTGTACGCCTATTTTAGGTAGAAAGTGGAGATTCTGTCTAGCTTTAAGATAATTTATGTACACCTGCTTTCAACAAATAAATTATTCTTATTCTTATTCTATTAGATTATTTGCTCTATGGTCTAAACTAAACATAATAAACTGGCAATTTTCATAGACTTAGCACATTCGCTGCCACGCATTGCCAAGGTAGGGTGATGGCACTAGTAATGGAAAAGGACCCAATAAAGCTGAATAACTCTTATTACAAACCAAGAGATAGCAATTTATTGTACAACAGTCGTTTCATAACCAAGCGTTTTTTTTATATAAGGGTCAATCAACTATTTCTTGTTTTTGTGTGTCACCACTGATGAATCTATTTTAAGTCTTAAAATATAAGAAATATAATGATTCTAATATATTAATCATGAAATCAGACTATTAAAGGACAAACAAGCAAAATATGGAAAAATATATTTTATGATTTATATCAAATTTATTGGTTTTCCAGGAGACACATTTTCACTTCCATACAAACATTTCGTGTCCCTGTGCCTATATTAAATGTTTAATTCCTTCTTGGTGTAAAAAAATCGTTTACTAGTAATTAATGTTATGGGTTATTTGAATACAACACTGCATTTAGTATCTCAAAACGTTGTGATAATCTAAATAACTTAAATAGTTTTTTTAACAGAACGGTTTTAAAAAGTGTCCCCGTGTAAGTTACAAATACTTGGTCTCCTGACTCACCATTCTAAAATAGGTAGTAAATGGCATAACGCCGCACGGCCTTAGCTTGATCAATGAACAGCCGATCTGAGCGTCACGTGACTCAGGCCGCCATTGCTGCGGCATTTTCTAGCATCGTTCATTTCGTCCGGAGCTCTAACACAGGTAAAGTGTCTTTATTCCATTTCTCCTGACTCACTGCGATTTTTCGAAAGTTTTTCATGAGCTTTGTTTCAAACTAGAGCTTAATACATGGCACAGGGGTCTAATATCCTTAAGTAACTAATTTCATTTCATTTTTTCGATAATATTTTGCTTTTAACTGGTTCTAACTAGAATTTGTCTCTGGGGTCACCAGTCTCCTGGCTGACTTTTTCGGTGACCCAAGAGAAATTCTTGGTAAGCCATGAGACATTTACCTGTTTGTTAAAGCAATCAGTAATTGATTGCACTAAAAGCTATTCTCCTTCTTAGTCGTGCACTCTTGACAGAGTGGTCGTGGTCTTGTCTCGATGCTTGGCAGTGTGGGAGCAATCGTTCATGCTGGAGTGCGTCATAGTTTTGATGAGGTCTGTCCACCGTGTTGGGGAGCGCCCGCGAGATCTTTTGCCCTCGACTTTCCCTTGCACCACAAGCCGTTCCATGGAGGCCTCGTTACGGGTGATGTGTCCAAAGAACTTGAGGATTCGCATTTGTACAGTTGACGATAATCTCTCTTGGATGTTAAGTTCTTTGAGGATCGAAACGTTGGTGCGGTGCGCGGTCCACGGGATCCTCAGCAGGCGTCTCCAACACCACATTTCCTGAGCGTCAATCTTGCGACGGTCCTGTTTCCTCAAGGTCCACGTCTCAGCTCCATATAGAAAGATTGGAAAGACCAGGCATCTCATAAGCCGAACTTTTGTATTCCTTGTCATTCTGCGGTCCTTCCAAATCTTTGTGAGCTTCTCCACTGAGGATCTGGTCACGGCGCAACGTCTTCGAATTTCCTCTTCGGATCCTCCAGCGTTGGTGATAGTGGAGCCCAGATATATTATGTAGCTCTTGACTACGTCGCATCCAGCTATATGTTGTACGTCCGGTTGGTTGTTGTTGGCTCGATCTACAATCATTATTTTGGTCTTATCGCGATTGATTGCAAATCCAAAATCCAACGCTGTGGTCTCCAGTCGTCGAAGAAGTGTTTCGATTTCGTCTCTCGTTGACGCTAGGAGGGTAGTATCATCTGCATATCTTAGATTTGATATTTTTCGACCTCCTACGGATATTCCCTTATTCCACTCTTCGAGAACTATCCGCATTATGTACTCTGTGTATATATTAAATAGTAGGGGCGATAATATACAGCCCTGTCTAACGCCTGCTTGTGTTTTGAAGCGCTCAGAGTCAACACCGTCAATTCGGACAGCGGCAGTGCTATGTTCGTACAGACGCCTCAGATCAAATAAAAAGTACTTTTTATTTGATCTGAGACAGACGCCTGATAATGTGTACAAGATGTTTTGGTACACCCATTTCTGTCATGACCAACCACAGTTCCGACCATTTGACGGTATCGAACGCTTTTTTAAAGTCAACAAAACACACATAAAGGGGGATGTTAAATTCTCTGGCCTTTTCCACAATTTGTCGCATTATGAGTAGTTGTTCTCTTGTACCTTTTACAAAACCAGCCTGCTCGGAGGCGATCTCTCGAGACAGGTAAGCTTGAAGTCTCGTGTTGACAATATGCAGCAGGATTTTACTGGCATGGGATATTAGGGAAACTAGTCTATAATTACCGCACTTTTTTGTTGATCCTTTTTTATGTAGTGGTATGAATATAGAGTGTGACCAATCGCTTGGCCAAACTCCAGTGACCCAAATTCGACAGCAGGTGGTGTGCAGTATGTCTACTCCGATTTCCCCCATGGCTTTTATTACCTCGATCGGGATCTCATCTACACCTACCGCCTTATTCCGCTTGAGGTGTTTGATAGCTGCTCGCACTTCGTGTCTCAGTGGCATTGGTTCTTGTTCTGAGGTTTCATCGTAGATCGCTGTGATGTTAGCAGCCGTGTCAGCAAACAGAGACTTACAGTAGTCTTTCCAGACGCTAACAATCTCCTTGATCTCTGTGACGGTATCTCCGGTCGCATTTTCAATAGCCCAAGTTTTTGGTTTGAACTGACGGGTTATAAGTCTGATTTTCATATGTAAGTCTTTTGTTTCAAACTTTTGAGAATTGCGTTCAACCTCTTCATATATTGAGTGTAGCGCTGTATTACGCGTAAAAGCTATTAAATTGTTATAATTATTACTTCGTAAATGTGGCGTATGCAGAAAGATACAAAAATTCGCTTTCGGTTCAACGGTTTGCTCAGCTACCATCGCTTTACTATACTTGCTTGCTTATACTAATTATCTATTTTATATTAATTATTAAGATTTATGGTATTGGCCTTGATTTAAACTATAAAACACACACACTATTTAGTCCATTGCACTTTAAAAGTCTCTTGAGTTACCATTTTGTCTCTTGACTGACCAACTTGTCCCCAAAAAAAATGGACGTAATTTTTAATTTTTTATAGAGAAGATTTATGGTATTGGCCTTGATTTTACATGAATTATGTTTAAATGAAAGAGAGAAATAAAACTTATGATGTATTTTTTAATTGGATTAGTTGTTACTAATAATAAGAAAAGTTTTTGCGCCGTTTTTGTCACCAGTGACTCAAGAGACATATTTAGTAGTTGTAACTTTCTACATACAACGTGTTCCACAATATTTCACACGTGTAAGCGACATGAATGTGTTTATTTACCCATTGTACTGATTACATCTTTGTTGACATGGTATATTATTGACTTATTCATGGTTACCCAGCGGACCACTTTTGAGCTTGAATTCTGTTTGTAGCCATATAAAACATTATATTAATCATACAAGTCCGCGGCAACTCTCGCAGTTTAAAAGATTAATATTTGCTCTACAATTAAAGCATATAATAATGCTAAAAAATCTACCTTTTTATTTTGATTTGTTCTTTGTCGTTACAACAAGAAAAAGTTGATTGACCCATAAGTATAATTATGGTATTTTTTTCCAGTTTAACGTTTTTGGGTTTTTCTTACTGATAATCGTTTACCCTATTGATCCTCATACAAAACAATTGGATGAGAATCGATAGGGTAAACAACTCTGAGTAAGAAAAACCCAAATAATAAAATTCTGGAAAAAATATGAATCTACGCTTTTTTGAAAGACGCTCAACCATCAATTGTCTTGAAATTAAGAATTGTCTATTGCTGGTGCTTGTCAGATTAAAGTGGCCAACACTAGCGCCATCACTTTTTCCGCTTTGTAGCGAGAACTCCCGTGTGCGTGAAGAATGTAGATACTGTAGAACTAGGTAAGTTTTCGAGTTGGCTGGTAAGAAGTTACTCGAAGTTCATAAATCGAACGTTCGTTCGATTTGTCAAATGATTGTTTTTAAGAAGTCGGGAGACCTCAGACCAGCTTGAACCGGTAACGAAATCACATCCCGTGTAATATAATATAATTTTTATATTTCGAATGTTTGAATAAAAATAAATTTATAAGATATTATAATTGTTTCAATAGTCTTCAATCCTGGTCTGGGAGCAAAGGAAACACATAGAATGTACCAGTTGCTCCTCTTCCCGCGCTGATGGTAAAAGCCCATCGAGGGACGAACATAGGAATCATGTTATAGGCGATACGGCTAGCAACCCATCACTATTTTGATTCCCCTTTCCATACGCCCACAATCATGCTAAGCGTGGCCTTAGGCCCTGTCTACCCCGTAAGGGATAAAGACGTGATATTAACAGTTTGGTAAGGACATATAATGAACCCCGTACAGATAGAGAGAGAGTGTAGAGGTGTCCCTGGGTGATGGTGATTACTTTCCATCAGGTGACCCGTCTGCTCGTTTGCCCCCTCTTCATATATAAAAAAAAGATAAAAGTATCTCCTCAAAGCAGCTTTGCAATACTAGATCGCCATCAGTATAGCTCGCTCTCACTGGACGGCTGGCTTACCATTAAAATTCTAGGAAGCTGCGCCTACGTGCCGCAACTACCAACCTTCTCCATTTCAACTCTTGTTGCGTACCTATTAAATACATGTTTAACGTTGCCGTGTTATTTTCACTAAATAAATCCTCTTTTTCGACTAGCGCCTGATGTATTTCTGGATTAGGTCAGCTTTAAATGTTACATTATGAAACCGAAATCAAACTACTTTTATACGTGAGTTATCCGTTTGCGTCTCTCGGTAGTTTCTTGTTGAAAGTGACTTACAATCATGTTAAAAGTGGCATTTAGGTCTTGCTACCTAGACTCTGTTTGCCCCGTAAGGGATAAAAGTGGTTAATTTGTACAGAGCGACATGTATATAGCGAGCGAGGTGTATTTAAAAAGATCTTCAGGTCTGTTTTGCTGTCGCACTCACTCTTGTAGGTTTGATACTTGAATCGGCCGATGTACCCGAAAGTGGTATGTCGTTCTAAGGGCTCACGGGCTGTATGTTCTATATGGAATTACATAGATAATTTTCTGTGATTTTTGAAGTGAAAACTTCTTTAGAGGCGTTGTACACTTTTTGGGATGGGTAAAAAATGATAAACTCGCGTCAGATCACGTGACCGTCAGCACACGTGACCTGATCGAAAATTCGTAAGACGGAGGGAGTTGCTTAAGCGGCGCTGGGCGCATGCGCGAGTGTGCATAGTTTTCACTTCTGCCAGCACTCCCGGAGTGCAACCCGTTGTTTTCTTTTAATCCACCTTTAAAAGGGATAAGAAAGAAATAAGTTACTCAAAACTCACGCGCTATAAACAAAAATAATTAATGTCATTATTAATTTTAAAATACCATTTGCGTCCAACCGGGTCGCAGCTGGCGGACATTTGTTGTTCCCGAGTAATCTTGCTTTAGCGAAAACTGTCACTGTGAAATATTGAGGTAGCCGATCATAGAGCGGGAGCTGGGAAACGATAGGACGCCTCAAATTATCACCGTTATCTTCGTCATATTATTTGTTTCATAGCAATACGCTTGCTTAGCGAAACAAAGTAACAAAGTTTAAGAAATTAAAGCAACAATGAACTTAGCGTTATCATTCCTAAAGATTAAATGTTTTTGGGTATTCCGACAATATTAAAGTTTAATTTTCAATTATTTTAACTGTTTTACTATAAAATAACTTACATACAAATACACAAATCACGTCTTTATCCCTTACCGGGTAGACAGAGCCCAAGGTAACAAGACCGAAAGGCCACGCTTAGCATAATTGTGGGCGTATGTGGAAGTGGAAAGGAGAATCAAAATAGTGATGGGTTGCCAGCCGCATAGCCTAACACATGATTCCTAAGACTTACTTAACTTTCCTAGTTGTAATGTTCTTTATTGTTATTTTTGTTTCTTAATAGTTTGTATTTAAATAAATCATATTACTTACATACTTTTTTACTTTTGGACAATGCGTATTATTATTCTTAGACCGTACAAACTAGGCAACAGTTTTGTCAGATTAACACCGCCTCTAAATTTGAATTTTACGGCTGCGGCTCCCGGTCTAAACTAGCTTCTGGCTGAGATAAAATGCAACAGGCTACTTAATTAGGGTCTCGGCTTAAGGCCGGGGACTTAACCTATCATGCATTACTTACTTATCGAGGTCCTTGGTCTCTGGTCATAAACATTTTTGCACTGAATATTACCGGATTGAACCGGATTTTTCTAGATTATACTGAAACTGGAACGTGCTAATCAGAGCGTGCATCACACACGGCAAAATTAGTCATTGTTTTCTAGTAACAGGTTTCTTTTTATTTGAAATTACTTTTCAATTTTTTGTAGCAAAAATCATAAAAGCGATTTTCACTCAAAACGTCTCTAAGTTTTGAGGCAACACGTAATTAATTTTAGTAGCATAATAATTTATTATAGTCGAGGTAATCGCTAATATTATAAAAGCAAAAGTTACTCTGTCCGGTTAGGTCTGTAACCAATGAAATGAAACTGAATGTAATTTTTATGAAACTCGGTAAGTAGTTTTTCAAATGATAGATACTATGATGAATGATAGTTAAGAGCTGAAATGAATCAAGAATTTTACTTCTTGACTTATTTGATGGTACCGTTCATAAATAATGAAGATTATGAAGTGTTCATGCTTGATCTAATGTGAGGTAGAAATTTTGACAAAACATCGCACGCGGGCCTGTCTGAATCTTGTTAGCGGCGTCTGACACCCCATTACTGGGCAAATTTATTGCCACACCCCAACTGATAAGATACTAGAGGCTCCATAAAATACTATTTTACATACACACACACATACACAAATCACGTCTTTATCCCTTACGGGGTAGACAGAGCCTAAGGTAACAGACTACAGGCCACATTTAGCAAGATTGTGGGCATATAGGTGGAAAATGAAATCAAAATAGTGAGGGGTTGCTAGCCTCATCGCCTATAACATGGTTCCTATGATTTTCGCCTTTCCCTCGATGGGCTTTTACCATCTGCGCGGGTAGAGAAGCAATTGGTATGTTCTATGTTTTTTCTTTGCTCCCAGACCAGCATGGTACACACAGCGGCATACTATTTTAAGCTTTTATAATTTCTATGGCCATTGATTCTTTAGATTTTTTAGTCTCCTTTGCAAGTTCCAATATTTTAATATTTGAGTTTTCACAAAAAAGACTACATAATAAATTTTCTCAGAATTTAACTATTTTGGGTACTTCTTACTCAAAATCGTTTACCCTATCCATTCTCATACAAGAAAACATGAGTCCTTGATTTTACTATGGATTTTTTCTCCTACGTCGCGTTCCATACATATAAAAAAACGACGAACAGAGAGACATATTATCGCGAGTTCAAATTTTGGTTAAAAAAATCTATTTTTGATAACAAACTGAGGCGAACTCTAGTGCTGACACGGCACACCTCTAGCCGGAACCTCCCCGCGCCCCGCGCGGACGGCCGCCATTACGCTCTCGCACCGGCGCACGCTCATGCAGTGTTTAGTTTATAGTAACGATTTTAAATATAATACTTGATTGTTCTGTATCAGATGTTATTGGTGTAATAAAGATATATTATAATCAGTGTGTGTGTGTGTAATGAAGTGACCTTATTACCACAAAACTATTGTAGTTTTCACTATACCTATGGATCTTTTAAACTCAATCTTTGTCGGACCCTCGCTTAATGCTCCTCTCATTTAGGTACTCAAAGGTTAACTGGTAGAGATCCCTTATAGGGATAACTTCGCCTTTGTGCATATATCGAATGTCTTTTTTGTGATACGTCTCTGTTTCTTTATATTTGTACAATAAAGCATATATACTTACAAGCTTTTTTGCTGACTAAAATTGCATTATGTTTTCCTCGTCATTTTCGTACCTTTATATCAATATCTCTTAAAATACTTTTTGCTATCTCTCGCTATTATATTTTGCAAAGACATAATGTACTATTATAATAGCGGCTACAGACTCACGCCGAGAACCCCCGAGAACACCCGAGAAGCGTGAATGTGATCGCTTTTTCGCCGTCTCGTTCTCGCGCTCGCCTGTTCTCCGATCGGTGTCGGTATTTTTGCCCGCTTCAAAGGGTTGCTCGGGCGAGAAAAGAGAACGGTATCACATTCTTGTTCGGTCTCAGTGCGACCGTGGCATTGATACGGTACTGTCGTCCATTCCGGATAACGATCGAGAATGCTAATGAGAAGGTCGCATGAGTATAGATGCCTTCTCGGTTCTCGCGTAATTTCTCGGCAAGACTTCTCGGCGAGACTTCGCGCGTGAGTCTGTAGCCGCTATAAAACGTGCCAGTCGCTTCGCCTCAATCTTCCGCTTTTCCTTTACACTCGCGCCATCTATCGCCAGTAGTTTAGAACACGGGGCGTAATAGAATAAACTACGAGACAAACGACATGATTCATGGCTGAATGATCTTGATCTACGTACACAGCGTAACTCATTTAGATCAGCGGGAACGCTTTGTACTAGAGATTTATGTACAGGGCTGTTAAAAATGCTTTAACCACATAATTACCCCTTTATTCACTAACGCTCTAGGCTTCTGCTAACTTAGCAATCGTTTGTCCTTATCTGTGAAAGGTAAACGTCAAAGTGACAGATAAGGACAAACGATTGCTAGATTAGCAGAGGCCTACATAACGTTCCTTTATTTCCCGTGGCACTACTGAGTGCCACTACTGTCCAAAGATTTCTATTTCAAAATCAAGTTTAACATAGTCGAAGGAGCTCTGCTGCGGAGCTCCTGTTTCTGTGTATTTTTGGCCCCTCGGGCCTGCTGAAGATCTAACATAACCCAAACCTACCTCCCATTTATGAGATTTATTGTCAGTAATGCCAAATAGTAGTGCCATGGGTAATACACTCTATAAAATAGTAGGTACCCTGACTGACTGACTGACAGACAACGCGTAGCCTAAACTATTGGACCTAGGAACTTGGGGGTTAAAAAAAATTAACGATCCCAATTTAAAATACAATTTAAGCCGGGCAATTTAAGAATAAGCAAATAAAGATGTTATCATCTTTTATTACGTACCCTCATCTTTTGCGACCCTTTTTGAACAATTCTACTTTCTCAATAATACATGAAATAAAAAAGGTTAATGTTGACCAATCTGTAATAATTATAGTCCCTTTTATTCCGGCAAAAGAACGTTCAAGAATGCTATTTTATGTGACAACATTTATGTAAGAAAAGTACAAAAGAAAAAGGCATATGATTTGAAAATTATTAAAGAAATGTTATTTTTATGCATGGATTCGGGTGTATTTTTATAGTTCTTTCTCATATCTCCTTAATATTTTTCGCAACTACTCTACATTATATTTGACAACTGGCTTATTCTTGGAATAAGAAGAGTATATAGTAATAGTATCTATCTGTAGATAAATTACTTATATCTCTTTCCACGTATACGCCTACAATCATGCTAAACGTGGCCTTTAGGTCTTTTTACCTTAGGCTCTCTCTATCCCATAAGGGACACGTGATCTATCTAAGATCATTTATGTTGAAGTGCTAATGGGCAGGTCACATCGCTCGTAGAACAGACAACCATGTGGGAGAAAAATTCTCGAGTGGCGACCACGAACCGGAAGACGCAGTGTTGGCAGGCCTCCCACTAGGTGGACCAGACCGTGAAACGGGGAACCGGTGGATGCACGTGGCGAGTTGTCGTTCATTGTGGCGTTCTAAGGGGGAGGCCTTTGTTCAACAGTGGATGTTTTCTGGCTGATGATGATGATGATGATATGCGTGAATCTCACGATATTGACTATCTAATCCATGCCATTAAATAAAACATTACACAACTTTCGACAGCTAGGGCCCGATTTTTGAAAGCATGTCACTCGAAAGTGGTATAATTTCAGTTTCAGTTTATTTATTGACAGAACAATTATCATCCATGCTGGTCTGGGAGCAAAGAAAAAACATAGAATGTACCAGTTGCTTCTCTTCCCGCGCAGATGGTAAAAGCCCATCGAGGGATTGGGCGAAAATCTTAGGGATCATGACATGTTATAATTAGAGATTAAACGAACTTACCTGTAAGTGAAGTTCTATCCTAATTATACGAAGGCTTCGTCCGAAGAGATTAGCATAATAGACACATGTAGTAACGCGTAGCACACACCATTTCACACTATTTTGAGAATTTAAGATCATATATGGCACATCCCTTATTCTTTTTTTTTTTTTTTTTTTTTTTTTTTTTTTTTTTTTTTTTTTTTTTTTTTTTTTGGGGTAGATGGAAGTTATCCCTATGTTGACGCTCGCTCCTGACTTCATTTATTTTAGAGCCACCCTTATTCATATTTCACAATTTTGGGAATCACAGTGGAACTGTATGTAATGGGTGGGAGGGTTGCTAATCTCTTCGGACGAAGCCTTCGTATAATTAGGATAGAACTTCACTTACAGGTAAGTTCGTTTAATCTCTAATTATACTCGGCTTCGTCCTCAAGATTAGCATAATAGACACATGTAGACTTTTAGAGATAAAATTTGTGAAATATGATGTATCAGAAATTGAAAATTCTGTGATTTATTGTCCAAAATCCAATCTTTAATTATTGTACTTAATCAACCAGATACAGTAAATTATTTGCAATTAACTATTATAAAGTTGTGTTATTTCTCATAATTGACACTCCAAAACAATCATCAATGGGATCTGAATTAACTGGACGGTTGTAAAATTTCGCGAATGTTTGTGAGCTGGAGCTCCAACCTGCAGTTTTTCGAATATGGTCGATGCTGACTCCCAGCCTAAGTGCCGCAGACGTGGCGGCGTGCCGGGTGCTGTGCGCGGTGAACGATGACGTATCGATACCACTTAAACCAAGAGTATTTTTTATCCACCTACTTAAGGTCTGGGTGCCGACCGGTTTATGGGGTTTTCTACAACTTATAAATAAAGTTTCCGTTTTGTCCCGTATCGGCAGAGTTTTTTGAAGGTATGCGCTTAAAGTTCTTGCAGGGCAGATCTCTGGTTTCTCATTGAAGAAAGGTAAAAGCAATAGTGGTTGTGTCGATCCTATACGAGAAGTTTTAATAAGGTCCGGGATCCTAATTTTCATTGTTGAACCCTGAGTTTCGATATTACATATTTTTATAGATGCAAGCGTCTGCACCCTATGTGCTGTAATAAGAGCTAAGAGTGTAATTAACTTTTTTGAAATTTGTTCAAGGGTTAGGTTATCATTTGGATACCATTTTTCCAGAAAATCAAGAACAACAGATATATCCCAAGTTTCGTTGTACTTGGGAAGGGGAGGCCTGGAACGAAAGACTCCCTTAAAAAACCTCTTTAAATTGACATTATCTGAAGTTTTATGGCTTGTTATTAACGAGAGTGCTGACCTGTAAGAATTTAGGGTACCGTACTGAGCACCCTGATTAAATGCATCGGTTAAAAAACTAATGATATCGGGTATCGATGCGTCATATAAGTTCAGTTTATTTTCCTTACAATAAGCGAACCACCTTTTATAGCACCCTTCGTATTGTTTATACGAATTACTTGAAAGTGATGATAACATGATATTCATAGATGATGTTGGAATGCCTCTTCTTAACATTGCCTCGCAGACAATACTCCTGCCACCAGGGTAATCTTGGAGCGCATGTGTTGACGGCTGGAATTGGCAGACAGTATGAGGTTATTACTGGCTTTAAATACTAAGGGTTCTGATACTAGCAAACTTTTAAATAGTGGATACCATGGCTGTGTAGGCCATTTTGGTACTACCATTATTCCCTTGGCTTTGTCAAATATAATCTTCCGTAATGATTTAAGAATCATGGTGAACGGAGGAAAGGCGTAGAAATAAAAATCCGACCAGGAGACAGTAAAAGCATTCACGGCGTACGCATCCGGATCCCTATGCCAAGAAATGTATGTTGAGCATTTATTGTTGATTCGACTAGCAAAAATATCAATATTTGGAAATCCAAAAGTTTTTGTAAGCTTTTGGAATGCATAGTCAGCCAGTTCCCACTCAATGTCGGGATGCGTGCGCCTTGACTCTTGATCTGCTATAAAATTATCTGCTGAACGGATATATGAAGCGAATACATATAGCTTTCTAGCTTCACAAAACTGCCACAGTTGCTTTGTGACCTCTGTCAAATGAGGAAATTGAATGCCGCCCATGCGGTTTATATATGAAATCGCGGTAGTATTATCTATACGGAGGAGGATCTGAGCATTATACAGATTTTTAGCGAATATTTTAAGACCGAGAAATGCCGCGATAATTTCCAATAAATTTATATGTTTACTTCTTTCCTCATCTGTCCAAAGGCCACTAGCTCTCTGATCTCCACACGCTGTACCCCATCCTGTAGTTGAGGCATCCGAGAATATTTCGAGGTCGTAACTATCAGTTTTAATTTTACAATGACAATGTTCAATGTTTTTCTTCCACCAATCAAAATCGGATATCAGGTGATTCGGAATGGTCATAAAAACGTCGTAATTATGGTGCTGCTTTAAATTTAGAAATTTGCATCTCTCAAAGAGCTTTGTATATAGCCAGCCATATTCCACAGCTGGACAGGCTGACACCAGCAGGCCTACAAAACTAGCAAAATCCCTGATTTTACAGCGTTTTATTGTGGAAAAAAGTTCAACCTGGGCCTTGATTCTAGAAATCTTTTCGTGTGGTAACGTGACTTGAAAATGTTTCGTATCCAGTACATAACCTAAAAATTTGCATATCTTTGATGGTACAAGGACACTTTTTTCAAAATTTATGATAAAACCTAGAGAGGTCAGTAGGTCCTTAGTTTGATGTATGTTATCTTGGCACTGTCGAAAATCATTACCAATAAGCAGTATATCATCTAGATATATAGTAGATAGATATCCACTCGACCGGAGCAATTTTACAACTGGTTTCATAACCTTAGTAAACACGAATGGAGCTGTACTCAAACCGAACGGTAGGACGTTAAATTCGTATGTGTTGTCTTCAAATTGAAACCTGAGGAATTTTCTGTGATTTTTATGAACTTTAATAAGAAAGTAAGCGTCCTTTATATCTAAGGTGCCTAAATAGCAATCCTTGGAGACTAGTTTCAGAGCCGTACGTAAATCCTCTAATTTGAAGTGGGTCGTATCAATGAACTTATTTAAAGGTTTAAGGTTTAGAATGAATCGCATCTTTCCGTTCGGTTTGGGTATTAGAAATATGCTAGATATAAATTGGCTATCACATGGTTCACATTGTGAAATAGCTCCCTTGGATAATAGATCAAAAATCTCGTCCTGAAAATGGGCCCTTTCGGAGGTGGAATATTTACGTTTACAAGGTGGGGCTAATTGTGATACAGGCCGTGTAAAAGGAATTTCATATCCCTCAATATATGACAGTACCAAGGGGTCATTCGTGATCATTGACCACTGTTTATAAAATAGTGACAATCTACCAGCAGGTTTTACCGTATTTAGCGACGGTTGTAGGTCGACTTCGGCTGCGCACGTTGTGACGGCCTGTAGGAGTTCGTTGGCTGATTGCGTGTCGAGGTCGCCGCAGGCTCCCTCATCCGTGGAGGTCCCTGTTGCCTGCGCGCAGGACCTGGATTCTTCCAGTTTAAATTCCTGGGAACATTAGACGTACTTGGTGCTGGCTTTTTTGCAGGAATCCTTGGAGTGGCTAACTTTAGATCCGCTCCTGACCTATTTATGGCCTTCGCTGACTTCAATGTCTCCGCTAAACTTTCACCAAATAGAAATTTGTCTATTTTTGTATTCTGAAGCTGGTCTTTCACATCCTTCTTAACGGCGTTAAGCATAAGACCTCTTCTAGTTACGGTTTCCGTATACTGACAATCGCATAAGATTCGAACGCCATCCATTAAGGATCTGAGTAATACATTATTTTTCTCTTTGTTCGACAAGAGGAGTGTTATGGCTTCAGAAAAACAACTGATAGCCGAGGATAATTTCTTTTGTTTGCGTTCCAAGGCCATGTCACGTTTGACTATAGTCTCTGACACTGCCGCTTTCAATTCTGCATTAAGCTCCGGAGGGTCGATCAGCTTGCAATTATCGGGGGTCAAATACTTTTCTTTGAACTCCTTGCGTAACTCTGTACTTAAGCCAGATACAGCATAGTGCTCTAGACGAGCCGACAAGTCCTTTTGGATATCTTTACCGTACTTCTTTACAGTGTTTGGGTCAGTGCCAAGTATTTCTAATAAGTCAGCATCAAGGGTAACGTCGTCAGTAGCGCCGGTCGGCGTGTCGACGCTGGTCCCAGTTGCCTCAGTAAGGATTGGCGCGCCGACGCCGGTCGGCGCGGGGACGCCGGTCGGCGCGGGCACGCCGGTCGGCGCGGGCACGCCGGTCGGCGCGGGCTCGCCGGTCGGCGCGGGCACGCCGGTCGGCGCGGGGACGCCGGTCGGCGCGGTAACGTTGGTCTGCGCGGGGACGCAGGTCGGCGCGCTGACGCCGGTCGGCGCGGTGACGCCGGTCGGCGCGGTGACGCCGGTCGGCGCGGGGACGCCGGTCGGCGCGGGGACGCCTGGTTCCAGGTCCCAGTATCTACCAGAAGGCAACCTATCTGCAGCTTCTTCATCGGACAGAAACCACGCATCCAAGGCATTGGTGTCTGTAATCGAGACACAAGGTCTGAGATGTGTTATGTGTAACAAACACTACGGTGCAATTATGAATAACTGTGTAAGTGACAGTAGTACATACTGACCCCGATACTATGTTATTCCACACCTTACGGTGAATTGCTTGCAGTATAGTAAGTTTCAGATGTATTATGTGTTACAAACACTACAATGCAATTATGAATAGCTGTGTAAGTGACAGTAGTGTATACTGCCCCCAATACTATGTTATTCCACACCTTACGGTAAATTGCGTATCACAGTAGGTATAAGTAAAAACTCGTTTTTTAAGTGAAGGTAGTCCCATTGTACTACCAGCCACACTTTCTTGTATTCCCATTTGATTCTGTTAAATAACCCTGTTTGCTGAAATGAACATCAGTGAATAGCTGCCAAGGTTTACGTGGCACCTTAGGTAGGTGAGCAATTAATTGTAAAAATGTACACTAATTGTATTCAGTAACATATAGTATAGGTCGCCGTAGTGGTTAACAGCGATAAGAAAAAACCCTACCTTGTGCCTCCGATGTCCTTGCGTGGCTCTGGTCACTTCTTGATGAGTCACTCGAATTCTCACTACGATACGAACGATTAGTTTTGCCTAATCGCTTCTCTAGACGTTTTAACTTCCTTTTAATGTAATCATACTCTTTATCTATTTTACGTTTCGGCATAGTAACTCGAACTGTATTTGAAATAATTACCGTTATTTTATTTGCGAGCGCGTGTGAAACGGCGAAGCACTAAAAAGCGAATGAAGTCAGGAGCGAGCGTCAACATAGGGATAACTTCCATCTACCCCAAAAAAAAAAAAAAAAAAAAAAAAAAAAAAAAAAAAAAAAAAAAAAAAAAAAAAAAAAAAAAAAAAAAAAAAAAAAAAGAATAAGGGATGTGCCATATATGATCTTAAATTCTCAAAATAGTGTGAAATGGTGTGTGCTACGCGTTACTACATGTGTCTATTATGCTAATCTTGAGGACGAAGCCGAGTATAATAGGCGATGTGGCTAGCAACCCATCACTGTTTTGATTCCCTTTTCCATCCATACGCCCACAATCATGCTAAACGTGGTCTTTAGGTCTTGTCACCTTAGGCTCTGTCTACCCCGTAATGGATAAAGACGTGAATTATGTATGTATGTATGTATGTACAATTATCATTGTGTACGAATATTACATAATACAGATAATTAAATTAAAATTAAGAAAACATTAATAATTAGAATGTCAAATATAAAGGAAAAAAAAAACAAAAATAACACAGATTTACAAAATAATGGCATATAAATCTAATAATAATAAATTTAGTAGTCATTTTAACTTCAATAATTTTTATGCCATAAATTCGTCAACGCTGTAATAACACTTTTTTAACAAGAATCGCTTCAAGCTGTCTTTAAATTTGCACAAGCTAGTTATTGTTTTTAATTCCGTGGGTAACCTATTGAATAACCTAGTGGCCTGGTACTTTGCACTCTGTCGAACAACTCTCAAGCTGGGTCGAATAGCATTTGGT
This sequence comes from Pandemis corylana, assembly GCA_949127965.1. Taxonomy (NCBI): domain Eukaryota; kingdom Metazoa; phylum Arthropoda; class Insecta; order Lepidoptera; family Tortricidae; genus Pandemis; species Pandemis corylana. The sequence goes on along the minus strand of OX421851.1, from coordinate 15,905,402 downwards.
AATACCTATACACACACACACACAAATCACGTTTTCATCCCTTACGGGGTAGACAGAGCCTAAGGTAACAGGTACCTACAGGCCACATTTAGCAAGATTGCGGGTGTAAAGGTGAAAAAAGGAATCAAAATAGTAATGGGTTGCTAGTCTCATCGCCTATAACATGCTTCCTATTATAATCGCCCATTCCCTCGATGGGCTTTTACCATCTGCGCGGGTAGAGAAGCAACTGGTACATTCTATGTTTTTTCTTTGCTCCCAGACCAGCATGGAAGGAATACCTATAAATCTGTTTATATTCAAAAGTACAGCTCTAATCAAATTTTTGACGAGTTCACAAGGTTAATGAGAGCCGCAAGTATCTTCTCTAAGCTACTCGTATTTCGAATTCAGTACAATTTTTCACCACTTTCGAGTGGTGTTTTCACTCATGTGCTTTTAAAAATCGGACCCCTACAGTTGTTTAAAAACGGTATTCTCAACTCGCTATTGGATCGCCCACAAAGACTATCTGCAAAGTAAATTCGTTGTAAAATGTGCGGAATTGGATTTAGCGGGAATCGAACCCGGACCTCATTCAGTGCGAATAATAGAGTGCCTGTTGAGTTATTCCATTCCAATTGTGGGCCGGGAGCTGGTGCCTTATTTTTACGTCTTATTCAATTCCGAACCAAAGTTAGATCGGTCGCTGTCAGATCCAAACTGGGAGTGTCAAAAATGACAGCTAAAATTCTTTCGAAAGCAAAACAACGTACAAAAATTGGGGGTCGGGTTGGGGTGAATAATGTTTGTCTATTGTAACGCATTTAATAAGTAAAGTAAAGTTTTTTTCTTTTACAAAATAGTAATGTATTACAATATTAAGAAATCCAATAACGCCACAGTAGGCGCAGCCTGTATCTTGGCAACCAAGCGCAGTCGAGGGCATAAATCGATACAGCCATCATCTATCTTCTCTATAATATTATAATGAATCGCTGAATGTGTTGTTAAGCGCAAATCACGAGAACAGCTGAACCGATTTCGCTAATTCTGTTTGAAGAATATTTCTTGAAGTACAAGGATGGTTCTTATGGAGAGAGAGAGATACGGAGAGGGAGAGTTTTTTTTTAAATTGCAGTCTAAAAACAACACTTTTTTATACTCCCATACAAAACGATTCGTAACAATACTTAAAGTTTAAGTGTGGGTGGAGAGGTTCCGGGAAGGCAAAACAATTGAGTGAAGTTAGTATTCTTTTTTTTTCTTTTTTTATCTTACTAGCTGACCCGGCGTCCCGAATAGCAGAATAAGTATTAAAATAATAATAATTAAAGAATCGAATGTTAGGCGGTATGAAGTTCGCCGGGTCAGCTAGTGTCAATATGTGTCACTAACCTTGTTGTTTGTGGCACAAAGGTCTTGGCAACGAACATACTATTTATGCCCTTAGCTGTATACCCACGTGCACTTTTGTTGGGAATACATACAACCTTACACTCTGGCACCAACATCTCATCCTTTGACATCTGCGCTACATAATTGCCGAATTTTACAAACTAGGTAACGAACTCGCAAGTGGCGCCCATCTCATACGCAAACCAAATTTATTGGTGTACAAATTACTTTATAATCGCGGGAATAGGCGAAAATCTTAAGAATCATGTTACAGGCGACGCAGTTAACAACCCCTCACTATTTTGATTCCCCTTTCCACCTGCACGCCTACACTCATGCTTAACGTGGCCTTTAGGTCTTGTTACCTTAGACTCTGTCAACCCCGTAAGGTAACGTGATTTATGTATGTATGTAAAAATTACTCAATTTTTCGAGATATTATGACTCGTTTTAAGTTCTAACTCCTGGTCTAACATCAAGAGTACCATCAGGAGTACCTTAGAGCGGGCAGGACACAGAGAGCGTCAGAATCTGCATAGCGGGTGCGGCTTTTTAACACCCCAGCGGCGGAATAGGTACATTTTACAATTTGAATTATTTACAACACAGCTTGCCTCGACTACAGTTCACTGTGCAACTCTGGGCTAACTATTGACCTGGTTTAAGCAGGATTAAAGATAATACAACTGTTCAATTAACCAATTTAACGCAAATTGCGGGTTCACGATGGATGCAAGCCGCAATCGAGGCAACTGGAGGTCTATGGGGGAGGCCTAAGTCCAACAGTGGACGTCCTATGACTGATATGATGATGATTAACGCAAATTTAACGATTGTCATTTATTCCATTATACCGCAATTGTATGTTTTGTCTGTGTAAGGCAAATGTCAAAGTGACAGATGAAGACAAAAATTCAGCCTTATTAAAGCCGGGTACTCATCTACAAGCTGTAACGTGCAACGGTTACGGTTATAACTCGCAAATGAGTACTTGGCTTAAGATTTGACACGTGATTTAGCGTCTTATTCCTCCGAGGATTTAGCGCATATTGGCATCCTTGTCTCATGTGAGCTGGGAGCTAATTTAAACTGGCAAAATAAATAAAAAACTCGAACCTCCCTTCGATGGACTGAAAAGAGAAACATTATTTGCTCCAAATTTGAATGTCCCATAATATTAATGTAACCTGCCAGTACGGAATGTACCTCGGACTTAAATATTCTGTCTAGCATTCCATGGCGCATATTACAGGCTGGCACCATTCGATGAACAGAAAAGAAAAACATTACTTGTTCTAAATTTGAATGTCCCTTAATAATAATGTAACCGGCCAGTACGATATATCTCTCAGACGTAAATGTTCTGTCCAGCATTCCAAGACGCATACCACAGGCTGGCCGCACTGTTACGTGCGTAACTATAACTATGACAGTAGTAAGTGTTAGGCGACAGTATTAAAAGGGACAGTATTGCAATGGCCCAATCATTATTAGGATCTTGTACAGTCTATACCACTCAAACACGAAGGATATAAGGGATCTGCTTGTTATTTTATATTTGCACTACATTGTCAGTAACTTTGTTGGGGCATAAGTTTTTGTAACAAAAAACGTTTCAAACACGTTCGTGTAATCGCCTCTGTAAGCTACGGGCAATTTGGCAGCGCCTTCTAGCGACATCTATTGACAACAAACCATGCAATGTTGCAACCACAAAATTTCACTAAGCTGTGCTATAGTATCAGTTTTTGAAGTGTCAAAAGAGATGAGATTATTTTGTTGCCGTTAAGTGCCACTAGTGGCCCCGCTAATATGACGAGACGATAACTTCAACGTGTACGTGTCAATTTCTGTGTCTTAAATTTACACTCAGAGTCTTAAAGAAGCAATACAATACAATACAAATACTCTTTATTGAACACCACAAATCAGTACAAAACAATACAGAAACAAAGAACAATGTAGACAATAGGCGGTCTTATCACTATACTATTCCAACCTCAACCTTCTATTTCGTAGTTTTCAAAGCGAAGAAGCTGCTGCTTAACTGTTCAAACATTGACTGTGACACATTAGTGGTTAATCCAAGACTCGGCGGTAGCCGGTTGACCGCAAGATGACGCGGTGTCGGACATGGAACTAGTGCAATTACTGAACTCACCTCAAGTTACTGAAAAGCATAATGGAGCACTTAGTAACCACGCGATTGTAAGTTGACCTTTTTCATCCTTCATGGATTGCACTAGTAATGCAAAAAAGGAAAATAAAAAATATTCTGTCAAAATACTTGCCGCATGTATTGTATGGCACCCTGCGTTGTATATAGTCCGATACACATACTTTAAATTACCTATAACAATAATCATATTAAAAATAGGGTATTGGAACAATTTCAAAAATGATACTGCATACTCGTAAGCGAATTTACCTACACATACATATAATCACGTCTTTATCCCTTAAGGGCTAGACAGACTCTAAGGTAACAAAACGTTAAGACCACGTTTAGCACGATTAAGGGCGTGTTTACCTATATAATAGCTTTTTCTGCTCCTGTATTATTATCTCTGATTTATGTAATCATGAGCACCACTATAAGAACACTCATAATAGCTTTGAATAAGTCTATATTGTTTATGCCCTCTAAAAGCACTTGTTGGCTTATGTCGCTCTAAAAGTGCCCCATCGTTACTCTGCCAGCCATAGACTGCCAGACTTAGGTAAAGCTTTTACACAATCAACATTAAATTTACAAATTATTTCATTCACATGGTTTTTATAGAACTAAAACTTTCTGAACTAAAAGCAATATAGAAAGATTTCTCAATAACGTCACTGGCAAGTTGGTAAACGCCAAGAACGCAAGGCCATAAAAAAAAACGTTAATTAAAAACAAAGTTTACTATAAACAAACTTCCAATTTCGTGAAAAAATTAAAACGAAATTAAATCAACACCGGAAGAAATATCTGCGGCGGCACAGGAAGAGATGGAAATTGTGTTGCCTAGAAAAATCTCGGCAATGATAAAGCCTACGAGAATTCCATGGCGTGGAGACTGGAACACCGGACCTCTTCATTTTCGGAGAACGTATTACTTTCATTTATTAAGTACCTACAAAGTCGTAGAAAAAGTATTGTAAGCAACGTTGTATAAGTAACGTGACCATTTATTTATTTTGTCAGACCGGGACACACATCTGCGGAAATATATAGTAAAAAAAGTGTTTAGTGTTTTACAAGTATTTTATTATAGAAGATAGAATAACGCAAAATAATTAAAGCTTTAAACACAACATAGTTAAGTTGGCACGACTTACTAACTAAGCCCCCAGTAGTGGCGTGACTTCTAAGTCGTATTTTTGTGTTTGTCGACTGAACTATTTTTTTTTTAAATATCGGGTCTTGTTTTTAGATACGTGTACGTATAATTATAAACTATCGTTGGGTCTGGTTGCAAAACCGGGACGAAATTAGCTTCGCTGGGGACACCGGGACAGACTGCCTGAAACCGGGACTGTCCCGCCCAAACCGGGACGTATGGTCACGTTATGTATAAGCAAGTCAAAAAAAACTCGTGGCGTATTTTCTTACGAACCCACATCACTCACCTTTTTTGACCCCTCTAATACAACTGTTGCATAAAGTACTATTAAAGTGCTTATAATTAACTGAATAGCAACAGCAAGCAAATTAAATCCCTTTATTGTAACATCATGTAAGTGGCTCAATACGTACAATAACCCGGGACAAGCAGACCTCATACTCCATAGTTAAAAATCCGAAGTTCATATCGCGCCGTCTCGCTCTCACTGATACTCATTAATTCGAGAGTGGAAGGGACGGTATGATACGAAAATCGAATTTCGAATTTGGGAGTAGACGCCCCGAATAGTTCCCCCGGGGCACATTAAAATGCAAAAATGTATCCATACTTTAAACTGTCGTAGAATGAATCAGTCGAGCGTTTTTGCATTGTAAATAATTTTTCCGGTTTTTAAAAATACATTTGTTTTCCATTTATTTTACGTGTGAATACATGGTTATAAACCTGAAAAGATAAATAGCGTTTTTTGTTTCTTTTTTGTTGTGGAGTAGTGAGATGTAACAAAGGGAATGATAGCACTTCCACACTGCTGCTTTATCCATGGTACTTCCATGCTGGTCTGGGAGCAAAGAAATATCATAGAACGTACCAGTTGCTTGTCTTCCCGCGCAGATGGTAAAAGCCCATCGAGGAAATAGGCGAAAATATTAGGAATCATGTAGGCGATGTGGCTAGCAACCCATCACTATTTTGATTCCCCTTTCCACCAACACGCCCACAACCATGTTAAGCATGGCCTTTAGAGAGCCCAAGGTAACAAGACCTAAAGGCCACGTTTAGCATGATCGTGGGCGCATAGGTGGAAAGGGGAATCAAAATAGTGACGGGTTGCTGGCCGCAACGCCTATAACATGAGTCCTAAGATTTTTGCCCATTCCCTCGATGAGCTGTTACCATCTGCGCAGGAAGAGAAGCAACTGGTATATTCTAAGTTTTTTCTTTACACCCAGACCAGCATGGAAGAAACACATACTAACATAAAGACGTCACAAAGACATGGCGCGAGCTGGTGTGATTCACATTAATAAAATGCTTAAAGGCTTAGATAGATTAAAATTTCAGAGTTTGAGTCGATAATTCATAAAGAAATATTATATTTTATCTGATAATTTTCATACTGGGAATTAAGTACCTACCATCGGTTTGAGATAAAGACACAATATGAAGTAACTGCTGCTATGTAGTTTGGATTAAAAATTAAAATTACTAATTGCTATCAACTTTTTAGATAGAAAAAGTAATTGTAAATTTAATCCATGCCAACGATGAAGTCGCTAAGTGGTAAGCCCTAAACTCTACTCTAGAGATCCGGTGTTCGAATCCTGCTAGAAGCACCACTCATATGTATGTCATCATCAGTCATACAAATGTTTGTACCTGAATCATAGACGCTTTCAGTATTTCATTGTGTATTTTCCTGATTATATTGGGAAAGATTTAAGTTAAGGAGCGATCACACCGCTGCGTATACGCAGTGACGTGTCGCATTCGTCACGTTCTCTCGCCGTTTCTTCATACATTTTGTTGCGTAAACGCACCGTCAACGTCTTTTATTCGGGCGGACCTTTATTCATTAAGTTTCCATTGTAGTTAATTAATTGAATTTACTTTGGTATGTTAGGTAGTGGTTTGTTTGGGAAGGTAGGTACTGTCTTGAGTTGAGGTGTTGTCTGTTGATGAGTTGACGTCTATTTTTGTATGATTTTATAGAACAAAATGAGCGTATTGGTAGCGGTATGAAAAATCAAGTTAAGTTAAACAAAGAAGTACAAAAGAAGTGTTATATTCACAATTGCATCACTTATACAGTTTATAGACACTGTTACAAGGTAAAGAAGTTGTTAACACTTCGCGTCAAACAACAACACTGATTCGCTTAGTTGAGGATGTCGGGGAGGATGACGACGGGCGCAGGGATGACAACGGGCAGCTCGGGGGCGGGCAGCTCGATGGGGGTAGGCTCGATCACGATGGGGGCGGGCACGATGGCGACACCATCAATGGGGTTCTCGGCAACATCGATGGGCTCGGCGGCCTCGTCGACAACGACGACGGGGGCAATGTGCACGGGCTCCTCAACCACGATCACGGGGGTCGGGTTGATGGGCGCCTCAGGCACAACGGGAGCGGGCACGAGAGCGGGAGTCTCAGAAGCAGCCTGGTTGATGTTCAGGATGATCTGGACCAGAGGAGTGGCGCTGGCGGGAGCAGCCTCGACGGGAGCGGGCACGGGAGCGGGGTTCACGGGCGCAGGGTTGACGGGGGTGTCGACAACGATGGGGTGCTCGACGAAAGCGGGTCCAACGGAGATGGGGGCGTCGACAACGATGGGGTGCTCAACGAAAGCGGGTCCAACGGAGATGGGGTTCTCGACGAAAGCGGGTCCAACGGAGATGGGAGACTCGCCACCGACGATGGCGGGTCCGACGGAGATGGGGCTTTCCTCAACGAAGACGGGTCCAACGGCGATGGGGCTCTCAATGAAGGCGGGTCCAACGGCGATGGGGCTCTCAATGAAGGCGGGTCCAACGGCGATGGGGCTTTCAATGAAGGCAGGTCCGACAGAGACGGGGCTCTCGGGCTCAACGATGATGGGCGCGGGTCCGGCCACACCAGGGAAGACCAGGGCGCGGGTCGGGCCGGCGACGGCCACGGCGACAACGGAAGCGACGATCAGCAGGAATTTCATGGTTGCTGCGAAGAAAAAAGTCAATCAACAATGGAAAAGTTTTAAGATAGTTAAAATTTTTCAAATCACATCATCAGAGTGCTTATTAGACATTTCAGAAGGCACAATGTTAACTTATTTCCCTTTTTATTCTACCAGTTTTTTTTAAACTGTGTACCACAGTGAAAAGGAAGTTTTCCATTTTTCGTTAGCTAGGAAATTTATTGGTTTCATTTGAAGAACAGGGGGTTACCATGATGTCTTTATGCAATTCAATTCCGATTCTGTCAGATCCATACTAAACATGACAGCTAAAACCCGAAATGAGTTGGAATTGAATCGGATTCAGACGTCATGATAAGGCCCCTGTTGTTATGAACTATTGTTCTATGGAAACTTACCTGTCTGGTTTGATGTTTCAAACTATGCTTTCTCTGGCAAAGCATCCAGTTTTTATACAAAAACGTTATCTCGGTTTGTCAGTAGAAGCCAATAATCGGTAATCTTAATAATCATTGATCCAAGCCATAAATATGTTTGATGTTTAGCGTGTAGATAAAATAATGGTGGATTAAAGATTATCTTCCATCCTTATCCTTTCCTGAAAGATAGGTAACAATTAAATAACTGTCAGAATCAGTCACAATATTTATGTATTCTGGTGCAAGCTTTAGAACTGGGCAATAATAGTATACAATAAATATGAATTGTGTGGAAATACAATAAAGTTTATTACATTATTTAATGCCAAATCAATGACCATGTAAAAACACAAAATTTCCATACTGGTCTGGAAGCAAAGAGAATCAGAATGTACCAGTTGTGTGTTGAGTCTCCCGCGCAGGTGGTAAAAGTCTAGCAAACCTGCATTGCACAGGTGCTGCAAAGAGGGAACCCCATCCCGGGGTGGTAGTGGGGCGCCGCGGTGACACCGAGTGCTCCCGTAACGCCTCACATAGGGAATCCGTGAGGTTTTTAGTGGGTATGCCTGCCGTCGCGGGAGAGCCCGACATACCGCCGGTAAACCCGTACCGGGCGGATGCATAAGGCGTATTTTCCATACCATAAAAAAAACGGTAAAAGTCTATCAAGGAATGAGCGAAAATATTAGGAATCACGTTATAGGCGATGCAGCTCGCAACCCATCACTATTTTGGTTCCCCTTTCCACCTACACGCCCACAAGCACGTTAAGCGTGGCATTTAGGTCTTGTTACCTTAGGCTCGGTCTACTATGTAATTTATGTATGTAACAACAGAAAGCCTAACCTACTAACTGCGGATAAAACCCTTCCACCAAATAAAGTCTACGTACAAACTGATGGTGTTTTCTTCGTCCTGGGTAGAAGAAATTATCGATGGACTCTTATAAAACAAAAGAATCAGACCGGTTCTTAATAAGCGAGCCGCTTCGTAAGACAGCATGATTTTTGACAGAAGGCTCACAATCCGAATATGTGGCACCAAGCCAGTACATATCTCTTTGATCTGATGATGTAATTGATTTCTTCGACCGTGCTTTACCTATTGTGTTTCCAAAGCTGTCCTCTTTTTTCCGCCACTCGTCCCGATCGAGGGCATGCTCCTGCCACTCTACTTGATATGCGTCTTAAGTCATTCCGCCATCTTTTCGGTCTACCTAGTCTCACATGTCCATCGATTGTTTAAAAAATGGGCTTATTAAGAGAGTAGTGATGTCCCTTAGATTATGATTTCAAAGGTCTCCATTTTAAATTAACCCTTTAAATTGCATACCTACTTACTAGAACCTATTTGTACCTACTTCAAAAAAATACGCATACGGAACAAAGGGCAACAAATTAAATGATAAAAATTGCCTCAGAATTCGCGTTAGCTCGTTAATTGGTGCAATAAAGAAATGAGTTGCGATAAAAAGCAATAAAACGATTACTGATTTACAGACGGCTACTACATAATGTCGTAGAACGTGATCGATAAAGTATATTGTGACGTTGCTAGGGAAATATTTGTGGGACTAAATTACAAGAAAAGTAACTAATAATAAATGGGAATTAAAACAAATTAAACTAAAACGAATCTTAAAATAAAATAATTAAAAAAGGAGGGGCCCCCGTGGCATAGTTCCACGGACGCTGGCAGCATTCCCCCTTTGGATAGCGATACTAATACGCTGTCCAAGGAGGCTGCCAGCTCTGCGGTCACCCGTATCGTCTATTAGCCTCTTCGAAATATCTTTAACTAGCTTCTGCCCGCGACTTCGTCTGCGTAGAATTATACATAAAAACCTTCCTCTTGAATCACTCTATCTATTAAAAAAAAACCGCATCAAATCCGTTGCGTAGTTTTGAAGATATAAGCATACATAGGGATATAGGGACAGAGAAAGCGACTTTGTTTTATACTATGTAGTGAAGAGGCTAATAGCGCTAGGACCCCACGGACCAAGGGTCTCAACAAAGGGACAAAGTTATATTCGGTGCTGAGATCCCTATATTTATTTATCTTGCCTGATTCGGCCGCTTCTTATAAAAAGTTAATTTAGCCTTGGAAATATATTTATTTAATGTTCTTTTAGATATTTACATATTGAATCCCAGACCCACACCGCAGATTGAATCTAAACTAAATCCTAACATCTTATATACGTCACCTCATTCTTCAAACAGAATATTCGTCGTCTCTCATAATATCGTCCGTCACCTTCACACCCTCTTACGTTCCATTCCACATTTTTTTGAATATTAACCTTCTGGTTATAGTTAATTAAGTTTCTTGCCGCTCACATTAATAGTTAGGAATGGCTGAACGGTATTTTTTGATACGTTTTTTAAGGTGCTCCAATGCTGGTCTGGGAGCAAAGAAAAAACATAGAACGTACCAGTTGCTCTACCCGCGCAGATGGTAAAAGCCCATCGAGGGAATGGGCGAAAATAATAGGAATCATGTTATAGGCGACGAGGCTAGCAACCCATCACTATTTTGATTCCATTTTCCACCTGTAAGCCCACAATCTTGCTAAATGTGGCCTGCAGGTACCTTAGGCTCTGTCTACCCCGTAAGGGATAAAGACGTGATATGTGTATGTATGTATGTGTATGTTTTTTAAAAATTAGACCTTGCTAGATCGACTTCTCGCCCCCGAAAACCCCTGCAAACTAAATTTCAAGAAAATCGTTGGCTCTGTTTCCAGGATTCATATGCTGATATAAACATGCATAAATAACGTCTTTATCTCTTTCAGGGTAGACATAGCCTAAGGTAACAAGACCTAAAGGCCGAGTTTAGCATGATAGTGGGCATATAGTGATGAGTTGCTAGTCGCATAGCCTATAGCATGATCCTTGAAATTTTCGCCCATTTCCTTGGTGGGTTTTTCCCATTTGCGCGGGAAGAGAAGTGACACTGGTACATTCTGTGTTTTATCTTCGCTCCCAGACTAGCGTGGCAGCACTACATACTACTTCTAAAGGCATAAAGCGAATTTGATATGAGTATATAAAAGGCTGCAGGGTAATCCGCGGCTATAAGTTAGTTTAATGAAATATGGCGCCGCGGCCACGCTTCACGGTAATTACTTCACAGAGGGTAGAGTGAGTGTGTATAGACGCGGAATTAGGCAGAATCTTGCAGGTGGTGGGACTTTGTGCAAGGCCTAAGATCGGTGAATTAATATAATTAACCGTTTATTCGCTAATACTCTCACTATTAAGCCCTCTTACTATGAGAGGATGCTTGTGCACAACATTAGTACGTATACAAGCTGGATATAATGATAATACCTAATACATAAAATCTTGTAAAGATGTACCTTCGCTCTTTTGTGAAAATACTAGCGAGCGAACGAGACGAAGATAATTTAATGCAAAGGTGTGCAATTGCTTGTTTCTCGAAGGCGCCGGCTACGGGTCAGGACAGAGCCGCCATTTGCATTTAAAACAAAATGTGCATCTAAAAACCTTGGCTACAATATAAATAATTTATCTAGTCTACTTTTGTTATGTTTATCTGTAAAATGAAAGGAGTTTCCAAATCGCAGGTGGTTTAGGACCTTGCGCAAAGTCTGTCCGGATTCCAACCTCTATACATGCATATACGTCACGTCATCACGTCTTTATCCCTTACGGAGTAGACAAAGCCTAGCAAGTAAGTAATTGAGTAAAGTAACAAGAATCAAAAGCTCACGTTGCGTGATTGCGGGCGTATAGGTGGAAAGGGGAATTAAAATACCTCTGTACTATTTCATAAAATAAATATCTTGAGGGAACTGGCCTATTTTTGACCAACTTATAAACCAGCAGGATCACTATTCTGCTGTATTTTTTTATTTTTGCTACCCCACAATTCTGTCGTTTATTTGTAAACCAGTTAGATTTTTTTGTTTGACAGAATATGCTTAAATTTCTAAATGTCAGTGAAAATTAGAACACAGAAAAATCCGAAAAGTAAAGCTATAGCCGGGAATCGAACCCGGATCCTCGTCATACCGCGTGCTATACCCCTACACCACCCATAGCAGGTGGGTAGTCACCGAATTTTTCTACCTGTTACTAACTATCACGTGACCTTTTGTTACTATGCGAATTTTTGTCGCTAAGCGTCATCTGTTTGAATGATGTGTCTGTACGACACAATTACAAACTCCCATGGAACATCTACTGCTCACCAGGGACGAGAGAAGGCGCTGTTTTTCAAATGATAGGCACTACTATCAAATGAATCAAGAAATTTTATTTCTTGATTTTTATGTTTTACTTTTTAGAATATGCTTTCAGATTGGTCCCATGGAAATATTATAAAAAACGTTACGTTTCAGTAACTATAGTTTTATTTGGAGATGGTTTCGTTTCTATTAATTTTTAAACGTAACAAGAATGCGAATGTTCACATTTAGGTGGAGCACGTTTGCTTAATAAATGCCCATTCACCCATTTGAAGACAGTCAGATTATTCGGGAAAAGAACAGAAACTACAATTTAATTCTAAAATAATGGTCAGGAAGTTTACAACAGGGGTAACAGGGGCAATCTATGTTGAAGGTCAGGAGCACTGTCACCTTGTGCATGAATCTTGTACCTGGCTTTTTTAGGTATGTGTGTATGTGTCTATTTATATCTCTATTTATTATAAATGGGTGTTTCATGTATAATATATTATGTATTTCCAGTACTTAGTATATTAATATATAATTCTAAATTGACCACCTGCTCAGATCTGTTCTGTTCTCCAGTCCATTATGATTTCCTGGTAGAGATCGCTCTGTAGCGATAAGGCCGCCTATTGTTACCTTGTAATATTCTGTACACCTTTTTTCTGTTTTGGTTGTTATATGGCATGTGGTATTCAATAAAGAGTTATTGTATTGTATTGTGAAGCCAGCATAGCTAGCTAGAAGGAACATTGATGATGCTGTAACTTGTACCCTCTGGTATCATAATCTTTGGTCGTTGCGGTAAGTCGGCCGCAAATCGCGTGCAACTGAACGCGCGGGTGCTTTGGACTAATTCCGACTGCAGCGCTATGCGACAACGCACACACATTTCCATGCTAGGGCTTTGGTAGCACCCATTCATAGATGAATTAACGCAGAGTGGTAATTCGTAGATTCAGGCGTGAACTTGAAGCGTCCGAGTTGAAGGATTTTATAATTAGTAAAATGATTTTGTAAACGGTACAACAAGAATAATGTTTCAAATACTAGCAAGGTCAAAATCAAGTTTTTTCATACATTTTGTTGCGTCTTTTACACACCGGTGTGGTTGCACCTTTATTGTATGTATGTAGAATCCTTAATCGCTAAATTTAAATTTTTGAAATTCAAAATTATCAAACGGCACCTTTTAGATTTGACTGCGAAATGGCGCAATCACAATCGTTGCTACCTAAATCTGTTTTGTCTTTGTACATTGAGCACGAGAAGTCAAAAAGCTTGAGTTGAAGTATAACTTTGCATAATGCCCTCTCCAGTAGCGTTATGCTCTAAGTTTGGCAACTATTACTCGTTGCTGCAGTTTACTGCAAGTTTTCAACAGAACGCATCAATCAAAAGAAACTTTCTTTGGTAACATGTTGAAGTGCACACGATGTATTTTTATATGAAAAATTAACACAGATTTAGTAAAATAAAATTTCAACATGAAACTACCGTGAGACTTAATCATTATTATTATTATTTACGGAGTGACGTGATCAGTGTTGTGTGCTGCCCGACATTTGACAATAATAAAAATGACGATGAAAACGAGGGTAGTTGTGCGCCGCTGTCAGTTGCGTCGAACAGCCGCGGGAGCAGAGCGCTGGCGCGCAGTGTTCGTGTCGCTGCCGCCGGGGCGAGCGCTCTTGGAAAAAGGACTACGAAATAGTCCGAAACATGTCGAGCATCACTCGACTTTTTATACGTGAGTTATCCGTTTATGTGTAATAATGAAAATAAAATTTATTCGTATTTTTTTCACTATGATGAAATGCTGCTTTAATTTCTATCTGTATGCCCACTAAAGCACGTCATATCCGCCATTTTGAATTTTTAGGATTTTTGTAATCGGGTACAAAAATATACTTAATTAGCCTTCCGTTCGCAGCTTCGCCCGCGATAAATTAATTTTCCCGTAGGAATAGGTATTTTCCCGCGGTAAAAAGTAGCCTATGTCACTCAGTGATAATGTAGCTTTCTAACGGCAAAAGAATTTTTAAAATCGGTCCAGTAGTTTCGGAGCCTATTCAATGCAAACAAACAAACAAACAATCAAATTTTTCCTCTTTATAATATTAGTATAGATTAGTATATATTAGTATAGATAATAAAATTGCTGGTGTGTCTTGCTATCAGGTGTTCTGCTAGTTTGTCTTTCTTGTCCTATAATAATAGTTGGAGCAATAAACGCGATTGCCCCATAAAGCAGCGACGACACAAGTTTTAAAGTAAACGTGGCAACGTGGCAATACGAGCACATGTGCCACGGCAATATTGCCCGAACTACTAAGTGGTAAGAGCCCAAGTTCGCCGACTAGCCTATCCTGTGTAGTATGAGATCCAACCGCGATAAAGTGCAGCATGTTCAAGCAACGGGATTTTTAGATACAACAATACAATACAATACAAATACTCTTTATTGAACACCACAAATCAGTACAAAAACAATACATACCTCTATAAATTACGTCTTTATCCCTTACGGGGTAGACAGAGCCTAAGGTAACAAAACCTTAAGGTGACGTTTAGCATGATTAAGGGCGTATAGCTGGAAAGGGAAATCAAAATAGTGATGGGTTGCTAGCCGCATCGCCTATAACTTGATTCCTAAGACTTTCGCCCTTTTCTATAAATGTCAAATTTTTTAATCCAAAATAAATGTAGTTTCTATTTGTCGCAATTATATGGATAGAACCTTCTTTAAATTGACTTAGACGAGTTTCTCTTTCATCAGTTTTCTACTTGTGCGTCATCATAATTTTGACCAAGAGGCAAGTAAGACAGAGGCAATACAAGTATAGTATAAAGAGATAGATTTAAATAAAATAAACCTTAACAACAGCTTCAATAACACAACGCGCTCCTAACCTACACACCTAAGTCCAAGAATTGCGGCTAATTTCGCAAAGCACAGTTTTCGACTTCGGAAGAAATCTTGTGAGCCGGAGATTTCGAGAAAATCACACTCTTCTAGAATATCCTAGGACTTAACTGGTGGTCAATGCCAGGTTTTATTATAAAACCCCTGTGAAATATAGAGGGTGTTATAACTTTTACGTGGATATTTGTGTCTGTGTGGTACACTGCTGAACAAATGAAACGATTCAGACGCGATCCAGTTTAGAGGGAGGCTAGTTTATCCGTGATGGTTTTAAGTTGAGATTTTTTTATAGGTTCCGTGGTTATTGAGATATCAAACTTTATATATAAACTAGCTTCTGCACGCGACTTCGTCCGCGTAGAATTAGATTGAAGAACTTATGTTGATAGTTATATTCTGCAATGATTGTATACGTTGCGACTCTAAGCAGCTACGACCTTTGACATTGTTAGCGACTGGCTGCGGATCTATACTGAACCTTTTTTATAGTTTTATTTTTGATATCTTGTCTTGTCAAATGGTCTTGTTTGTGTCACTTGTTGCGTACGGTCGCTAAAGCCTGTGTAAAACTTAATTATATTTATTGCTACAAAATACCGTGTTTCCATCATCACCATTAATCTTAACGTCCTACAGTCCACCGCTCCATAACATTTTTGGTCCATTCTCACCGTAAAAATAACATCCAGCGAAAACTATCTGTCATATTTTTTTCACACGTAAGTTCATTGCAGTTTTCATTTCGTGTAGAATACATTATTTACATTAGTTACATACGTATTCACTATGGTCGAAACACGGAGTAAGACAAAGACGGATCTCGCAACTACGGAAACCGAGCGGGTGCAGCGCGATCGCCGCGAGCGGTCACCGCGCGGCACCCGGCCGATTTCAACCACAACCGACGTCGGTGCTTCGGCATTGCCTGTTAGAATGAGCATACCAACAGTGGGCAACGCCCCTGGTAGCGCAGCACAACCTTGCCTCGCCGCCGATCGCCTAAATGCTCCTTCTAGCTCACGCAACGACGGAAATAAACAAGTACCAACCGCTTCTAGTGTCCACAGTGAGCAATTTCGCAGCGAGCGCACCCATTCATCGCGTTCGTCGGCGACCGTCCGTGCTCAGAAATTGGCGTTAGAAGCAGACGCGATGCGGCGCCAGGTAGAGCGTGAGCGCGAACTCGCGCGACTACAGGCGGACCGCGAGCGTCAACAAGCAGAGCGAGAGTTCGAACTCGCACGGCAACAAGTCGTGCTCGAACGCCAGCAAGCAGAGCGCGAGCGCGAGCTTGCCCGCATGGAGTCTGAGGCGGAGCAAACGGAGCTTCAAGCAAAACTCGCCGCTTTGGAAGCATCAGATAAGTCAGCTCACAGTCGTAGTTCGTACTTTTCCGATCGCAACGTAGAGAAGCGCACCTCCACATGGGTTTCAGATCAAAATGCCAACGTGACCACGGCAGCCCAAGTAGACATTCCTGGTATAGCGCCGACCGTCACCTTGAATAATCCTCAAGGACTCTATTCACGGCCGGCCGCCCCTGCCAACACTGTATCGTTCTACATGCCCGATGTCAACCGTGCAAACCACTGTAAACCCACGCTTTCGAGTAGCCTTCCTACTAATAAATACGACACCATGACACAACAGATTTCTGACCGTTCTTCCGCCGACCCTATAACAAAACTGTCTCAAGCTATTAACGCTCTTTCCAACAGGCCAAAGAAAGCCGAACTTGTCACATTTTCGGGTGAAGTCAGTCAATGGATGGCGTTCAAAAGTAGCTACGAGAGAACTAAATCTATTTTCTCTCCTTCAGAGAATTTAGACCGCTTGAACAACGCAGTCCGCGGTCAAGCGTACCAGTCCGTCGCGTCGCTCATGTGGACCTCCGGCGACCCCGACGACATCGTCAAGGCCTTGGAGCAGACTTACGCTCGACCGGAACTCCTCGTGGCCCGTGAAGTCACTGAGCTGCGCAACAGTCCTAAGCTAAGTTGTCCTCAGGATTTAAATGGCCTAGCCAATAAATTGCGTAATTTCGTAACGACTCTCAAGTTACTTAATCAACACGAGTACCTGTCTTCCCCGGAGCTTTTCCGGTGCATTTTGATTAAGCTGAGCGAGCATACCAGAGCCCGCTTTACGGATTTCGCCTCGATTCAAGGACCAGAGGAACAACACATAACAAAACTTGAATTACTGTCACAATTCCTCTTGGTCGAGGCAGATAAACAGCTAAAATATAACTTCGTTATTGACAGCACCATTAAGGCGCCACCGATGCACTCGAATTTACCTCGAACAAATAATTTCAAATTTCAATTAAAAAAGGAATCGGTACATGCTACGGTATCCAACGGCAAAACATCTGAGTGTTGTATGTTTTGTAATCAAGGGCCTCATGACATAAAGGCCTGTAAACGTTTTTTAGAGCTTTCCATTGACGATAGATGGCGTTGGGTTAGGGAATCGAAAATCTGTTACCGGTGCATTAAGGCCAACCCGCACACATGGAACAACTGCCGAGCGAAACGTTGTGGAGTTAACGGATGTTTGAGACGTCACAATGCACTTCTCCACGGCACTGAAACTGCCGGCACCAATGCTAGAGCGACATCAAGCGCACAATGTAACACGACTGAAACGCCCTCTGTCGGCTCAACTAGTTCCGTCGACACTAACAATGTTGGCACCACAACCAAACACCCTGACAAAATCGCGAATACTTCTGATCGTTTAATTAACGCTACAGGATCCTTACCGTCGACCTCACGCCCCCGTGGCCTGCTGAAGGTAGTCCCAATCGTGCTCGAGGGTCCCGACGGCGACTTCGAAACGACAGCCCTTCTCGACGAGGGTAGCACGGCGACACTGATTGACGGCGAGGTAGCGGCACGCATTGGCGCGAAGCCCACCTGTCAGGAGCGACTTCGCATCGAAGGTGTTAGCGGTATGAGCAAGGAACTTGACGTGAGTTATGTTGATTTCCATATTCGCGGTCGTGGCCATGCCGATCGTTATCTAATCAAACACGCACGGGCTATTAAGCCCCTAGGACTTCGAGCGCAAAATCCTGATACGATTAATCTCTCGGACTATAGTCATCTATCTGGTTTGACTAACGAGCTTTCATATTGTACCAACATTTCTCCTACCGTCCTTATTGGCGCGCCAGACTGGCATTTATCTTTGAGTCGCGAAGTTCGTAGCGGAAATAAGAACGAACCCGTCGCCTCTAGAACCTTGTTAGGTTGGGTTCTCCATGGTGCACTTTCGGTCTCGTCCAAGCCACTCGAGTTTATAAATCACGCTTCAGATGACTTGGACAGTCTTATAAAAAGTCAATATGACATAGATTCACTAGGCATAACAAAGAACGTACTGCGCCCTAACATTGATGATCAACGAGCGATAGACATCATCGAAACGTCAGCCCATCGACTCCAGGACGGTAGATTTGAGGTCGGCTTACCGTGGAAAAAAGATTTACCTAAAATCATACCAGATAGTTACCCACAAGCCTTATCTCGTTTCAAAGCTCTCGAACGTCAAATGGCCAAAGACTCTGCGTTCGCCGAAGCCTATCATCGTTTTATTGCCGATATTATCAGCAAGGGTTATGCCGAAGAGTGTGACCCGGAGACGTTTCACAAACCGTCTTCGTCGAACGTTCCCCGTGTAGGTCAAGATAGTGGCATTTTTTGGTACTTACCCACGTTTGGCGTCTTTCACCCTCAGAAAAAGAAGCTTAGGGTAGTCCATGACGCAGCCGCTGCGACGAAAGGCGTAAGCCTCAACAGCTTGCTCCTACAAGGCCCCGACTTACTGTGTTCTCTTCTAAACATGCTTTTTCGCTTTAGAGAGGGTGCCGTAGCACTTAACGCTGACATTAAAGAAATGTTCCCTCAAGTTAAAATCGCCCCGAAAGACAGAGATGCCCAACGGTTTCTATGGCGCAACATGGATGGCAACATCGTAGAATACCGCATGGCATCGATGATCTTCGGTGCAGTGTCCAGTCCATTCATGGCGCTTTTCTTAAAGAATAAAAACGCAACTCAATTCGCGGACAGCTTTCCTGCCGCTTGTCAGGCGATACAGGAAGACCATTATATGGATGACTATTTAGGTAGTCACTCCAACGTCGCAGACGCCGCGCAGCTAGCCACCGACATAATTACGGTACATAAAAAGTGTTGTTTTGAAATGAGGGCATGGACTTCAAACGTTCCAGAAGTACTCGCAGGTATTCCGAAAGAACTCAGAAGTGATACCAATTCTGACGTATACCTACCACCAAACAACGAGGTAGGTGTATTAGGTGTCAAATGGAACCCCTCCAATGACACGCTTAGCTTTCGAGGCAGTCCTCAGACGCCCACGAACAACATTTTGAGTAAACGCAGTCTACTGTCTAGCGTCATGAAAGTCTATGACCCACTTGGGTTGGTAATGCCCATCGTCATCTGGGGTCGCATACTAATCCAAAGATTATGGCGGGAAGGCATTGACTGGGACTCACCAATGCCGGACAAATATGTTGCAGAGTGTCAAGAGTGGTTTGCCCAACTGAAAAGTACCATCAGCATAAAAATTCCGCGTTGGTATATGAACAAACCCGACCCTACCGACACACAATTACATTTATTTTCCGACGGTGGAGAACAAGGCTATGCCTGTGTAGCTTATTGGCGATTCACCTATGCTGATGGTTCGGTGTCAATAGTTCTCATAGGTAGCAAAGCACGCGTCGCACCTCTAAAACCGCTTTCCATCCCGAGGTTAGAGCTACAAGCGGCTCTTATTGCTACACGGCTAGCACAAACTATATTACACGCCCATCGTCTAAAACCCTCTTCAGTCACGTTTTGGACCGATTCGACCACTGTTCTTAAGTGGATTCGGACGGATGCTCGCTCTTTCAAACCCTTTGTAGCCCATAGGTTGGGAGAGATTTTGGACACCACTAATCCTTCCAATTGGAGGTGGATCTCTACGTCTTTCAACGTTGCTGACGATGCAACTAAACCTAAAAAATTGAATTTGTACCCCTCTCATAGGTGGTTTACTGGCCCATCATTTCTTTTAGAGTCACCCAGTAGTTGGCCAACCGAACTGAATACTGACCTTGTCGAAATTTCAAATGATATCGAACTAAAATCGGAACTTGTGGGACTGTTAGTAGATACCGCGTTTCCTGATCCCCCTGTACCAAATTCTTCCCGTTTTAGCTCGTGGCTACGATTAATACGCGCCACCGCCCGTGTAATCCAGGGTGCTCGACTGTTCAGATCTAAAATCTCTCGGCCAAGTAGTTCCAAATTATTTACCGCTAATGGCACCACATCACCCTCGCTCCTGTATGCATCTGATATTGTACTAGCGGAGCTATTATTATTGAAACGGGCACAAATAGACAGCTTTCTTCCCGAGATAAAAGCTTTACAAGCCAAACAGTCTGTGAGCAAGAACAGTCGCATTGCAAAACTCGCACCAGTACTCGATGAAGAATCCATACTCAGACTAAACTCGCGCATTAAGTCAGCCCCAGGAGTGAGTGAAGACGTTAAGTCACCAATGATCCTAGATGGCCGCCATTACACCGTACGACTTCTAATCCTGCATCATCATATCCAGTCAGCACATTGCTTCAACGAACTTGTTCTTAACGAACTTCGACAAACGTATTGGATATTGAGAGCCCGGAGTACCATCCGGAGCGTGGCCCACGTTTGCTTACAATGCCGGAGATGGAAAGTCAAATCCAACCAACCACAGACTGGAGACTTACCGCCAGAAAGACTCGACCACCATAAAAGGCCATTCACACATACAGGCCTCGATTATTTCGGACCAATAACCATTACAGTACGCCGAAGCAATGAGAAGCGTTATGTTGCCCTGTACACGTGTCTAGTAACGAGAGCCATACACCTCGAATTGGTCGCCTCTCTTTCATCAGACGCCGCCATTATGAGTCTGAGGCGTTTCATTGCTCGTCGAGGCTCACCATCAACTATCTTCTCCGACAACGGCACTAACTTTGTCGGCGCTGCCAGAGAGCTGCGATCGCTGCATCACGAATCCGTCCAAGAGTTTGCCACCAGCCACAAGATTCAATGGCGTTTTATTCCACCTGCCTCTCCTTTTATGGGTGGTGCATGGGAGAGACTTGTACGGTCAGTGAAGACAGCCCTGAGAGCCTGTCTAAATAACAGAGCCATTAAAGAGGATGTCCTAATGACGCTTCTTCTAGAAGCAGAATCCATCGTCAACGCGAGACCGCTCACCTACATCGCATCATCACCTGATACTCCCGAGGCATTAACTCCGTTTCATTTTATCCTGGGTACATCATCAGTAGCACCGTGGACGTCATCTCTTACAGACAGTGACTTAATGCGCAGGTGCGACTGGAGGAGGACCCTGCGACTCGCCGATCACTTCTGGTCAAGATGGCTGCAAGAATACTTGCCTACTCTGCGACCAAGAGGTCTACCTGGCAGTGAAACAATGTTAAGTGAGGGTGATGTAGTACTCATTGCCGATCCTACTTTACCTCGGGGTCTTTGGCCTCTAGGTAGAGTTATAAAGACGTTTATAGGACCTGACGGGAAGGTTCGCGTAGCGGACGTTCAAACGAAGGGCGGCACGCTGCGTCGACCGGCCCGGAAGCTTATCCTGCTAGAACCGGAGCCCCAGCCAGTCGCCACCAGAAGTTAGTGTACCACTAGGGGTCCGGTATGTTAGCGACTGGCTGCGGATCTATACTGAACCTTTTTTATAGTTTTATTTTTGATATCTTGTCTTGTCAAATGGTCTTGTTTGTGTCACTTGTTGCGTACGGTCGCTAAAGCCTGTGTAAAACTTAATTATATTTATTGCTACAAAATACCGTGTTTCCATCATCACCATTAATCTTAACGTCCTACAGTCCACCGCTCCATAACAGACATGTTTACCACTATCGCTATGTGACATATTTCAATTTGTTTTCGTCGTTGTCAACAAAAACGACGATTGGCGCTTTCGCATTTTTGTGTGACGAGTGTCAAATTTGCCTTTTTCCAGCACAAACTTAACTATTCTGAATATAAGCTAAAGTTGGTGTCATTTTTGTGATTTGCCCAGGGACCTGCAGTAATGAGGTGACTGTGACCCAACACAGCCGGGCGTCTCATTTATATTTCAAAATATGGCGGATATTCTAGAGATCAGGGAGCCATTTTTAATTTCCATGCTAGTCTGGGAGCAAAGAAAAAACTTAGAATGTACCAGCTGCTTCTCCTTCCGCGCAGATGGTAAAAGCCTCGAGGGAATGGGCGAAAATCTTAGGAATCATGTTATAGGCGATGCGGCTAGCAAGCCATCACTATTTTAATTTCCTTTTCCACCTATATACGCCCATAATCATGCTAAACGTGGCCTTTAGGTCTTGTTACCTTAGGCTCTGAAATGAAATGAAATGAAATGAATGAATGAAATGAAATGAAATGATTTTATTCCAGACTTGCATCCTAATAGAATTTACAAAATAAAAGCTATGTCTACCCCGTAAGCGATAAAGACGTGATTTATGTACGTATGTGTGTATGTATGGCGGATAATCTAGAAATCAGGGAGCCTGAGCCTAAATCCTATCTTTGCAAATACCCCTACTTAAAATTCTGTGTATTGCTATTAAACTTGTGTACCCATGACTATTTTGATTCTCCTTTCCACCTACATCAAACATGCACCAAATTAAAGTCGCACAAAGAGCTATGGAGCGAGCTATGTTGGGCATCTCACTTCTTGGCGACATCGCCAATTCCTAAATTTGGAAACTGACAAGAGTTGTGGTGGCCAAGATTAGGTCGAAGGTCAGTGGGCAGACCACCACCCCGTTGGTCAGATGACATCTGTCATTCGGCTGGAAAACTGTGGATGAGACCGGCACAGGGCCGGGGAAAGTGGCGTGAAAATGAAGAGGCCTTTACTCAGCAGTGGACGGATGTGGGCTGATTAGATAGATAGAATTTTTGACCATCAGAAGTGACGAGGAAAGATGTTGCATTGTAAACACAAAATCCTTATTGGAAATGGCCTAGATAAATCCAAGGAACGTATCAAACTAGCAATTTGAAACAAGTTCAACAGAATAATTGAGATCCAATCCAACGGGCGAATTATTGAACACCCTGTACGTTTGCACGGCTAACGGGGAGAATAGTTCTGTTAAGGAGCAGCTAGTCGGAGTATCCTGAAGTTTTTGATACGAGAAACATTTTGAACAAGCTCGATTTTACCTCTCATACATACATACACAAATCACGTCTTTATCCCTTACGGGGTAGACAGAGCCTAAGGTAACAGGTACCTGCAGGCCACATTTAGCAAGATTGTGGGCGTATAGGTGGAAAATGGAATCAAAATAGTGATGGGTTGCTAGCCTCATCGCCTATAACATGATTCCTATTTTCGCCCATTCCCTCGATGGGCTTTTACCATCTGCGCGGGTAGAGAAGCAACTGGTACATTCTATGTTTTTCCTTTGCTCCCAGACCAGCATGGAAGATTACCTCTCAACTAGTTCAAAATACATAGTTACATGTACAGTCAAGTGTAATAATATGTATCTAGACAAAGTTTCAAAAATAAGTACCGTACGCTCTTACGCCAGCGTAATAAGGTTGTGGGACATATTTTTGAGAAGTTCCTATCGATACTTATTTTTGCACTTGACCGTACATACAGTTTGACAACAAATATAATGCGCATCGGCAGTATTCGTTTGCGCAGAGCAGCGCAGACCAGTTTCCGATGGTAGCCGAACGTGTAAATAATCTATATTGAACTTTATTTGCAAGCGCAACTGGCAGAGTATTGCTTGCTTTGCATTCTTAGCTCTGTCCCGCTTACACGATTTTGCCATTGTTGGTACGAAATCGATCGACCAATATCAGCGCCAGAGTTTCCCGCGCTACTAAAATTGGTCTACTGCGCAGGTACATCGTGGAGCATTATTTTTGCTGTCAAACTGTAATAATATCTTGTTGGGGCGTTAGTGGCTTCAGGGTCTTTTCAATGAGCTTTTTTTAATTATAATGTTTAAAATTATTTTATTAAAATAGAAATATTAATTTGGACAGAGTTACGTGAGTACTTTAATACAAGGCCGGTAATAGAGACGACAGACAGCCGCTCTGGCTTTAAATCCTACTTTTATACAAATCAACAGCACCCCGGTGGGCAAAAGTGAAACTAAATTAGTTCCGTAAACCGCCGCGAGAGGTCGCTAGTTCATGATGCGTCGACATAATAATATCTAATACCTTTAAACGAGCAAATCTTGTATATATATATAAGTAAGTAAGCAAGTAAATGCTTTATTATACAAATAGGTATAAAGAAACAGATACAATTCACAAAAAAATAAAAATAAAATTAATTTGTGCACAATCAATATCAATATATCATATCAATAATCTTAACCCATCACTATTTTGATTCCCCTTTCCACCTATACGCCCACAATCATGCTAAACGCAGCCTTTAGGTCTTGTTTTCTTAAGCTCCGTCTACCCCGTAAGGGATAAAGACGTGATTTATGTATGTATGTATGTATGTAGGTATAAATCTTAATCTCGGAAACAGCTCCAATGATTTTCATGAAGTTTTGCATCCAGGGTATACGGGGTAAACAGAGTCTGGGGTAACAAGCCTAGAAGGCTAGGTTGTGAGCGTATAGGTTCAAAATTCGGGACCTTAATACCAAAGTCCCTTGAAATTACATACAAAAAATCATTTCAATTAATTGTTATTACAAAACAAAATGTCAAACTTAACCTAAAACCTAATCTAGACAGTTTAATTACATAAACATAAATTTACAAAAAGTAATCTGCAACCATGTTTTATCAAAATTACTTTACTCGAAATTCTTTAGTACAATTTTGTTATTATTATTACTTACTCACTTTTTACTTACTTTTACTTACGCAGTGTATCAAAATTATCGAGATATAAATACAATATTTTTAATTTACTACCGTGATCTACGGTCTACGTCTTGTTAGTGAGTAGTTATAGAAAATTACTCTTAAATAACAACAATACAATACAATACAGAAACAAAGAACAAGGTAGACAATAGGCGGTGTTAACGTACCTGTTTATAACGTAAACATTGCTTGCTAAAATTTTACCCTTTCCTGCTCCTCTTCAGCTGTTTCATAATTATAATTATGTAACATACGACTGCTACACAGAGAATTTAATTAATTCTTCAACTTTTGCTAAATTAAACGAAGTGGGTGTTTAAAATTTACCTTAATTTATGTTCAGGCAACAAGGCTAAGTCAACTGTTAACATATACGATTTTTCAAGAGTTTTAATGGGACCGAAACTGTATAAACATGAGTTTAAAAGTTGCCATTATAAAGAAGTGCTTCACTAGTGGTTGTTAACACAACAAATTAAAAACCGCAGAAAAAAACACGTGTCTTGAAACAGGGTTTTATTTTTAGTTATTAGCGTCTGCCCGCTACTTGGTCTGCGTAGAATTATACAAACAAACCTTCCTCTTGAATCACTTTATCTATTAAAAAAGCCGCAACAAAATCCGTTGCGTAGTTTTAATGATCTAAGCATACATAGGGACAGACAGAAAGCGACTTTGTTTAATACAATGTAGTGATGATTATAATTATTATTTGTTGTCACAGCAACCATACATACGACACATACTTTAGTCACATGAAACTGTTTGTAAATGTGTGAAAATTTCTAGTGTATTATGGCTCGAAGGATATATTTCTGTGATAGATGCTCGAAAAAACATCGAAGCCTCAAAATAACTAAGGAAAATGATGTACTCAATAGAATCAAGAATTTTTATTTCTTGATTTTTATGTTTCCTTTTACGGTTTTACCGTTAGAAATTAAATTTCTATGTGTTCTAATTTTCAGTGACATTTTGAAAATGATGTGTCAGGAAGACGAAAATTTTACTTCAGAAATAGGTATGTACAGTCAAGTGTAATAATATGTATCTAGACAAAGTTTCAAAAATAAGTACCATGCGCTCTTACGCCAGCGTAATAAGGTCGTGGGACATATTTTTGAGAAGTTCCTATCGATACTTATTTTTGCACTTGACCGTACCTACTATAAAGCTTTTACCCAGTTCAAGCTCTCTTACAAAGTTCATTACAGCCATTACTTACTCTGACAGTAAACACTAATAAACAAAACATGTCGTCCGTTACATAAATCTGTGTAACGATAAATCGTCGCACCCTTAACAAAATGGCCGCCAATTGATTTCTAAATTCAAATATTAGCTCGCACAATGCTCAGCGAAGTTGTCCGTATAGACAGACTATAAATCAGAGGCAACATCACTGCACCTGGGTACTTGTGCTATTACTTATTCCGTGTTTTGGATAGATCGTTGCCTCTGATAATGAGATAGCCTGCATTTGAATAAGGAAAGACAGTGGTCGCTTTTAGAACGTACCGGTTGCATCTGTTCCGGCGCAGATGGTATAAGCCCACCGAGGGAATGAGTGAAAATCTTATGAATTATGTTATAGGCGATGCCGCTAGCAAACCATCACTATTTTGATTCCCTTTTCCAAGCTCCATAGATAAAGGCGTGATTTACGTATGTATGTACCTATGTATGTATTGATCGCTTTTGTATTTAGCCGTGCACGGCAAAACGTAGCCACCAACGGGGAAAGTATGAAGTTCTTTATAAACGTGCCTGTAAAATGTACGGTTCGAACTCGGTTTACGTTTTGACGATTTGTGTGTCCATTGCACCGCTGCTCTTAAACGCGTCAGCCAATTTTGGTAGCGTTTTTTTTAATTGAGCGCAGGTTTTCTTGTGGTGGTCGTTGGAAATATTTTATCAGAAAAAAACTTGGGCAGACGAATTATAAAGAGGTAGAGGTGAGTATGGTTTTTGAGTTTGTTTGGTTGTATGGAGTAATCTCATGATCTATTGAACCGATTTTGAAAAAAACCTCTACCAATAGAAAGCCACGTTATTTATGAGTGTCATAGGCGCAGGCGCAACACCCGCCCGCACCTCTCGGCCCCCTTTGTCGTCCCACCCCGCGCCCCTGCACCGCGCGGGCGAGGACTCATTTAAGCGTGCATACATACATACACAAATCACGTCTTTATCCCTAACGGGGTAGACAGAGCCTAAGGTAACAGGTACCTACAGGCCACATTTAGCAAGATTGTGGGCGTATTGGTGGAAAATGGAATCAAAATAGTGATGGGTTGCTAGCCTCATCGCCTATAACATGATTCCTATGATTTTCGCCCATTCCCTCGATGGGCTTTTACCATCTGCGCGGGTGGAGAAGCAATTGGTACATTCTATGTTTTTTCTTTGCTCCCAGACCAGCATGGATTGCATGCATTTAAGCGATCGGTCTATATATATTTGCGCGTATGAAGTCACGGGCACCAGCTAGTTAATAAAAGGGAAATGTTCCGAACTTGTTATTTGTTTCGTAAAACGATGAAATACCGGGTATTTATCTGGGCAGGCCAGCCCATGGCTTGTTTGTCACGAAGAGCAAATACGCGGGACTGCAGAGCCTTACCTATCCTTTAGTACTTTAGGGTGTGGTTAACAAGGACTTCTGTTATAAGCAGGGTGTTACGAATATTCGCATCCGCATCCGTAAATGCGGAATATTCGCATTAATTCAGACATCTGCATCCGCATTCACATCCGCATCAATCAATGCGGAGTTTTTACGGATGCAGATTCACATCAACAAGCCTCGACAAGTAACTACATGTTAAGAAAGTGGGCGGAGCCAGAGTGGCACGTGCTTCGCGTTTGTTTACATAAATACTATTATGCACTAATAAGTATTATTATGCATTTAAAATTTAAATAATTTTCCTTTTAAAACCCAAAAATCCGCATCCGCATCCGCATCACATCCGCATCC
This sequence comes from Pandemis corylana, assembly GCA_949127965.1. Lineage (NCBI taxonomy): Eukaryota > Metazoa > Arthropoda > Insecta > Lepidoptera > Tortricidae > Pandemis > Pandemis corylana. Next base: position 15,877,234 of record OX421851.1, on the reverse strand, counting down.
GCATCAAATCCGCATCCGCGGATGTGAACTTCTAATAATCCGCATCCGCATCTGCATCCGCGGATGTCTAAATTTTTGCATCCGTAACAACCCTGGTTATAAGTACCAATAAAACCCTAAAACGAATCTTAAAATTAATCCAGATAACTTCAGCACATGATTGGCTTAGTTCAACTGAGCATCCCGTGTTTAATTAGATATTTTATTGAATCCGACGTTACTTTGCGGAGGTCCGTTTCAATGAACTAAAAATATTTACCTTGCTGCTCCGCTACTCACATGCAAGATAACCAAGCCTGGGCGAAATATATATGTTTTTCATGCATGATGTTTTGCTCTCAGTTTCTTCTCAGAATGAGAGGGCTTGGGACATAGTTCCCACGCGAACCCATGGCGGATTGGGAACTTCACGTACACCATAGAATTGCTTCGCTCCATGATATTTTTATCAATTGCTCAAGATATATAAAAAAGGGGAGCGGATCAGAATACATAAAGTTTAAAATGTATAATGGGTTAAAATATATAATGGTTCAAATATATAACGCAATTTTCTGTAAAACTATTAGCTAAATGAACTTTTTTGATATCGGAATCTATAGATTGGTTTAGGTTAGGTTAGGTTTGTTTTATAACAATCCTGTTAATTTGTAACTTTCTGAGAAAATCGTATTATATATTATAAACCATTATGTATTTTAACCCATTATACATTTTAAACTTTATGTATTTTAATACGTACCCATAAAAAAGAAATATTGCAGTTAAATTATGTATAACAAATGACAAACGACAAGCACTAAAGTTACCCTTACTAACGATTTATTGAGTCGAAGAAGAAAAAACGACCGCGTAATATTTTTTTATGTGTTTTCCTACATTGCCTTTGATTATTTGCGATGACAAACGATCCTAATAAAATTAGACTTCAAAATACGTCAACGGTTTTTCGTATTCAAAATTCCACATTTCTCATTAAACAGGACAAACAGAAAGTAAAACAGCGTCCAAATAATTCAAGAAAAAGAAACAGAAAATCAAAGCGACTTCCTGTTTTTCATTACTTCCATTAAATGACGTCATTTCCTTCCAAATGATCATCGGAATAATTGAATCGCCCTCGTTTAGAAGAATAAAACAAGCTACTTCACTGGATTAGGTAGCTAGTAGTCCTTAGGTATCCTAAGCCGAAAAGCATTGTATGAAGATTAATGAAAGAAGATTTACTCAGATTTATAATGGGAAGTGTTATTGGATGCGTTGGGAAGGGAAGGCGTAAGCGGACGTTCCGGGATCAAATAGGAGACGTTTTGAAAAAGGTCTGGGGCCGACAATGCGATTCGATTTCGATGCAATTTTATGTTATAGCTGTTTTTTTGACACTTCTAATACGGATCTGACAGCGGGCGATTATAATTGGTTCGAAATAGAATAGCATTAAAACGTCAAGGCAAGGCCCCAGGTCAAGTTAAGACTACCTAAAACTACTAGAAAAAAGTTGAACAATCTTGATATGCATTTTATTGAAAAACAGTTTTAATAAATTAATAACAACAAGTTGCAATTTAAAATTTCTGAAATATCGCGATTTGTTTTGTTGCGTTATATTTTCCAGTTACTGATTTTTTAAAAGTGTTTTTCGATAAAAAATGCATGTGCAAATTGTTTAACTTCTTTCTTATGCTAAAAGAAACGAAGTAGGTACCTATACAGGCAGGTAAGTACTTCGTAACTAAACTTAAAATTGCACATTATCCTTCCTCATTGGCTTGGTTTGGTAGCACAGCCGAATTCAATTTGCTTACTTATAAACAAACGGGGAACACGTTTCAACTTTTGACAGTTGTTAAACGCTACACTGCTCAAAGTAAAATAGGAATCAGGTTGTACCGATCCCGGATGCAGACGGACCCGCTACAGTAAACTTGGCCACCCAGAATCCATGTCATTTCCTCTCTCTCACTCTACCATTTATCACTAGAAGTGTGAAACGTACGACACGAAAGCGCCCGTGTCGGTTGATCCACTGAGAGAAAATTATTGTCAATCTAACAGGATTTTTTTAACGGCACACAACCCACATTGGAACTTTGCTAATGAGTTTACGTTTTTCTTGTGGCCACTTTCCCTATTTAACATTGTCAACTTAACAACAACTAACAGTTTTGTTGAATACACAAACTTTACATTGCTAACGACAACGTTGTCAATTCCACAACAACTTCGTTTTGTTATTATCATAGTTCATTAAATTTGTACTCGATCGAAGCGTCAATTACTATAAAATTAGTTTGTTAACGTTTCATGCGAGTAGTGGTGTTGCCAATTTTTCCGTAGTACTTCAGACAGTCCAAACCCCCTCTTTCCTCTTTCCGAGAGGAGGCCTGTGCCTAGCAGTGGAATTTATATAGGCTAGACTATTATTATTATTTCAGACATTTACGCGGTCTTCCAACCCGGTCTGGGAGCAAAGAAAAAAAAGAATGTACCAGTTGCTTCCCTTCCCGCGCAGATGGTAAAAGCCCGTCGATAGAATGGGCGAACATCTTAGGAATCATGTTATAAGCGATGCGGCTAGCAACCCATCACTATTTTGATTCAGCTTTCCACCTATACGCCCATAATCATGTTGAACGTGGCCTTTGGGTTTTCGTCTCAATGCGATTAAATTCCGATCCAGTTTAGGTTCGCTCGCTGTCGGATCCATACTAAAAATGATAGCTTAAACCTAAACTGAGTCGGAATTGAGTCGCATTAAGACGTCATGGTAAGGTCCTTTGAAGTGTATACCTGTATCTTCTAAGTCGTGAACAGAAACTACGTTTTACGCTGCCCAAGATTAACACGAAGCACTAGTGGTAATCCCAATTAGTCAGCCCCTCAATTAAAACAAAATAAGATCCGAATATCAATCCCTACTTATCATCATCATCTGGTCACCCTACTCGTCCCTTTTTAATCCGAACAGATAATGTTATGACGTGTAACAGAGTGTCATTGTCAATGATATTTATCATTATCACCAGTTTCCAGCCAGTAGTATGAAGGTTTAATTAGTTAATAAGTAAACATTTCAGACAAACGTAGGGTGACCAAAAGTTACGACAAATTATAAAATAATTATTGGAAAAATTGAAGTCAACAGATTCACAAAGTATAAGGGCAAAAGTTATTTTTGTTCACGACATAGAAGTCAAACTATAAAAAGCAACCATGAGTGACTGATTGATCAACGCGTAATTCAAACCACTGAACCGATTGCGCTGAAATTTGGCACGCAGATAGTTGTTTTGACGTAGGCATCCACTTAGAAAGGATTTGGTGACAGAGTTGGATTAAAGTCGTGTAAAGAGCTCCACTACTCATTTTATTTCTGCGCGGACGAAGTTGCGTGCAACAGCTAGATAAACATAAATTGGCAGAGGACTTAAAAACGAGTGAAGCTCCCAATCTACACTAGGTCCGCGTGACTATAGCCCAAGCCTTCTCATTCTGAGAGGAAGCCTGTGTGCAGCTGTGAGACGTATGTCGGCTGGAGACGATACTGATGAACTTAAGATAACTTTTTAAGCGTTCATAATCGTTACAAGAGTCCGTATGTTTCCGCAGCAAGAAAAATAAGCTGCCGGCTATGAAATAGCCTGCGAGGAACATTTTATGAATTCATACCGTCTAAATGACATTTTTATTTTGTCTCTTAAGAAGGAAACTTGAGTTCATTACTTTCGGCTTTGACGGAGATTGCGCCGCAGTATTTGTAAAAATAACTTTGTTTTAAATTTTAATTTGTTTGGAGTTGTGTTTAGATCTTGATTTTTATCTAATCATGATAAATGTGTGCTAAATGCAGGTTTTCTTCGTTTGACATCCTTAAACATACCTATCTAGAGTGGTTAATACGGCTATCTTATTCTGCAACACATTCGTAATTTGTTAATTGTTATTGGTACTAGAGGTCTATACGATCGACTACGCAAACGCGATTATTCCTAATTCGTGATTCTACACAAAATGGATTTCAAACAACTGCAGTTTACTACATTCGTAATCCTACACAGCCGTTATTATAACACAATCTGTATCCTTCCTATTCGTGATTCTACACAAAATGAATTCCACACAACTGAAGTTTACTACATTCGTAATCCTACACAGCCGTTATTATAACACAATCTGGATCCTTCCTATTCGTGATTCTACACAAAATGGATTCCACACGACTGAAGTTTACTACATTCGTAATCCTACACAGCTGTTATTATAACACAATCTGGATCCTTCCTATACGTGATTCTACACAAAATGGATTCCACACAACTGCAGTTTACTACATTCGTAATCCTACACAGCCGTTATTATAACACAATCTGGATCCTTCCTATACGTGATGCTACACAAAATGGATTCCACACAACTGCAGTTTACTACATTCGTGATTCTACACAGCCGTTATTATAGCACAATCTGGATCCTTGTTATTCGTGATTCTACACAAAATGGATTCCACACAACTGCAGTTTACTACATTCGTAATTTTACACAGGCTTTATTATAATTCAATGGGTTACTAGTATTTTCCCTTAATCAATTATTACGAATTGCAGTCTGTTATTAGTTCAATTCTTTGTGACACTAAAGTTTCCATCTTTGAATGTGAGCAGGTAATACTCCTATCTTTCAATGTGTGTGTAGATGTGACATTTCATACTCGTAATCAGGATAGTTTGTCACTATGAGTCAGAAAGGCTAGCAATAGGTACATGTAATAAACCAAATTTTATTACACATAAGTACTTAATCATCAATCCTTCAACTGCGCATAAAGTAAAACAAAACAATACGCAGTTCAATGATCAAAAAATGAATACACCGCGGAGATTTCAATTTCAGATGGTTTTGTTTTTTATTACTACAAGTGCGAAATTTTGTGAGGGTGCTTGTTACTATTCCACGCCAGAACGGCTGGACAGATCTGGATGAAGTTTGGCGCAAACATGAAATAGTCTGGAATAACACATAGGCTTATTTATTTCAGGAATTGCGTAGTTCCCGCGCAATGGCGATAAAAGTATTATTCGCAGACAAAACGCGGGCTAGCAATGTTATAAATGCGAAAGGAAGATGTATGGACAAGAACAGTCAGCGTCATAATAATATAGTATAAAATATCCAAGATGCCCAAAAAGTTCGACACATCACACCATACTATTTCTGTGGCGTACCGAACTATTTGGCTGACTTGAATGCTGCAAACTCTATACGACACTGACTGTACATGGATGACTCATTCAAGTAAAAACTACTTAACAAACCTTGAAGAAATTGAGCACACAATTGGTTTGCAACCTGGGATATCGTGTAGCTTACTTTTTTCCCGGTAAATATTTTTCGGGATTCATTGCAGACGAAATCGCAGGCAACGTCTTGGTGTGTATAAATCTAAATCCGCCCACACGTATTTGTATGCAAAAACGATACATTCGTCTGGGGATTGAATGTCCGAGACCGATGTTGGACCCTTAGCCCTGATGTATCGTAGGACCGAGGGCTAGGTGAGGGGAGGCACTGGTCCTACCGACGAGTGCGAAGCGACGTTGTTACCATGACGTCTTAATGCGATTCAATTCCGATTCAGTTTAGGTTCGCTCGCTGTCAGATCCATACTGAAAATGACAGGTAAAACCTGAACTGAGTGGGAATTGAATTGCTTTGAGACGTCATGGTAAAGTGGCCACTGCTATGGCCTTAATACTTTATATTTGGTCCTGAGATGGGGTCGCTAATAACAGCTAACAGTAACGACAATAATGTATATTTTAATTGTACGTTATGTATAGTAAGTACTGTAAAATGTCAGTACCGGTCATGTGTTAACGACCAATTTCGAAAGATTGGTATGGGAATGTTACGCAATCCTTCGTTCTTCTTTTGATGTAAATATTTTATCATACTAAAAATAATCTTTCTTCTAATTCTGGGAATCTTTTTTTGCGACTCTGTGGCAATATCGTTCATAATTGCGAAATATTTTCTTCTTATTTGTGGCGTATGAAGTCGTTATAACGACAACAACTTCGCCAATGTCAAAGTAAGAAAAATATAACTAGAAAATCTTGTGACAAAATGTCGGCAACGTTGTACGGTAATGGTCAAAGACCCCCACACCCCCTGTCGGGCTCTTAGCCAATGGTCAATGATATCCCTCAGAAACTGCCAAGAAATCATTAGCCGATGCCCAGGGTGCACCGGACAAAGCACTGCTCTTCCCCCCCTCGGTTGGATCCAAAAACGAACCGCTGCTCTTGACCACGCGCGAAGGTAACCCGACTCGCATCCCAAATATTGTCTTCCTGTTTTGTTTGTATCAGTGACATTCAATGACTTTCGACATCTGTTATCAAAGAGCACGCGCTGCCAGTGAAAAAAATTAGTATCACGGAAAATCCGCAACTCTTCACTCTTTTACCTTCACGAGATCTACAGTCTTGTGTTCGTTTTCTTGAGCGAGAATGTATAATATCGCTCTTGGTGCGACTAGAGCCGGACCGGAACAAAGCCTTCTAAGAATACCTACGGCTAAACTTATTGGCTTTCGTGAACAAAGCAGATTTACACACAGAAAAACCGATTGGCTTGGATCCTAACCCATTGGGACATGAGTGACGTCACCATCTCCTGTATCAAACCACATAAGCTACTATTTTTAAAGGAATCACAAAACACACACACAAAATATCGTTCTCACATGAGTTGTATGATCGTTAAGCTACATATGGATATAATATAAGCCCGTATGAAATTTACACACTGTATACTAAACTACATAGAAATGATTCTGTCACGCGTATGACACCGTAAACCGGGTTGGCTCGCCGGCGCGGAAATAATCGAGATCTATGGCGGTAGCCGGCGGATTTATTAGAGGGGTATCTATTGAATCATGTCCCTGTCGATATAATGCCGTATTTATTTTTTTAATTTAAATCAAATAAGAGAGGAAGGCCAATAAAAACGTTTTCTCAAACACTGTCGTAAATGTCGTCATTGTATTCTAAGTAACAGAACACGGGCCTTGTTGACGGCCGGATTACATTGCAGGCGCGATTTTCTGATCATAACGGATTGCTGGACTGTTTTTCATTTGTTTTTAACTTTTTCAAAAGTCAAAGAGACTATGGAATAATGAACAATAATATCATACAGCCAAGTCGATGGCCGAGGAGTGCGCGTTTTGTTAGAGTCCAACGTTTTTATCAATGTCTCAAATAGCTTACGGACACTGATGACATAAAAAAAAACTTAAGAAAAAAGGCGGGAACGTGAAAACCATCTAAGTTTAGTGCAAAATTTATTTTCATTTCCTCTCAATGTTTGAGAAAAACATTATAGCTGCCTCAGCTGGAAGAACAATTGCTGGGTTCGTAACTTTAAAAAACACGAACCGCAGCAATTGGCTACTTCCCAGGCCTCGGCATTAATCTACTATTATGGACCAGGGTATAAGTCCTGTCGTATCAAAAAGTCAAGAAAAAGGCCCTGGAAAGGACCACATGCAAATTGCTCCACCGACAAGAGCCTCTTAAGTTTAAGAAGAAGAAATCAAATTAGTAAACAATGATTTTAAGTTGCTAACAATGTTTATATGTTTCAGACGACCGGATAAACTGACCATCTTTATCGCTCTTGCCCACCGTGATTTTTACGTTGCGTGCGGCGGGAGAAAAAGGCCACTCCTGAATATTTGCGAACAGAGCATGTAGACGCCGCGGGCGATGAGTGAAGACAGTTAAAAATAGTGTTTTATTACATTACAACCTTATCATGATGGACTTTCTTGGTCGACTAGACCAGCTGTCGATACTTTCTGCACCTTTTGTTTTCCCAAGCCAGACAATCAAAATACGGGCTCATAGCGGGATAGAACCAACTATAACAAATCTCCACCATGACGTTATATCACCGTTATTTATCGCCCTGTTTACCTGAGAGTAAGAGGCTAAATCAAAGCTATGTAAATCAATCGTGCGCACTGCGAATAGCCTCGTCCGCAGAACAAGAGTAGTAGAGTACTCGTAGGTATATCTTCATACTGCCTTCTTTTTTTTGCCAGTATTTCCACGGTCCAAACCGAGCCAGCGAAAAGTCTGACGCGTTTATTACCTGCCACGCATTTGCCTAGCGATCGTTCAAATGCCGGATTAGAATGTTCTGGAGCGTGCCTGTTTTGCTTCAGTCGGACTGTGATTTCTTAATTGAGGCCAATGAACTTTGCCGTGATTGTTTTTTTGTGTTACGGTTTTAGAGCTGGCATGAAAGAACACGTTGCTTTTAAGCTATTCGTAGGTATACTTGTATTAACGCCAGTTTTTCTAGAAAAATTCAAATCTCGATTTAAAGTTAAACTCAATTCGTACTTAGTGTCAAAACGTACGGTACTGTCAAGCTTTAATGGAGCGACCACACCGCAGCGACTACGCAGTGACGTGTCGCATGCGTCACGTTCTCTCATCGTTTCTTCATACATTTTGTTGCGTAAACGCACCGTCGTGGAAAAGCACTCGCAATATTGACGCCGTCGACGTCTTTTACGCACTGGTGCGGCCGGACTTTAAACCAGATTGAGCGTCTAAATCGAGATTTAGTTTATCCAGCAAGAAAGCCTGAGTAAAAATTAATTGTATCATTATTTTTAAATCGAATTCCATTTTTAAATGTAAGTATTCGCACGCATGTCTACACGTTGCTCGTTTATGTAAAGGATGCACTGAAGTCTAGGCAAAACCGGTATAGCGTGGATGACAAATTTAATGTGTCCTAGGCGAGCTAGGTAGCCGGCCTGAACGTCAATAATTGAAACGGAAGCTGTCGCCGGCCATTCCAGCTCCATTAGTGAGACCCGGATCTTCTAGAGCAAGCTGGAAGAGGCTGGAAGACTATCTTATTTGTGCACACCAGCTTGCGCTACTGTAAAGTGATGTAACTTTAGCTGTTCTGAAAGTATTGCTATCGCAGATTCATATTATTCAGGATTTTTGATTATTTTTTAATAGGAAATATCAAATAATAGAAATTACATACATGAATCACGTGTTTATACTTTACGAGGTAGACAGAGACCTAAAGATCACGTTTAGCATTTTTGTGGGCGAGGTGGGAAAGGGGAATCAAAACAGTGATGGATTGCTAGCCGCATCGTCTATGACACGATTTCTAAGATTTCCATCCATTCCCTATGGGCTTTTACATCTGCGCGGGAAGAGAAGATGGTACATTCTTTGTTTTTTTCTTTGCTCCCAGACTAGCATAAAAGTCAAAAATCATTCTAGCCTCTAACAATGCAAAGCATGTACTAAGGGACGGATAAACATAACAAGGAAGTAAAAATAAAAACAAATTACATCAATGACTCAATATTTATTATTAAAGTGCTTGCTCTTACCGAGATTCAAACTCGGGAGCTCTAGCTTCATAGTAAGGGTCACTATAGTATTTCCGATCATTTATTTTCTCGATGACAGCTCCAGATAATAAGGTATATTGTAATTATTCAATATGTTGTGAGATGTTTATTTTGTGTTTTTCTTGTCAGGTCTTAAAATTAACGGTGGAGAAATGATGTGTATTTGTTTCGAACACCAAAACAAACACGTGCAACTGTCATTATGCCATTTTGCACGCTTAGTAATAAATTAGCATTCAAGTAAGTCGGTTGTTTTATTTGCTCCATAGCTGAATACTTCTAAACTACTCTATATATAAAATTGAATCGATATCGTATCTACTGATCACTTATTAGGTCACAACACTATAACTATCAAACTACATCTGTCATCGAGAAAATAAATGGTTGGAACAACTATAACCACGGAACTATCCGGCTGTCAAATATGTATTCCCTGGCGACTTCCACTGGCCGTATGTCCTGGGCTCGCGCCGCTCGTCCGCGCCAATTAGTCGCGTCACTCGATAGAATAACCAAATTACACACTTTTGCCGCACACCCCTTAGATTGAAATTGATGGAAGGGAAATTAAAAAAAAATGGGATCATATTTCCGTCTGGTTTTTCGGCGAATTTGGACCTATATTGGGCTTAAATTAATTTGGACGACTGGATTGCCGAGTGGTTAGAGAACTTGACTACGAAATTCCAGGTGCCGGTTTCTATTCCCGGTTGGGACAGATCTTATGTATGAAAAATACTAATGTTTGTACTCACGTCTTGAATGGTTAATATTAGATATGTATTTATCTTTAAAAGTATGTTTATCCGTTGCGTGGTACCCATATTACAAGCTTTGGTTAGTTTGGGGTTATAAATGTAAAAGCATGTTTTATTCGAATAACTAAACTTACTCAACTAATACATACATACATATATACATATATTTTACGTATTTATCCCTTACGAGCTAAACAGAGCCTACACACGAGGCAACAAAACTTTAAGGCCACGTTTAGCATGATTAAGGGCGTATAGGTGGAAAGGGAAATCAAAATAGTGATGGGTTGCTAGCCGCATCGCCTATAACAGGATTCCTAAGACTCGCCCATTCCTTCGATGGGCTTTTACCATCTGCGCGGGAAGAGAGGCAACTGGTAAATTCTGTTTTTTCTTTACTCCCAGACCAGCATGGAATAAGCGTACTCGACTAAATCATAACGAAATAAGCTGAAAGACAAATCCTTCAAAAGATTCGAAAAATAAACTTGCCATAGAAACATCACTTCAATCTCAGAACATTTCTATTCAAATATTTAAGCCTGGTGACGTCAGAGTAAACAGCTTACTGACTCAAAAGGAAACCTCGCAAGTTAAGATATTTTCACAAGCAACATGCAATTGCAAAACATGAATACCACAAGGTTTATTTGGCTTAGACGTTCGAGTTAAAGCTGGAAATGTAACTCGAGATCTTTATTTGATTCAGCTTTGGCTTCATACAGAAATGCCTGTAGCAGTAAAAGGTGGTAGCGTACATTTTCGAATAGAAAAAAGTTACTCTAATTTGAAAAGTGAGCTATTAGTACTCTGACTGGCTGTGAGACTTATTAGGTTGAAGATAATGATAAACAGTACTTTTGTTAATATACAGAATTAACTACTTATTTAAAAAAAAATTTTTATGAATAATTAAATTATATTAATATACTTAAATTAAACCCTTACGGGGTAGACAGAGGCTAAGGTAACAAAACCTTAAGGCAACGTTTAGCATGATTAAGGGCGTATAGGTGGAAAGGGAAATCAAAATTGGGATGGCTTGCTAGCCGCATCGCCTATACTATAACATGATTCCTAAGACTTTCGCCCATTCCCTCGATGGGCTTTTGCCATTAGCGTGGGAAGAGAAGCAACTGGTAAATTCTATGTTTTTTTCTTTACACCCAGACAAGCAGGAAAAAACTACTCAGTAAATAATTGAAATCTAACTCACACATCGTTGACACCAACATAGGGTTTTATAAGGGGGCAATACCTAACCTAGTCCCTAGTACCATTTAGATACTAATACCACATCCAGCACTTTGTTTTATTGCAGAGATAAAAAATGTGATTTTCAATGACGACAAGAGTATTTATTGACCAATCTCGCGTTTTTTAAAGTCATCAGTAATGGTATTCATTACAATCTACACCATCATGATCAAGATTGCCACATTTTTCAGGAAAAAAGAAATCTCAATTTAATCGCTTATTCTGGTTTAAAGCTTGAGAGTTCCGTACATTTTGACACTGCTAAATTAACATCTAACTTTTCACAGCAAGACGGCCCCCAATTCGCTACCAACAGCACCCAGTGACAACTTTGCGCTTACACCCACCACTGCACTGTGAATTACCTTTATTGCCATAGCGAATAAATTTCACACCTCATTCCAAGGCGCGAGTGCAGTTTTCACTTCGAAACAGCTTTGCATTTGACCTAGTTCACCGATAATATCAAGGAAGACATATTTATAGTAGCGCCGCGATGCCAGCGTTGATTTACACGGTCTGATAACGAATGAATGGGAATACGGGTGCTGGTTAATGTATTGTTGCACCTTTCAGTAGTGTTAGGCTAGGGAGTGTACTCAGGTTTAAAATTTAAGAAAATAACGTAATGCTCTGTTGTACCTTTCAGTGGTGTTAGACTCGGGAGTGTATGCAGGTTTAAAGTTTTTAAAAAAAGGTATAGAAATCCTTCTTTTTAAGATATATGTGGAGCAGCTCTTGGAAGACTACCTAAATCGGACGGTGTAGCAAATACGGATTACGATGCGTCCTAAACAAACTTTAGTTGTTTAAGGCCTAAATACTAGAAATATAAATGCAATTGTATTCCATTAATACTTTGTTTATTCAACTTTGATAAAATGAAACGTTACAGTATACTAGGGAAACGGTTTAGTTCTTGGTTCAAGCAGATCTCCCCTCTACCCTCAAGTTCTAAAACAAAACCCGAAAATATCGAACGAGTGTTCGATTTATAAAACTTGAGCACAAATACGAGCCAACTAGTCCGTAAACCAGCCAGTCCATAGACCTATAAAACCTATCCTAACACTACCCATGACACGGTATCATAGCATAACCGTACTGTGAATGGCACGGAATGTAAAACTGCAAGGACTACTATGCCCACTAGAACGTACGAAACTATTCTCAAAGGCAATAGTTAATGCTTCGTGGCACATGGGTATATGGTACATGAAAACGTATGTATGTGTCGCGCAGGCATTGCTAAATTATACGTCTGGTTACGGACTTCAAGCTGACTGTTTCTGTTCATTAACAAAATACATTTAGTATTGCTAATTATACTAATACATACATACATACATACATTATATCACGTCTTAATCCCTTACGGGGTAGACAGGGCCTATGGTAACAAAACCTTAAGGCCAAGGTGGAAAGGGAAATCAAAATAGTGACGGGTTGCTAGCCGCATCGCCTATAACATGATTCCTAAGACTTTCGCCCATTCCCTCGATGGGCTTTTACCATCTGCGCGGGAAGAGAAGCAACTGGTAAATTCTATGTTTTTTCATTACTCCCAGACCAGCATGGAAGAAATACACTAATGTGACATTTAATGATAAATAATGATATATGATATAATATAATGATATAATGATATATATGATAATGTAATGTACTCTCATTAAGTTTGAAATTCGCAACTGGCAGTTAGAGCAAACAGTGATCAATTAAAATTAGGCTCGTCAACTGGAATAATTAAATACGTGTTTGAAGCACTTATTTATTTATTTGGAATATATGGTAAACCATTTGTAACCATTCAACGTGGTCAGATCCAATTGAAATTAGGTATTGTGTGTGCACCATTTTTTTACACTATTGCTGTGAAATATTGACTGATTTCAAGAAAATATCTCAATGGTCTCAATAACTATCTAAAATAGAAAAGACAAATTAATAATGAAATTAGTACACGAATTTACCAACCAGCACGTCATGTGCCCAACTAGCGAACAGGAGAATGTTTACAAATTATCTACTTCCTCTACGATATCAGTACGTATCGTTAAACCCATCGTAAAGGAATCAAATGTTTATCTGATTGATATATTGTGATATTTACCCATCTTTGTCATGTTTAAAGTCAAAGTTAAGGTGATCCAAGGGATATTTCATTTTTGTGAGTTTCTTTGGAGTAGCCAAAATTTCAATCCTAAGCTTATACTCCGAAGTTAGAAATTTGAAGTTGGTATTGTGCTTCGCTCACATTAATGGCCATCAATTAGAAGAATTAGAAGGACGGTATGACACAAACTTAGAACTTTGGATTTTGGAAACACGCCTCCTGTATCTCAGAAGCAAAGAATAGTGCATTAAATAAGTGCGTTTCAGGCATTTATCGCAAACTGAACTCAAAAATCACTCAAAAATGGTTTTAGCTGTCATTTTTGACACTTCTACGGATCTGACAGTGGGGGTCCGAGTCGGGTTACCCCCGCGTGTGGTCGTCAAGAGCTGCAGTTCGATTTTGGATCCGTCCGAGGGGAAGAGCAGAGCACCCTGGGCATCGGTTAATGATTTCCTGCCAGATTCTGAGGGATATCTTTATCCGTTGGCTAAGAGCCCGACAGGGGAGGGAGGGGTCTTTTGACCGTGTTCTACCGTACAACGTGGCCGAAATATTTGTCACAAGATTTTTGAATATTGTATTTATTACTTTGACATTGGCGAAATCATCGCATCGATCGAAGGGGCCATATTAAAAAATAAGAAGAAGAAGGAACTGACAGTGAGCGATCCAACTTTGAATTGAATCGCAAAGAAAAAAAAGGCAAAGGCTTTACAGCCGTGCATCCGGTAATTTCGGAGCCATCTTTGATTAAGCACCGTTCTCGGCCAGCGAGGTTCCGTCCCTAATGGACGTCTCAAGTGCAATTAATGGCGATCATCTGATGTCTTCATACAGCGCTTAATTAGTTTATCTGATGGTCTTAGCTATATTTTTATGAGTTGAGCGGATTGAACCACGTTTTAGAAGAACGCTTGAAAGGCTTATGAAAAAACGATGAAAAACCTATAAAACTTGTTATGAAAAAACTAGCTGAGCCGGTAAGAGAAACAAAAGAAATTGCCTATAACATGATTCTTAAGATATCTGCCCATTCCCTAGATGGGCTTTTATCATCTGCGCGCGAAGAGGAGCCACTGGTATTACATTCTATGTTTTTTCTTTACTCCCACACCAGCATGGAAGAGATATTTCTAAAAGGTTGGGTATTGTATTGTTTTAAATGAAACAGATAACGATGACAAGTCCCAATGCTTTAACAAACCAATTACTTGTTCGCTGTCAAGCAAAGTACAGCCAGGCAAGTATTGGTACGAGTAACTATACCTCATTTAATTTAAAATTAGAAACCACAACAGCATTATATTGCGGCTCGTGAACTGTACTCTCTTTACAATTTGTACTGGAGTAACAATTAACGACACGAAAATAATGTGTTGTCGCCGTATTGCCGGTTAGTTTGCGTAGAATTGGGTAACCTGCAAACGGCTAACAGCGCCCTCTGTGCCAGGAACAGAGGTAACTCACTTTGGCTTCGAATTCGTATTATATATCTGTGTATATTGTATAAATGTATTGTTCAAGCTTTGGTTGCTATCCATAGGTGTTGATTATATTTGAATTAGTTAATTAAAGTGCGTGTATAAATATTTTTTGAAATATACAGAAGTTTTAGTTATTTTACTTATTACGTTTATAATTATAGCAGTACCTTATCTCGTCCCTGGTGAGCAGAAGATGTTCCACAGGACTTTGTAACTGTGTCGTACAGACACATCATTCAAACAGATGACGCTTAGCAACAAAAATTTGCATAGTAACAAGATCACGTGACAGCTAGTAACAGATAGAAAAATTCGAAGGCTTACCCACCTGCTATGGGTGGTGTAGGGGTACAGCGCGTCACGGAATGACGAGGATCGTCTTCGATACCCGGCCATAGCTTTACTTTTCTGAATTTTCAGTGTCGTTTAGAAGTTTAGGACTTACAGGTTGAAATATTCAGGTGTATATGTGTTTCTTTGAAAAGTGTCGTTAAAACAATTTTATTTTGCGGCTGCCAGACTATTGTACTGTGCTATTTGCTAAGTAAGAAATAGTTGACCAGACGCAATATAATGTTTGTAGTCTAATTCTAGATTAAATGAAGTAAAACACGCCCAATCATTGAACGTGTTACGAGGTGCCGTCCCAAATAGACCGCAGCCTCTATTTACATTTAAAGCACAAGTAAAATGCAGATTTAACAGAGTTGCTTCAAACGACAGAACTGTCAGAATAATTCAAACTCTATTCAGCTCCTATAGAGTTACATTTGGCAATTAACTCACAACTTGCTTGCACGGTGTCAATTTTCGACGCCACGCTTTATTTACACAAACCGAATGTGGCATCTCATTCTTACGTGTTACGAGTAATGTGTAGGAAAGAGACAAAATAACTGTCGACTGCGTATATTTCCTCACGTTTGTCCGGTATTGAATAACACTTTGAACTACAGTCATTGGATTTAAAACTTTATGCACTCGTGTTAAAGCTAGTATGCGGTTGTGGAACGTAGTTAAAAATGCATGGGATCGTCCGGCAAAGTGAAAAGAGGAAATAGGCGGATAGATTAAACAGAGTAGGATTGAAATCTCTGTTTGTTCGGTGTTTCAGTATCCACTGGTGAAATGAGAAATTTACTGTTAAACTGCCTTTTTAATCCTTTAATTAAAACGTTTTTGAGTGCAGCGGAGGTGTTACAAGGTTTTACCGGGTTTTTTTGGCTGTCCAGTATTGCTGCGGGCTATGTTGCCTCTAGATTTTCGTTTAATCCCATTAAGAAACTAGAAGCGTTCATTTGTTTAAAATAGTGATGGACTATAAGTCCAATATTGCTGTTGGCAATATTGGTATTGAACTTTGGTGTTAAAGAAATATATTCTTCTTCTTCTTATTTGTGGCGTATCAAGTCGTTATAGCGACGACAACTTCGCCAATGTCAAAGTAACAAAAATATAATTAAAAAATCTTGTGTCAAAATGTCAGCAACGTTGTACGGTAATGGTCAAAGACCCCCTCCCCCCTGTCAGGCTCTTAGCCAACGGTCAATGACATCCCTCAGAAACTGCCAGGAAATCATTAGCCGATGCCCAGGGTGCACCGGACCAAGCACTGCTCTTCCCCCCGGACGGATCCAAAAACGAACCGCAGCTCTTGACCACACGTGGAGGTAACCCGACTCGCATCCCAAGAAATATTATAATTGAATAAGGCTTAGGAAAATTTGCTTGATAGGTAAATAGCTCGTTTAGAATTGAAGTGACGATCTTTTATACATGCAGCATTTGATTTACGAAGTTGGTATGCCGACTCTCAAGTTGACAGGTTCTGAAAATTAAGAATAAATTGGCTGTGACAAATAACGGGTACCTCCCTTTTGTTCTATGGAACTGTGACGTCATAGAACTGTTAACATTTTTCTTTCCCAGCAGTTCCATGGTAGAACTATTGAAACAAAAAATGTGCTCGTCATAGTTCCATAGAACAAATGGGAGGTACCCCAAATAACGGATCCTATTAATGTTTTTTGAAGTGAAAACTTCTTTAGCCGCGTTGTGCACTGTTTTTGGGATGGGTAAAAAACGTTAAACTCGCGTCAGGCAAGACGGAGGGAGAGTCAAAGTACCAGGATCGCAGATCCTCTAAGAGCTTATCTTCTATAGCTAAAACAGTACCGTGACTGACTAACTGACAGACAACGCACAGCCTAAACTACTAAAGCTAAAGATTCGAAATTTGGCCGTAAGTTCGTGATAAATTTAAAATATGAATGAAGCTAGAGTCGCGTTTGATTCTTGAAGTGTTTTTTGTTGAGTTTGGTGAGTTACGTATGTATGTATGCATGTATGCATGTTTGTTTGCAGGGTGAAATCTTGCAAATCAATTTTAAACCAGATATATCAACCGGTTGAGCTGAAATGTTGCATACTTGTGTTAGTCAGATGACAATACAATAATCTAGTAATAGAATTCTGGTGGTCCAGCCAGGACCGTCTGCGCAGGAAGGAACTCATCAACAGTTGGTCCGATTGACTTGAAATTTGGTTCACAATAAAATTTTGGTACAGTCAACAAAGAGTACAATCAACAGAAAAGCTTGTATCTAAAATGAAGTTTTTAGGTTAGGTTATGGCTCCCAGGCCAGCATGGAGGACACTTGATACATGGATACTTTTAAGCCAAAATAAACTGATTGCATGCAAAATCTGCGAATTTTACTGTCAGGTCTTAAATCAAACTATAAAGGAACTACATTTTTGTTGCCTTCAATACACATAAACACAAAACCAATCAAAACTAAATCACACCTTTGCGATACAATTCTCCGCGAACGAGTGCTACGAGTGCTACGAGTGCTACGAGCTACGGCGTAGCACTGACCCTCGTTTTATAGCAAATGGCGTAGCGTCATTGGTAACTGGTGGCTACTCCCTATAGAAATTTGTAGTTCGCATCATACCTTCCCTCTTGCTCTAATAGTGAAGGCTATTTGTGCGCGTGAGACGGTACGATTCGAACTTTAAATTTCGAATTTGAGTCATGTTTTATAAACGCTACGAGAATTATGGTGAGCTATTTCACAAAATTGCTTGTCACTATAAAATAAAGGCACGATTTAGTGCATGTTTAAAGCCCAATAAATACCCGTTAAGTATACATTTTTTATAAGTCAGCCATAAATAATCCTTTTTCACAGTGTTTCTATGAAATAGGTACAAAGATAGTTTTTGCGCACCAGTGAATAGTGAGTGCCTTTATTTATTTTATTATATGACAGCGAGATATAGATAGTATCCTAGAGTGGAGACCACGTTTGGGAAAGCGTAGTGTGGGACGCCCTGCAACGCGTTGAACGGATGACCTTAGGACAGCTGGCAGTGGCTGGATGAGGGAAGCCCAGGATCGCGAAAGTTGGCGCAATATGAAGGAGGCCTACGTCCAGCAGTGGACGGACAATGGCTGTAGATAGTAGATAGATAGATAGAGATATTATGGTTCGAGAGATGTTCTGGAGGTCGGAACTAGGATAGCACAGCTGAAGTGGTGATGGGGCATTTGGCAAGACGGAACGACGACAGATGGTCGAAGGTGGTCACAGTGGTGGCCTGGGTCGAAGGTCAGTGGGCAGACCATCAGCCAGTTGGTCAGATGACATCTGTCATTCGGCTGGAAAACTGTGGAGAAAGGCACGGGACCGGGATCTAGGGAGTTTGTAATTTAAAATTAAAATTCGCATAGTAACAAGGTCACGCGAGAGCTGGTAACAGATAGAAAAATTTACTCAAAAATTAACTGGTAGAGATCCCTTATAGGGATACGTTCGCCTTTGTGCATATATTTAAGTTCTATTTTTGTGATTTGTCTCTGTTTCTTTATATTTGTACAATAAAGCATTTACTTACTTACTTACTATACGGTACGTATAAATAGTTACGTGTGGCTAGCGTAATATTGCCGGTCAGTCAAGCATTTAACTCGGGCTTATTGCTTACGACAATATAGATATTCCAGAAAATAATAACAAGAATATCATGGAACGTTTATTGCGTTTGTGCAGTGGCGTAACTATAGGGTGGCAGGAGTGGCAAAATGCTACGAGCCCAGCTCTACGGGGCCCCGAACTGGCTTGGTTTAGAGCACAGAAGGCACACTGATGCTCTTCTTTATATTGAGGAAGGAGCCCCATCCGACGAATTCGCCACAGGCCCCAGACGTTATAGTTATAGACTACAGGCCCACGTACAAAAAATGTGGGTCATATGAACCACCAGGTGACGTATATAGGACGATATAAGAGCATAAAATAATAAGATTCAGCACTGTGCCGTCACTTGTAAGCTGTCCAACTGGGTGCTGGTGAGAATTCAAAAGTGCAACCCTCGATTTTTTCCCCTTGTCGCATGATTTTTGTACGGCGTTGCGGAATAATGGATTAGAAGCTGTATTGAAACAGTATGAAACTGATGCCGTACAGAATGAAATGACCAAATTTACCCTGGAAATTGTCAGAAAAAAAAAAAATTACCGACTTTGTGGCGCACCACTTATAACCTGACAAACATGCGGGTGGTAGGGCCTTGTGCAAGGTCCGTCCGGATCGCTACCACCATCTTACTCGCTAATCCTGCCGCTAAGTAGCAGAGCTTGCACTGCTGTGTTCCAGTGTGGAGAGTAAGACAGCCGGGGAAATTACGGGCACAAGAGGCATTTCATCTTAGTCCTCTAGGTTGGCAACGCATCTGCAATCCCTCCGGGGTTGCGGGTGTCTATGGGCAGTGGTGATCACTTACCATCAGGTGACCCACTTGCTCGTTTGCCTTCCTATTCACATAAAAAAAAAAACACAAACACATATAACGAATCGACTTATAAAGTAACTCATATTATCGCGCTCGAAATCGCAACCACATTCGCCATTTCATTCTGTCTAACGGTAACGAGTGGGGATAGAAAGAGATGGCTTCGTATTGTCTTTGTTGTCGACATATGCCAACGCATCCAATGCTTCCATTAGCTCCTCATAAACCAGTCGCTACGTTCCAGACATTAAGATGTCACGAAAGTAGAGGAATTATGCAATAGAGTGAAAATAAAATGTATTTAGAATAGTAACAATGTACTTATTGGCAGAGTGCAAAGCGGGTGGAGGGGGTAGCCTAAACGATCACAGCGCTCGCTACGGCTAAAATTGTCATTTTTGTCGCTGACTTGAGCTGTCAAATCCATATTGCAGTAAACATTTTCTAATCGTTTTTGAGATAAAAATATGGTCCTGGTAAGATGTGTTGCTGTGAATTGTAATAACACCAAGAAGAATAGCGACTGTAAATTTTACCAATTTCCAAGACCATGGTGGAAACGAGACCAAAGAAATAAGTGGATATTTGCCGTAAGAAAAAAAAAGTAAGTTACCTAACCTCTAAAATTTTACTTAAAGTACGTTATCATTTGATACAAGTATTAAATTGAAAAGTTACGGTGAATTGTAATATAGTAAAATAACACAAGATTTCATTAATATTTTTCACAATATTTACTTACTTCTTGTTTGACAGCGGTGACAATATTGTCCATAATGGCCGCCTGTCACGTAACGCTGTCGTCGCGCTCGGTGCCAATATTGAAAAAAAAACTGCGGTTGGTTGCAGTCTAGTCGCGCCAAAATTAATATGAATCAGACTCGAGAGGTGTTAGAAAAAAATCTTAATTCAAACAACATAATGAGTTACATGTAGGGGATAAAGAAAGAACAATGCGTGTTTAAATCTAATTTTAATTCCAATTTAAATCTCATTTATTTTCATGTCAATACATTCTTACGTTTCTATGGATTCATCTCCAGCTTATATACCTCCCACTGCTGGACACAGACAGGCCTCCTCACAGAACGAGAGGGCTAGGGCTATAGTTCCTACGCGGGCGGGTCCAGTGCGCCATTGAATCGCTTCGCAGCTGTGTGCAATGTGGTGTGTTCTATGGGTTGATTGGCCTGAAATAATTATTTTATTTTTTGTATGATAAACGTCTACCTATTGGTTGATTCCTCGTAAGATGCGATGCATCTCCATTATTCATAGGTTTTTCAAGGGAAGTGTTTCCCCCTTCTCGGAAGTGGAATGGACTTTTTGAAGGAAATTAGAGGTGCTGCATAAATTATAACTTTATACCGTAGCTGGATGAAACCGGGTTTTTACGATGCGAGTAAAACTCTTTGGTGGCTATAGATTGCGGGGCGACCAAGTAGGTTTAACGTGATCGTTCGTTGAAGCCAAGCGATGTATTGCTACTCGGATTTTTGTACAAGTGTCGTTAAAAGCTAGATGGGTTGGGTTCGGGAATGGATGTTGGTAGTTGTAAAATTTATATTCTTCGGTTGTTTTGGAGATTTGGAAAATGGGCTATGGGGTTAATGAGGTCACTTTGTGTTTAAAGTTTTATATAGTTTATTTATTTATTGTAGTTAAAGGTTTAAAGACTTCATCTGCGTAGAATTATACATAAAAACCTTTCTCTTGAATCACTCTATCTATTAAAAAAATCGCATTAAAATCCGCTGTGTAGTTTTGAAGATATAAGCATACATAGGGAAATAGGGACAGAGAAAGCGACTTTGTTTATACTATGTAGTGATGATGTATGAATTAGGTTAATTGTCTCGACGTAAATGTCGTAAAAGTATCAATTAATAGAAGAATGTTTGTTTGCTGTCATAAGTTGAATGTACAGTCAACGGCAAAGAAATAGATGAATTAGGGTCCCAAAATAATATAAACATTAAATTAAGTCAGATGTTACTGACTGTTGTGGTTTATGAGATCTAAATGAACAAAATGAATGAATGAATGAATGATGTGTGAATGGTTGCTTTGTGAGGGGAAGGCCTAGACGGACGTTCTGAGACCAAATAGGAGACGTTTTGGAAAAGGTCAGGTCAGGAGTACCTGAAACTGAAGAGCATGTATGAAGAGATTGATGAATGTGGATGAAGCGACATAGGTATGTCAGGATCGTAGCAAGTGGAACAAAGTAGTCTCTGCCTACCCCTGTGGAAAAGAGGCATGATGGTATTTATGTTTGTATGTATTGTACTAAACACAAAATGTAAGTAAGTAAGTAAGTAAGTAAATGCTTTATTGTACAAATATAAAGAAACAGATACAATTTACAAAAAAATAAAAATAACATTAATACATGCACAAAGGCGAACTTATCCCTATAAGGGATCTCTACCAGTTAACCTTTGAGTAGATGAGAGGAGCATTAAACGAGAGACCGACAAAATGAGAGTTTAAAATTCCAGATAGTGAAAGCCACAATAGAGCGTACATATCTAAGTACAATAAACAAAACATAAAAAACTACTAAATATCATTACACACATGCATACATACAAAATACAATAGAGTACACACACAATATCTAAGGAGATGGTGTGAGCCACATCTTCCTCAAGCCTTCCTTGAACGACGCCACGGAGGCAGACTGCCTGATGGAGGTCGGTAACCCAGCAGCCGGTAGCCTAGCAGAGTGAACTGTGAAGGATTTGGAGTAAGTTTTGGAAGATGAAGGAGGACAGGCCAAAAGAAGATTAGCATTCGACCGTAGCCGATGCTGGCTACCGGCAGCCAAATAGCTGAATCGCTCGAAAAGGTACATAGGAGCAGAAGGATTAAAAAGAATGTTGAAAAGTAATGACAGACCATGGATATTCCTGCGATCTCTGACAGGTAACCACTCAAGCTGAGTGCGGAAGTGAGACACGTGGTCATACTTACGGAGTCCAAATATGTATCGAATACATACATTTTGAAGACGATCAAGCCTGTCAAGTAGCCCCTCAGTGAGATCCAGATAGGCAATATCGCCGTAATCAAGAAGTGGGAGCAAAAGAGATTGAGCTAGTGATATTTTTGTTTGGATAGGCAGAAAGTTCTGCAAACGCCTGAGCGAGTGAAACGAGGCGAAAAGTTTCCGACTAACCTCGGAAACTTGTGTCATGTATCATAAGTATGACACTAAAACTATATAACTGAACTATCTATACTTTAACTCTATACAGTTTGAAATTTCGACACTGTAAATAAAACTGTTAGTTGTCCAGTAAAATTTTTAAAATACTACGGAAAAGTCCGAAACATAATTTTACAATAATAACGTCACACTGACTTTTCAAACACTGCTAAACATCTTCAATTTACGATGTTCATTTATCAAATAAGTCTTTACTAAACTAGTTTAATCTTTCCATAACTATAAACTTTATACAGCGGCGCATCCTGATTTCATTTAAAATAAGACTAACCCATAAATTACAAATCAGATAAGTTCCATGAAAGCCCAATCTCCTTCCCTCTTAATTTAGTACAATAGTCAGGTTTTTCAATCCTTCACAATGGCACAAGAAAAGATTAACTAATTTTTTATTCCAGTGAAATACAATGCTGAAATTTATGTCCGGATTCCTTTCAATTGTTCCATTTTAAACAATTGGGCTAACAATCCCTTCTTGGGGTTCTCCGCTGGTGTTTGTTTTCCCTTTGTTGGCTACAGGTCGGCATTAAAACATCAAGTATGCTATGTATCGCTTAAACTTTAATGAGTTAAAACTTTACGTAGGTGTATCTACCTTTTGAGTTCAGAGTTCACAGTGCGTTTATTTTCTTAATCTCTTGGCATCATCGGCCTTCCGTACCGCCTTAATTGTACAGTTTGACAACAAATATAATGCGCATCGGTAGTATTCGTTTGCGCAGAGAAGCGCAGACCAGTTTCCGGTGGTAGCCGAACGTGTAAATAATCTATATTGAACTTTATTTGCAAGCGCAACTGGTAGAGTATTGCTTGCTTTGCATTCTTAGCTCTGTCCCGCTTACACGATTTTGCCATTGTTGGTACGAAATCGATCGACCAATAACAGCGCCAGAGTTTCCCGCGCTACTAAAATTGGTATACTGCGCAGGTACATCGTGGAGCATTATTTTTGTTGTCAAACTGTATTTCAGTTCGAATAGTTCACACAGTTCAATCGGACAATAGAAGTAAGAACATTACAGATATAAATATGTAGAGGTAGGTAGGTAGGTAGGTACATTGAGGCTTATAGGATTTGTTGCGTGCAGGGTAGTGACGCACCGTCGCTGGAGTCGAAGAGTTGTCTTAGTGACTTGAATTTATGTCGTGTGCCGCGGATGCACATGCTTCTGGCCCGGGTTATAACCCATAACGACGCTAAGTGGTTTGTCCCAGGGGTCACCGAGGACTTCAAGGAGGTGTTTGACAAAGGCAGATGTTTGTGGTGCGAAAAGTCTATCGATAGAAGTGACTAGGGGAGTGAAGGTTGTATGGCGTTTCTCACAGGCGTTTGAGTATTTTCTTTTTTTTCTCTTCAGCCGATAAACTCGATCCTCTTGCTCTCCGCAGAGACGTTGGCTCCCTTTGCGTGTTTTATAAGTTCTACAACGGGGAATGCTCTGAGGAACTCTTTGACCTCATTCCAGCTGCGGGGTTCCATTACAAATCCAACCGTCGTAAGCGCTCATTCCATCGACATCATGTTGATGAATGGCAGTCTTCGACGGTGCGGTTTAATCGGTCTTTTTTGCCACGAACTTGCAAAATCTGGAACGAGCTTCCCGCTGAGGTCTTCCCATCGAGTTACAACCTGGGTGCCTTTAAGAGGCGAGTGTACAATTTTCTGCAGGGCCGACAACGCACTGGCATCGCGTAAAGCGCTGCGGGTGTCTATGGACAGTGGTGATCATTTACCATCAGGTGACCCACTAGTTCGTTTGTCTGGCCTCTCTAACATAAAAAAAAAACAAAACAGACAGATTTCATGGTCTTTAGAATGCTGCCCTGAAGATGACCCCAGAGGAACGTGAAATGGCTGTCCGATTGCTTATTGCAGTGGTTATTTTGCCAGTGAATTTGGTTGCAATTGTTTTGATTATATCATTGGCTAAAGCTGAAAGAGAACGTGTTGACTACTCTACTAAAATATGACTTGACTTCACTATTTCGCGGAGTAGCAAAGTGAGATCATCAAATGGGAGGTCTTAACATGGACCTCCGCGAAATAATGCTTGAGTTTATGCGGCATATTTGCAACCACGTCTTTGTTTACCTAATTATTGGAACATTATTACTTTGTAATTGCCCGGGAAAGTAATTAAAGGATTAGGCTCCCACAGAACCCGTTGCGAGGGAACGTCCTAACTTTTCTTTCTAATTTCCGTTTTTTGCCCCGTAATCCCATCCTTTAGCAAGTTTCGTACTGCTTGGTTAATTAAAGGATTCCTTTTGTCCGGAGAGCCTATTATTCCGTAGATTTTGCGAAATCAAATATCTTCGGAGACGATTCAATGAATCCGTGATGTAACAAAGAGGCTGGTTGGTTACAGTTTGTTACCTTCTCACAATTTTCGACACCCTTTAGAGCAGGGGTGGCCAATTTGATCAGACCCAAGATCTCCTGTTTACTAACGAAACCCTGTGCGATCTACCAATTACATACTTCATGAAACCTTAAATATGCAGTTGGTGATAACGTTGGGCAGTCTGGTCTACGTATTTATATTTTTTGCCTTGCCACGATCGACTGGACTAACAGTCGCGATCGACCTGTTGGCCACCCCTGCTTTAGAGGTTCTTCCGTGCTGGTCTGGGAGTAAAGAAAAAACATAGAATGTACCAGATGCTGCTCTTCCCGCGCATGGTAAAAGCCCATAGAGGGAAGCGAAAATCTTAGGAATCATGTTATAGGCGATGTGGCTAGCGACCCATCACTATTTTGATTCCCCTTTCCACCTGTACGTCCACAGTCTCTCACAGATTTAGGTCTTGTTAATAATTTATGTCTGTTTGTTTGTTTTAGATAGGTAAGGTGTTACGTACCTGCCAATGTAGCTGCCAAGTTCCATCACCGTACTACTCGACGCAAAAGTAGTTTCCACCAACATCACCTCGATAGTTGGTGCTCCAACACCGTGCGATTTAAGCGATCTTTCTTGCCCCTTACGTGCAAAATTTGGAATGGGCTGACGGCTGGGGTTTTTCCAACTGGCTACGATATGGGTACCTTCAAGAGGCGAGTGTACCATTTCTTGCAAGGCCGGCAACGCGCTAGCAGTCCCATTGGTGCTGTAGCTGTCCATGGGCGGCGGTGATCACTTACCATCAGGTGCACCGCATGCCCGTTTGTCGGTTTTAATATAAAAAAGTACCCTAAGAAGATCGCCAAGTCAGCGCGCATTTCATCTGACCCGGGAATCGAGGCTGCGACTCCCGCGCAGCCGACTCAGCAGCAACGTGACGCGCGTAGTTAAGTTGTTGTTTTTGTTATACCTGCCTTTATCTTTTCTATTTGTTTCCGCCACCTACAAAAATTGTCTCCAAATTATTTCTTTGTTTTTTGGTTGTCTGGTAGAGATCGCTATAAAGCGATAAGATCGCCTATTGTCTGCTTTGTTCTTTGTTTCTGTATTGTTTTTTACTGATTTGTGGTGTTCAATAGAGAATTTGTATTGTATTGTGTTGTGTACGTCCCTGGGTACAGGCCTCTTCTCAGAATGAGTGGGGTTGGGCTATAGTTCCTATGCGAGCGCGTTCATTATATATTAATTCAAAGGAAATTGTACGGCGCAAATTTCAGGGCTCGTTTTTCTCCTTCTTTTTCTTGCATTATCGGCATATTACACGAAATAGTCCGTGACCTCTTAAAATGCCATCCCGGGTTGTCTTGCGATAGTATTCCGATAGTACCCAAACCCGACAGGCGTTTTAAGAGGTCACGGACTGTATGATTTGTAATGTCACTGCAAGCAGGTAGGGTTACCATACGTCAGGATTTGCTTAGACTTGTCCGGATTTTTAACCCCTGTCAGGATTGTGGCCGGATTTGGTAAGTGCCTAGATTCTTAGAAATTACCTCATTGAAAAAAAAATTAGAAGAAGAAAACGTTTATTTGTGACGTTTCATAGTATAAATTACAAAAAAAATAAGTAAAAACATAAGAACATACATGTCACTATAAATGGTCCCACCTCAGCATAATACTGGCCTAAAGCCAGTGCTGGTCTTCCGTTGGGACCATCAAAACCTACTGTATGCACATAAGCACATATAAAAAAAAAGTTCAAATCAAACATTGTTTTCACTATATATTTATTACACCGTATTATGGGCTAATTTAAGTAACTAATCAATAAAATTAACAATATTTCTTTCAGCAAGTTGACATCAGAATAAACTACAGCTAAAGGGATCTCAATAAAGTATTTTCTTAAAAAGCTCCAAACAGTAAGATCACACCAGCACACCACGCACCGCAGCGTCACGCCGGCACATTTTTCAGCATACGTCAAATCTCTGTTTTAAAAAATGACAGTACTTTGGGGGAATGTCGGGATTTTTGTCAGGACTTTTAATTTTTTCATACGGCAGCCCTACTAACCGCTTAAAAGTATTAAACTCTGTGGATGATGGCCGTCTAGCTAGCCAGCATCTAAATTATTCTTTTGAACTAAAAATTCAATCCTAAACCCTTGTTTTAATATTCAAGTTTGACCGCAGCTGCTATCGCCTGGGGTTGTAGACAGCATTTAAAGGACAATACACTCTAGCCCTCATATTCATAAATTGTTAAGCTTCTGTCTGTATTATGTAGTATATTTTATTTATTGTGTATTAATTTATCGTATTTACCTATTATGTGTAGTTTATTATTATAATCTTACATTATTTAAAATTTTGACATTTAGGATTATTTTAGGTTTCGATCGGTTCTTTTACTTTTTCTGTGTGTCTACTCTTGCTTAATACTAATGTCCTGTCAATCGTTCAAGGTTTAACTGGAAGTGATCCCTTTTAGGGATAAGTTTGCCTTTGTGCATGTATCTCAGTGTTTGTCAATTGAATTTCTCTTGTTTATTTTGCACAATAAAGAGTTTACATACATACATACATACTTTGCTACTCCGCTACTCATACGTCAAAGTGACGAGGCTTGAGTCCCGTCGTGGTCTCCACCCTATATACGTCCCATTGTTGGGCACAGGTCTCCTCTCAGAATGAGAGGGCTTGGGATTGAATTGCTTCGCAGATGAGTGCAGGTTTTCTTCACGATATTTTCCTTCGCCGAAAAGCTCATGGTAAATTTCAAATGTAATATCGCACATAAATTCCGAAAAACTCAGCGGTGCAAGCCCAGGCTCGAACCCACGGGCCTCTGCTTGAGAGGCCACAGGTCAAACCACTAAGCTACCACGGCTTAGCGAGACTTGAGTAGCGGAGATAGCAAAGTAAATGTTTTGCTCATTGAAATGGACCTCCGCAAAGTAACGCCTGATTCAGAAATATTTCCAACTAATCCGACGTACTTAGTACGTACTATATCCACGAAGCCAGCCCATTTAATTCATCGCAAGATATTCAACTACTAGAAAAATCTCCGGGTACAACATTCGCCGGGTTTCCCGGGACAGCCGCAAACTTGCGGGATTCGGCTAATCCCGTCGTTTCAACCCTTTTAGAGCCACAGGTACTTTAATATATATGGTGCAAGGTGATGCTGAGAGGTGAGAGATAAAAGTGCGATCTTTGCAAGCTTTTCGACTGCTAAAGAAATCACTGGAAGGAAGAATTGGAGTTCATTCAAAAGTCCAGTTCAGAATGCTCAAATCATGCAACAAAAGATCATAATTGTTTGGTCAATAATATAAATAACTAGCTAGGGGATAAATCACCATGATGTCTTAATGCGATTCAATTCCGATTCAGTTTAGGTTCGCTCGCAACCGGTGCAGAAAAGATGGTGAGTAAACATGACGCTTACGACACGTCACTGCATATGTACGCGGCTTTTTATTAACTTGCATTGCAGCGCCTGCATGTGTGTATGTAAGTATGTTTTTCTGGGTGGAATCTTGCGACTCAATTTTGAAGCAGATCTGAAGCCAATTGACCTGAAAGTTGGAGGAAATCCGATGATATGATACAATAATCTGGCCATGAAGTTCTGGTGACCCAGACAGGCCCGTCTTCGCAGGAAACTCTTCAAAAGTTGCTCCGGTTGAATTGATATTTGGTACACATATGTTATATATGTAGGACGGATGACAATCCAAGTACAATCAGCAAAAAAGCTTGTATTAAAAATGTAATTTTTGACGTAAACTTATTTTACAAATAATTACTTATTCTATCCTATCATCCATGGTCTGGGAGTAAAGAAAAAACATAGAATGTACCAGTTCTTCCCGCGCAGATGGTAAAAGCCCATCGAGGGAATGGGCAAAAATCTTAGGAATCGCATTATAGGCGATGTGGCTAACAACCCATAACTATTTTGATACCCCTTTTCACCTATACGCCCGCAATCATGCTAAACGTGGCCTTTAGGTCTTGTTACCTTAGGCTCTGTTTAGCCCGTAAGGGATAAAGGCGTGATTTATATATATGTATGTGTATTTATTCTGATATATGTCGACATATCTAAGCTGTGGTATCCTGGGTTTCTGAACGTCGCCAAACGCCGAGCATTGCCTTATACTCCGAAATTCGATTGTCTTAGTACCTTTCTTGCCATTCCGCTCACACTAATGCTATTAATTTGTGAGTGAGAGAGACGACACGACACAAACTTCGAAAATTGAATTTCGGGTGACCACCCCCTCCCCCCTTGTTACTCGTGAAACATCGGGTTCGTCTTCCACTAGGAGATTAGCCGGGACTTGGGAGATTGAATATATTTGGCGCCCAAGGCGCTTGTAAATAGTTTAGTTTGCTCAGCTCACGTCTAAGTGCATGTTGGTAGGGGAATAAAGAATATAGATCCTTTTTAGAGATCCTCAGTCACTTCTATGCTGGTCTGGGAGCAAAGAAAAAACATAGAATGTACCAGTTGCTTCTATTCCCGCGCGGATGGTTAAAGCCCATCGAGGGAATGGGCGAAAGTCTTTGGAATCATGTTATAGGCGATGTGGCTAGCAACCCGTCACTATTTTGGTTCCCCTTTCTACCTATACGCCTACAATAATGCTGTTCGATATAATATAGCCTTTTTTATTTCTTCTTAATTTTAAAAGTGCGCCGCTTAGTCAGCCTCGAACGAGATGCAGCCTGAAAAAGTGGTTGCCTATGGTCTGCGCGCGCAATGACGGTGTCATCCCTGAAATCGCCTGGAAAGTGGCCGTTTATTCTTAAATCTAATACAAATTAATGAAATGTATGGATATTTCATGAAGATTTATTGTTTTATGTAACAAACTATTTTTTCTAATATAATCTGCACATGAAGTACGTGTAATTATTAACAACTGGGACAAGACTAGAGCTGCGGCAGGAGAAGGCTTTCAAGGTTCGCTATCGGGAAGGAAAGACGAGGTGAGTGCCTTTTGGGATTAACCTGAAATGATAAAGGCTGTATAAACCGGAAGCCCATCTCTCGAACTCTTGTCTTCAGTCCTTATTCAATTAATATACAGTCCACTCTCTCATACATCTTCTTTTCTCTACGTGGTTTCGTTACGCCACAAATGCTAAACGTGGTCTTCAGGTCTTGTTACCTTAGCCTCTGTCTACCCCGTAAGGGATAAAGACGTGATTTATGTAATTATTAGTCACAATAGCAAGAACGGAATCCTTATTCCGGTCCATCTGGTTTCAACCCCCGACGCTAAAAGAGGGTGATTCTGTCTGTGGCATCATTTCTCTCAAGCCGATGAACCAGTTTCAATGCGGTTTTTTTATCCGAAAGCCAGTTTTTTTGCGGTAGTTTCTAGCTATGTTTGGTAAGAATCGGTCCAGTAGTTTGCAGATAATACCAGCTCTTTTACAAAGTGAGGTTAGGAAGTTTTGCCAAAAAATTTAATTGATTTTTTAATTTTCGGTTTGATTACTCGATTAATAAGTGCACACATGCACATGCACAATCACGTCTTTATCCCTTACGGGGTAGACAGAACCTATGGTAACAGGTACCTACATGCCACATTTAGCAAGATTGTGGGCGTATAGGTGGAAAATGGAGTCAAAATAGTGATGGGTTGCTAGCCTCGTCGCCTGTAACATGATTCCTATTATTTTCGCCCATTCCCTCGGTGGGCTTTTACCATCTGCGCGGGTAGAGTAGCAACTGGTACATTCTATGTTTTTTCTTTGCTCCCAGACCAGCATGGAAGATTGATTAATGGGAGTTCTTTTATAGTTGTAATTAATTTGGAATAGTTAGCTAATGGTCTCAAGCAATGGGGGCTATCGCGCGTGAATTTGCCACTAGAGGCGCTAGTGTCGCGTGAGGTCCAATAACATTCACTCTTCACTGGTTTTGGCCGGCTTTGGGGGGTGTGGAGAGTAAGACAGCCGGGGAAATTACGGGCACAAGAGGCATTGCATCTTAGTCCTCTAGGTTGGCAACGCATCTGCAATCCCTCCGGGGTTGCGGGTGTCTATGGGCAGTGGTGATCACTTACCATCAGGTGACCCACTTGCTCGTTTGCCTTCCTATTCATATATAAATAAAAATATTAAAAAAAATATATAATTTCTTTCATTTACCTGTTGAAAAGCGATCTCCTTCGTAAAATTATCGCAAATATGGATTATTTGGCGATGAATTGGAACGCTTTGAAAGTGGAATTAAGAAAGAGAGGCGCAAAAATAAGCGGCCTCAAAGAACAGCTAAATCAAAGGTTGTTTATCGTTCAAAAACTTTTTTGCCAGAAGTATGCTTGTTTGTCGAGGTAACAGCTGTTTTTTCTAGCTATACCTCTGGACCTTAGTCAACATTGGCGCCAATTAGTGAGCCAAGAAACGAGTCCCCATTACAAAAAAAGACTTCTACGTTCTGATTTTTACAAAACTTCTCATACCAAACATAATACCTAAACTTATTTGTGCTGATTCCGGTCCAACGCGTTTGATGCAAATATGTGAAGGGTTTGGCTGAAAGTCAGCGCTGTAGTAGGCACCTACTGCAGCATAATGCTGAGTCGAATACCTTTTCGGCATCATCAACTCAGTATGTTTTTGTATTAGTTTAAGAGTCTGTGTATTTTTGATGTCGAATAAAGTTATGTCTATGTCTATGTCTATGTCTATGTCTATGTCTAAATACATTAGGACGAAAAAATATTCTTCTTTCTTTATCATTTTCTGTATGCCAAATTTCTTGCCGCGTATTTTGCTCGACGCCTATTCTAAAATTACTGGTAGAATAAAAACAGACACGCAAGAGCCAAGCGGAGTACTTACAATTTGGTATTGATTTTACTTTGAGGGCTTTCTGTTCGTTTATCTCATTACCTTCGCTTTAACTCAATATCTTAGTTAAATAGCGCTGACTAGTAAAAGTTAAGCTACAAAGACAACTAAGTCGCTTATTTCCCTATAAGAGACCGCTGTAATCCTTCAAAGGGTCACCATCGTATTCCTTGTTGGAAAACACACGGATGAATATACGCACAATATTTATTTCAATGATGGGAGAAATCTATGTACGAGTACGAATATTTTTAACTAGTTATTTCCCGGGACTTCGTCTGCGCTGAATTCAATAATAGTATAGCCTATGTTGATCAGGGCTAACGCAGGATTCTGATGGTGAAAGAATTTTCCAAATCGGTCCGGTAGTTTCGGAGCTTATTCAATGCAACCAAACAATCAAATAATATTAGTGTAGATAAATAACCACCTCAGCTGTTGTAGCCCGCGTCTTTGTTTACGAAGAATTTGTTTACCACTATCCCACGGAACTATGAGAATATACTTAAGTACGAGTAAGTGTTGAATCGGGTAATTTATTGAATCACGCGGAGGTCCATTTCAATGATCAAACAGACTCCGCTACTCACGCGCAAGACAGCCAACGTCACGTGCAAATGCTTGTCTTGGTTGTAAAATGTCTGTTCCAAATTGTATCAAAATTCGTTCCGTATTCATCGTATGAAGAAGATACGTTCATACATAAATTAATTTCATCTACTCATTTCATAGAAGAGATGAAAATAGTTCAATTTGTATTTCAAGATCTCAAGGCACTTCTGAAGTAGCTACTTCAGGAATCCTAACATTTACGAGATTCTCCGTTAAAATCGTTTTTTTGACCAAACGCCGCTCATAATATTTTAGTGTCAAGTTGAAACAAATTTATTTTACACAAACACACACATACACAAATCACTTCTCCATCCACCACGGGATAGACAACAAAGCTTAGAAATAGACACAAAACAAAGATACATTGCTTCTGTTTCGTTGACGTTTTGGAGAGCAATAACCCCCAAACATAATTATACTGGCTGGTACACATACATTATGAACTGGAGAAAATGCAGCGCTATTAGGGTGCATCATTTTGGTAGATAACAGAATGGAGCAAAAACAAATAAAATTGCGATGCAGAAACTCTTCACCAACGGCATCAAACAGCATGTCAGTCTGCAACATTTGCCCGTATATTTCAAAACGTTACTAAAAGTTATGCATGAACATAAATTCCTAAGGAGTTCAGTTGAAGACAGGCTTGTTGTGAGGAGATTGGACATTTACAAGACGCTTTATCAAGGGATGTTAAATATAAAATAGAGAAAAAGAAAAGGATAGCCCAGTGGTAAGTGACCCTGACTATGAAGCTAGCTTTATTGATCGGCAGACCTCTAGAGGTCTTGGTTTTTTTTTTTATACTCGATCAACCCCAACATGATCGGAGCCTATGTTTGCTAATTTTCTTACATACCAGTTCTCGCATTTGCTACCTCTCCTACTTTCATTCCGCATACTTTTTCTTTCTTTGTTGCTTCTTCTTTCGTATTTTTAGTGGGCTGTCCCATCTATCTAATGCTTGTTTCTGCTTCTCTATTTCTTAAGGCCGATTTTTCAATCCTCAGATAAGCATTTAACTGACAGATACCCATAGAGTTATTCGTAGAATAGGGCTTATGTGACGATTGAAAAATCGGCCCTAAGTCTATATTTTTCCTTCTTGCATTCTGTTTTCTTTGTCATACCTTCGATCATTCGAGCTGTCCTCTTCATCATTCATCATCTTTTTTGCTATTTCTTATATACTAGGGAAGGAATGCAACAGCATGTTTTACTTTATTTTTATTACATAATTAATTTATTTCTGACTTATAGGGGTCTTGGGTTAAGGTAGGGTGAGGCAGACACTTGTAGGACTATTTATCAATAAAAAATATACTATCTTTATCAGTTTAATGAATAAGATCGGCGTTCAAATTAATCTTTATCTGTTTAAAGAATAAGATCGGCGTTATTTTTCAGGGCTCAACTTTATAACGCATCCATTGAAAGTTTTGTCACAATAAGTTACTCATGAAACTTAGCCAAAAAAACATTGTGCAAGCAAATGAGCAAGTGAGGGAATCACCAAGTTTTTTTTCTATTGAAAGTCAGATTTTCATTGTGTTGTGTTCAATCCCCAACTAGTATTAGATATCCGAAGTAATATTTGATATCCGAAGAATTGTTTCGTCTAATGTATTGTTCGGTCAAATTATCGTTTAGTCTAAACTAAATTTATTCTTCAGGAAATTTATTAAATAGGCATTGCCTACCAATACGTAAATAGTAGGTATACAAATACTGCATCATTTCATCATTATCTCCACTGCGACATGAGAGGGCTTGAGCTATAGTTCCCACGCGGGCCCAGTGTGGAATGGGAACTTAACACACACGAATTGCTTCGCAGATGTGTGGAGGTGTCTTCACGATGTTTTCGTTCCCCGAAAGCGTCAAAATTTATATATATATCCCGAAAAAAAGGCCCTCTGCTTGAGAAGCCACAGGTCAAACCATTACACTACCACGGGTTTTAAACAAAGCTGTTCTAAATGGTCTATGTAAAATATTTCCCGAAATATTCACATTAACCGCTGGAGAAATTTTAGAGCAAACGATCATTCGGCCAAACCTTCCCGTACCGAAATCACTTTGTCCCGCTTAGTCCCCTTCACGCCCTTACCGAAACTTGTTCAAACAGCAACCTGACAGATTAGCCGAGAGTCCTTCCAACTTTCAAGACTTCCCTCTACATACGAGTGGTACTAAGGGTCTCCAGCCGAACTGATTTCAAACCAAAATGTCAGGCGAGTACCTAATGTCGCTTCCGCCTTCGAAATTTAGATATGATCTAGGTAGTTGTATCCCTGAAACTAAAGAAAGGAAGGAAGGAAGGACCCAAAGCACTGAATCTAAAGAGTCTAAATGCTAAATCCTCAGAACGAAAGGGCTTCGGCTATAGTACCTCAAGCGCCCTCAGTCCGGATTGGTACCTACCATAGGACTGCAGGTGCGTTGCCGGCCTTGTAATAAGCGGTGAACTACTTTCGCCTTCCAACCGAGACAACTGAAGGTTTATGGGGAGGCCTATGTCTGATTATTTAATGGTGGGTTATGTATGATGATCTCCAATAATTTATTCTGTTTTAAAAAAACAGTTGTCTATGTTATTCATTTAACCTCATGTGCTCTATGTTAAGTATGTAGACATAGACATAGACATAGACAACTTTATTCGACATCAAAAAATACACAGACTTAAACTAATACAAAAACATACTGAGTTATGTGGTTATATTTTTAGCTTAGGCCCCAATATTATGTTCAGGACTACATGAACAGTAGAGATATTATTTCGCCTGGTTGGAGCCAAAACCAATTATCTGCTATTTTTTCGAGTTTTTAACATAAATTACCATTCGAATCGGCAAATTTTTATCTATCTAGTGGTAAAACCCACTAAACTGTATGACGCACCGTTGCTGACTTATCGAATGTAAAAACCAAATATTGGCTTCTAAATATAGGGTATCAAATGCAAAAACAAATAAGTTGAGAAAAAATATTTTTACAAAATCAAAAACAGATAATTCTTCATAACTATGTATATCAGGCATATAATTATCTAAAACTTGGATAACCCTACTATAAGTTCTTATACATAAAACTGAGATTATTTTCAATTGTAAGGTCTTAATTTTAATAGCAAACATTCAAAACGCGTTTACTCAAAAAAAAAAAGGTTTTTTAGTCTAATTAGTAGGTTTTGGCTCCAACCCGGCGATTTATGGTTTTTTGTTCTTTTTGTTTGTCATTCTTATTCTTAGATTCTCTTCAAAATGTCGTAATACCTACCTACCCTACCTACCTACCTAATACCTACTTAAACTGTCTCTAACTTATTTCCTAATTGGTTGTCTGGAAGAGATCGCTATTAAGCGATAAGACCGCCTGTTGTCTACTTTGTTCTTTGTTTCTGTATTGTTTTGTACTGATTTGTGGTGTTCAATAAAGAGTATTTGTATTGTATTGTATTGTATAATAAACTAGTGTTCTATACACACATTTTACTTAATGTATCCACGCATAATCCAATAGTATTAAAAGCCACGGCCATATACGCGGCTGTGTAGGATACAATGGTGATGATGACTTTTGCCTTTTGTGTGCACCCATGAGCTGAGCTATGAACTAGTTGGTGCTTGTTAAGTCGGGTACTGATTAGCGAGCTATAACCGTAACAAATCCTCATTACAGTAACCAAGAGCCTGCTGCAAGCGGAATGCCAGATCCCCACTAAGTTTTACTTCGTCTGCGTCCCGTGGGAAATAAATATGTGCTTTTACGGTACACAAAGCCTATTTTAATCTGGAATATTGTAGTGTCAACTTTTTTAATTCCGGTCGGCAGATCCACAGATTAAATAAGAAATTAATGCCGATAAAGGAAGCTTCCGTACTGGGAGCAAAGACAAAACAGAATGTACCAGTTGCTTCTCTTCCCGGGAAGATCGTAAAAGCAGGCCATCAAGGGAATGGGCGCAAATCGTAGGAATCATGGATATAGGCGATGCGACTAGCAACCCATCACTATGTTGATTCCCCTTTCCACCTATACACCCACAATCATGCTAAACGTGGCCTTTAGGTCTTGTTATCCTAGGCTTCTACCACGTAAGGGATAAAGACGTGATTTATTTATCTACGTATCACTATCACTATCACTACATAGTATAAAACAAAGTCGCTTTCTCTGTCCCTATGTCCCTATGTATGCTTATATCTTCAAAACTACGCAACGGATTTTGATGCGGTTTTTTTTAATAGATAGAGTGATTCAAGGGAAAGGTTTTTATGCATAATTCTACGCAGACGAAGTCGCGGGCAGAAGCTAGTATACTATAAAGGAACCAACTTCGGATGAAATTGAAACGCTGAATTTTCATTACAACATCTTTACGTAAAACACATGCGAAGAAATACAATGGTGTGTGTGAAGTTCCCCGCACTGGGCCCGCGTGGGAACTACCCAAGTCCTTTCATTGTGAGAGAAGGCCTGTGCCCAGCTGTGAGACGTAAGCTGGAGTTAATAAGTCGAACACAACTAAAACTGCGTTTAGGTACAATGCTTCATTCAGAACTAACTTATGTCAGTGTTTAATTATTAACTGTTTGCCAAATTATCTTGCTTGAAACGATAAAGGGATTCAAGATAGTGCTCAATTATTTATTAATCCGCCAATATTTCATTTACATTAACATCAAACGTATTTATGGCTTGGATTAACGGTTATTAAATTTATCAATTAATTCTAATGACAAAGCGATACGAGTTGATATAAAAACGCAGGGTTTTTCCAGATAAAAGTATAGTTTGAATCTACAAACCAAACTGGTAAGTGAATGAATCCATTTCATACTAAGCTCTCTCATCGTAAATTATTCGTGGCTTAATCTGGGCCCATCCCATTGCATAATAGCTAAAGCTGATTATAGCGTCCCATAATCAGGTTCGACAACAAGATTTAGATTGTACCATAAAACAATACCATTCAATGTATTCCTCAATCACAACAATATTATAATCTGTTGTTATAATCAAAACAAACCCTTGATTCTCTAGCGACATCTAGTGTCTACTAGAAGAACTATTATGATTATTATTCTGACAAACGCAAACTCCAACTGCTTCAAGCACTACAGCCGTCTTTCTCACTCCTATCTAGTTCTCATCCATTTTTTTACCAACCACACCGTTTGATACGTTAGGTCCTTGCAGAAGGGGACCACCTAATTATATTGTTAAGTCGAGTTATCATAACTAATCCCCATTTATTTTCACAGCAACCATGAAATTCCTGCTGATCGTTGCTTCCGTCGTCGCCGTGGCCGTCGCTGGCCCGACCCGCGCCCTGGTCACCCCTGGCGGCGCTGGCCCCGCTCCCATCATCGTCGACCCCGAAAGCCCCATCTCCGTGGGCCCCGCCCTCATTGAGAGCCCCGCCGTTGTTGGACCCATTTTCGTTGAGAGCCCCATTTCTGTGGGACCCGCTTTCGTCGAAGGTGAAGCCCCCATCTCCGTTGGACCCGCCGTCATTGGTGGCGAATCCCCCATCTCCGTTGGACCCGCATTCGTCGAAGGCGAATCCCCCATCTCCGTTGGACCTGCTCTCGTCGAGAGCCCCATCTCCGTCGGACCCGCTTTCGTCGAGCACCCCATCGTTGTCGACACCCCCGTGAACCCCGCTCCCGTGCCCGCTCCCGTCGAGGCTGCCCCCGCCAGCGGCTCTCCTCTGGTCCAGATCATCCTGAACATCAACCAGGCTGCTTCTGAGACTCCCGCTCAGGTCCCCGCCCCTGTGGTTCCCGAGGTTGTTGTTGAGGAGCCCGTGCACATCGCACCCGTCGTCGTTGTCGACGAGGCCGCCGAGCCCATCGATGTTGCCGAGAACCCCATTGATGGTGTCGCCATCGTGCCCGCCCCCATCGTGATCGAGCCTACCCCCATCGAGCTGCCGACCCCCGAGCTGCCCGTCCCCGCGCCCGCCCCCGTCGAGCTGCCCGCCCCCGAGCTGCCCGTCGTCATCCCCGCGCCCGTCGTCATCCTTCCCGATATCCTCAACTAAGCTTGCAATTAATTTAGAAGTATTTTACATCTCTTTAACCTTAAAACAGCGGCTATAAACTGTGATAAGTGATTCTAATACGAATAAAGACGTTTCTCTAAACTGATGAAGTGCTTAATCTAGGGATCCCATCAATGCTAGATGCAATGCCATAGACACGC
This sequence comes from Pandemis corylana, assembly GCA_949127965.1. Classification (NCBI taxonomy): domain Eukaryota; kingdom Metazoa; phylum Arthropoda; class Insecta; order Lepidoptera; family Tortricidae; genus Pandemis; species Pandemis corylana. Next base: position 15,838,064 of record OX421851.1, on the reverse strand, counting down.
GTCGCTCCATTAGTTGGATCACCCGTGGAATGACGTTAGGTGGAAGGTATTAGCCTCTAGCATTCAAGTGACAGCGATAATTCTCTTCAAGTGAGTTCGTAGTGAGTTTACACAGAACAACTGTAGTACAGTAAAGATAACTAGTGTAGGGGTTGTTCCGAACAGGAAATTATGTATAATGCTCAGCTCAGTCATTAGTGAGAACTTATCTAAGACCTGTGAATGTGAATACGGATAGTCGGATGAACTTAATGTTGTAATTGTGTTCATTATTTGTATTGTCCCTAGACTAACTTTGTTTCGGTTTCGTAATTAAATTCTACCTGAAATTATATCTCCTATTGTTTTCATTGCTGAAGTTGAAACTTAATGAGCTATTTAGCATGCATAAATCGGAGTAATATTACATTGTTTTTGGATATAGGTAGGTACTTTGAATGTAATAATTATCTAATAGCAAGATTTTACTTCTATGCTGGTCTGGGAGTAAAGGAAAAACATAGAATGTACCAGTTGCTTCTCGTCCCGCTCAGATGGTAAGAGCCCATCGAAATTCTTAGAAATCATGTTACAGGCGATGCGGCTAGCAACCCATCACTATTTTGATTCCTTTTTCCACCTATACGCCTACAATCATGCTAAACGTGGCCTTTGGGTTTTGTTACCTCAGGATCTGTCTACCCCGTAAGGGATATAGACGTGATTTGTGTGTGAACGTATGTATTATTTTTGTCAAAGTCATAAGGACTAGAAACCTTATAAATAATGACTTAAAAGAAGTAAGTCTTCTCAATGATTATTCTAAAAATATTCACTAGCTTTGGCCCGCGACTTCGTCTGCAAAGAATTCGTTTATCACTACCCCGCGGGAACTACGCGGTTTTCCGGGATAAAATGTAGCCTAAGTGTTATACATACATACATACATACATACCGTCACGCCTCTTTCCCACAGGGGTAGGCAGAGACTACTTTATTCCACTTGCTACGATCCTGACATATTTCTTTCGCTTCATCCACAGTCATCAATCTCTTCATACATGCTCGTCGGTTTCGGGTACTCCTGACCTGACCTTTTTCCAAAACGTCTCCTATTTGGTCTCGGAACGTCCGTCTAGGTCTTCCCCTCCCAACGCAACCATTCGCACGCTAAGTGTTATTCCAGGTCATAATATATCTCTGTTCCAAATTTCATCCAGATCCGTTGAGCCGTAATGGCGCGAAAGAGTGACAAACATTGTATTATTAGTAGGAAGTAGGATAGGATTACAATAATAGTAGGATAGTAGGATAATAAGTAGATTATACTCATCCTCTTGCCAAAGCTACTTAACCTCAAAAGCAATTCCAATCCAATCAAAACTGCCATTTTCAGAAGGTTATACCAACGTACAAAGCACATGCCACATAACCCAACCAGCAAAACTAAGTCGTATGAAAGTCGAGAGCACGTTCCTATTTTCACCTAAAGCTGAGAAAATGGTCTTTAAACAGTCGAGTAATAGATCTGTAAACGTTTACTCGACGCGATTTGGGCACAAATTACTCAGCTTAAAGTGCTATAATTGTTGTAAAATAGTCGAGTTAAGAGCCGAATGGTGCTATAAGAGTCGAGACAAAGCGACACACAGCACCATTAATGCTATAATAGCAATAATTTCACCATCAGTCAACTAATATGTCGGTTGAAAGCAACGAAATTGCTTTTACTCGACTTAATAGTGCTGTGATAGCTACTTTTTTTGCATTCACTCAGCTGTTTAGTCGATTGATCGCAACGAGGCGAGTTTTATAGCACTAAGTGTTTGAAGTGTTCATTTACAGCTTTTTAATATGAATGTGGGATAATAATTGTGTCAGAAAACAAGAAAACAATTGAAGGTTATTTTTTTCTACTTAACAACTATAGAATGGTAGCCATGTTCTTTCAAATAATATGTTTTCGGTGTTAGCTATTATTCGTATAATATACTAAATTTCAATGCGAAATTTTATTTTTCGATTAACTTCCTTATATTTCTAGTTATTATTTTAATAGGCCTCCTTATTTTTGCGGTATAAGGAAATAATTTTAAATTTAAAATATCAAAAAGGAATAGTTCCGCCATTATAGAACTAAGTTTGCCATCTTACGACCTTTACTCGACTTTTAGTTGAAAAATAGATAATATATTACATTTACATTACTATGCAGACGCCATTATAGTTCATATAGACAATATTGGGGTTCCTTATTGCATATGATAAATCCTCTCTCTTTTTTAGCAAAGTAATGACTCCATTTTATATGTGCTCCTCTAAATGTAAACTCATGATATTGTGATTTAGTGCTGTAAAAGATTTCAAAGATCATTTATGCTACTTTTTGCTGCATGATGGCTTTAAAAGTGCATTTGATTTGCTGTAGGTGCTATAACGATCACTTTTAGAACTTTCTCTCGGCAGGTGCAGATTGATAATTTTTTTATAATAATTAGTGCTTTAAGAGTAACTGAGATGCTATTTGGTCATATAAGCAGCTTTTTTACCATTATAATGCATCCACGAGAACAATGTCGAATGACGGTGCTATAAAGACTTCTTCAGCAGCTAATCAGTAAATTAGAAGCTTTTATACAGCTAATTTAGAACTTACAGTGGTATAAAAGTGAGATTTGACATCTTTATACAATAATTGAGTAAACGCGCTGTAATCATGTCGAGTAAACGTTTAGTCGACATAGTTTTACGTCCAAAATGCGAAAATGCTAAAGAGTTGAGTAAAGTTCTTTTATACAATGATTTGGCATCTTTAACTCCTTTTTACGACTATTTCTCGATCATTAGCTGTAAAAAGCTTTGCTTATACGACTGTTTTGCTGGTTGGGAAGTCCATTCAGGTATTGCAAGCGTTACTTACGCTTCAAAAACGGCTTATAACTGTTAGGTCCTCTTCGAACTTGGGCCGTTTTGGTTTTCAGCTACTGAATGATTGGATCACGACTCCATTGTAAGAGCCTAATTCCATATCGTAAACAAATCGCTGCGAAGTGGAGTTTGCGAAGCCGTGCGGGTACATTATTCATTGCTACATGGAGTTTAGAAGTTACGAGGTTAGCAAGTTAATTTTGATAATGCCAATGGCATTTTTTAGCTTATTTACTTGAAGTACATACATACACAAATCACGTCTTTATCCCTTACGGGGTCAGAGCCTAAGGTTTTTTTTTTTTTTTTTTTTTATATGATTAGGAAGGCAAACGAGCAAGTGGGTCACCTGATGGTAAGTGATCACCACTGCCCATAGACACCCGCAACCCCGGAGGGATTGCAGATGTGTTGCCAACCTAGAGGACTAAGATGCAATGCCTCTTGTGCCCGTAATTTCCCCGGCTGTCTTACTCTCCACACCGGAACACAGCAGTGCAAGCACTGCTACTTAGCGGCAGGATTAGCGAGTAAGATGGTGGTAGCGATCCGGACGGACCTTGCACAAGGCCCTACCACCCGCAAACCTAAGGTAATAGGTTACAGGCCACATTTAGCAAGATTGAGGGCGTAGGTGGAATATGGAATCAAATTAGTGATGGGTTGCTAGGCTCATCGCCTATAACATGATTTCTATGATTTTCGCCCATTCCCTCGATTGGCTTTTACCTGCGCGGGTAGAGAAGCAACTGGTATATTCTATGTTTTTTCTTTGCTCCCAGACCAGCATGGAAGAACTTACTTACTTTGAAGTACTTAGGTAAAAAAACACACAGTTTATGGAGCAACCACACTGCCGCTACGCAGTGACGTGTCGCAGACGTCACGTTTTCTCACCGTCTTTTCATACATTCTGTTGCGTAAACGCACCCTCAACGCCTTTTACGCACCGATGTGGTCGCACCTTAATGTGACTCAATCTTGTGCTAGTCAAATGTGGATTGACTTGAAAGGTTTATAAATCCCTACAAATATTATAAATGCGAAAGTTACTCTGGCTGTCAGTATTTCTGTCTGTTACGCTTTCACGGCTAAACCACTGCACCGATTTTAATGGAATTTGGTAATGAGACAGTTTCAATCCCAAGAAAGGATAAAGGATAGTTTTTACCCCAGAAAATCGCATAGTTCCCGCTAGATAATGATAAGCGAATTCCGCGCAGACGCAGTCGCAGAAAACACCTAGTGTAGAATATAGACGACAAAGAAAGTACGTAACAGGCACCAAAAGTACAGTCAGCAAAAGAAACTTGAAATTGTTGTTGAAAACTTATTTTCTTCTTTACAAATGCGTTATTTTTACATAAGTAGGTATTAATGGCGCTCGTCCACCATCACATTCAAGTGTCAAAAGGTCACCCACACCTAGCTCACCCCACACGTCACTTTTTGACTTTTGAAACTTGAATCTTGTTGTGTAGGAGCGTCATTAGGTACATTTTTAAGTGACATGGGGAAACGAGCAAGCGGGTCGCCTGATGGAAATTAATCACCGCTGCCCATAGTCACCAACCATAGGACGTTAAGAGCGAGTTGCCGGCCGTTTAAAAAAAATGGGCTCGTATTTTAATGATCTTAAAGTCGTACCGATCCGGGAAAATTGGTGCCGCTACTAGACATCGATAACATTAACCCGTCAAGCGTCCAAGCGACTACTACAGTAGTCCCTAACTTTTCGGGCGGGAAATGTCCTAGGGACTGCATTGTGCATTCACGCCACTGGCCAGGTCTTCCTCCCTTGGAAGAGCCAGCGACAACTCGCTATATATGCTTCTCGCTCTCTTTTTAAGCCTCCCGCCCGAAAAAGTTAGGGACTACTGTAGTCGCTTGGACGCTTGACGGTTTAGTCTAAACTACTAGCTTAGGTACTAATTATGGCTTTTTTAGATACGTGTGTATGTGTCTATTTATATCTCCATTTATTGTAAATGTGTGTTTCATGTATAATATATTATGTATTTCAGTACTTAGTATATTAATATATATTCTAAATTGCACCACCTGCTTAGATCTGTTCTGTTCTCCAGTCCATTATGGTTGCCTGGTAGAGATCGCTCTGTAGCGATAAGGCCGTCTATTCTGTATACCTCTTTCTGTTTTGGTTGTTATATCTGTTCAATAAAGAGTTATTCCTAGAGTGGAGTCCTAGAGTGAAGACCACGTTTGGGAAAGCGTAGTGTGGGACGCCCTGCGACGCGTTGGACGGATGACCTTAGGAGGACAGCTGGCAGTGGCTGGATGAGGGAAGCCCAGGATCGCGAAAGTTGGCGCAATATGAAGGAGGCCTACGTCCAGCAGTGGACGGACAATGGCTGTAGATAGATAGAAAGAGTTATTGTTCTACTGTATTGTAATTAAAGGATCGCCATTACCACCTCCAAGCCATCCTAGCTCGCTGTATCACCAGATTTACCTAGTTCCAGACAATGCCTGCCCCATCTGGCGCAGGCATGCCTGTAAACAGGCGTTCCGATCACCGTTGACATTCCGATTGCATTGCATCTTGCCTGTGAAAGGTTTTGCCGGTTTGAGGCGGGTTGTTTTGAGCGATTTACCTTTGATACAGCATTTTCGAGATAGACAGTCTTTCTTAAACACAACAACAAACATACCTACAAAATAAACTTGGAAATTGTTGGGTGCTAAACATGATATTCGTAATTCATAAATGTTAGCTGATTTTTGAAAGCACATCACTCGAAAGTGGTATAAATCAGCGTATTTATCTTCTAAACTACAGCTCTTATCAAAGTTTTGACTAGTTCACAAGATTAATGAGAGCCGTAGGTGTCTTCTAAGCTACTCTTATTTAAAATTCAGCGCAATTTTTCACTACTTTCGAGTGGTTTTTTCTCACATGTGCTTTCAAAAATCGGGCCCCAGGTAGCAAATTGCACTGAACCATTTTCTTTAAAAAAAAACGGACGGGTTGCACTCCGGGAGTGCCGGCTGAACTCAAAACTACACACACGCACACTCGCGCAAAAAAACATAGGTACCTACCAAAAAAGTTCACAACACTCTTCAAAAAAAAAAAAAAAAAAACTTTCTACACGCGATTTGATCCGCGGTCACCGGAGCGTACGGCACTGTTATTGCACATCTTACACTACTAGGCCAAACGTACCTTGCCATTGAGAGACGAAATCAACGTACGTATTGTCTAGATGGACAGACCTCTGACAATGTGTTGCCGTCGGTACTTTTTCTCCGCGACTCAACAAAAACAAATCGAACGCGGCTCTAGCTTCATTCATATTTCAAAATAAGCTCTTAGAGCAGCTGCAATCGGTACTGTATCTCTCCCTCCGTCTTATCTGAAGAAGTTTTCACTTCAAAAATATTACGTCTAAATAATCCTCGGACATTTCTTATGTGCGGAATCAAACAATTTTCATATTTTTATTGGATTAAGCTATTCAGGTTGGTGACAAATCTAACAAATCAACGATCATAAAAATCGGTGCCGTTCTTTAATGATTATAAAATGGTGTAAACAACCCGCTCTTGTTATACATAACTCTATTGGTACTACAATTTCGTTTATAGAAATAAATAAAGCAGGAGCTTAGTATACTCAGTGGGTTTTTTTAGAGTGACGAAGTACATAACTATATAGCTGATAGCCAGGATGATCTGAACTATGACATGTACCTAAAAATGTTTAACAGTTACAAAAACACAATTATTTAACATGTAACAAGAAAAACAGACGTACTGAGGTGAACTTATCTGTCAAATGGATCTCTTCCAGTCAAATTTCGAACAGGTCAACAGAAACCCGTGTTGAGAGATTAAAGATTACCTATGACTGTAAATAGAGCTGGCCCTATACTCCGAAATTCGATTTTCGAAGTTCATCTTACGCCACTCCGCTCACACTAGTAATCTTTTTTTTTATTGGACTTGGGCTCTATAGGTATAGTCATTATTTTGAGAGTTTAAAAATCGAACTTTGGAGTAGCCCCCTGGGTATTTCGTATCTGTGGTAAGTCGTTACGTTTCTCGTGGTCCGTCTCGCGACGCAGTAGCGGTCTACCGCCGCATCGCAGTTTCCAACTGTGGTTAATTAGAGATTAGAATTAGATCCGAGGTGGTTCATTCAGTAATAATTAATTGTTGTCAAAATAACTTTACCTATCTACTGGTTAAATGCGGCTAGCATAACCCATCACTATTTTGATTCCCCTTTCCACCTACGTCCACAATCATGCTAAACGTGGCCTTTAGGCCTTGTACTAAGCTCCGTCTACCCCGTAAAGGATAAAGACGTGATTTATGTATGTACGAGTATGTTTTGTCAGATTTGTCTCCACCCCGAATAACAGCATAAAGTATCTAATAAAAAAAAATGTAGCTATCACGATATTAGTAATTTCACACTGTGGACGTCTACTCCCACGCAAAAAGGTACCAAAGTATTTGTCACAACACTAGCAATCTTTTTTATAATTTGTTTTTTAAATTTAGAATTGTATTTGTTTAATATTTTCTTCTGCAAGATTTGACAATAAGACTAACAGAGATTTTAAACAAACATGGGGTGCGAGTCGGGTTACCTCCGCGTGCGGTCAAGAGCTGCGGTTCGTTTTTGGATCCGTCCGTGGGGAAGAGCATTGCTTGGCCCGGTGCACCCTGGGCATCGGTTAATAATTACCTGGAATTTTCTGAGGGATATATCACTATCCGTTAGCTAAGAGCCCGACAGGAGGAGGAGGGAGGGGTATTTTGACCGTGTTCTGCCGTACAACGTTGCCGACATTTTTGTCACAAGATTTTTGAATACTGTATTTATTACTTTAATACTGGCGAAATCATCGCATCGATGAGGCCATATTAGAAAAAGAAAAAGAAAAGACGCGAGCGCACTATTTCCGCAGAATGCGAGAAACGTGAGCGCGCGCTCTCTTCAGAGCGAGCCGTGGCGGAAGCCTAGCACCGCGCCAGAATAGCCGCAATAGAGGCAGAATCAGGCGGTAGCCGGCAATCTCGTCTCACAGTATTTTTTCTCCAAAACTTGCAGATGGTTTAGCCAATAACGTAATGCTGATACTCCAAGAAACATGAAGGGAACCTAATTGTTTGACGACCTTGACTGTGCGGTAAATGCGTACTTACCGCCTCATCCGGCGCTAACTTCCGACAATGTCACACGTAGGCAGAATGAAGTCGCATGCGAGTCATCTTGCGTAACGCTCTGGCATAATACGCATAAAAATATTCATTAGGCCGGGAGCCGGTAGCAGATTTTTGAAGAAAAATACCACTTCAAATTTAAAATATGCGTTGAACAGTGTAAACATACAAGTTTAAATAACGTGGGATGCCGTGCGTATCTAATTTTAAGCTCGGAAAGTACCGACCACATTCTACGTACATAATCACGTCTTTATCCCTTACGAGCCTAAGGTAACAAGACCTAAAGGCCACGTTTAGCATTATTGTGGGTCTATTAATAAGATAATAATGAGCTACAGTGCATGAGCTCTTAGAATGCCATTCGGGTTTGTTTTGTTCACTCTGCTCTTATGTGTTTCATACTTGAATCGGCCGAGTGAGGGAGACAGCAAGACAGACACGAAATGGCATACTAAGAGCTCACGGACTGTAATTCTTTTTTATATGACATCACAAGGAAGGCAAACGGGCAATTGGGTCATAAGTGAGCACCACCATCCATGGACACCTGGAGCACTAAAGGATTGCAGATCCATTTACCCATCCATCTTACTCTTCACGCCAGAATAGCAGCACAAGAACTGCTGCTTAGCTGCAGGATTAGCGGGTAAGGTGGTGTAGCAGTCTAAACGGATCTGATACCAGTTGCTAACTTCCCCAAAATGTTTTTTTTTTTATTTATTATTATTTATTGAATTAGTTAAATGCTCTTGGTTTCGACTCCCGCTCTATGTACCTATTTCTTTTTATTTCCTTCGTCTTGAGAATAAAAGGAGCCGTGTTAAGTTAATACGGAACGCGAACTGAGATAATTTGAGAAATAACATTTTCCACGTCTTTTGAATATTTTGCTGGATGAAGTGTGGAATGTGTGTGTGCGTTAGTGTATAAGTTTATTTGCTTCATACTTTACCTAAGTCTTGTGGGTAGCTTAAACACCTCACTCTTCTTTTCAGTTAATAGCCTGTTTTTTATTCTTAGAATAAATTAAAAAAAATTATAAGTAGGTTCTTCCATGCTGGTCTGGGAGTAAAGAAAAAACATAGAATTTATCAGTTGCTTCACTTCCCGAGCATTTTTAGAAATCATAATTATAGACTAGCAACCCATCACTATTTTAATTTCCCTTTCCAGCTATACGCCCTTAATCATGCTAAACGTGGCCGGTTTTGTTACCTTAGGCTCTGTTTACCCCGTAAGGGATAAATACGTGATATATGTATGTATGTATACGTATAAGTAGGTACTTCGTTATTTTAGACACCAACATCTCGATTTTCGCGATCGTGTTCACAGGGTACTTTTTTTATATACTTACTGGAACTGGATAAACGTGTTCACGTAAACCACGTAAAACGTCTCAGTGACTATGGGAAAATTGCGGATCAAAAACGACAACGAACTTCTTGAAGTATTTGACATTTTAACGCACACATTTAGCGTTTGAGGCGTATTTTGTGACCGAAAACTTACACTACTGGTACTAAAACTTCGTCTTAATCGCAGGGGAGTGATAAAGAGATTGAGCGCCGGCTGCATGGAACGTTCCCTTGCCTTCTGCAATGGGCGGACTTTGCGCAGGAAACTGACCTTTTAAATTTAAGAAAGTTACTTGAAAGTTAAGAAAGTACGTGCTTATTTGAGTGCGTTTTAAATGTATAACTATATTATTATATTATATTAATTTATAGTTACTGATTCTAACAATCGTTTTTTGACACTTGTGTTTGATTCCTGCTCACATTCATTAAAATCGGTTCATTCGCTAGACCCTCCCCTTCTTAAACTTCTAATCAAATACCTACATCATTTACATTAATTACAACAATTTTATTATAAAACTGTGGCCGATTATGATATGCATGCAGCATGCTCGTTAAGCTACTTATTTATTATAATTTCCCTTTCCTAATTCTTTCAACTACCTACGTTGACATGCTTAACTCATCCTCAGGAAAAAAACTTATCAAAACGTCTTGTGCTGTCTATATACCGTCCATTCTCTTTTGGTGGAAATTTTATAAACCCGGAGGTGGTTAACGTTATATTATAATTCAAAGCTCTTGGCAAGCTACCCGATTTTGGTCGCGTTGGAGTTTGTCTGCCAACGTCTGGCAGAGCCTGGGGTGAAGATGTCCAAGTCACTGTCACTCGAACGAAAGGTAGATAACATTTGTTATTTATTTTAAGTCGCCTCCTGTTCCAGGTGCTCCTCCCCCAAAACAAAATTTTGTAGACCGAACGACTTCCTCCTTCCTTTTGGCTTCGCCGTAGTTAGGTAAAAAGCGCGTGGTATTTCATCTCATCCGCATATTTATTTAAATACCATAATAGGCAATGACCAAGTTGGACGGGCGGGAAAACAATGTTTCAATTAGTTCAGAGCACAACTAACAGATGTCGCTACAACCTAACGGCATCTGTCATGAGGTACTTGAACTCGCCCAGCCGAAAGTAATATTGTCTATGACTCTATGTTGCTTGTTTCGGTTCGGTGTTGCTTCTCTGTAGCAGGCAACCATAACCAAAAAAGTTTACAATTACAAGTCAGGAAAGTGTATCCGTTTGGGATATAAACAAAAATTATACACTGTGATTGTAGTGGGCGTTGTCACAATTTCTGTTTATCTGATAATTCATTGATTAAACCAGATAAGGCCTTAAACCTACAGCGACATTGTACTAGATAAAATTAGGGCTAACTGATAACAATTAAACGAGTCCTACGCTTTTGTAACACCAAAATAATGTTTTGTTCTTGAGCACTTTTGAAATCGAAATATTTTTAAAAAATTATAAAATTCTTGAGTGAATATAGTGTTATTTTACAGCTAAACGCATTGTAAACCAAGTGTAATTCAGAAAATTGTTGTATTTACTTGTAAAGTGAGTCAAACAAGAACTTTTGTCAAGTATGTGATTCATTCAAGCATTTCGTCCAATTGGAGTGTTAAGTGCCTCTTATGCCAAAAAAATGATCAGGAATACTATATTAGCCCTTTTATTGGCTAACGTGCGATGTCAGTCCAACAAGGATCTTTACAATGGACAATTCAAAGATGATTTTTATAAAACACAAAGACAGGATAGTTCTCGTGAATCATATCGGATACCTAGTCCAGGCGATAGTGATTACAGGACTTATGTGTATAATAACAGGAGATACGGGACGGATCCGACACGATATAACCCTTTTAATCCCAATATAAACCAGCCTGGTGGCTTTCCATACAACCCGCTGAATCCAAACCCTCTGGATGACTCATACAAGTTTAACACTGTGAGTATTTACTGTATTTTGTGACTGTGTTGATGAAGCTTAGAAAAGAGTGGCTTAAGTGGGATTTGTACTGGGACTTTGCAGTTATTAAACATCATAAATTATCCAAATCTAGTAACTGGAATAACTTTATATCAGTTTTATTATAAAAGAAAAAGTTTTGCTTGGTGTGTATAGAGTTGAAGCACACATTAAAATTCCTTTCCAGTACTAGAAAACTTTTGTTTATATTATAATTAATTTAGTTTTCGCAGGCATACTGCTATAGCAAATAACTTTAGATCAAGTAATAGTAATAATAGTACAGACATTGATTTGTTCTGGTCATCACTCTGTTTTCGACAGAACCGGGACCCAAACAACCCGGATGCCTTGTTCCCTGGAGTGCTCGGAGGCTGGCGGGAGGACTTACAAGGCCGTCAGAGGCGGGATTCCCTACAGTTGAAGAGAGACATCTTTGTAACTACCAATTTTGGACAAGTGCAGGGTTTTAAGGTAATAAGCTATGAAATACTGAAGATCTGATATTTTGAGCCATAACATTGGAATATACAGACATAATCATGTAACAACTTGTAGGTAATTAGTGGTTTCTTGCATTTTATAGGCTTCATGTGGTTTGCATTAGAAAGTTTGTGGTTAGAGACTCATAGCTACCATGTAACATATTGTTGCAATATAGATCCATCAAATGTTCCTTTGTAGTTTAATGCAATATTTTTTAACTATATATATATTTTTTTAATCTCATACTTTACAGAGGTTTTAGTACAATCAGCGTCATATAGTTTGAAGCATTCAAGGCAGCCAAATAATTCGGTACACCATAGAAATAGCAAGACGTGCCGAACTTTTTGGTTCCCTTGGATATTTCATACTATATTATGCTGACTGTACACAGGGGTGACTATGTCAGCCTCATGGGTGGACTCGAGAAGATCGGAGATCAAAATTCAAGCATCAAAAACCCCAGAGCTAGATGCTCTGGTTATGAAGGAATGCTGCACAAATTTATATATGCTAAGAGCTTTGTCTGACGAAGGGCAAGCCAGTAAAACGGTTCACCATTATGCATGTTTAGGTTCTCCAGGTACTTCTCTCTAGCAAGCTTATACCAGGCGTATTCCACCAGAATATGGTATAAATCATCAGTTTTATTACAAACCTCAGACACTCTCATCATGTTCAAAAACAAATTTGATAGAATATGACCAGTAGGCTTATTACCTAACTCACTCGCAATCAACATCGTGTTCATTTTGACAGTTCATGTATGGGCTGACAATTGGCATCGGAATCAGCCAGCTGTCACATTCATACAAGAACTGTCAAAACGAACACGATGGCGATTACGAGCGAGTTAGGTAATAAGCCTACAGATCTAACTCTTAATGCCACTACGAGCAAGTCCCTGGAGAGGCTGGCATGTTGAAACCAGGGGACCCAAAAAACTTTGTTCTGGATGGTGCTATACCAAATGCCCTTCATTGCGAATGCAGCATATAATTTTTTTTATGGTGTTTCAATCAGATTCATAATTCACTCGGACTGACAAATGTGTAAATTAAATGAAAATAATTCATCTGCATTTTTAAATTTTTATACTTTGTTCACCAAAGTATTGTTTTCAAGACTGTCTGTATTTCAGGTACACATATATGACAACCCAGACCCTGACACAGGGTACAGGCCATGGCTGACGCCCGTGGAAAGGATCCAAGGCGAAGCGTCGGTATTCTTGGGCATACCCTATGCCAGACCTCCAGTTTTAGATGGAAGATTCAAGGTAAAAGGTGTTCACAGTATTTGTATGTTTTACTAGATAGTACCTGGATAACCGAGCTTCGCTCAGTTTTTTTTTGTATGTTTTCTAAAAAAAAACCTAGTTAGATCGTTTTAGCCGTTTCCGAGATTTTTAGATTATATTATATACATTTGCTGCAGCCTCCTCGCCAGCACCCGGGCTGGCAGCTGCTGCAGGCCGTGGACTGGGGGCCGGCGTGCCCGCAGCCCGTCAGGTTCACCGGCGCCACCAAGGGTATCCGAGACATGGATGAAGACTGTCTATACCTCAACATATTCTCACCCAACGTGAGTATCTAGGGCCCGTGGCAAACTCGTTAGATGTGGATCCCTTCTCAACAAAAGTAAAAGTTTGTAAATATGGAGCTAAAAATGTCTTAGTATAGAAGCGATTATATGATAAATTTGTCTTTTATCTATCTTCTATCTATACTAAGCGCAAAACTGGAACAAGACTGGACCAATTCGGCTGATTCTTTTTTCATGCGTTCCTGATTTTCCACAGGATGTTTTTATGGAGAAACGACATAAAAATTAAAAAAAGGAATGAGGGCGAAACAATTGGGTTTTGATAATAATAAACAAGATTTCTTCGAATAATAAAAGATTTACTTCACTAAATAAACTTGCACAATAGTATTCTAGTTCGCAACACACAGATAGTAGCGACATCTTCAGAACAAACTATAATAAGAAAAAAATAAAAGGCGCAGGGAAATACTCTCACAGCCAAATAAAATTTAATTCTAATACTCCCACTAAAATTTTATATGGGTAACTTCATACATTTAAACTTAACATTCTTTCCCTGCATTATAATCATAACACAAATAACTATTTAACAAAACTAACTTTTCAGTTTAATACTTAAAACAAGCTAACAATTCTTTTAAGTATTTGAATTATAAATAACTTAACAAATTTACTACATAGTTGATAGTAACTCATCTCTTAAACATTTGAACTTACATGCAGGCAAAGCCTTGGTAAAAATATCAGCAAGCTGATCAGAACTTTTGACATATTTAATTTCAATCAATTTTTGTTTAACCTTTTCTCTGATAAAGTTAAATTTAATATCAATATGTTTTGTTTTTTTATGATATACTGGATTATTTATAAGTTTGATTGCACTTTGATTGTCCAGACATAAAGTAGTGCAATTTTGATAGACATCAATTTCTTTGAAAAACTGTCTCAACCACAAAAGATTCTTTGCAGCTTCACATCCAGCTATAAATTCAGCCTCAGTCGTTGATAGGGCAACACAAGACTGTTTTTGACTAGCCCATGATATGGGTCCACTATTTAATAAAAAAACATACCCAGATGTTGATTTTCTTGTGTCTAAGTCCCCACCAAAATCTGAGTCTGAATACCCAAGTAAACTCTGTTTTCCTTGATACTTTATACACAAATCTTTAGTCTCAATAAGATATCGCAATATTCTCTTCAACTGGACAACATGACATGAACCTGGTTTATTAACATAACGACTTAGCAAATTGACACCATATGAAATGTCAGGCCTGGTAGCCATGGACAAAAACAACAAAGATCCTATAGCCTCCCGGTAAGGAAAATTGACTTTTTCATTGACATCATCATCATTATTAACATTACTTATTTGGACATTCACATCAATAGGTGTATTACAGGGATGTGCTGTATTCATATTAAATTTATTGATCATTTGCTCAATATACTGTTTCTGACTAATACATATGAAGTCTTTAGTTTTTAAAATCTCTATGCCCACAAAACGAGATACATTCAACTCTTTTATTTGAAAAAATTGTTTCATGTAATTTGTAATCTCATTTAATACTACATTTGAATGAGACATAATTAAAGCATCATCGACATATAGAATTAACCAAGCTTTAACATCATTAAACTTGCCTACAAACACACAATTATCTGCTTGTGACTGAACAAAACCAAATTTCAGCATAAAACTCGTAAACTTAGTGTTCCAGCAACGAGCTGCCTGTTTTAGGCCATAGAGGGATTTGTTCAATTTACATATTTTATTCGTAGGGGCTTTAACTCCATCAGGGATTTCCATGAAAATATTTTCTTCCAGCTCTCCATACAAAAAAGCTGTTTTAACATCAAATTGTTTAATATTCCAGTTATACTCAGCAGCAAGAGACAACAATATTCTTATTGACTCATATCTTGTAGTAGGTGCAAAAATTTCACTGTAGTCTAACCCTTCAATTTGTGTGAAACCACGGGCACAGAGTCTTGCTTTATATCTTTCAATTTCACCTTGCTGGTTCCTTTTTACATTAAACACCCATTTGGAA
This sequence comes from Pandemis corylana, assembly GCA_949127965.1. Classification (NCBI taxonomy): domain Eukaryota; kingdom Metazoa; phylum Arthropoda; class Insecta; order Lepidoptera; family Tortricidae; genus Pandemis; species Pandemis corylana. Next base: position 15,822,524 of record OX421851.1, on the reverse strand, counting down.
GTTATAAGCCTTTGATTTTCTCTTTCAACAAAGGACCAAGTATTATTACTTTCATGAGAATCCAGTTCCTCTTGTATGGCTTCCAACCATAACTTGTATTCATCACAATGAATAGCTTCTTGATAAGTAACAGGTACATTAAATTCCGTCAAATTTGCCTCAAAACAAACATTTCTTCGTCGTCTCAATGTAATATTTGACTGAGCCAAATCATCAAGATCAATTTCCTGTGAGGGTTCATATGTTTCATCATTTCTATCAATAGCTGTGTGTATACTATCATCACTCTTATAACTATCATCACTGGATTCTGTACTATCTGTCACTTCTGGAGACTCTGGAGGTATCTCAACTTCTCTCACATTTGGCATTGCACTTTCTTCACTACCAATAAAAATCTGAGCAATATTCTTTTCAAATTCAGGACTTTTATCCTCATTAAAAATAACATCTCTTGACACTGTTATGGATTTTGTCTTAGGATCATACATTTTATAATTAGTATGGTCATAGCCTACTAACATCATCTTGCGACTTTTGCTTTCTAGTTTTCTTCTCAACTGATCAGGCACATGCACAAAACCCTCACATCCAAATACTCTGATGTGATCTAAAACTGGTTTTACGCCACTCCATAGCTCCAGTGGTGTAATGCCTGGTGTTTGACTGGACGATGTACGATTTAACAAATAAACAGCACAGTTAACCGCTTCTGCCCATAGACATAGTGGTACATTACGGGCATAAAGCATGGACCTCGCACTTTCTACAATTGTACGTATTTCTCTCTCAGCCCTGCCATTTTGCTGTGGCGTATATGGAGCTGTGAGCTCATGAGTTATCCCTTCAGTGTCAAGATACTCCTTGAACTGTTTACCAATATATTCTCCGCCACAGTCAGTATGTAACACACGCACACTGTGTTGAAATATGTTCTTAACCTTTGTGTTATACTTTTTAAAACACTCAAGCACATCACTTTTGTTCTTTATAAAGTACACATATCGAAAGCTTGTAGCAGCGTCTTTGAAAATAACAAAATATCTCATACCTTGTACTGATGGCTCGCTGAGAGGTCCACAAACATCACTATACACAATATCACCTGGGTTCATTGATCCCCTATCAGATTTCTTGAAAGGCTGACGAGCATGCTTACCATAAGCACAACCTTCACAGACAAACTTGTCACAATCTGATAAGTCAACACCAACAATCACATTATTTTTGCACATTTTTTCTATTTCTTTGACATTCAAATGTCCCAAGCGTTCATGCCATGTCTTAAGGCTTAATTTTTGAACAATGTTGCACACTGGATTCTGGCTTGTTCTCACTCTCAGTTCATATAAATTATTACTCTGTAAAGATGCACACATCACTATATCATTACCCTTGTAAATCAATGCTTCATTGCCTGACTTCACAATCTTATATCCTTGTCTTGTCACTACACCTTCAGAGAACAAGTTTCGTCGCAACTTGGGTACATAAAGAACATTCTTTAGGATACTTTTCTCCCACTGCCCATTGACACATTTGCTGATTGAAATTTTTCCATAACCAGCAACTTCAATGATTTCTTGATTACCCAATTTCAATGGAGATCCAGTGTATTTATATAATTCTACAAAATTCTCCTCTTTGTAGGACATGTGAGCAGAGGCACCGCTATCCAATATCCATTTATTACTTTCATCACTATCATTACAATTGCTGCTTGTAATGTTGAAGGCTAACATGTTCTTGTCACCTTGTCTTTGTTTCTGTTTTGGTGCTCTGCAATCTCTAGCAAAATGTCCCCGTTTTCCACAATTGTAACAAACAAATCTGTGTTGTTTTTCACTTGGATATTTATTATCTGCCTTCGCTGGTGGAAATGACTTCTTCTTATTATTTTGTTTAGACACTAGTAACGCCGTCTCACTTTCCTCTTCGTTCAAGCTGGCCTCTTCATCTAATAAGCGAGCTGTCAAGTTTACAATACTTTGGTTTTTAGGATCAAGAGACATCCAGGCCTGACGAAGGGATCGGAATTTAGGAGGCAGAGTGCTCAGTATTTTTGTCATTATCGCTGTGTCACTGATTTCTTCTCCACATTCTTTTAATTGTTTGGCTAAACTTTCCACTTTGGCAATATGCTGAGCAATGTTATCTCCAATTGACATTTTGTATTGATAAAAACGTTCATGAATTATCATTTTAGTCAACTCCGACTTCTGTTCATAGATGGACTCCAATCTAGTCATCATCTCACACGCTGTTTCACAATTTTCAATAAGCGCAATTTGATTCAAGTCCATAGCCGAAGTCATGACAAACATCGCCATTCCATCATCTTTATTCCATTGCAAAGCATCTTGATCCGGTTTTGGCGTGTAAATATTCAACCCCTTTGCACGTAGGGCACATTTTATTTGGAATTTCCACTGTTTGAAATTCGATCCGTCGAATTTTTCAAGTTTGCCGACCTCCATTTTTGTTTTCTAGGTTAGGTCGCGGTGTGCAATTTTCACATCCAAACAAAACTGTAATTACTATTGTTTTCTTTGCTCTTTGTTTATTATCGAAACGATGGCATCCTGGGCCCATAACCAATTGGGTTTTGATAATAATAAACAAGATTTCTTCGAATAATAAAAGATTTACTTCACTAAATAAACTTGCACAATAGTATTCTAGTTCGCAACACACAGATAGTAGCGACATCTTCAGAACAAACTATAATAAGAAAAAAATAAAAGGCGCAGGGAAATACTCTCACAGCCAAATAAAATTTAATTCTAATAGAAACCGCAGAAAACAGCTAATAGTTATTTTTGCCGATTTGACGCCAAATGTCGCAAGAATGACCACAAACTTAGTTTCGAATGGATGGATGGATGTTTGTTACTCTTTCACGTAAAAACTACTGAATGGATTTGGATAAAATTTGGTACGGAGGTAGCTGATACCCTAGATTAACACATAGGCTATTTTTTATCCTGGAAAATTGCATAGTTCCCGTGGGATAGCGGAAAACTAATTTTTTGCAGACGAAGTCACGGACAGCCTAGCTTTTCTATTTCATATACTGTACTGCTAGTTGGAAACCTATTATGCAAAATGTCCTTTACAATTTAGGTCCAACGCAACTGGTGAATAATTGATGGTGTATTGTTACATTGTAGCGCAAGTCCCTAGTGCATAAATCTAGTCCATCTGATAAACAATGGTGTAATTGTGACCCACAAAGCTGTCTAGTAAAGTCATTGTCGCTTTTTATATTTTATTCAAAAATGCAATACACTTCTTTGAATGTATTTTTTTCGACACTCGTTATTTATCCGACACGTTCGGTTACTTCCATGCTGTTCTGGGAGCGACGAAAAAACATAGAATGTACCAGTTGCTGCTCTTCCCGCGCAGATGGTAAAAGCCTATAAAGGGAATGGGCGAAAATCATAGGAATTATGTTATAGGCGAGGCGGCTGGCAACCCATCACTATCTTGATTCCATTTTCCATCTATACGCCCACAATCTTGCTAAACGTGGCCTTAAGGTTTTGTTACCTTAGGCTCTGTCTACCTCGTGATATATGTATGTATGCTCGTCGGTTTCACGTACTATTGACCTGACCATTTTTCAATAAGTCTCCTATTTGGTCCAACTTGGTCAATGACGCCGTCAAAGTCGAAGCGTTTCGTAACCGAATGAAAGGTCATTAACCCGATCATTAGTCCCATTAGTAAACCAATGACGGGTTTAATTAGTCCAATTTGTGAATGGTGCACTATGAACGAACAAACCTGAATGAACCATATTGCCAGGACAAAGGGTAAATGATTCATCAGAGAGACCGCTAACCAGTAGGCATATTACCTAACTCGCTCGCAATCGCCATCGTGTTCATTTTGACAGTTCTTGTATGAATGTGACAGCTAGCTGATTCCGATGCCAATTGTCAGCCCATACATGAACTGTCAAAACGAACACGATGGCGATTGCGAGCGAGTTAGGTAATAAACCTACAGTTTAGTGTTATTGGTTAATTGTCTCTTCCATGCTGGTCTGGGAGTAAAGAAAAAAACATAGAATGCACCAGTTGCTTCTCTACCTGCTGATGGTAAAATCTCATCGAGGGAATGGGCGAAAATCTTATGAACCATGTTATAGGCGATGCGGCTAGCAACCCATCAGTACCTAATTTGATTCCGGTTTCCGACTACGCCCACAATCATGCTAAACGTATTTAGGTCTTGTTACCTTAGGCTCTGTCTACCCCGTAAGGGATAAAGACGTGATTTATGTATGTATGTTGATGGTTAATATAACATGGCTGTGACGCCATGCGTTTTTGGCTGTTATCGTTACGCGTTTCGAAAGCTTACAAAAAATTTACGCATTCATTACTGAGAACGCACATCTCAGAATTTTTATTTTTCCTTTTTTTTTATGGTGTGGAAAATGCGCCTTATGCATCCGCCCGGTACGGGTTCACCGGGGGTATGTGGGGCTCTCCCGCGACGGCAGGCATACCCACTAAAAACCACACGGATTCCCTATTCACTCGTATGTGAGGCGTTCCGGGAGCACTCGGTATCACCGCGACGCCCCACGACCACCCAGGATGGGGTTCCCTCTTCGCGGCACCTGTACAATGCAGGTTTGGGAAGTCCCGCCCTCCCCCGCTGGTGCTGCTTGGATTTTTTAGAGGTTGTCTCCTCGTGGCCCCCTTCTTGAAAAAGACAGCGGCACTGGGTAGACAGAGCCTAAGTTAACAAAACCTTAAGGCCACGTTTAGCATGATTAAGGGCGTATAGCTGGAAAGGGAAATCACAATAGTGATGGGTTGCTAGCCGCATCGCCTATAACATGATTCCTAAGACTTTCGCCCATTCCCTCCATGGGCTTTTACCATCTGCGCGGGAAGAGAAGCAACTTGTAAATTCTATGTTTTTCCTTTACTCCCAGACCAGCATGGAAGACTTTCTGGTCAGACTTTCTTTCGGGTAACCTGATGATATGCTTGCCAAATCGATAGGGTTTGTGAAAACAATTGCCTATCCAATACCCCTTTAATGGTAACCGGTTTCGGTCTATGGAATATTATGGGCATGGGAAAATGATTGGTTGCCATGTTTTCCCGCAGACGGAGGCAGGCTCGACGGCCCAGAAGTACCCAGTAATGGTGTACATCCACGGCGGCCAGTACTCGTCTGGTGCGTCCAACTTGTTCCCGGGGCACATGATGGCCGCGTTCTACAAGGTCGTTGTGGTCTCCATCAACTACAGGCTGGGCGCTCTTGGTGAGTGGTCATGTTTTTTAAACGCCTGCGTGGCGCAAAGGGTAATGCGTTTTAAAACGGATTCGATAGCTTTTAGCAGTAAAGGAACAGAAGTAAAACCATAGCAGCTGACGTAACAAATATATTAAGACCAGCAGACAAGTAGTGACATTAGAAACACGTATTAAAAAAACAACATGAAATAATAGAACGATAGACAATAAAAATATATAACAACTAAATAGTTGTTATATATTTTTATTGTCTATCGTTCGCCATCACGTTTAACAGCCTATTTGTGTTAGTTTGTACTGTGGCGCTCGGGAAACCAAAGTGATGATACAGAAAAAACTTTTTTTTTGGTCATTGATTCAACCCTTTATTTTGCAAGTCTGAACAAGATTCAATTCAACCGATTCTTGTTAAACTAACAAAAATAATTAAAAAAAAAAAACACAAAAAGACCATCAGTATGTCGATTATAATCTACACCGAAATAAATGGTTACTTAAGTTTGTCATCTTGTATGTGAAGGCTAAATGTTTAGGAATTAGAGTTGAGTTAGTAACCGTGAAAAAATGAGTTTCAAAGCAGTGGCGTAACTAACGTCTGGGGCCCGCGGCAAATTTGTCAGATGGGGCTCCTTCCTCAATATAAAGAAGTGCATCAGCGTCCCTTCTGCGCTCTAAACCAAGCCAGTTCGGGGCCCCGTAGAGGCAGGGGCCCGTGGCATTTTGCCACTCCTGCCACCCTATAGTTACGCCACTGTTTCAAAGCAAGTTCTCGCGTTCAAAATACACAATTTTATTTTTAAATGTGTATTTTCATATGAAAAACGTGGGAATCAATGTTGGGGAATGAAAACAAATTCTAAAGACGTTATTTTGCGCTTACCGCTATACCGCTTTGATAATAAGACCTCAGATCAGCACAAAAACGCGCGAGATAGATTACCCCTTCGCTTCCCTTTCGAGAGCGAACAGTAAGTAAAAGACGGGTAGATCTCGCGTGCACTTGTGCTAGACGTGCAAGTAGATTTACAATTGATTGATAATCTTGTCTTGCAGGTTTCCTATCGACGGCGGACGACAACTCGCCAGGCAACTACGGCATACTGGACCAGGCGATGGCGCTCCGCTGGGTGCGTGACAACATCGCGCCGTTCAACGGGGACCGCGGCTCCGTCACGCTGTTCGGGCCGGGCGCCGGCGCCGCCTCCGCCGGCCTGCTGGCGCTCGCGCCGCAGACCAGGGACATCGTCACTGGTGTCATAGCGCAGGTAACTTCACCACGGCAACGAGGACCGCGGCTCCGTCACGCTGTTCGCCGGCCATTTTCTATTCGGCCTTCACCATGTAGCGGATTCTGTTAATTGTTGGTGTTACTCAACCATACAACATGGGGAATTTCAATAAAAATGACCATATATATATTTTCCCAGTTTTTGGAAATTTTTGGGGTTATTTCTACTCAGAATCAACAACACTACTGAATGTTATATGAGAAATTAATGTTAATGTTTAATGAAATTCCCCGTGTATGGTTTAGTAACACCAACAATTCACAGACGGCGCCACTTAGTCGTTGCTTTTTTTAGCTACTTGTGTCATTGTGTACCACAGATTCATGCAGTCTTTTTTTTATATATTTGTTATGGTATGGACGTACTGCTTATCAGCCGTATAGGGCCCGCCGAGTGACTGAGTAAAACGTTTTTATTTTTATAAAATATATGGCTCGATGGAAAAATCTGTAACTTTTTTCTGTAGCTAAGGATGGTTATTCCTGTCAATAGAAAAATCATCAAGCACTTTTAAAATAATCATCCATTCCCAATTGCATGTCACCGATGTATGATACGAGGCAAACGAGCATGTGAATGAGTAATTTTACCACGAAAATGTATCGCCTTCGGGTAATTTGAGCAAGTATTTTGTTTTAGCAAATTTCTAACAACGGTTGTTTGATTCACAGAGTGGGTCAGCACTGGCCGACTGGGCGTTCATAGAAGACAAGTTCCGCGTGCAGAACACCTCCCTGGTGTTCGGCCGGCTGCTCGGATGCCCCATCGACTCCTCGTGGAAGCTGGTCAACTGCCTGAGGCAAGGGCGGAGCTTCTACGAGCTGGGGAATGCCGAGTTTGAGGTAATGCAAGCCTACTTATTACGAATTTCGTTTCGTTCCGACTGAAAATGACCATAATAATGTATTTTTCCCCAGATTTTCGAGAAATTAATGGTAATTTTTATTGAAACTCCCCATGTATGGTAATTGGTAACACCGATTATTTAAATATTTTATTAAATCAGGCGTTACTTTGCGGAGGTCCATTTCAATGAACAAAAAATTTACCTTGCTACTCCGCTACTCACGTGCAAGATAACCAAGCCTGTGTGAAATATAATTATAATGTTTTCATTTAATCCCTCCCTCCACTGCTGCCAATAAAACACATATAAATCCCGCAAACTTAATTATCCTTTACACCACACAAACACTGACGCGTTTCGATCCCTCTACGGGATCATTATCAAAGTTTAATGAACACAACTGTTACACATGCAAACCAACGTCGTACTGATTCGAAACCGTGTAAATAAGCATAATGTACGTACATTCATATATTTTCCCAAACTACCCTATTATTTATGATTTTTATTGTACACAAACAACTACCTTCAATTTTTTTTCCGACTACAGTAAAAACAAAAAGGGTTATGTATTTAACAAAAAAAATTTTTCTATTCGTCAAAATGGACACGCAATAAAGGCGATGAAACCAAGTTCACCTGATCGTTAATTATTTAACCTATACGCCCACAATCATGCTAAAAGTGGCCTGATGTCTTGTTACCTTAGGCTATGTCTACCCCGTAAGGGATAAACACGTGATTTATGTACGTATCCATTCCCAATTGCCTTGTTGCAAATATCAACATTAAGGTTGTACCTATATTGTTTTCCTTCCCAGCCCCACGTGGGCTTCATCCCGTGGGGTCCCGTCTACGAGAACAACTTCACGTACCCCGGGGACGGCTGGTACGAGGGTTGGCGCGAGCGCGACTGGCGCTTCCTGGACGCCATGCCCGAGGAGCTGCTGCGCCGGCGGCAGTTCAACCCGGCGCTGCGGTACATGGCCGGCGTGACCACGCAGGAGGCTGCCTATGTGCTGTGTCAGTATCCTTACATACTTACTAATATTATTAACCTTTTAACCGCCATGATAGTAATAATAAGACGTCAAGTATCCGGCTTATATAAATAAGACAATTCTACTAATATTATAAATGTAAAAGTTTGTGAGAATGTATGTATGTAAAACTGTTTATTGCACATAAAAATTAAAAAATACAGAAGTACACAGAAAATAGTACAAAGGCGAACTTATTCCTAAGAAGGGATCTCTTACAGCTAACCTGACACAAAGGAATAGTTTACAAAGAAAGGCAAGCAGTCATTGTTATGCGCAAATAAGTAGTCTTAGTACTTAATAAATTAACAACTAAAGTACGTTATAAAACCATAATAAAATAATATATAAATAACGGAATAAAATGTATGTTTAAATGTAATGTATGTTTGTTCCTTCTTCACGCTGAAACGGCTTAACGGATTTAAATAAAATTTAGAATGGAGATAGCTGGTACCCTAGATTGACACGTAGGTTTTTATCCCGGAAAATTTCAAAGTTCTTGCGGGATAGCGATAAACATGCCAATTGCTAATTCTACGCGGACGAAGTCGCGGGCAGAAGCTAGTATCATATATTTCTTGACACGGTGGCTAAAAGGTTACCTAGCTTTTTTCCGCGAGTTCATCAGATAACGTCAGAATGACATATCCCCTTCATCCAATCATTTTCAATTATTAAACCTTTATTTCCTACTAGCTGTTGCCTGCAACTCCGTCTGCATAGAATTCGTTTATCGCTATCCCGCAGGAATTACGCAATTTTCCGGGATAAAAAGTAGCCTATGTGTTATTACAGACTATAATCTAACTATGTTCCAAATTTCATCCAGATCTGTCAATCCGTTCTGGCGTGAAAGAGTAAAAAACATCCAAACATCCATACTCACAAACTTTATTAGTAGGATAATCCAGTGGGAAATTGTAAAAATCTCTTCGTAGTTTGTAAAAAATATAAACACGTTTTCATGGCTTTCCGAGTGTTTCATTGCGCGACTCATTGCGCGACATTTGCCATGTAACAATTTTCATGTAATTCCACAGACAACAACGCCTCCCTGGCGCCTAACTACGAGATATCCGAGGAGTGGTTCAACCAGAAAGTGTCCGAGCTGGTGATGCGTTACAACTACACGCTCAACCCGCGCGGCGTGTACGAAGCGATACGCTATATGTACACGTACCACCCCGAGCCGCATAATGTTAGCGCTATCAGGGACCAGTACGTCCATGTGAGTATATTATTTATTTATTTATTTATTTAGTCAATAAAAAATTACAGCATTACAGTCGAAACCAATGCGCTATAAAATTCAAAAAATATAGTAAATGTTATTTAGGCGACGAAACGTTGTGGCTCCGCTGCGTCGTCATCTCCGGTGTTGGATTCGGTAGTTTGCCCCGGAACCAGAAGTCAGCGCACGCGATGGTCTCCTGCAGCGGCCGCGGAACGCGCACCACAAAGGAACTGAAGTGCACGTAGTGGCGCGAACACAATCGGAAGACCCTCAGCAAGAAGCCGGTCTTCTGACGGATATACTCTGCCATCTCATCAGCCTACCTATACCCTACTTATGTACCTGTATTCCTGTATATGCTTGTCTGATCACAAAAAGACGCTTGTTATTGGATAAGACGCCTTTTTTTGTTCAGGCGACTGAGATCGGTAGTCGTTACATTTCTCGGCTGAGACTGTGATTGAGGATACAGCTCTCGGCCGTGATTGAGAATAATTACAGTTCTGTATGTTCTCTTTATTGATGAAACATCACATCACTACATAGTATAAAACAAAGTCGCTTTCCGCTGTCTGTCCCTATGTATGCTTAGATCTTAAAAACTACGCAATCGATTTTGATGCGGTTTTTTTAATAGATTCTGATAGAGTGCTTCAAGAGGTAGGTTTATATGTATAATTCTAAGCAGACGAAGTCGCCGGCAGACGCTATTAAGGCATAAACACATGAAATTAACGATTACAGGACAAAACAGATTAAAAAAATTGAACTTAACCCTAAAAGGATCTCTTTCAGTTAACTTTCACTTCCAGTGATAATTAAAGTTTTCGGCTGAGACCTACTATAATAACAGTTTCCGGCTGAGACTGAGACTGAGGATAATAAAATTACAGTTCTCGGCTGAGGTTAAAAATAATTACAGTAAAGTTCACGGCCGAGACCGAGACTGATCATTCGACGTGCAAACCGACTGTTGCAACCGAGATTCTTGACGATTTCTGGCCAAAGTGACCTCTATAGGAATTTTAGCCGGGATTTTTCATTGATCAAACATTTCATCCGCAGCTCCTCTCAGACTTCCTCTACCGTGCGCCAACGGACAAGATGATAAAGCTGCTTCTAGAACAAAAAGTCCCCGTCTACATGTACGTGCTTAACACGACGGTGGAGTCGTTCAACTGGCCCCAATGGCGGCAGTACGCTCACGACACGGAACACTATTTCCTCACGGGAGCCCCGTTCATGGATCAGGAGTTCTTCCCGGTGAAGCAGAGGATTGATAGACAAGCGTGGACGCCCAATGACAGGAACATGAGCCATTTCTTTATGAAGGCCTATTCGGATTTTGCGAGATTCGGGTGAGTTTGATTGGTATTTGCGGCCGGTACAGAATGACAGCATCAGAACTGCAAACCGGCCGTGCAGTCCACTTGCAGTTGCCGTGCAGTCCTGTCAACCGCTCACCGACTGCAAGCTGGCTGCTCGGTCGTAATGCAGTTTATTGCAGTTGGAACGACTGCAACACGACTGCACTAGAACTGCAATATAGTTCTAGTTGTGAGAGCTAATTGGCTTTAATGTAACTATTATAATTAACTCACTCTGTAATTTATAGCTGTTGGATTTCCAAAAATAAATAAATAAATAAAAGTAAGGCAGTTATATTGCAGTTTGTGGCAGTCGTGTTGCAGTCGTTCCAACTGAAATATAACAGCACGGTAGGTTTGCAGTTTTGATGCATTTACCCCAACTGCATCAGTACTGCACTCTAACTGCCATTTTGCAGTTGCGCGGGCAGAGAAGCAACTGGTACATTCTATGTTATTTCTTTGCTCCCGGACCAGTATGGAATGAAATCAACAGATTTACAAATAGTTTAAAAATTGCTTAAAAGCGTTATATTGTCTATCAAAACATTTTTATTTTTATTTCTTATACAGCAATATTTTAAGCAATCAACACTTTAACAAATCAAAAATACACACGATATTTTAATACAGTAAAACAAAAATAACTTATTGATTTGCTTCAGCGCTATCATACATACACTGTATTTGATTCATCTTGAGTGATAAAGTTTGATCTTATCCATATTATTGCAGCAATCCAACCCGTTCGCGTATTCTCGGTATCCACTTCGAGCTGGCAACGGAGGGCCAGCTGCGATATCTCAACCTCAATACGACCTTCAATTCAACCATTCAGTTGAACTATCGCCAAACTGAGCTCGCATTCTGGACCATGTACCTGCCCACGGTCATAGGCCGGCTCGTGCCAACCTACCCGCCTATTACAGAGGTTAGTACGCCCGTTTCTCCAATGCGACAACTCACTGAATAAATATGTAAGCGACAAATTTCAAAATGAGACACTGTTGCATTTGAGACCTTAAAATGATCGAAGCGCCTGTCTTACTGCGTGCCTATTCACCCGCCTGCCTGCCCGCCACGGACCCTTCCTACGTCCGCCACACTCCTTTAGTGTCGAGTCAGTTGATGACCTGTGTTGCTTACCTACCACTAAATTAAAGGATTCTATGTTCAAAATAGATTGTCTCACTCAATGCGCAAGCATCACGTCGCTCCCCTCAGGCACTCTAGATAGACAACCCCGACCCTTTACTGGTAAGGCAGAAGCCACCTTACGACTTTAGTTTTTAGACGCAATGGCAATGTTTTTGGAACGCGTCTGTTTCGTATTTATTTTCAAGGAAGTGTCGGTGACAAGTGACTTCATATTGAATACGGATTGCGTTTCGAACCGTCACGTGTCACTGGCAATTGTCAGGGGGGGGGGGGGGGGGGTGCTAATGGTTAAAACTCGATTGTCACGATTTTATGAAACCGAAATCGAACCTTCGGCCGGGGTCTTCGGTTCGTCTGAAACCGAAACTAATTTGCAACTTTAATATGGATTGTAGTAGTTTACGCTGATGTTTTACAATATACATACATAAAGCACGTATTTATCCCTTACGGGGTAGATAAGAGCCTGAGGTAATAAGACCTAAAGGCCACGTTTAGCTTTATGATTAAGGGCGTATAGATGGAAGGGGAAATCAAAATAGTGATGGCTTGCTAACTATATAACATGCTTTCTAAGACTTAAGCCCATTCCCTCGATGGGCTTTTACCATCTGCACGGGAATAGAAGCAACTGGTAAATTCTATGTTTTTTCTTTGCCAGACCAGCATGGAAGCATGGATTTATTATAATATCCATTTTAATTAATTAATCGTTTTGTCTGTATTTCAGTATTGGTGGGAACCAAAGCAACCACTGCAGATAGCTTTCTGGACGGTGTCGGTCGCCTGCCTGTTGCTGATAGTACTGCTGGTAGTATGTTGTATGCTATGGCGGAACGCGAAAAGGTACGTCTCATAAGTACCATTATTTACCAATATCTAAGTACTTTTATATACTAACTAGCTTTTGCCCGCGACTTCGTCCGCGCAGATAACGTCAGAGTGACGACATACCCCATCCACTCATGTCTTCAAGTATAAGCTTTTTATTGCCTATGCCGCGGGAAATTCGGAAAATCCCTTCTTAGAGCACCGACGTGATCCTCTAGGAATATTATCTACTAATTAGTCTTAATTATTTACCTCGTGTTTTTATCCTGTGGGAAATTTGAAAAAATCCTTTGTAATGCACCTTTATACTAATCAAGGAATAATATGTAGGTATGCCAAATGTAATGTAGCTTTATTGGTACAACATTTCGGGATTTTCCAATCCCGCGGAAAAATCGGGATAAAAAGTATCCTATGTCCGTCTCCTGGTTCTAAGCTACCTCCCTACCAATTTTCAGCCAAATCGTGTAACTAACACGACTTTCTTTTATTATGTATAGATTATATTACCAATTTTGAGACAAGGAGAATGTTTTTTCATTGATGATCGGAATAGAATAATCGCGGGTAAAAGCTAGACATTCGGGTGTGTGTTGTTATCTCACTCACTCTTATGGATCTTACTTGAATCGGTCGATGGTACGGTCAAGTGCAAAAATAAGTATCGATACGAACTTCTCAAAAATATGTACCACGACCTTGTTACGCCGGTGTAGGAGCGTATGATACTTATTTTTGAAACTAACTAGACACATATTTACACTTGACTGTACCTACCTGAAAACCGAGTCGCGGTTCTAAAAGCTCACTTTTGAAATACTTAGAAATGTGTTTTGTTTTTGGTTTCATGCAGGGCTATACCTCCTAAATGGAAATTGCTACCGGCAATGTAGGTGAAAATATTAAAAATATTGTTGTAGTGTTCTTTTGCTATTTTAGCTTTCATACTCTGCAATCATTAGTAGTGCATTAGTGTATTTGTGTTTTTTTTTTACTTTTAATCTATACTCACGAGCAAAAGTAACGGGTCGCTTTTCATAGGACTGTATGAAAAGTGAGCCGTTATTTTTGCTCGTCAGTGTATTAGCATGTCAGAACTCACGTTTTCTGTGTAAATGTATGTAATGTGAATGGCTCTAGTCGTAGTTTCGTAGTTTTTATACATATTTTGACGGTTTCTCGTAAAATGTTAACTTGTGAATGTACCCTTTCTTTCGTCTGTGTCTGGCAAAGGCAGATGTCAAAATTATAGATAGAGACAAATAATTGGATAATTGTGAATAAGGGATCTGTTAAAAATTAACTTTCTATTGTGCACAAAGGAAAGTTTATTTATCTTCATTGAAAACCAACACCAACGTTATAAATAAAATGAGTCTTTGTTTAAAATTCCATTTTTAACACTTAAGGTGACGACGGCACCAATAATGGACATGGGCCCAATAATGCACAATAACTCTTATTAAAAGACCATTTATTTTACAACATACATACATACACAAGTCACGTCTTCATCCCTTACGGGGTAGACAGAGCCTAAGGTGGCAAGACCTAGGTCGCGATTAGCACAATTGTGGGCGTATACATAGAAGGCAAAAAATGTAATCAAAATAGTGATGGGTTGCTAGCCGCATCGCCTATAACATGATTCCTATAATTTTCGCCCATTCCCTCAATGGGCTTTTACCATCTGCGGGGGAAGAGAAGCAACTGGTACATTCTATGTTTTTTCTTTGCTCGCAGACCAGCATGGCATTACATTTTACAACAGTAAATTTAAAACCATATCATCTTTAAATTAAGAATAAAGTGTCCATCACTGATGCCGTTACCCTACTAGTTTTTATTGCTAGGCTATACTTCGATTTTCGGATGAATATCCATCCTACTAAAAATTTGTCATATTTGTCTTGCCACATTGTAACTGACCAACATGCATTATGCACAACTAAACTCATTTACTATACAATTTGTTCATAGAGAAACGGACCGCTTCTACGACGGCGACATATTCATGGTGCCCGAGGTGGAGGACGCGGGCATCGACAACGCGACGCGCTCGCGTGACAACATCTACGAGTACCGCGACGTGCCGGTCAAGCAGCCGCACACGCCGCCGCCGCTCAGCAGAGCTGTGAGTCACCACTTCTTTATACTTAGGGCAGGGATGTTACGGAGCTTCGACTCCAGTTCCGTTAAGTCGGAAATTCCGATTATTATTACACCTTCGGTTCCGACTTCGGCTCCGACACTTTTAAATCGAAGGTTTTAATCGGAGGTCGAAGCATAACATAGCGGCGGCGGCGGCCTGTGTCGACTATTATGAACAGGTTCATACATGTCGCGCGGGGAATCCCTCCGACTCCCACTACGTGCACTCTATCGTCATTTATCCGACCCTGCCTCCGACTCCGAATCCGATTCCGACTCCGATAAAGCAAATTTAAAAACTCCGACTCCGCCTTCGGTTCCGATAAAACTACCTCCGTTACATCCCTGACTTAGGGCATAGTAAGTAAGAACATAGTAGAACGGAAACTCCCGCTCCGGCCGGACTCAAGGTCACGATATTAGAGTACCCGTTAAGCGGGTATTTCAGTCGGGCTGCCACGGCCGGCGTCGCCGCACGCGCGTTTGGCTGTTTGCGCGTACCGTACCTACCTTCGTATTGGAATCAAATAACAATGGCGTAAAACTACTACTAGTTTTACGTGAGCCTGTATGTATTTTATTTTATATTTGTAGGTAAGTAATACTTACTTAAATCACCTTAAATGGTTTCATTTGGTATGGCACATGTAATAACTTCTTACTTAGAAGTACATATCTATAATATGTAGGTGTACGTACCTAATGATTTATAAATTTCATATTTTGTAAAACTAGAATAAAATAATTATTTCAAAGTAAATGAAAACTTATATTTTAGCGATATTATCTTTAGACGTAATATTGCACTAAGCAACCCTAGCAACACGCCTGGACGACAGAGGGGTGTAACGATGTGAAGGGGGAAGTAGGTATATAAATGGCGGCGTTTTGGACGCGGTCAAAAGAGATTCCGTTCTACTCTGTTATTATTTATTCTTATGCTTAGGGCCTGTTCCACCACTCTGTTAAGTATGTATGTATGTAAACTCTTTATTGTGCAAAATAAACAAGAGAAATACAATTGACAAACATTGAGATACATGCACAAAGGCGGACTTATCCCTTTAAGTTCCAGTTATCTATGGTAGAGTATTACCCATGGCACTACTACATGGTACTACAGACCAAAATAAATATCATAAATGGGTAGTAATATAATGATTATAACATCTCTTATTTTAACTTGAAAGCGCCGCCGTGGAAGCCGTCGGCGAATTCTAGTGAGTTTGTTACTTGATACACTTGTCTCGTTCTCGCACAGCAAATAATTTTTTGTTTCTCTCTCACGCATTGCAGCTTCTTCACAGAGCTCTAGTTGACTATTGTACTTGTTTATTTTAAGCAGAGCAAAACGACGGAGGATAGACCAACGAATTCTTCGAATATAATCTATACCGAAAATACATGATTTCATGTGTTATGAAAAAAATTACCAACGAATATTATTATTTTATTAATTTCGTGTTTCTCTACTTTTTTTTCCGCCACCTGCTTAAACTGTTTCAAATTTATATCTGTAAGTGAATGTCTGTTAGATATCGCTTTTAAGCAAAAAGACCGCCCGTTGTCTACATTGTCTTGTCTTTTTTTTTTTATTATTTCATCGTACTGATTATTTGATGTTCAACGAAATTATGGGCACAGCCCGGACAGTCACAATAGAACAAAACCATGACATAAATGCAACTATAAAAGGCTAAATATTAATTGCGATATACCGTTTAGGTAATCTAAGCCTTAGTTATACCATTACGACTCTATTGAATCGTGTTCTGTCTAATTTTGCTAATTTTGATTCTGTTTTTGCGCTGACTTGTTCGAGCTCAGTACTTTATGTTCTAGTAGTGAGTGTAAAATGTTTGTGTACAGACGAGCCAGCCGGCGACGCTGGCGTCGTCGCGGCCGCCGTCGGCGGCGTCCACGGGCTCGGCGATGTCGCTCCGCGGCGTGTCCAGCGCGCCCGCGCCGGCGCCGCGCATGCGCACCCACACGCAAGTCGTGGCCGGCGTGCCGCAAACCACCGTATAAACACCTGGTATATACGGGAAATGTTATCGTGTGATCCATGCATATCGCGATCCATATCACGAAATATTGATGACCTTTCCAAATTTTCTGAAAATGTGTTGTTGACCTGGGTGTCTGTTTGCCTTTTTCTCTGGAATGCATGGAGTTGTCGATGTGAAAATAATGTGAAACTTATCTTCCGATCGCTATGCCGTAAATAAATTAAGCAATGAAATGTATTTTAAAAGCATGGGAATCAATAAAACCCGCTCACAAAAACTTCTCGTTGACATAAGTAGAGTAATAAAATTTGGCAAGAATTTTGCCCTCACAACACGAGCAAAGGAAATGTATAAATAATGCCTGCAAATATCACTAAGGATAATATTGATTTGAAAACAATAGAATAAGTAAATTTAGTTTATTTTTTGACGCAGATATTTAACTTTTAGTTTATTTTTATTTATGTGCCTTAAATGTTAAAAATTAACCACCACCGTTATTAGTGTTAAGTTTTTGTTAAGTTAACAGAGGCAATCTATTTTTACTCATAACATATCGAACACCAACACTACAAATATCCGCCTTAACGCGTTCACTGCTACCGACGCATAAATGCGTTTTTGTGACTTTCTCTGTGCTACTGTCATAATTTTACAGGCATTTGTAGCACCTGAAGAAGTTTTGGGTTTGGCAGCTGGCAGCGAATGCGTTAAGCTGGTAGTACTCTCCAATGCGGTTAGTGCGGATTGCCTGGAGTAACTAAACACAGCCTATCTGTCCCGTGTTGATGAAGTTAAGAATCAAAATGAACAAAAAATATTTACCTTGCTGCTCCGCTACTCACGCGCAAGATAACCAAGCCTGTGTGAAATTATATATGTTTTTCAGGCAACCCTCCACTACTGCCACATAAAACACATAAATCTCACAAACTTAATTATCCCTTACACCACATAAACACTGACGCGTTTTGATCCCTATACGGGATCATTATCAAAGTTTAATGAGCACAACTGTTACACATGCAAACCCACGTCGTACCCAAATGCATATTGTTTCACACAGGCTTGGTTATCTTGCACGTGAGTAGCGGAGTAGCAAGGTAAAATATTTTTTGTTCATTGAAATGGACCTCCGCAAAGTAACGCCTGATTCAATAAGAAACTTAAGAATCACTGCTAGGCGTACATGTCGTTCAAAAGCTACGAATAATAATAAGTCAAGAAGCGTAACTAAGCCCGAAAAATCATTCCACGCGAAGTGAACCGCAGGGGTCGGGGCTTAAAATATGTACCGCGCGGCGAATTAGTTCGGCCGGGACGCTCGAGCCGTTATCATTGTATTTTAGCGCTAATACATTAGAAAAATATGCCATCGTGTTGTGTGAAGTGGTGTAGAAGCCATTCATATATGAAAAATAGAGGACTTACCTTTCATGTGTATGTAAATAAATATTTTGGGACACCATACTTGACGACTCTGGATGCATGCGATCCACGCACCCTTCCCTTACCGCAAGTAGGCGGACACAACCACGACGCGCGGACTAATCGCGTGCAAGTATTGTCTATCGGAGTGACAGGTGTCACGCATTACTGTTAGTTTGTGTGCGTAAGTGGAATGACAATCAAAGCGGCAAGTGTTAGGGAATTACGCTTCTTGACTTATTATTATTCGTAGTTCAAAAGGCAGAACATTCCAATTTATTGCAGCTATGCGAGTATAGCTGCTACCATTTTCTTAAGTGGACTGATTTAGTAGATTTTAGTAGATTTGTTAGTAGATTTCGAACAACTGAAGTGTATGTTGTATGTGTGTATGAAAAACAAGAATACGGCAAGTAAGAGTAATTTTGCGTTTGGTATCCAGCTATTACTAAACTCGTCGCAAAATAAAAGGCCCGTTTTGACATTTGTCTTTGCGACGTAGCTAGTGATGTAACCATACGACTCGGTACTCGATACTCACGATAAATCGATTCAAGTTTGCATGAGTACTTGATCGATTTGAATATATATTGTAAAGTACATTGGATTAAAATTCTGTTTAGAAAATTTTACTTACACTGATGTTGTAGATTTTGAAATGATACAATGTTACAAAAGGTAAATTTTGGAGCTCCAAGCTCATAATTTTCAGTAAAGATCACTACACAGCTGGTGAAATTCAGTAATTAATTGATTGATGAACACTAGTATTTAAATAAATAAAACCGGCCAAGTGCGAGTCGGCCTTAAAAAAATATCTTGATCGATTTTTTTTCCTTTAACCGATTATTATTAGTCTGTGGACAATATGAAAAAATCGTTATGCACAGCACTTAGCCGAGTGGGCGGTACCCATCAATGAAAAATGTAATTACCTTCAGAACATTTCGATCGGTAAAAAATAGAGAACTTCATGGGCGTGAACTGTCAAAACGGGCCTTTTATTTTGCGACGAGTTTAGTAATGTTAGGAATTAGTAGGAAATTGAGAATGATGTATTATGAGCTTAATAATTGTGACACAATCATGTTTACTCAGAAATAAATTAATATCGACTTATGATTAGATAAAATGAAATCGTTTATTTTAATTATGTCTATGTATATCAAAACGGTATACAATTTGAGTTACCTCAAAGGTATTGTATTAAAATAAATTTTACAATGAAACTCAGGGCCGGATCTACCATATGGCTTTTTGGGCTTCAGCCCAGGGCCCCGTGGATTTAAGGGGCCCCCAGCTAAGTCAAGTTAAAGTCAAAAATAGACGATAATGCGAAAAAATCCATAATTTTATTAAATTAAACAGATCGTAAAGTTTGCAGCATCAAATATTTTATTGTCTTATTTTTTTATACTTTGAGTAATTAGGTGGGCCCCTAAGTAGTATTAGCCCAGGGCCCCCTAAACTCACGGTCCGGCCCTGATGAAACTTGTAAAGTACACTGTAATATTAGTTAGATTTTATTTGAATTTTATGTCTAGTATTATTTTTTGTGAACTACTTAAGTACCTATAAACGTTTGTGATCGTCTGTCCGTCCATCTATTGTGCAATTGAGTGAGTTTTATAATGTGCCTTTAAAGGTGTTTAGTTATTTATTGTGAAACGAAAACTGCCTTGTATTTAAATTTATACGAAATAAAAGACAACAGTTAACAGTGATTTTATTTATTTTATACATAAAGTAAACCCCGTTAATCATAGGTTTTTGGTAGTCTTGTCTTAAAACCAAGGGTCGGAAACTCTAGTTTTTTAAATAATCAAAATTGAAAAAATTAAAAACAATATCATAGTAGAGGTAGGTTGATACATCGTGTAGTAATAAATGTTCATTCTAATGATTCTGACCCACGGCACAAAAACGCCGCTCAAATAGTTGATCAGTTGAAAATTTAAAACCTATGCAAGGCAGTCTTTTTCTCTGAGAACATAATATTATCAAGAGCTTTGAAATGGCCATCCTGTACATTAGGTAGGTTGGGATTTTATAACAATCCTGTAGGCTTATTACCTAACTCGCTCGCAATCGCCATCATGTTCATTCTGACAGCTCTTGTATGAATGTGACAGCTAGCTGATTCCGATGCCAATTGTCAGCCCATACATGAACTGTCAAAATGAACACGATGGCGATTGCGAGCGAGTTAGGTAATAAGTCTACTGAACCAAGTCTAAAGCCGCGCAACCTCGCAGATGGGTACCCGGCTTGAGATAAAAGAGTTATGGCGGAGCCGCACCCTGGTACCCGTTGAGCCGTAGGCCAGAGGTTCTGCGATTACCCAGGGAGGAAACTGGGACCCGTTGGCCACCCGATGTTAAGGAGAAGGCTGGCACTTGCAGACTTCGGGCATGCGCTTGGCCGTGTAGCTGGGCAGGCAGGCGGGCCCGCACACCAGCCGCGCCTCGTGGCCGCCGCGCGCCAGCAGCCGCGCCGGGCGCAGCATCAGGTCCACCACGTAGTTGCGCCGGACCAGGCCCGCCGGGTAGTTCTCCTCTACGTCCCCCTCGTCCTAAGGAGGGTTGCTCGTTAACTGTGTATGTATTTGTTCAATGGAGAATATTCAGAAAGTATCGTGTTCAAGGTTGGAATCAGCATGTTTTATAAGTATCAACTGAATTATTGACTTGTACTAAACGCAGGATCGCGGCTGTTCGGGTCATAAATCATTATTGTGCGTTGCAAATCTAAATCCAGTTTTCGTTATAGACTCAGAATGCACTTGTTATGCTTACAAAAACTTATATCTTAAAGTGTTCTGAGCTCTCTATCATTTTGCTTTATTTTATTTTATTTTGTTTAAATATTTATTTATATTTTAATGCCTTTTTCTATATTTTATACCTATTGGATTTCATTGATGTTGACGCTTATCCTTTTTATCCCTACAGTATAGATTACATCTATATCCATATAATTTAACTTTATACTTTATTGCTATTATTATTACTTATATACTCACTTATACCCACACTTTCCTACGTAAATTATTTAGCACGGTAAAATCTTTATTTCTTTTTCCTCACCTATTAGCAAAATTAGTCATACTCATAGCACTACCATACTCGTCGGTGTCCTTACTCTGCATGGGTACTGGCAGAATACCAGCGCTGTGGCTTTGTCGCAGCATTACGCCGAGTCAGCGCCCATTCTTTACTCATCACATGGCTCCCTGTTACAAATGTGTTTTTATTTTTTTATTTTGTATTTTGTGTAACTTTTTATTTTTGTTTTGATTGTTATTTTAAGTTTGTCACCTTTGTAATCCTCTTTCCCTTTTTCTTGTCATATGAGTCATGTTTTGTTTTGTAAAGAATAAAGTTTTTATCTATCTATCTATCTATCAAATAATTTTATCAAACTGTCTGCGAGTCTACGTTTAGTATAGTAGGTAGTTCCACTAGTTGCTACACCGCTTGCGGGGAGTCACAGCACGCTTTATACCAACCGAGTTATCGACTTAGTAGTTCCACTAGTCGCTACACCGCTTGCGGGGAATCACAGCACGCTTTATAGGTACCAACCGAATTATCAACTTATAGTTTCACTAGTCGCCATGCCGCTTGCAGGGAATCACAGCACGCTATAATAACTACCTATGGACTTAGTAGTTCCACTAGTTGCTACACCGCTTGCGGGGAGTCACAGCACGCTTTATACCAACCGAGTTATCGACTTAGTATTTCCACTAGTCGCTATATCGCTCGCGAGGAGTCACCGCACGTACTCTATATCGACCTAGTAATGAGCCTTAAAGCCGCTGGACTGTCCGAGAGCCCCGTCCATACCGGGTCGCGCTCTGGCACGGCGACCTCGCACCAGGCGTGCGCGGCGCCGCGCCTGCGCAGCGCGCACGGCAGCCCCACGCGGTCCGCCAGCACCTTGTACAGCAGCGCGCGCTCCAAAGCGCCGCCGGCCCGCACCCAGCCCAAACCTATCACGCGGGAGTTCAAATCGTTCTGGAATAATAATAAAGTTTCTGACTTAAATTTCATTTTCAAGCTTTTTTTGCTGACTGTAATCGCATTGTCATTCGTCCCAAATTTCAAGTCAATCGGACCAACCGTTGAGGAGTTCCCTCCTACGGAGACGGTTCTGGCCAGCAGAATTAGATACACTACCAGAATATTGTAATGTCATCCGACTTACTCGAGTATGCAAAATTTCAGCGGAATTAGTTGAAGATATCTGCTTCAAAACTGAGTCGCAAGATTCTAACCGTAGTTTACACATACATGCTTACGTTGCAAGTCAAATAAAAGCTTGTAAAAAAAAAAGTTATGCCAAAAAACCGCATCGAAATCGGTCCATCGGTTCGAGAACTACAATGCCACAGACAGACAGACACACACAGACATCGACGTCAAACTTACAACGTCCCACTTTTCACTTTTTGCGTTGGGGGTTACATCCATAGGCGGTGTAGCTGATGGCAGCAGGCACGGATTTGGAGGACGAAAGTAAAACAAATTTTTCAGGGAAGCAAGCAAGCAGACAAGGACGTGTGTGTACCGTTCGGCGTTTGAAGGGTAACTGGCTTGTCATTGGTCGAACACGCACATATCCAAGTCTACCTACACGGTTTTTATTAAAACATACAATATAAAGAAATGGAGCAGGTAATGCAGGTAAGTACATATTTTAATAGATATTTTACGTGACTAATTAGTCTAGGTTTTATGTTTCAGGTGCAGAGCTTCGGGTCGTCTACATCCTCCCCCCCATTGTCCGATTAAGGACAATCATCATCAGCTGTGGGGAGCAGAGCTAAGCGAGTTACAGGTCTTGTAAGTATTCCAGTTTTCGTCTTTACATCCACAACTCGTATACGGCCATCGGGGCCAGGGTGGACGGTCTTAATCAACCCCTTGGGCCATGTATTTCTAGGTGATGACGGATCTACAATGACCACGACGTCCCCTGGTTTCAAATTTCGGCCTTCATTGTACCATTTCTGTCGTGGTACGAGTGCTGGCAGTACTTCGCGCATCCAGCGTCGCCAGAACATGTCGGTTAATCTTTGCGCGATTCTCCACGACTTCTTCTTGTACATGTCGACGTCACTGAACTCTCCAGGGGTTGGTAAGTTGTTTGAAGAGCCTAGGAGGAAATGATTAGGCGTTAGGCTTTCAGGATAATTATGGTCTACAGAAACGTGGCTTAACGGACGACTGTTTATTGAGTTTTCAACCTCTGCTAGCAACGTTATCAGTACTTCTTCGCGTGGAGCTCTTTCTTTCAGGACTACTTTCAGCGCCGTCTTCGCACTAAGTATAAGTCTTTCCCAAGCGCCGCCATGGTGGGGGCTAGCAGGACAAATAAAATGCCATTCGAGTCCTTTGTTAGTCAGCTCATTCTGTGTATAGGCTGATTCGTTTATTTCAGCAAAAGATCTCCTAAGCTCGCTTTCAGCGCCCTTCAGGTTAGTACCGTTGTCGGAGTACATTTTATACGGCCAACCTCGCCGTGCTGCCATGCGTCGCAATGCCATTATAAAAGAGTCGGCTGACAGCGAAGGCACAACTTCAATGTGTACAGCCCTTATTGTAAGACACGTGAATAAGACACCGTATCTTTTTTCGTGACGGCGGCCATTTGTTATATGTAAAGGGCCGAATAGATCGGTGCCACAGTGGGTGAATGGTCTTTGGTGGTGGGCGAGTCTACCCTCTGGCAGGTCTCCTAGTCGCGTATTTGCAGGTTTGGCCTTTTTAATTCGACATAACAAACATCTCGAGGCGACTGTTCGCACGGTGGGCCTTAAATTCACCAACCAGTATTTTTGGCGAATTTCGTTCACTACGGTCTCGTTACAGCCATGTCCAGCCTTCTCATGATAGTGTTTAGCTATCAATCTAGCGATATGGTCACGGCCGTCCAGGATTAAAGGACGTTTCAGGTCTACGCTGACGTCAGAAACTGCGTCTATTCTTCCATTGGCACGTAGCAACAAACATTCGTCGAGCGCGGGCGTTAATTTACGCAAGCGGCTATTAGGCTCAATAAGTTTACCATTTTTCAGCAGATAAATTTCTTCAGGAAATGTCATCGCTTGGGAGTATCGTAACAATTCAGTTTCAGCGCGCCGCATTATTTCTGTGGTAAGTTGAGCTTTACGTGCCTTCTTGCATTTTTCTATAAACAGTAATACGTTTGACATACATCTTAATAGTCGAATCCAAGACGAAAATCTCAACGGGTCCGGAACAGGTAAGTCGGGTCTCCCATCTTTGCATATTATAGTGTTAACTTGTAACATTTCATCATTTATTTTTCCTTTTTCAGGTTTGAACTTTGGCCACTCTTCATAAGGCATGTACAGGAATCGAGGACCCTGAAACCACTCGCAGTCAGCACTCAGTTCGTAAGTATGTATTTTCGTGGCTTTGTCGGCTACATTTAATTTCGTAGGTACGTAATTCCATTCATTCGCTCGAGATAACTCGTCGATTTCGCCCAATCGATTAGCAACGAACACTTTGTAATTACGTGTGTCATTTTTAATTTGATGTAATACTATAAGTGAGTCCGTCCAGAAATATCTTCTATCAACAATTAACCGGTTTTCGCGCGCAATAGTGTCCGCGAGCCGGCAGGCGATAACAGCTGATTGCAATTCTAGTTTTGGTATAGTTATAAGCTTGTTGACAGGAGCGGCTCGGCATTTGCAGGCGATAAAAGACACGCGCACCTCTTTGTTTGTTGATATTTTACGCCAGTAAGCAACGGCGCAATATGCGGTCGGCGCTGCATCGCAGAACACATGCAGCTCTGTGGTGGTCTCGCTCTCTCTCGCCGTAGTGCAACGGGTGTCGTTGATATTGTCTCTTTCGTGCATTATTGTAGAATGGAAATAACATCTTGGTATTCTTAGGTGCTGCAGCGTTTGCAACTCAATAATCCAGTCTCGGAAGATATTATTTTCTTTGGCAGCTATTTCGTTGTCCCATTTAAGTTCTCTTTTCCATGTGTTTTGCAACATTATTTTTGCCTTAACTGTAAATGGGGCAAGAAATCCAAAAATGTCAAATATAGACATGAATATTCGTAGTAACTCTCGCTTAGTAGGAATTCTTTGAAGATTCACGATTTCAGGCGGTATGCGTTTCAGCGACAAGTCGAATCCTAATGTGTCTTTTGCTGGGAACCATAACAAACCGAGTGTTCGTTCGGGCTCTTCGTCGCACCCGGTTTTGATCCTTATCGCTATATCGCTTAAGGTATCTTTTGGTGTGCATGCCAACACTTCAGGTTTATTGCTTATCCAATTGCGGATTTCAAATCCACCTTTTCTATGGATTTCTGACACTTCTTTTATTAGCTTCATAGCTGTGTGTTCGTCTTCTACACTTTCTATATAATCGTCCATATAGTGTGACTTCAGAATGGCTTCAGTGGCTTCAGGCATCTCTTTTATGAATCTTGAAGCATTTTTGTTCTTGATATGTTGTGCAATGAAGGGTGAGCAGTTTGCTCCAAATATTAATGAGGTCATTGCATAGGTCTGGATTTCATTAGTTTTATCTTCGCGCCATAAGAATCGCAGAGCGTGCTGGTCTTCTTGTTTAATTTTTATGCGGAGAAACATGTCTTTTATATCAGCAATAATTGCCACTGGCTTCTCGCGGAACCGCAACATGATCCCGAATAAAGATTGAAGTAAGTCAGGACCTTGCAGTAAGTAGTCGTTTAAGGAGTGGCCAGCGACGGTGGCGCGAGCGTCAAAAACTAGTCTCAATTTTCTTTTATTCGGGTTGTCAACCCCAAAGTGCGGTAAGTACCATTCGCGACTCTTTTTGGTTGAAATTTCTTCTTTTGTTAGTGTCCTGGCGTAGTCATTTTTGAATAAATGATCTATTCTATCTTTATATCTTTTAGCGTAACTCTCGTCACGTGCCATTTTTCGTTCGACGGCGAGGAATCTTTTATGGGCGTTCGAATATGAATCTGGCAGAATCTCATTGTTTTTCCATGGTAGACCCACCGTCCACCTTCCGTTTATTAATTGTGCGGATTTGTCCACAATGTCGATTGCACGAATATCGTCCTTATTAACTCTGGGTTTAGAGTTCACTCCTATTGCATCGATCGCAAACGACCGCCGAACCAATTCATGAATTTGTTTATCTTCTTGTCGTTCGATGTGTGCGTTTGACTGTAGTAGCTTCATGTCTGCGTCCGCGCATGTGTGCGTCTCCCGCCGCACGGCACAGGCGTCCGCGGGGGTGGCGATGGAGAGCGGGGCGGCGGCAGCGCAGGCGCACTGTGCAATGAGCGGCGAGGCGCGCTCGTGAATCATCGTAGTCAATGCGAGTTCATGCTCAGTGGTTAGAGCGCGGCGGGCGGATGGCGCGGGTACTATCCCGTGCAGGCACCAACCCAGCGGTGTCAAGGTTGCACATGGTTCGTTTATGCCGCGATAAACGGTCTTCAAAGTCATAATGAGATGGAAGTTGTCTTGTCCAATTAGAAGTTTAGGCTTAACGTTAGAACAGCTTAAATAGTCTTTTACATCACGTAAATGTTCGTAGGTTTCTAGATTCACTCGAGATAACTTTTGCACTGGTAGGTCTAGTTCGTTAATTTTTCGCGCACGGATTTCATGTCTTGCCGTTTGCATTTGATAGCTTAAAGTTCACTGCCTCACTACGACACACTATACTAGAGTTCCACGCACCCCGAATGCTTAACGTTTCAGGCTGACCTTGTAGGTTGACACAGTTTGCTAGATCAGCGGAGATTAACGACACGGTGGCACCGTCGTCGAGCAAGGCGTGCGTAGCAACAACACCGGTCGGTCCGTGCAGATTTACGCTAACTATTTTTAACATAACGCATGTACTCGGAGACACAACTGTGTTTGTCACTGTCTCTGACGTTGCGTTATTGTTGTTTACATTGTTATTGTTTTCACTGTCAGCACTGGAGGTAGAAGGTATCTGTGTACTAGATATACTATTGTTTATATTGTTGTTGTTGCACTGAGAGGATGACATTATTTTAGCCGGCCAGTGAAGTAATCGGTGGTGGGGTAGCCCACAGTTCTCGGCGTCGCACGGCGCGGCCGGGCAGGTATCCTTGCCGTGCCCTAGCAACAAGCATTTCTGACACAGCTTATTAATCTTGACGAAGCGCCACTTGTCTTTGCGCAGTGCACGTTTGAATTTTATGCAGTTTGATAGTAGGTGAAAAGAAGTACGGCAGAATTTACACACATTGCGGTCACTGTCATTGTTTAATACAGTATGAGTTTGCATTTTTCGCCCGTCTAAAATTCGATGCAACTTATCTGTTTGCGGCTGAATATGACTAATGCCGGCTGATGCGATCTTCGTGGCTTCGGAGTGCAGGAATTCAGTTAGAATTTGTAATTTAGCTTTGCTGTTGTCTTGCTTTTCGTAGATGTAGTCTGCCCACTTGTTTATGAGTGCAGTTGGGCATTTAGTTATAACGGCGTTAAACAACTCAGGGCTTCGTAAATAATCAGATTGGTTTAGGGACTCAGCAGCTGTCACGTAATTTTTTATTTTAACTGCGAAATTCACTAGCTCCGTATGATAATTCTGCGGTAAAGGCTGCAGTTTTTTAAACTGTAAAGCTAACATGTTAATTATTAGCTCAGGTCTTCCGAAACGGAGCTCTAGTGCTTCTAAAATCGTTGCTGGTGAAGAATCTGTGATAAGTAATGAAGAAACTGCATCTCTTGCTTCGCCGCGGAGACATTTGTTGAGTCTAGCAATATTTTCACTATGACTATAGTTACATAGCTTTGTAGATTCTTGATACACTTTTTTAAATTGCAGCCACTCGAGTGGTTCACCAGAAAAAACCGGTAAATCTTTAGGTGTGGCTAATCTAGATAACAACTGAGTGTTAGCGCTTTGAGTAGCAGTTGCTAATTTTTCCATAGCTTTCGCCAGGTGATGAAAATCCGATTGTTGCGCTGGATCGGTAGCCAGCGGTTCAGGACTGACGGCGCGTGACTGATGCTGATCCGGGTGGCTCTTCTCAAACCATTGTTCCACTTTCTGTGATGGCGTTAAGGATCCATTTTCACTGCGGCGGGATGCCTGCGATGCCTCATCTTCCATGGCGGCAATTTGAGCGGCTAACCTTATGTCGATCAGCTCTTTTTCAATCTTCGCTTTAGCTTCGGCCGCAGCCAATTCTAGCTGCTTCTTACGTGCCGCGATTGAAGACTTGGTAGATAATTTCTTTGAAGAAACCGATGCATGTACGGCGGGTTCAGTTTTACAACTACCTGCAACTTTTTGAGTCTCGTTGGTTAAATTCTTGAATTCGTTTTCTCTTTTGGAGCCCCCTTCTGGTGGACACGTTTTAAACGATTGCGTTTCGCCCGCTTCTTTTGCATGTATCAACTTTTCTCTTTCGACGGCGCTGCGCGTTTTAACCATTGTGCGCGGCGGTGTGCTGAACATTTTTATGAGCTTCGGTGTTTTGATATTCGTTCCTGGATGATCCGAGATCGAAGGACCAGATGTAGCTGATGGCAGCAGGCACGGATTTGGAGGACGAAAGTAAAACAAATTTTTCAGGGAAGCAAGCAAGCAGACAAGGACGTGTGTGTACCGTTCGGCGTTTGAAGGGTAACTGGCTTGTCATTGGTCGAACACGCACATATCCAAGTCTACCTACACGGTTTTTATTAAAACATACAATATAAAGAAATGGAGCAGGTAATGCAGGTAAGTACATATTTTAATAGATATTTTACGTGACTAATTAGTCTAGGTTTTATGTTTCAGGTGCAGAGCTTCGGGTCGTCTACAGGCGGAAAGAGGCTTTATTTAATAATAATAAAGATATTTATTGCCACAACACAAAAAAGACATGATACATATTTATCCAAAAGATGCACACAATAATAATTTTGAAAAAAAAAACAACAATATATATACATAACACAATTACACAAAAACAATACACAACAGCTGGTGGCAACAGGCTCAGGCTCAGCATGAGCTGCCAGTTTAAATTAAAAAAAATAAAACTAGCAGCGCTGGTTTTCAGCCTGCGCCCTTCTATTTTTTCTATTATTTTTTAATACTAGACGCTGCAAGATGCTAACCATGAGATCAGCCAGATGCAGGTTGACGGTGGGCATGGAGCAGTCCCGCTCTTGGTCGATGCCGCTCATCTGCTCAGCCACGAACTCGGCCAGGACCTGTGCCCGTTCCTTCAGGGTTTTCGACACCTCTTGGCATTTGTCTCGGTATCTGAAGGGTATGAATACAATGGTGGAGATATTCTCCGAGCAACTTCAGACATTATCAACGGGACATAAACCGCGATTGCCTTTGAGTTCTCGATATTTCGACGTTCCCTATGTCGCCTACCCCGCGCCCCGGTACCGCGCGGGCGAGGATTCATTTAAACGGTTGGTCTATAGACTGAATATTGCGGGTGGATGTTAATGTTGCGTAGACCCTCATTTACCGTTGATAATAACATCCATTCATACCTAACGAACGAAACATTTTTACTCCTGTGATACGTTTTCAACTTTACCGTCGTAAATTAGATGCTTTAAGCGTATGTTTTATAGATGAAGGTAGGTAGCAGGGTGCAAGCCATAAAGTACGCGCGTTCTCAGTGCAGTAGGGGTATGAGGCGGCGGGCAGCGGGCAAGCGAGGTGTCGACAGCGGGAGCCGCACCTCATAGGTACTCCGACGCAACTCAAACCGCGCAAGTAGGTACTGTAGTAGACGTAGTTCAGTGCACTTAACCTCGATAATATTGAAGGTACTAAGGTAGGTACAGTGAAAAAAAAAGTTTCGTACCTTACTTCGTACTGCGCATTTTCCACTTCCACATAATGCAACGACTTTGATCTAGAAAGAAAGTTTTCCATTGGTAAGTAGTGGCCACTTTTTCTACAAATACCATAAAGGACTAAAATACATACCGCCTCTTTCCCATAGCGGTAGGCATACTTTGTTCCACTTGCTACGACCCTGACATACCTTTTCGCTTCATCCACATTCATGAATCTCTTCATTCATGCTCGTCGGTTTAAGCTACTCATGACTTGACCTTTTGTCAAAACGTCGCCAATTGGTCACGATTCTTTTATATCTGTTCAGTCTAATAGGTACTAACGGCTCTCCGAACCATATGCGCAGTTTGAGCAGGTACGCGCGCAGATTCACGTCTTCTGGCAGAGGGAGCCGCAGCCGTGAGAGCGACGATGACGCCGCCTTCGAATCCGACTTGCGATCTGCAACATTTATTATTATGTCAGCTTAAATATTTGTGTACAACTACTGGGTAAGGTCCCCTCTCGACCTCGACATCTCCCTTTATTTTTTAGTCTGTAACAGTATTATTGCTGAGCAAAGGTTTTTCCCCTAGACTTCCAACTCGCCCTGTCTGCACTTACTCGTATGTCTGGCCAGTCGCTCGAGAACGCGTCTAGGTCATCCTGCCGCTCGGACCGCCGCGTCGCCGGTAGACATCCTGGGGCAACCACTGAGTGGTAACACGTGCCTACCGCTCTGGGTGCATGAGACAGATGTGGCTCGCCATCTCCGTCTCGGCCTGGCTTACCGCTAGTAGCGGTCGGGTACCCACCATATAGCGAACGAACCCATCTTTCTAGATGCATCCGGTAGACATGCCCGACCCAATCCCATTCAAACCTGGCGGTCGCCTTCCCAACACCAGCAGTGGAAACATTTAGTTACAAGCTTTAAAATTTTGAGTGGGTACTTTCTTGGAAAGACTTCGTCATCTGCCAACGGCATAGCCTTAACGGGTTGGCGGTTAAGTGCCAGATCGCCATAAGTCGCTGGTACAAATCCTGCTCGAAGGACCACCCTTGTATGGACAAACTTAACAGCAGTTAAGGTGCATAAAAAATCAATAACTTTTCCCTAATGAGCTTATGAAAGTGGAACCATCTTGATGGCCAGTGTCAATTTGCGCGTCAGACAATTTCTTCTTTTTTTAGCTTCTACAGCTGGGTCCACTGAGTTATCCCAGCGAATCATCACTCGGGGTGTTATTGGGTGTTACCCTGTATGAGAACTGCGAACTCTTACATGGCGTCCTGATGTCTAGGCTGGACGTGGCGTCGTACGGCGACTGATTGAACTGGCAGATGAACACTGGATCGAAATGCGGCGGCAGGCTCGATGAGACCTCCTTGATGGTGGGGAACGAATCGCCCAGCCGTTTCTGGACGTAGAAACCTTCCTGCCGACAGATTAGTCTTCGAAATTAGAAGTTCATTGAGTAGGTAGGTCATAAATGCCTCTTCTATGTAAATAAATCTATTATTTTAGTCGACCAGTGATATCGAAAATACCTTCCATACTGGGGAGCAAAGAAAAAACATCGAATGTACCCGTTGCTTCTCCACCCGCGCAGATGCTAAAAGCACATCAATGGAATGGACGAAAATGTTAGGAATCATGTTATAGGCGATGCGGCTACCCATCACTATTTTGATCCCCATTCCAACAATACGCCCACAATCATGCTAAACGTGGCATTTAGGTCTACTTACCTTGGGATCCCTGTACCCCTAGTCCATCTGTACGTCTAGGTGTATCCCTGGCGATCGAGGTAGACATAGCCCAGGGTTATGAGACCTAAAGGCCTCGTCTAGCGTAATTGCGGGCGTATAGGTGGAAAGGGGAATCGATGGTGGTAGGTTGCTAGCCGCATCGCCTGTAACATGATTACTAAGATTTTCGCCCATTACTCAATGGGTTTTCATGATTTGCGCGGGAAGAGAAGCAGCTGGTATACCTATTCTGTTTTTTCTTTGCTCGCAGACCAGCACAGAAGAAATAAATATTTATAAATACCCGCGTGAAGTCGTTGATGTCTAGCTTGCCAGTGTAAGCGAATTTGGCAGACGGATGATGCCTGAATATGGCTTCCAGAGCTGGTTCCCACGCTCCAACCACGTATCTTGCTAGGCGGTTACCGACCATACTGGGGAAGAAATTATATACTCGACTAGATTCAAAAAGCCTTGATAACCTAACCTAACTTAACAGTCTCTAGCATATGATGGAGAGTTCGACCTCGGGCTCGCATCTCTGGGTATTTCGGAATCCATGCCCGAAATTACATTTTAAGCGACATTATTTATTATAAGTAGGTACATGCAGTCCAAGATCTGATTCTTGATTGGAGACGTCTGCATCTGCAATCAATAGGACGTATTCGGGCTGGAATCTTAATATTATCACAGAAAAGAATGGGAAAAGAAACAGTGGGATAATAAGTACGTAAGCTACCCGCACTGGACCCGCGTGGGAACTATAGCCCAAGCCTTCTCATTCTGAGAGAACTGTGGACAGCAGAGAGACATATAAAGGCTCTCCAGCAGATGATGATGATGACATGCTAGCTGAAGATAAGGACTTACTAATGAACAGTGCCAAGCTCCAGATAGACATCAGCGCCTTCGTCGGTGACGCTGGCGGCGATGACCGTGCACAGAGCCGTTCGCAAGCCGATGTGCTCGATCCTCAGGTTCGAAGATATCACCTACAATATTGTGCGTAGACTAATTGTGCAAACAAAGAAAATCACACTCTTAAAACAGATACTAGGTAACTTAACTTAATTAAAACAAAAGAAAACTTGTCGGCCTGAAATTGAACCGATGCTATTCTGTTACGCGTGCATTATGCACACATTCACCATCCCGAACGATTAGTAGGTAGGTACACTACAGCCACAAGGTTGCAAAAATATGTATACAACTATACATATATACCTACGTAATTATTGTGGTGATATAGTTGATGTACCGATATAGCTATATTTTTTCAGCTTTAATTTTGACTGTTTATACAGCGAACTTATAGGTAAGTATGTACACCAAATATTTTCCATGGCCAGGAATCCGGTTTGTTTTCCAAGTAGCTACGTAAATTATAAATGCGACAGTAACTACCCTATCACTCAAAAGTGTTGTATAACGATCAAGATTATTCGTGCATGTTCATAAATAATAAATATTATTAGACCGTCAAAATCAAAATGTTAAATCAGACAGACCTCTTCGCCCTTGCGTAAGGTAAACAAATCTTTGGCCCCGTCCTCTGTCATCAACCCAGTGATAACTGTAGACGTCATAATCTTCAAATTGATATCGATGCGCTGAAATTACAAAAAAAAAACAGATTGTCTGCAATGTCGGTTTACGAACGATAGTTTTACGTGATAACGTCATAAAGAAACATACTCGAACTGCCAGCTCTGACGTCACGCGAGAAGATCGTGCCTCTCTATCGCTTGTTCCGCGCTCTCGCTTGCACGAGTCATGCTTTTTAGTGAGTGCAGCCGGCATTCATCGATTTATGAGACGTTATCACGTCAAAAAGAGTAAAATCTCTAATTGTGGATAGTACTTAGGTTATTAATAAGAAGCGCGGGCGTGACAAATCTCCAATACACATACATACACAAATCACGTCTTTATCCCTTACGGGGTAGACAGAGCCTAAGGTAGCAGGTACCTACAGGCCACATTTAGCAAGATTGTGGGCGTATAGGTACCTCCAATACTACCGGCTTAATAGGTTTTATCATCATATTTTCTGTTAATGCCGGCAACGCCCTGGCAGTCCTAATGGTACTGTAGGTGTTTATGACTGGCGGTGGCCTATTATCAGTTAAACCTCTTGCCCGTTTGTCGGCTTAATCTATATAAAAAAAGAAGAATTATAAATCGACTAGTGTAACGAAAGACAACCTTGCTCTACTCTGATCAAAGGCCACGAATATCACTGTTTTTAGCCACCACTCCAACAGAACCCACAACTGTTCGTGATGCACATACGTGCAGTAAAAGAAACACTGTGGAGCCTTCTCACTGAAAATGTCATAATGACTTACTATACACCTGCCAAGGATTTTTTCGCGAAATTGCATGCGAAAAGGTTCCATAGAGGTAGGTGATTCGGTTTCATCGACCATACGAACCTACCGTCATTATATTAATCAGTTCCTGCATGAAGTCTGCGTTGAGCATGGCTTTAGTGCTCACGTGGTAATTTTGCAAATTTATGTAGCACTGTACCGCAAGACGCTGTGCTTCTATAGGGTTGTCCTTGACTGCAAACATTATTTTTATTATAAGTACCCGACTATTTTATTGAATCAGGCGTTACAATGCGGAAAAAACATTCACCTTGCTACTCCGTTATTCAAGCGCAACTCAGCTCAAGCAAGCGCGCAGTAGCGGAGTAGCTAGGTATTTTTTTATCATTAGGCCTAAGTGGTTTTTTTTTTATTTGAATGTTGGGCTACTTGTCAAATGTTTATCTTAAACAAATATTTTTTTAAAAAAACACTGTCAGAAATGTTAGTCCCAATTTGGGCGCCATTTAAATTTATTCGTCAATTTTAACATCATTTTTTTTTTTTTATATGAATAGGAAGGCAAACGAGCAAGTGGGTCACCTGATGGTAAGTGATCACCACTGCCCATAGACACCTGCAACCCCGGAGGGATTGCAGATGCGTTGCCAACCTAGAGGACTAAGATGAAATGATTTTATTTCAAATTATATTACTCATTTGGTGCTAGCTACAGAAAACTACGAACTTGTAAATGTTAACAAAAAGCTATTTGTACTAAATAATTAGATGGAAAGAAATTTAGTCAACTAGGTACAGATTTATTTAATTTTCGACTCACATTTCTTGTTAATGTTCCTGAGAGCAGCGAAAGTCTTAGGCTCAACGAGGCTGAATGCCGCCTTTGGAATGATTCGGCAGAGCTCGGCCAGAGCTCGAATAGAGTTCATTCGAATATAGAACCAGATTGCCGCGTCATCGTTCAGAATGGCTGTGGATAAAAATTTAAAGAAGGAGTAGACCAATGAGAGAAAGTCAACACCAGACCCTTCATAGTTGCATAGAGCAAAGGCTGTTTTGATGAATAAAATTTGGTCTAAAAGCCAATTGAATCGGGAAAAACTTGATTCTGATACTAGCAGCTCATGAACCTCGATGCCATTGTTGTATCCTGGTCACAGACTTTGACCTAATGCTAAGTCTTAAGCCAGGGATATACTAGGAGACAAAATGTCCCATGACATGTATCGGCGGCAAGTCAAATGAAGCCGGCCGATTTCACTTGACATATTTTGGCGATCTCGTACGACTAATGTAAACAGCGACCTCCTCATCAGGCGAACTCGTACGAATTCGTGAAACTTCACTTCAACGTTGGCAACACGTGTCGCAGGACATTTGTCCCCTGGCTTTAAGGTGGGTACCATAGTCATTATCATACCGCACAGTGCTTCAATGATGTTGGTGTCGGACATGCGAACAGCAGCCGGTAACAGTTTGGTCATATTGGCGACGCCCATTGCAGCATCTGCCAGCAGTTCCACGTTAGAACTGAGCAGCTGGTGGCAGAATACCAGGTCTGTTCCTGTCTCGAACAGAGCCTGAAGGTAGGAAAAGCTAGGCTAGTTATGACACGCTGACGTATATTTTCTTAACTCAGGAACGTGATGGCCACTGTTAAATATAGGGTCATCCACCCAATGGTTTGACTTATGGCATCTCAAGGGCCGCGGCTTCGAAATGTTCAAATCCGGGCTCGCTGACCTTTTCAAAATTTATGTGCGAAATTAAATTTGAAATTTGCTATAAGTTCTTCGGTGAAGGGAGACGTTGTGAGGAAACCTGTACAGACCAACGAAGCAATTCAAAAGTACGTGTGAAGTTCCCAATCTGAGATAAGCCCACGTGGCACTGGCAACTATATTCCGAAAGGAGGCCTGTGTGACTTATATAGGCTGGAAATAGGACAAGAATGATCACTCACATCTCTCCCATTGGATGTGAAGGACATTTTTGTCAGCACAGCTAGGCAATGCGGCTTCATGGCTGGCAGTGCCATCTCCAGATACGCCAGGAGTCGGAGTATACAGCCGGACTGGTACAGGTGGGCAGCGTTCTCCTCTGTTTCCACGTAGTTCCGGAGAACCCCTAGCACCATGGTGTGGACGTCGCGGAATTCATAGGACTGATTGAGAAACAGAAGACCTATGATTGTCGTAAGATAATGTGTAGTGGTGCTCCCCCAGTATAGATTATTTTATGTTTTTGACTCAACGTTTAAATTATACCTACAGGGATGGCATGTAAGTATGGGAATTGAGTTCTTATTTCACAACAGCTACGTACAACAGAAATTAACAAAGCTAATTTCAGCAAGCTTCGGCTCCGTAAGCAAAAAAAAAGATTAATTTCTTAAATATTCTAAACTACATTAGCTTGGTCTTCAAATGTGAGACAAAAATAATTAATTAACTACAGATAAATTATTTCTTCGTCAAGTAATTGCAAGTAACTATAATCATCATCTTCTTTGTATAAACTATTTGGCATAATAGCGTACGAAAACAGCAAGTTGAAAAGACCACTGCGATAAATATCTGTAGTGCGTGTGTGCCAGTCTACAAAGTATTACCTTAAATAATTTATTTATTTCACCTCCAAAATATCGCAAAGATCCAAAACGCCAGTCGACGCCCTGAAGGTCTTCTGCACAACTTCGTCCTTGTACCGACATATGAGCTGGTCTACCGTCCTCAACGCCGCGTGCTGGATGGCCAAGTACTTGCTCTGCATCAGCGCCAGGAGAGACGGCCAGCTAAACTGCTGGTTCTTGGTAACCTCTGATGCACAGACCGGATCATCCAGTAAGTTACTGAGGGTCTAGAAAAAAACCCAAGAGGAATCTGTAAGGTGGGGTGACTTTGATATATATATAGTTCTTGCAATTCATGACGGCGAGAGAGATTTATTTGTGGTAAATACGTATCTGTATATCTGTCAAAGTGAGCGTGACAGTGAAAGGATATGGTAAGATAAAAAATAGAGAGAAATTTCGCTCGAAAATCGCTCCGTAAAACACGCATACTTCGACACGTGTGCAGATATACGTGTTTACCACAAATAGTTCACTCGTCATCTTTTACGTGGATTGCTATGTTTTACCTGTAGACAGTTCTTCTGAACATCAGGATCCAGGCTATTCTTCATTCTCGAGAAGAGACTACTCAGTATGTTAGCCGAAACCAATTGTTCACATCCAAGAGGCTCTCTCGTCAGCTCTGACAATACCAAAGACGCAAATTCCAGAACGAAGACGTCTTCAATCTGTAAGGGTAATAAAACCATTTTTTCATATTACCTATGCACTTTTATAATCAGATGACCAACACTTCCTCGTCAGCCTCCCTATTTTATTAGAAAAAACAGTGCGTAAAAGTAAAATCAACAGCATATCGTATTCTAACCTTCACCAGCATATAAGCAATGGTCCTCAAGTTCTGAGGGTTAGCTAGCACTTGCTCAGGACCCCGCGGCAGCTGACACAGCTGAGCTAGAGCCTTCAACGCAAACCTCCTGATGTTCAACTCTGAATGCTCCACGTGGGGTAAAATGTATCTGAGGAATTGATTGAAAAGCCGTGTAATAAGTAGATTGATTTGAAAATTTTATGCGCTAAAGGAGGAGAGTAGGTAGACAAAAAAGATAGAAGAGCTACCGCGAGATTATCGATCAGTTAGGTATAAAGTGATGTGATGTGGGGTTGAGACGCATTAGCCAGTTTTGCCCAATCTACCTAGTTACTACTTACCTTTCTTATTCTCACCCTCACCGATGCTTAAGTAGCTACATGATAATTTATACGAGCTGATGCAAGAGATAGGTTTCTACTTAGCGCTTTTGGTATAATAAATCAATAAGGAAATAAATACTTGATTGCGTTCAGATTGAAGAGAACGACACGGTTTTGCATGTCTTGAGCGGAGAACTTTGTTATGGCTCGCAGTGTCTGGAATTAGATGTGGTTAAGATAAATGTAGAAAAAGCTAAGTAGCAGTATCAAGCAACTGTTTGTGAAGATCTGGTATGTACTCGTATAGGTTTCGATCAATCTAATCTTAAACGAGTTGAAACAAGTGTCTCCGAGTTTACAGAAAAAGTACTGTGGGAGCTAAAACTTGTGCTCGTCACTTGGTAAAAGGAAAGGGTACTTCGGTAAGCAAATTCTAGTTTACACTGTTCAATGAATTTCGTGGACCTAACCTACTTAGTGGTAGGTACTGCGGTGTTTGATTGATCGCTTTTAAAGCGTTAGCTCATCGGCAGCGCAATGTATAGCTAGTTGCACGAAATTCCATGATGTAACTAAATGGGTTTAAGTTACTAGTTATAAAATTCATAATGAACCTGGCATAGTATCTCCGGTTCTGCAGACTCTAACAGCAGAATCGAGGTGTAGGCACTTTCAGGTGTTATAGTATAAGGGTGGAACGTCAGATCCTTCTTCTCGGCTGACCGATTATCTCTCTCCTTTTGCAAAGGCTTTGCCATGATTGCCTCTTAATTAAGAAATAATACAGTTTAAATGCAATATTTGTTTACAAATCTTCGTGCAACTTGTCACTGTGACAAAAATTGTAAGACACATTATTTTGAGTGGAGTCACGAAGGTTTTGTTTTCATTACACAAACATAAACAGCCAGTATCAAGTTAATTCCATATTCGAGTAAATCGGAACTGACATTCAAACCGTCACGTTCGATATGTCCGTTGTATTTTTAATTTAGATTTACTTTATCTTTATGGGAAGGAAGAACTTGCTGATCCGCTGCATGAGCAGCGCTGCTAGAAGGTTCAGGGCTATGCAGGAGGTCTGGATCCTCCCTTGGTGGGGCAGTGGGGGCCTAGCTTCTGCCCCCCTTTGGGCCTTGGATGCGTTAGTGCTAGTTGTTAAGTTGTGGTCAACCTGCGCTGTAGCTGTGTTTCGAGTGCTCGTACCTCCGGTTATGAAGAGTTTGCATGGAGAAACTATACTTGTGAGTCTTTAATATGTATCTTAATTCGGTACTAGTAGGTATAGTAACCTACTATAGTCCTACCTATGAGAGTGGCTTCACTTAAGTATGGCACGACTGGCAAAATGCCACGGGCCTCTAGGTCTACGGGTCCCCGAACTGACTTTGCCTACAGCACAGAAGGGAATTTTATAGCGTCGTCACGTTAATAAGCACCTAGCCATTCGTTTGTTTTGATAATTTAGCCTTCATTTTAGATCACGGGAGCAGGCAATGGCTTAGGGCGTGAGCTGGCCATGCAGTTCGCTGAGCTTGGAGCCACTGTGGTCTGCTGGGATAAGGATGCGCGGCGAAACGATGCTGTTGTCAAGGAGATACGGAGCAAGGATGGTGAAGTGAGTTTAAGCGGTCGTATCTATGTGGGGTCGGTGTTTGAAAGACTGACTAACTAAGGCAGACCCGGTTATTATGCTAAGTACTAACTACTGAGTAATAACCAGGATTCTATCCTCAAAGGTCTACCTTTGCACTCGTGCTGAGTGCTTCTTTACCTCTGAAATCCCAAGCAAGCTACTTAACCAAATCAAAGAAGGCCTGAATGTTCGGAACAGATCATAAAATATGCAAATTAATTTACATAGCTCTTGGTCTTCTGTATGGTCACATGAGAATGCGCATTTGTACTTATTAACCAATTAGACAATAGGCACCCTACTTAATTACGACAGTGCCGAATTCGCGGATTCCACCTTCAATCTTCATTCGATCCGGGTACCCAATTCAATTTGATTCATCAATCCTTATTAACCCCCAGTGTTTCGGCTACACCGTGGACGTGACAGTCCGCGAGCAGGTACTGGCGCTGGCGGCGCTAATGCGGCGTCAGCTGACCGACGTCTCGATGGTGGTCAGCAACGCTGGTGTGCTCACCACCGCGCCGCTCGTTTGCCTCCGTCCAGAGGCAGTCGCTAGAATCGTTGAGGTCAACTTACTGGCACATTTTTGGGTAAGACTTTTTGTCAGAGTACTTAATACGGTATGAGGGTAAAATGCCCGCGTGAAATAGATATCCTTTCATCATCAGCCAAAAGACTGAGGCTGAACATAGGCCTACCCCAAAGAGCGCCATAAAGACCGGTCTTACGCGGCCCTCATCCAGCGGACTCCCGCAACCTTCACCAGGTCATCTGTCTCATCTTGTGGGAGGGACTTCTTACACTGCGTCTTCCGGTACGTAGTAGCCTCTCGAGGACCTTCTGGCTCCATCGGCCAGATAGTGCCAGATAGTGGTTCGCAAGATCTCTTCTTCTTAGTCGTGCACTCTTGACAGAGTGGTCGTGGTCATGTTTCGGTCGATTCCTGCGCCACCGCTGCTCTCGCGACGCGTCGCCAAGTATCTCGATGTTTGGCAGTGTGGGAGCAATCGTTTATGCTGGTTCGCAAGATATCACTCTGTAAAACTGTACCTATTTATCATTTCAGATATTCCAAGCGTTCCTTCCGAGCATGATAGAGAGACGACAGGGTCATATAGTGGCCATAAATTCGAGCGCAGGACTCGTGCCGTACGCCGACATGGTACCTTACTGCGCAGCTAAATTCGGTTTAAGAGGTCAGTTTGCACCTA
Source organism: Pandemis corylana (assembly GCA_949127965.1). Classification (NCBI taxonomy): domain Eukaryota; kingdom Metazoa; phylum Arthropoda; class Insecta; order Lepidoptera; family Tortricidae; genus Pandemis; species Pandemis corylana. Next base: position 15,781,341 of record OX421851.1, on the reverse strand, counting down.
TTTTTCTATAAGTATAGTGGCGTGACAGCCAAATCGGTACTCGGCCCGAGAGAGAAAGGGTAGGTGAGTGGGAACTCGGCTTAGTATAGCTACAAAACAAGGTCAGAGTGACTCTCGATATTTTTCACACGAACCGAACACTCGGCCGAGGGCACTCCTTCGTCACAGTTAGGTACTCGGTACGTGTGATTAAGGCCTAACAGATAAATATATTGGTGAGTCATTGCACCCATCCGAGCCACTGTTTCCACTGCCTGCGAATATGGGTGGTGCCCATTATCTGGCTTATGTGGCTTATGTGTATGTAGTGTTACCATGTTTTAAGGGATACTGGATTAGTCTTATTACAATGTACTGTATTGCTGTTGATGCCCCAAATAAAATAAATAAATAAATAAACAAGGTTCACAATGTCCTAGCTACCTATCAGAACTAATGGTCCTTTCACCGCTAACTCCTCAGGTCTGATGGAGTCAATATCCGAGGAGCTCCGCCTCGACACTTGGACGAAGAACATCCAGACGACGTCCGTCTACGTGGCGACGATGGCGACCGGGCTGTACCCGGCGCCCACGCACCGCTTTACGTCCTGCTACTGCGAGATACACCCTAAGGAGGCTGCCAAGATTATCATTGAAGGTATTATTAACCTCTTCACCGCCCATCATCTAGTCGCGACAACCAAGGAATGCCTTAGACGCCACGGGCGTCAACGTCAATAGACGACCAACATTCAACTCAAAATTAATCCATCTACAATGGAATTAAAAATGAAAGAAAGAAAGAAATGATGTAGTTATGCTTCCTTCTTCTAGGAATTCGACAGAACCACCGAAGCATCAGCATACCGTCGTTCATGAAGGCCCTAATCAACCTGAACAACCTTATGCCGTACAGAATAAGGATCATTTTCACAGACTTCTTCAACTTCGGCCACAGGGGATGGTTCTGTTTTTGCTAAACCCGTCCACGTCTAGTGCAAACTGAAAGATGTTTTAGTGCGCCGAGGTAGATTCGCAATTTGCTTGGAGTTCTTATTGACATTAATACAGACAATAATGGCCTAATTATAATTTGATATAATTTTATAAGTTTTCTAATAGAATTTAAGTTATTAAGTTTAGATTAGCTATGCTATGATGTATGATAGGTATGTAAATTCACAGTGAAATTACAATTTTGATAAGATTGTTACATGTATTGTAGTTCATAATACTTGGTTTATGACTGTGGTTTATAACAATTAAAACTAAATGTGAAACTTAATTAAAATAGTTTATATATTTTTTGTTTTTTTTTATTTTATTTTAAATAACAGGCTTAGGCTACATAGCTAATATGTATAAGAATATTCAATCATTTTCAACATTTGGATTTTATTTTTATTTTTTGGTTTTGTGATCAATGTTTGTAACAATATTAAAAAAACGGTATCATACAGGTTTATTTAAAAAGCTTTTTTAATGTAACCTTTTTTTGCGGACTCCTTTTTGTTGATTGTTAGGTTGATATAGACAAGAGTAGGGTATTTTTCTTACACACTAAATGAACAGGTAGGTACCTACGCACCTCGTACCTAGGTATAGAATTCAGAGGAAGGAAACAAAATAGTATTACTACATAATTTATCTATATAGGCACTCGGGGGTATAAGTCCAATACGTCGAATTCCCCGAATGTCTAATCGGTCCATGACGTCTAATTCCCCGAATGTCTAATTCCGTGAATTTAGGTTAGGTTCGTTAGGTACCTTCAAAAGCCTGAAGGGAAACCGAATAGAACCGTTGAATTTATGGTGAACTATTCATAATATATTTTTATAACTTGACTAGACGATCCGGAAATGGACGTATGGCGACTAGACACATTCGGGGAATTAGACGTCATGGACCAAACCTTTAAAAAGAATAAAGCTTATTTTTCTTAAGCCGGTTACTTATCTGCGAGCGGTAACCGTATTAATCGTTACACAAAAACCCTAGTGTGGACATTTGTCTTCCACGCTGGTCCGGGAGCAAAGAAAAAACATAGAATGTACCAGTTGCTTCTCTTCCCGCGCAGATGGTAAAAGCCCATCGAGAGAATGGGCGCAAATCATAGGAATCATGTTATGGGCGATGCGGCAAGCAACCCATCACTATTGTGATTTCATTTTCCGTCTATGCCCATAATCTTGCTAACGTGGCCTGTAAGACCTACGCCTTGGGCTCTGTCTACCCCGTAAGGCATAAAGACGTGATTTGTGTATGTGTATGTATATAACAGTTACGGTTGCAGTTCACAGATGAGTACCCGGCTTCAGACACGAGCCCGTCCAGCAGGCGAATTCTTGTCTTGTTCTAGTTCTTTCAGAACCAATCTTGCAACAGCAGTAGCAAATGTCAAGTATACTATAGAAACTCGGGAGCAAAGAAACTGAGTCACATTTCATACAACTTTCTACGGGAAGTGATCGGCTTTTTTGCTCTCAAGTATTTAGTGACCAACTCTTTCTTGTCTGGTTTTTTGTGGCAGATTTAAGCTCGTCTCTATAATGGGACATAACATTTTTTGTTTTAATAAAACTGTGCTTCTTTTGCGCCTTTGGCGACGGCACAGAATAACAAGAAGTAGGGTGACGGTACCAGTAATGGACATGGACCAATAACGCACAGTAACTCTTATTTAAAAGACACTAAGGCATAGTCATTTATTTTACAACAGTCAATTTCAAACCGTATCATCTTTAAATTACGAATGAAGTGTCCATTACTGGTGCCGTCACCCTAGTTGGTCCACCTATTTATGGCTCTGCCTAACAAATATGCCTTTTCAACTCATAACAAAATACCTCACTCCCACACTTCTCACACATCGCCTTCTCCGAGTGCATCAACACATGCTCATCCCTCACACTCGCACACACAAATGTTCTGTCACACAGTGTGCAGCTGTAGTGGTTAGCTTTGTGTTGTATAGCGTGGCGGGTTAAGGATGTGTGCGTAGAGAAGCTCTGGCCGCAGGACTCGCAGAGATGGCGGGAAGGTTCCTGCTTCGCGGTGTGTTTTAGTATGTGTACATAGATTTCTTTGCGGTTTGATGAGGTTAAGCCGCAGACTTTGCATCTGGAAATACAAGAATAGATTAGTTTATTTGTAATTTATTTAAATTATTGTGTGTATGTGTGTATGTTTATTTCTTCCATGCTGGTCTGGGAGCATAGAAAAAACATAGCATGTACCAGTTGCTTCTCTACCCGCGCAGATGGTAAAAGTCCATCGAGGGAATGGGCGAAAGTAATAGGAATCATGTTATAGGCAATGAGGCTGGCAACCCATCACTATTTTGATTCCGTTTTCCACCTATACACCCACAATCTTGCTAAATGTGGCCTGTAGGTACCTGTTACCTTAGGCTCTGCCTACCCCGTAAGGGATAAAGACATGATTTTGTGTGTAAGAAAAACTGTTTTCGTGGTTCTCATCAAATTTTTGAGGGTGAAAAAATTTCATACCTGTAAGCCACATCTCCTGTGTCATGTTCTTTTAATTTATGCTTGGAGAGAGCTTCATCGCCAACAAAAGTGTGTCCGCATATGTCACAGCTCCGTTCATGCGACTTCAACACATGGTTCCGTGCATGTCTGTACATTACAAGCCGTTCCTTAAAGGTTTCCCCACATTGCTTGCACTGGTAACTACAGCCTAACATAGCCATATAGTCTATATGACACACTCTGAAGTGTTTTGTTAATAGATCTTCATTGTCAAACTGTTTACCGCAGTTACAGGTCAACGGTAACAACAGATTGTGAGATATTCGGTGTTTCAGCATCTGCTTTTTCGAATCAAATAAAGCTGTACATTCAACACAAGTACGCACAGCAAGATCGCAGATACTTATATGGTGCGATAATTCTTGGACAGTGTTGTATTTAGCGCTGCAAGCAAAGCAAGTATTCTTTTCTATGTCATTAATTTGTGGTTTTACTTGTGTTTTTTTTAAGAGCAGCTCCTGCACTATTTCTGTATCAGAATCCAACACATCGACTTCCATTTTTGAATCGGTTTTAGCCTTCTCTTTCTTTTTTGGACTAGGATTTTTTATGGTTTTGTTATGTGTTAATTTACTTAGGTTATTAGTGGAATTTTCATTGTTAGAGTCTAACATGTTGACTATAGAAGGTATGTCTTCCTTGCCTAAGTTGTTTAAATACTCCTCTATGTTGGCAGTGTTGTTTAAAAACTCTAACAGCGAATCAGAATTGTATTCCGAATCGGGTAAAGGCTGAATAGGTGTTTTAGTTTCCGTCGATTGTTTCGATTTCTCTTCCAAGGAAGACTCCAACCAGTCTTGAGAACAGCGGGCATTGAGCTGGAAATTGTAGAATTCGCTCAGCTGAGAGACACAGCAAAAACAGATGTCCTTTGGAAGACCATCATTTGCTGAAATAGCCATGGAAAGGCAAGATTTCACGTGAAGGTGAATTAGAGGGTCTTCCAGGATAGAAACGTGTTCCGATTCCACATCTAGACAAATACGGCAGCAATTATGAACGTTCTCACTCATTGCTTTGTTTATTTTATTTTACGTTCTTCTTCTTCTAATTTGTGGCGTGTTTTACGTTAACTCCACTCGATTTCCACAAGAACAAGTGGAAAGTCTGAAAACAATTTGAAAACAAAGCAAATTCAACTTCAAAATGACAGTGACAGATGTGCATAAAGTTACCAGCATCGATTTCAAAATTTGAGTAATATTCGAATTTTGCCGGAGATTGCCATTCGTACTTTTATTTTGACACAGTAATAAGTTCCCTAAATGCTTAGTAATCATAAAACAATAGCATTGATTAGTCAAATTTGAGAACACAATTTTATTGGCTCTAAAATTTTACGTTTTGTAGTTTTTACTTAACTGCCAAATTATGTTTATGTTTATGTTCATTTCATCATTGTTTACAATATTACACCATCATGTACTTTAAAATTAAATGTCAAAGAGTTCATATGGAAATTGTCAGTTTCATAGTAGGATTGAAGTAATGATTGAATAGTAATTCAGAGTTTCTCCTTGGTCGGGCAACATTCTCGTTTCATACTTTTTTTTGGGCAAGATTTTCAGACCATACGTCACTATCGTTTCAAGAAAAATTACATTTTATAAAAAAAACTGAACAAAAACCCAAATAAGCGCTCGTAACAGAATTTTTCTCATATTTAAGCAGCTATTTAATCAAAATATTATTTAGGTGGGTGTTTTTAATTTTAAAACTGTACCGAAACGGGAATCGCACTTTATTTTTCAAAACTGTCAACAGACAGGATAACTGTCAAATAAAAATCCTAAAATATATTTTATAAAACGGGCGACTGAGACGGACGAACTTCAAAGTTATCCTTTTGTTTGTCGAAGTATAAATAAATACGCAAGGTCCTCAAGCCTAACGCGGCGTTAATAATTAATTTGAAGCGACAGGAGTCACTCAACAGGCTGGGATCGATGGCAATCGCCGTACCTACGTTGTAAATAAACGCGTATTTACGTACTGATCATGGCCACTTCGGAGAATAGTGACACAAAACTGGAGGTAGAGGAGTCCCTGTTGTACTCAGCGAGACATGGAGAACTGAAAGTCGTAAAGGCATTGCTCGAAGCGCATAAGGAGGGAAAATTGACCTTGGACATCAACTGCAAAGGTGATAAACACTTCAATTATTTTCCTCAACATAATGTACTTATCCTGGAAAATACTAACATTTAAATCTTAAAATGTATAAGGCATTAAAATGAATACTTTTTGACTGGACCATTTTATCTGTGTACTACCTTCACTTTTTTCTATTCTGTATTTACACCAGTGATTAGTTTTTTTTAAATTATGAATGTTTTTGCTGTAGTGTTAATCAGCCTGGACAAAACAATGTTTTAAAAAAATGCTAAAAAAGGACAACCTACGTCCAAAATCAATAATGGAAAAAAAGTTCAATTAAAAATACTAAAACTTGTATCAAAACTAAATTTAATCTTGTAAAAAATTTGCTACAAATTGGTTAGTGGTAGAATGTCTGTATAGTGACTCATTATTTTCCTCATATGCATGGCTAGCCAATAACCAAGTGACCTACTACTACTAGTGCATAATCATACCTATCATATTACTTTAAGCAAGCAATAATTTGTTGTTTCTTGGAAACCAATCTAAAGATTTAGTTAAAATTTTGGATGCAAACAAAACTTTAAACTTTTTAGATATAATAAAAAACAAATGCAACTCTACATAGGCCTCTACATTTTCTCAATTATTTTTCATGCCAGCCTCATTGGTAGTCTTTTGCATAAAATTTCTCAAGCATCTCCTGTCTACTGCCGAATTCTTTGGTAGCAAAGGAGTTCTTCATGAACTAGTATATTTTGTGCTGCATCTTCTGATACTGGACGACTTCTTATTGGCAGGTAGCTCTGTTCTACACAGCATGGTAGAAATTATTAATTATTATTTTATTAATCATAACGAGAATCTGTTCATTTAAATACTAATAAATTCAATGTTTACGTTTAACGGTTTAGATAAATAATTATACTTGACTTTTATCTGCAATTCTCATACTTAAGCTTACCTTCACCAATTGAAATGACAAGATAGTTCACATGCATCATTTTTAAACATTCTGTTTGAGTCTCTTGATCTTGCTTTCTTCTTCTTTAGTTCCTATTACCCTCTAACAAGTGTATATTACTAAATTGGTTCTGGTTTTGCTTGTGTCTTTCGGAACCAGTAATTACTCGCCATTAGGTGACTCACTTGCTTGTTTGGCTTTGTTGTAACAATATAAAAAAGTTCCTTAGTGAAACATTGAAAACATAATGTGTCTGCAAAAACAGTATTTCCATATTATCTTGTAATATCAGTCGAACACCTTTGACTTTGACCTGGCAGTTTAATAATTAAGATTGTGAAATATATAACTGGAGTGGAACTAATTGAACTGAGAAAACAAATTTAAAATTGATAGGAAAGAATCACTACATAGTAGCATCTTCTTTTTTAATATGGCCCTATCGAACGATGTGATGATTTTGCCACTGTCAAAGTAATAATACAGTATTCAAAAATCTTGTGACAAAAAGGTTGGCAACGTTGTACGGTAGAACACAGTCAAAAGACCCCTCCCCCCTGTCGGGCTCTTAACCAACAGATAATGAGGGATACCTCAGAATCTGGCAGGAAATAATTAACTGATACCCAGGGTGCACCGGACCAAGCCCTGCTCTTCCCCTCGGATGGATCCAAAAACGAACTTGTATGCTTAGATCTTAAAACTACGCAATGGATTTTGATGCGGTTTTTTTAATAGACAGAGTAATTCAAGAGAAAGGTTTATATATATAATACATGCATAATATAGTAGAGAAACACTGATTGCTCCCGTGCGAAGCTGGGGCGGGTTAGGTATATACCAGCTTAGACCAGAGACAAGAAAAGGTGTAAATCAAAAGTAAAAACAATACATTTTGGCCAGTGCAGAATAGATTATGAATTTTAAGATTTATTTCAAGATTCAGTTTTTTTTTTTTTTTTTTATGTGAATAGAAAGGCAAACGAGCAAGTGGGTCACCTGATGGTAAGTGATCACCACTGCCCATAGACACCCGCAACCCCGGGAGGATTGCAGATGCGTTGCCAACCTAGAGGACTAAGATGAAATGCCTCTTGTGCCCGTAATTTCCCCGGCTGTCTTACTCTCCACACCGGAACACAGCAGTGCAAGCTCTGCTACTTAGCGGCAGGACCACGCAAATCGCGATCCATATTACGAAATATTGATGTTTATCGCCGCGAATCCGACTGTTTTAAAATCCACAATCCAATATTGGTGTTATGTGGTTTTATGTGTCACAATATTTTTGACTGTCTAATCTATGCCTATAATATAATCGAGCGATCCTTCCAGGCAAGACAAAAAGCAACCTAGGATGGACTCCGCTCATATTGGCCACGTATTTTGGTCATGTGGAAGTAGTGGGTGCTTTGCTGGATGGTGGTGCAGATGTGGACGATGTCAACGAGGCTGGAGACACTGCGCTCCACAAGGCCTCTTTCATTGGCAACGAGGTAATATTTATATTCCTACTAGCTTTTGCCCGCGACTTCGTCTGCGCTGATAACGTAAGAGTGACAACATAAAAAAAAAAAAGTATCCTATGTTACTCCAAGAACATGTGTACAAAATTTAATGATGATCGGTTGAGTAGTTTTCGCGTGAAACCGTAACAAACAAACTTATATTCGCATTTATAATATTAGTAGGATATATTCCTATAGTGTTCTAGCTTTTGTCCGTATCTTGGTCTGTGTAAAATTTAGTTGTAGAATACCTGCGGGAAAGATAGAAATTTCAAGGATAAGAAGCCATACATTAAAAAGATTTAATAACAAACTACATAATAACAAACTACAAATACCTAGTTACTTTCAGGTTTATTACAACACCGTTACATGTACAGGCTACATTGCAATAGTAGATGTCGCCCTCACAAACACACAAATAAAGAGGAACAAGCAAACACTCACACACTTACATGTGTGCAATGAAAAATGACACAAAATCGCACGGAAAATATTTTGTTTTACTGGGAGCAAACGCGAATATTTTTAATACACCCTACGAATAATAATAAGTTCAGAAGCGTAACTAAGCCCGAAAAATCATTCCACGCGAAGTGAACCGCAGGGGGCGGGGCTTAAAATACGTTCCGCGCGGCGAATTAGTTCGGCCGGGACGCTCGAGCCGTTATCGTGACGTTATCATTGTATTTTTGCGCTAATACATTAGAAAAATATGCCATCGTGTTGTGTGAAGTGGTGTAGAAGCCATTCAGATATGAAAAATAGATATTTTAGGACACCATAATTGACGACTCTGGATTCATGTAATCCACGCACCCTTCCCTTACCGCAAGTAGGCGGACACAATCACGACGCGCGGACTAATCGCGTGCAAGTATTGTCTATCGGAGTGACAGGTGTTACGTTTGCATTGCTGTTAGTTTGTGTGCGTAAGTAGAATGACAATCGAAGCGGCAACTGTTAGGGAATTACGCTTCTTGACTTATTATTATTCGTAGAATACACCCTTTTTTGCCATAGATACGTAATTAACCCCCATATTTTCAATATCAGACCATATGTGGCTAAAAATAGAGTTGTAAGGTTTGTATACTGCTTAGTTAAAACTATTATGATTGTTACAGGAACTGGTAATTCTCCTTCTCAAGTACAGAGCCGACGTGAACGTTATGAACGGCGAAGGCCGGACAGCCTGCGACGTGTGCAAGACCAGAGACGTTCAGAGGCTCCTGGAGGCGGCCCAGAGGTCAGAGAGGCATGAGAGGGAGAGGAAGCTGCTGAACAACGCGAAGGCGGGGAATGTTCAGGAGATACAGGAGTTGGTTAGTTGGATCTTTAGATTCTTGTTGTGTTCTGGTTTGTCTAGCTTTTAAGGAATTTGGCGTGGGTTGGGGGTCAACATTAAACTCCAAAATTCGATTTTCGAAGTTGGTTTCGTGCTGTTCTCTCTCAATTGGTCGTCAATTAGTGAGTGAGAAGGAAAATCTTATTTCGGAGTAGCCCCCCTGTGTCGTACCTCAAAAGTTTTAGAAAGCTTTTCACGGACGTTCCGAGACCAAAGAAACGTTTTGGAGGTCAGGAGTACCCGAAACCGACGAGCATGTATGAAGAGATTGATGAATGTGGATGAAGCGAAAGCAGTATGCCAGGTTCGTAGCAAGTGGAACAAAGTACTCTGCCTATCCCTGTGGGACAGAGGCGTGACGGTATGTATGTTTGTAGTAATCCGCTAACTCATTTCTTTGTTTAGCTAAGCAGCCCAAACCCTCCGAACATAAACTGCGTGGACGCACAAGGCAACACCAGTCTGCACTGCGTCGCTTACCGCGGGCACGCGCGGCTGGCTGTCTTGTTACTCCAGAACGGAGTTGACACCACGCTGAAAAACTATAGCGGTAGGTGACATAAGTAGGCAGTAGTTGATACAAAGTGTTTTTCTCAAAAACGTCCGTTAAAGTCGTTTTTGTTAACACGAGGTGTGTACACGAGTTTACGTCTTCCCCTGGCCAGGAAATGGAAATTTTTGCTCACGTAGCTGACAGTAAATTGCTACTTACGGCCTGGAGCGACGTAAAGTATTATGCATAGAATAACCAAACCAGTCATTGCCGCCCACCACGATTAGCTTCCCCACGCATGCGACGTTTGAATAGATTGAAAAAAATGTAACTTCTTTAGACCGACCGCTTAAATGAGTCCTCGCCCGCGCGGCGGCGGGGCGCGGGGTGGGACGACCGCCCGCACAGAGAGGCCCCCGCGTTCGTCCCACCCCGCGCGTCTGCACCGCAAGTACGAGTCTATAATAGTGAAATCCAGATGAACGAAGTCGACCCCTTGTTCTCCTAGGTCAGCTAGCAATAGACATGGCGAAAGACCAGGAGATGCGCGACGTGCTGAGCGTGAGGCCGGTCCAGCGGCTGCAGAGAACAGCTGCCAGGTTCGAGGGGCCGCTGCTGAAGAGGTCGCGGTTCCTCGGGTGGAGGCCGGTTTGGGTGAGACCCATTTCGGATTATTTGTGGTTTATGTGAAGTTTAGAGGATGATTGTTAGAGTGTTAAACATTGAGGGTTTTTAGACATAGAAGATTTTTTGCATAATCTGTGGTCAGGCACTTTTTTTAAAAAACCTTTTATACGAGGCCCAAATTGAAGAGGATACAATTGGCACTTTATTTTCAGCTCATTTTACAGTAACTCGCCAAAAACATTCATGTAACAGCTATTTGGCAAAGTAATAATAATTATTAATTTAATATATCTGACTTTTCCGCACAAAAAGATAGATATTTTTTTTTGACAATCCCAATCGAAAACTATCTCTTCAATTCGAGCATCGCTCATTGGTCCTCCCAGGCGGTACTGCAACGCGGAGTCCTCCTGTACTACGGGTCCCGCGCGGAGGCGGCCCGCGAGGGCGGGCGATGGCGCGCGCGCAAGTACCTGGACGGCGCCACGCTGAGCGCGCCCGACGCCGAGCCCGCGCTGCTGCTGGCCGCCTTCAGCGACGGCGACCAGCACCGCCTGTGCCTGCCGCGCCAGCCCGAGCGGGACACCGCCGCCGCCAGGCAGGTGCGCCACAAGACACAAGCCACAAGCCACATGCCACACGCAACTCTCTCTCTAAATTAATGATAGGCAATGGATCACGTTTCTGAACGTGACTTTGTTTTTGTTTAATCGATTGAAAAACTTAGGGGGTCTGATAACAAGTTCTACATTTGAAATTCGTATTATTCCTCCCCTCTTACTCACCGAAATTAAGTACTATTCGTGTAAGCGGGACGGCAACATGCGAAGCACATTTCAAATTTTTGAATATAAAGTAATTGGTGGACCATGGTGGCCATAGTCACGTTTGAAAAACAAAAACGTTTTCTACACAGAAGGAGAAGGAGAAAGTCAGTCTTTTTGAGCAAGTGTCATAAGGCTAAAATTAGTTGACCCTCAATTTGGCAATGTATATAGCGCACATGGTCTAACAGTTCCTATACCTCTTGAATTTTTCTAACATAAAAAAATTAAGACTAAAATAACAGCCATGATTTTTTGAATAATGCCAAATTAACCTTTTCAACGCCAACGACTTATACATTGCAGCATGAGCATTGAAAGTTGAACGCCACCGATCTATACAGGGTGGTCCAAAGACTGACGTCTAAAACAATGTAGATGCCTCGTTTGAAAGTCGAATTCAGCAAATTATGACCTATTAAGTGTCATTTTTTTTGTATTATTCTGCAAGTTTAGAGACTGGCGAAGTTTTTAAAATTACTTATGGTCTTTGAATTCTGATATTTTTAGTTTTTTTTATTACAAAATCAAACTTCGATTTGCTCAAAGGTAAAACTTTCACTTTCGGTCAATTTTATTGTAACTTGGCTCAAGGTTGGGAAACTGATTATTTTACGTGTGAAAGTGCAGTTTGTGAGGATAATGTCATCAAAAGAAAACACTCCAAAAAACGTAACCAAAAAAGTTACATGATGATACACTGCTCGGCCCGATCATTCTTGAAAAAATCTTTAAAAATTAATTACTCGAAAACTACAAAAAATCGGCCAACATACATGGTATATTCGGATAGCCCCGGATGTGAGGCATCTAAATTTTTTTTAGACGTCAGTCTTTGGACCACCCTGTATATATACGTACATCATTTCAATGCAAAAGCAACCTTTGTTCAACTGTGTTTATTTTCAACTTAGGCATCGCAATAAAGAAGTATGTTTGTATGGGTGACGTATCTTATATGATGTGACGGCGAAAAGGTTAAGGGCGCTCGACGTTCAAAATGTTCAGTAGATGCGTTGTTGCAGTCGTGGATAACGGCGTTCAATGAGCACATCGCGTACTCGGGCCACTACCTGTGGGCCGGTGCGTCCCCGGACACGGCCAAAGAAGCCACTGAAGACATGGAGGACGAGTGCAAACCACTAGGTAAGCGAGTACCGTGACGACAGACTCAATGAAATGAAAAAAAACACTGCGTGTTGCTGTATTCTGATTTGTCGGTTTAAAGTCCAGCATGACATGATACTGTTGGGCAGTCTGTTATTGTTATTATAGATATCAGTAGTAAATATTTAAACAATGCGTAGCATGACACTCCCTTGTGTTTCATTGAAAAAAAATACAGCCTCAATGTTAACACGGCTGCTGCATCGGGGCTAAAATTCGAGTTGGTTTTAACCTTTTCGAACCCAACGACCTATATATACGGTATATTATATTACGGGTTATTTGTGGAAAGTTATATCATGTGCTTTTTTGTGGTAGCCTAGTGGCCTCAAGCAGAGGGTCGTGGGTTCGATTCCCGGGCTTACACCTCTGAGTTTTTCGAAATTTATGTGGGATAGCTCATTTGAAATTTACCATGAGCTTTTCGGCGAACTAAAACAAAACCTGCACACAACCGCGAAGCAATTCAACGGTGTGTGTGAAGTTCCCGATCCGCACCATATAGCCCAAGCCCTCATAAATTACAGTCCACAGAGTAGCACCAGCTTCCTTGTCCGCAGGCTCCATGCAGGACGCGCTGACCGCGGCCACCAACAGCCTCGCGCTTCTGGACACGCAGCTGCGCGAGTGTGGCGCCATAGTGGCCGCCCTCGACAAGTCCGTCAACGTTGGCAATTCGCTCCACCACTCTGCTTATATGGTACTAGCTTCTGTCCGCGACTTCGTCTGCGTAGAATTATACATAAAAACCTTCCTCTTGAATCACTCTATCTATTAAAAAAAACCGCATCAAAATCCGTTGTGTAGTTTTGAAGATATAAGCATACATAGGGACATAGGGACAGAGAAAGCGACTTTGTTTTATACTATGTAGAGATAGTGATGGTGACTGGTTTTTGTTTAAATTGTTTTTAGGGTTCCGTACTTAAAAGGTGAAAACGGGACCCTATTACTAAGACTCCGCTGTCCGTCTGTCTGTCTGTCACCAGGCTGTATCTCGTGAACAGTGATAGCTAGACAGTTGAAATTTTTACAGATGATGATGTATTTCTGCTGCTGCTATAAAAACTTTTTTACGTCATGTCTGTTTGTGTAAGTAACCAATGTAAACTGACCTCACACTGCCTACATTTTGCTTGAGTGGGGCTCTGTTAACACTGGATTTTATATTCACCTGCCGAATTTGTATGGAAACCTCTGTACGCGAGTCTGTCTCTGGTCGGTTTTTTTATTTACGTTGAGGAATGTTGATAATGATGCTTATAATTATGATGATGACGATGATGATGGGGTAATGGCAGTGATGAGGATGATGGTGGTGATAACGGTGATGGTAATTATGGAGGTGATGATGGTGTTGTTGTTGATGATGACGGTGGTGATACTGACGATGGTGATGATGATGATGTTGTCCTTAGCGCTTCCAACACGCGTGCGGTACGGGGGCGGAGGCGCTGAGCTCGCTGCGGCACTGCGCGGCGCTCGTCGCGCAGGCCAGGGACGCCGACAGCGCGCGCCTCAGCAGAGAGGTGAGCTGACAGCGCAGTGGGCTCGCTAAGGCAGCCATCGCCTACTGAAACCTCGCCGGCGTAGCCCTCAATCCGGTGTGATGGGGACGTAGTGGGATGCCACGAGGGTTTCACTCCTAACGCCCCCCTGGTGGCTTCCGCCAGGACCGCGCCAAGAGGAGGGCCCGTACGCTTGGCCCGTCTTCCCTTATACGATGAGATGCAATGCAGGTAGGTAATGAATGGTGGTGCCCTCCCGCTGCCTACCCGGGCGACCCCTTGCCGCACGCCGCTTATCGATAACGATGGTGCTAGCCCTAGTTTCCAGTACACGCAAAAAAAAATAGCCATAATCTACTATAGCACCACGACAAGTTACGTGTCGTGGAATAGATGTTTGAAAATAATGTTTACGTTTTTTTTTTGTAATCTCATGTTTATTATTGTAATCTTTATATAAATTTCATAAGTACCGAAAAAAACCATTTTATCGTTTGTTTTTGTTAAGTTTTCTAAAAATGAAACCTAGCTTGATCAATTTCTCACCGCCGAAATCGCCGCATACTAAATTTCGTGAAATGTGATTATATAAATACATAACATCTATGCATACAAAAATAGCTCGTTTAAGGTATTAAATTAGATATAGGGAAATATCCGACGTCAAAATACTTATTTGGCCCTCAGATAGAACGCAACAGGGTGTTAGAAGAGGCTTTGGCGGCGCTGGCCCGGACGCATCACGCTCTGGAAATGTCTGTCGCCGAAGAACTCACCAAGGTAATTAACCACTATACCCATATAACCATATAAAGTATCGTAATAGCTTTATAAATAAAACTAGCTGTTGCCCGCGGCTTCGCTCCCGTTTTTTTTCTTCTTAATTTCAATATTTTCACACCGTTTAAATCTTCCCCGGGCTTCCACGAATATTTCAAGACTAAAATTAGACAAATCGGTTCAGCCGTTCTCGAGTTTTAGCGAGACTAACGAACAGCAATTAATTTTTATTTATATAGATAGATAAGTTGATTAAAAACACGTTATCGTTAATGTAATTTTCATGCTTACTTTTATAAATTTACTAGCTGTTGCCCGCAACTTGGTCTGCATAGAATTCGTTTATCGCTATCCCGCAATTTTCCGGGATAAAAAGTACCCTACGTGTTATTCCAGACAATAATCTATCTATGTTCCAAATTTCATCCAGATCTGTCCAGCCGTTCTGGCGTGAAAGAGTAACAAACATCCATCCATCCATCCATCCATACTTACAAACTTTCGCGTTTATAGTATAAGTAGGCTCATCCAACTAATACTATAAATGCGAAATTTTGTGTGGATCGATGGATGGATGTGACGATGTGAGTGTGTATGTTTGTTCCTTCTTCACGCTGAAGCGACTGGACGGATTTGAATAAAATTTGGAACGGCGATAGCTGGTACCCTAGATTAACACATAAGGTACTTTTTATCCCGGAAAATTGCACAGTTGCCGCGGGATAGCAATAAACATGCTGCCTAGAGTCGCGACGTAAATCATTATTGCAGAATAAACCATCGACATCAGTTTTTAAGTCTCATTTTACGTGGACGAAGTCGTGGGCGGTGGCTTATCTTTAAATACAGGTATAAAAGTATAATCTAATTTTACTCTAGAAAATTAAGGAACATGATAAAAATGTCTAGACAGACGGGTTGCAGGTTGTTTTTGACTGGCATGGTTTAAAAATCGCGCGTTTGACGAATAAATAAATACACGTGATATCTTACTACACCCCCCCGCCCCCTCTTGTGATATTTCGTGATTTTTGCCGAACACCTCCCCCCCTTCCGGAGCCTCACGTGATTAATGGACGGCCCCATATCGGCTGGGAGACGTCGACTGCAGGACATGGGTCTTCTCTTAAGCGTCCCCGAAACGATCAAGTGCACTTGACAAGTCTACGTGCTTGAAATGAATATTGATCATTTACAGCGTTGACTTGACAAGTCCCGTCAAGTATCTACGGGCTGGACCATACTTGACAAAATTTTTGATTTATCGGCTTTGTGCTACTGCTACCCTCCGCCAATGGCTTCCCGCTGTGTTTACCAGATCGTCCGGCAACCTAGCGGAAACTGTGCTGTGGTAAAATCAAGCATTCTTATTCCGTTGATTTTGTTACAGAGCAAAAGGAAGAAGAAGTCGTCCCAGAATGATTCCAAGGAAAACTTCTTTGATGTTTATGAAGGTAATTATATTGTAATATTAATTTTACATACAAATACATGTACACAACATCACGTCTTTAACTGTAACAAGACTAACGACCACGTTTAGCATGATTGTGGGCGTATAGGTGGAAAGGGAATCAAACTAGGGATGGGTTGCTAGCCGCATCGCCTGTAACATGATTCCTAAGATTTTCACCTATTCCCTGGCTGGGATTTTAATATCTGCGCGGGAAGAGAAGCAACTGGTACATTCCATGTTTTTCCTTTGCTCCCAGACCAGCATGGAATTATAAATTAAATACGTAAGTACTTAGTCTGTATATATATACTTATGCTTTGTTATGACTATTGACAATTATTATGTTCTGATGTGATCAGATACTGATGACGACGATGACACGCTAGTGACGGCGGGGCTCTCGAGCCCGCTAGGAGCGCTCAGCCCGTGGGGCAGCAGCCCCGACCTGCTTCGTCGGACGCCCATAGGCAGCCTAGACGGTATGTCACACTTCTTAGGCCTGGTCATGTCAGCCGTCACTCAGCCGTCACCGAGAAGGTGAGGACGGCGCCAAAGTAGCGATGCTTCCGAACGCCTATAGGCAGCCTAGACGGTATGTCACACTTAGGCCTGGTCACTACAGCCGTCACCGAGAACGTGAGGACCGCGCCAAAGTAGCGATGCTTCCAAACGCCTGTAGGCAGCCTAGACGGTATGTCACACTTGTTAGGGCGGTTCACTTCTGCCGTCACTCAGCCGTCACCGAGAACGAGATGACAGCGCTTAAATAGTGATACTTGCCGAACCCCCGTTGGTAGTCTAGATGGTATGTCACACTTCTTAGGCCTTGTCACTACAGCCGTCACTCAGCCGTCACCGAGAACAGATGTCGGCGCCAAACCAGCAAGCAAGTTATCCCGGCCACCGAAGCTTGTTTATTATTTATGCAAGTGATTGCTTTAATTTCATCCAAAATTGTGACGGCTCCACCAATACAAAATACGTTTTTATCATCTCCACTCTTTGTCATCGCAAAGCTTATGCCGTCCAGAACCAGTTCAGTGGTGTTACATCCTAACGTCGGTTTTCTTCTCACACCGACCGTCCGACCGAACGTATGAAGAAAACCCGATTGATTCATTTGTCTTCAATATTTTTTAATTTCACCAACAACAAACAGTCTTCATATTAACTTAATTGGCATTTGATCTCATTCCGTTTTAGTTAAGAAACGTCGCGTTATCGCGCCATGCTAAACGTACGGTTTGATCAGGCGACGTGACGCCCACAAACGAGAACGGCTGCTCGCCGGCGTCCGGGTCGCCGCAGTCGCTGCACACGGCGATCAGCCCGGCGAGCTCGCGCGGCACGCTCGTGTCGCAGGGCGGACACGTCTACCGGAACGCTAGGCCCCACCGCCGGAACAATAATCCCAGGTCAGTGGTGGAATAGCTCTAGGTTTGCGTGGACCAGTGGATGAACACTGGATAGGTGATTAAACATCCTGTTAATATTGATTTTTCGTTTATAGCCCTTTTGTCACATCATGAGAAACATTTACAAACTAACCGAATAACTTGGTGAATAATCCGAAACAATTTTATGAGACCCCGTA
The DNA here is from genome assembly GCA_949127965.1 of Pandemis corylana. Lineage (NCBI taxonomy): Eukaryota > Metazoa > Arthropoda > Insecta > Lepidoptera > Tortricidae > Pandemis > Pandemis corylana. Next base: position 15,763,437 of record OX421851.1, on the reverse strand, counting down.
GAGATCTTATGCTGACGAATTTTGACTTCACTAAGGGCCGATTACTTAATCATCAGATAGGCCTGGAACTATGGGTATCTGTCAGATAAGTGCATATTTATGAACTTTCACAAAATAAGCCGTTTGACGCGGTCTTTATTCAAAAAGAAAAAAACAAAAAAATATTTTGTTATTTTTATTTTACTGGTGAAATTTAAGTTGTATTTTACTTAAATATGTACTTACTAAACATGTTGGTGAATAAAGGATGCATATTTCGATGAAAATCAGTGAAATTACGCATTTAGCAAATTGATTTTCGCCGTAAATTAAATTTACCCTATTATTTTTTAATAATCCTTCTTTGGTTTTGATTTTTAATAATTTCTTCTTTTATGTTTTGTTTCAGTTCTCAATGGTCCCTTTAGGTAAATGGGACAATTAATACATATCAAGACAAGGCAAAGTAAGCACAAAGTATACTCTATGTGCACTGTAGTCCGATACACAACTATATAATAAGACCAACCAATAGAAAGAGAGTTTCTATTATGTTTTAAAACACGTATTTATAAGTTGACGCGCAGATTGTTCTACTAAATTATTTCTCTTTTTTTTCATTACTTTATTTTCTTCTACTTTATTCTTAAGTAGAATCGCTGTCGTGTTTCTAAATAAATTTTAATGTATGTTGTTGTACAAAAACTTTACTCTAAGCTCGAGGGATCGCGGATTGTTTGATGAAACGAAAGAGAATGTTAAAAATTATTTGGGTAAAGTAAATATTTGGTCTCTGTTACCCGTGTCACGTGACTTTTTTTGCCTAAAAGCATTATACTGTTTTCGTAACATTCCGTCTGACGTATGTCAGGATTGACACAATTATTAATAAGGTAGACGCTCAATCGCACGCTTACCCTACACTTATGAGAAATCATAGAGTTAGGCGACACTAACCTTAGATTAGATTCGGTTATGTATTAAATCAGCTGTCGGCGCGTCTCAGAGGAATAAGCCTTTTCTTTTGTTTAAGAATCGTACCACACTATGTCCATACAGGCTCGTGTCGAAGAAAAATCGCCCTACCTTAAGTACGCTTAAGGCGTATAAGGGCCTGTTTCACCACTCCCTTTTAAGTTGCAGTTGTCTTAAGTGCCAGTTATCTATGATGACGTCTCTGTGTCATAGTAATGAATAGAGACGGAATCATAGGTAACTGACACTTAGGACAACTGGACCTTAACAGAGAGTGGTGATACAGGCCCTAAGTCTGCTAAAAAGAGGACAGAGAACACATTTTCAGCATTATAACGTGTTGACTTTATTTAGTCGCTCTTGGCTCTTATTTCAAAAGTTGAACCATACATGTTCATCTTTTGCTAGATATAGGGCCTATTTCACGTATCTCTATTAAGTTCCTGATACCTCAAGTGTCACATGGTGCCGTCTCTTTTTGTTTTAAAAGAATAAACAGAGACGATATGACATATATCAGAAACATAGAGTGGTGAAACAGGCCCATAGACTTAGCGAGTTGCACCAGCACGGCTTGCACAAATGCGTGCGAGAGAGACTACCCATCTTTATCTTACTGTTCGTTCTAGACAGGGACGGGTAGTAGTAGCTCTCGCGCTCTTGTGCTACATGCAAGTTACTTCACTATCACTACATAGTATAAAATAAAGTCGCTTTCTCTGTCCCTGTGTCCCTATGTATGCTTATATCTTCAAAACCACACAACGGATTTTGATGCGGTTTTTTTAATAGATAGAGTGATTCAAGAGGAAGGTTTATATGTATAATACGTGCGAAGCCGGGGCGGGTCGCTAGTTAATAATAAAATTAACTGTAACCGATGATTTTGACAAATCGCTGATTCAAGAACAATGAAGCAATTGCATTTTTGCGATTTTACAAGAGAGCGATTTAATGATTACAAACCGAATATTCAAAACCGACTAATAGGTTTTTGGCACTAGTGTCATTGTTCTGTTGGATGAGCGATATATTTCATAGGTTTTCTGTCAATTATACGTCAAAATAGTCGGTTATAGTGGAAACAGCTCACTATTAGAGGGATACAAATTAAATTCCGTATTTGGTAGATTAACGTAGGTGCAGCTGTTTTGCAAAATCATTTCCCGTCGCATTGTCTCCGAAATGTTGGTATTTATATGGTATTTGTCATGCTTCAGTCAGACTCATAGACACGTCAGCATCATTCGGAAGTCATCCAGGTTTATGCACATCTGTACCATATTTAACTCGCAAGTTAATATCAGTCCGCACACGGAATAAAGCATTCCTCATTAAACCTACTAACAAACATGTTTCCTTTTTGTCGACGACAAAACGCGTGTCCTCTAGGTATAATTAAATGTGTCGGACACAAAACAATTAAAAGCACAAACATTTTAATGAAAACAAAGTTAATATGAACGCATGTGACGTGCTTGGAGTTAGCTTTTACCGCAAACCGAGAAGGCCAAGCCACTGCGCGAGCCATGGCTTGACGCGCCATGGCGCGTCTAGCGGTATCCTATATTCTAATGCATTGCAGGTTTTGCTAGCCGACCGTTGTGAGGTTACATTGTCCACCGCGCAATGGACTAAGGAATAGCTAGTAGCTCCGTCCGACTGAAGTAGCCTAGCAAAACCACAAAATTAGGACCATTTTCACAAGCTTGTATGGAAGTGAAGATTTTTTCGCTTGAGGAACATATGTTTTAAGCTACCACGATTCTCACTCCTAACTACAACTACCGTAAACCAGGGAGACTTTGATTTATGGGGTGACTTTAAAAAGTAGATGTAATGATCAAATCATTAATTTTTATTTGCGTTTACTACTTACAATCGATGTTTTCAACGAACGCCTTTGCGTCTACATGCCAAACATTCACCGCAAAATGGATAATATCGATTTTATAGCAATTTTAAAACGATCCAAGTAGCCCCAAAATAATCAAATTCACCTCACCACGGTTAAGCGCTCGGTTTTTTGATGAATCATTTGATGTTTAAATCACGTTTCATTAACATCAAATAATTACGCGATTAAGTTCCGAGTGGTAGTTGTAGTTATGAAGATTTTAAAGTTGGGATTTTTATTTTTATTTCTACGGAAAAGTTAGTTCTTTTAGCGATGTATTGTGTTCTGTTTATTTGTGTCAAGTTATTTTGCATTTTTGTTGTAATTTCAGTATTTTATCTTTATAATTCCAATGAATGCATTTAATTTGGTATTGTGTTTGTATTTTTTTCGGTAATGTATTTTTCTATTTCTAATTTTTCTTTGTATGTGTTGTAGGCATGTTTAAACATAAGTTTTTGTTTATAAATAATGTTTTTAAATATTGGACGGTTGTCGAAATATTAGATTAAGATCTGCATGATATTGATGCCATAATAAATTATTTCATTGTGATATTATAAAGTTTAGAAAAATGGAGCAAGTACAAAGGATTTTATTATTTACAAATGTAGTTTTAAATATACCAAAATTTGTTTAAAATTGGATGTGCTGAAAAAAATGTGATAAATTTGTTATTTTAATAATTACTAATCGTATTCTAAGTGAAATTTTATTGACTCGTATTTAATGAAATATTAAATCTGTTTACTTTATTAATATTTACTTTAATTTTATTTAGTCCTTTTTACCTTTTACGTTAAGCTTGGTTCATTACAATGAAAGGTCAAAGATCAAAAGACTAGACATTTGGTTCAACATAAGTCTTAATGCGTATCGAGCTATTCCAATAAAATTTCATGTCTGACATTAATGGCTAGGTACTAATGGACCAACATTCCATTAACGAATGTTGCTTCCAATCATTTTAGCTTCAATATACAACGCCGATTCCCTTCTCAACATTACCAACCTAGTCTTGCATAAAGATCGATGTATTCGCAAACCCACCACTATTTAGTTTATCGAGAGCATCGCTAGTTTGTTATACAACGACGTCCCGCGCGCCATTTCACCAGAACGCCTTACTTGAACAGCGCGTTGTACGAGAAATTTTACAAATCGCCGCATTATGGTCCCACATTGGGCGCCAGTTTAGCTCGATGCGTCGAAGGGAGGGGGCGGCGCTTGAAACGGCTAATAGAAACCGACGACTCTGTTGTTTCTTTTACTCTATGCTGGTTAGAAAGAGACGTAGCTATTGATATTAGTCATGGTAGGGCAGGCTAACCGTGCAGTCTACGATTCGCCAGTTGCGTCGCAGCCTCCATAGAGAGCGCACGCGTGTTCGCAGGACATTGCATATGACAAAACGGTTGATTGTGAGTGTAGCGGTTACATAATTTGTTTTTACACTTTATTAGTCTTGTTTACGAATGATTATAATACCAATTTTGTCATTGATAAATTACTATTTTAATTTCCCAGTCAGCGATTCAATGAATGAATCGGTTACTTAGAATGTATGATTGTATAGGTGAGTAGGTGTTCGGCTCGGAATAGTTACCTATTAATACCTACTTACTTAATTAATACTTACTAAGGTTGCTACTCTACAAATTATAAGTTGATAGCGTTAACTTACCCTGAACAGTCCCCATTTATAGAACTGGAGTAGAGTAAATAAATTACGTATCTCTTTAAATTGAATACAGTTAATAGAGAATATCTTTTAGGAAGGGATGGTTAATTTTGTCACGCTTAAATACAAGATGGTCAATCGAAAAGCACTCCGTAACTGATATGTCTCGAAGTTACTTAATTACTCTCGACGTATCTCGGATGTATTTAATTTTAGGGTCGACAAGATCGCCATTTAACTATTAACTTGAATTGTGTGGTAGGTACCTTATTGGATAAGATAGGCAACGTGTTATAATGTTGTGCCGTTTTACGCGATTACGAAGTGCCGCCGCTACGCTGAATCTTGTAGGTATAATGGCATTTAATAACTAAGTTACTTATTTCGTTTTGGTTTCATTTTAGTATCGTTTTTAGCATTAAAATGCACATGTATTTCATTGCACATTTTCATATCTAATAAGTACAAGAACTAAGAGCTCAAAAAGATCGACACAAACTCTTTATCATCTTTTCTTATTCCTTTTTTTATGGCCGTATCGATCAATGCGATGATTTCGCTAATGTCAAATTAATATTATTCAAATATTTTGCGACGAAATGTCGGCAAGCGTTGTACGGTAGAATACTGTCAAAAGTCCCCCGGGCTCTTAGCCAAAGGATAATGATACCCCTTAGAATCTGCTAGGAAATCATTAACCGATGCTCAGGGTGCACCGGACCAAGCAATGCTCTTCCCCCCGGATGGATCCAAAAACGAACCGCAGCTCTTGATCACACGCGGAGGTAACCAGACCCCATATTCTTATATTAACCTGTGACATTGCGTGACAGATTCTTAGCCAAATAAAAAGTAAATGATTGCTAGCGAACAGGTGACATCGGCTTAAAATGTGCCTCTCCGTGTGTTGTTACTTGTGTTACGCACACTCACACGAGGCAAGACGTGGCTTAAACCGGCCTCAATATGCGCGTCTCGTTAACATAAACATACCCTTAAAACTGGGTGACAACCCTAAGCGACTAACAATCACCAGAGACGTCAGAGTTTCGCTTCTAGTAGTATTTGTACCTACCTACCTAGCTTGGTTTTTTCAGACAATCTGTTACTTATTCCTTGAGGTGTAAAAGTAAAATAAAAGGCGTTTCGACGAATAAACCTCCAGTCAGTTACCTTTCATTCGCTCATAAACTTTTACGACTTACCTGTAGCGAATGATGTTAGCCTTCAGAGAACTCTGAGAGTTGGGTCTTAATACTTAACTTCGGTAACGATGGGTGTAAGAAGTAATGACAGTTTGTTATTGGGAGGACCTATATGTTAGGCATTAGAATAAAGAATACCTTATCTAGTAGAGTAGAAATGAGAGCGTTAAGAAGTATGGAAGGTGTGTCACTGAAAGATAGAATAAGGAATAGTGTGATAAAGGAACGTGCTGGTGTGAAAGAAGGTGTAGTGACTAAGATAGAAAAAAGTATGCTTAGTTGGTTTGGTCATGTAGAGAGGATGGACGTAAGAAGATTAACTAAACAGGTTTATATGGGGAATGTGAATGGGTGCGTTGGGAGTGGAAACCCTAGACTAGACTGACGTTCCGTGACCAAATTGGGAACGTTTTGTAAAAATGTCAGGTCAAGAGTACCCGAAACCGACGAGCCTGTATGAAGGGATTGATGAATGTGGATGAAGCGAAAGAGATAGTCTCTATGCCTACCCCTGTGGGAAAGAGGCGTGACGGTATATTATGTACGTATGTAGCTCTAGTAGAGGCAAAATCTGTAGTCGAATACAGAGATATTAGACCGCGATATGAATAGGGTTGATAGATCTGTCATTTAACATTTTGACTTAAGCTATGACTAAAGAAAAATAATGGAAGGTATATCTTATAGCGTATGGACCTCATAAATTAGAAAAACGTCACCTAGTTACAGTCCGTAAGCTCTTAGAATGCCATTCTTCGGTGACCATTGTCCGATTCGAATATCATACCCATAAGAGTGAGTGAGACAACAAGACAAACCAAAATGGTGGTCTCAGAGCTCACGGACTTTTATTGAGACCCATACCGACTGTCGCCTGACAGACACGCGTACGCGATTGAAATATTTTGCGACAGTGAAGACTGTACCTGTGCTTAAATTGACAATATTTGTTTTTTTTAGTGCTACTTTTTACTGTCTGACACGAAAGAGCCCACAATTTCAAGACCTGAAAATCTTGTATTTTCGTGGAAAAATCCATTTACATCTTTCCTCGAGCAGGAAGGGCGTTTGTTACAAAAATCAAGTATTCGCAAAATGACGCCGCTGCTGTGTTCCCTACACTTAAATAAACGTTGAAATAATTACATTAATTAACAGACAAATCAAATCTCCTTCCTTCCCTTCTCTTCTTCCTTCTTTTGCGTGATTCAAAGCACTCACTGCGTGCCGCTTCAAGCTTCAAAGGAAGCGTATTCTTATAAAGTAATTTTTCTTGGAAGGTTTCTTTCAAGATAATTATAATAAAATTTGATACCTACCTTACACATGACAGACGCAGTTTTGCTTCTAAATTAAAGTCTTTGTCATATGCTTGTATTCTTATTTATGAATATTGCCGTCGTTCACTTGAACGCGGGACGCAAATCGACGAGACATGTAATTGGCTGCGACATAATTCCGTACTGGTACCTGATTGGTTGAATGTCAACCTCGTTTAATCAGAAGGCCGGATGCTCAGAACAATAACTAAAGCATAGAACCCGGACTAAAATAAAAACTAATTATTATAGTGCGTTGCTTCTTATTCCAGTGTACTGAAACGATAAGTTAAAAAGAGAACAAACTTGTCAGTTTCTTCTTATTTTTCTGTTTCGTACCTGTCCAAACGTCAAACTTGGTTCCTTTACGTCACTTGGTTCCGATATATGATGCCGATTTCAAGAGTCAGATTTCTTAGCCCAATGACTTGTGTTGAGTGTCAACTTAACTTGTCTGTATGTGCTTATTGTGCTTCGGATGCGTGAATGACTGACAACTGTTGGAGAATTTTTGGTTTATTATTGTTAAAAATTGATTAAATAACGAATATTGGTAAAGCCAATTACTTAGTGAAACTAGAAAATATCTTGTGCAGTGCCAGGATGTAAATCTAATGCGTCCAGAAAACAAAATGATAATGCGTTTATAAGTTATCATCGTTAAGTGATTTTAATCAGCTTCAGGGTCGCATTAAAATATATTGAGAGTGTGTTCTATAAAATAACACCATTATTGAATCCTGTTTGTCAAAGATATGGGTCATTCTCGTGAGTCGTTCAAATCACCATTCCAGGCGGCGAATCGGTACAAAAAATGATCTTTTTTGCAAACGTTGTATATAGAAAGAACGGTCTCAAAAAGATAGTAAAGGAGTCTTTTGCGTTGAAGGCATTTACCTATTATTAAACTCACGCGGTTAAAAACATTGTGTCAAATCTCATTTCCATCCCGTTCCAAATTACGTACTGATAAGTTGTTCGATGTATTTAAGAAATTTTGAAAAGAAAACCTTCCAATTTTTTTAAGCGATCTGATTAACTAACTATTAAGGAATAAATCTGTAAATTTGCACAATTTTAAAGCTACTTTGTAATAGAAAGAATGAAGATTATGATTTTGTCCAGCGAAAACTATCATTTCCTTCCGCAAAATCAAAACATTAAATAAATGCCCAAGTTCGTCATTGTGTGGCTGTGGTAAGTGCACTGCTCCCGCCCCGCACCGCTTCGGTGTATCGCCGCATATAGTCGAGAGAGGACATGCGTTCCGCTAGCAAAAAAATTTGGATTTACGTGCACAAAAAGTACTTTGTCACAGTTTGGTCTTCATTACTTTCCAACGTTTTATGCAGTAAGTACTATTTTAATTTTTTGTTTAATATCACTTTAAAATGCTTTGTGATTACTTATTTAATGACATAAATATAAAAAAATCAAATTACATTTGGTATTGAAATTAATCGCGAAAAACTGCCAAAATGTCATTCCTCTCCATAGCATTACCTTCCTAACCCTCCATTTTTTTGCTGGATGGTAATGAGCAAGTTTGGAGGGTAATGATTGTTGAAGTAACATTTATTTTTATAGTTCTGGTAAAGCCCATTTTAATGAAACCCTCTTTTAATTATAAAGATATGTTGTTTGATAGTTATTAAGATTTAGTATTACTTTTTAGATCAGCATAATGGCTAAGAAAAAAAAAGCTGACTAGGGAAGAAATTTTAGCAAAAGTCAGATTACGCAAAAAACAAGACAATATAAAGATAAAAATTGATTCCGAATTATATAGACATAATAAAAAAGATAAGGAAAGAAGAAGGTATCTCTTGAAAAAAAACGAAAAAATAAAACTCAGAGTATCGAAGATATGAAGTGTCAGAGCACAAAGAGAACAAAGACGAAGATGGCGTATAAACAGTCGTAGACATTCAAACACAAAAATAGAGCAACTGAAAATACAACGAATTTGGTTGGAAGACTTAACATCAACCACACCACCTGCTACTGAGAAGAAGACAATAATCCGGTCGTACATACCAGCACTTGTAACAGATGTGGATCCTTTAGCACAGAATCCCGCGTGTGGGATAGAAATGTGTGACATACATGGCAAATGAATTTAAACAAAAGATAACAGTTTTTTTTCGAAGATTTCATTGTTAGCAGTGTAGCTCCGGGTTTTTTTCCATAAAAAATATCGAACGAAGACTAATCAATGACGGTTTGTTCCCTACACTAGCGAAATATATACATGTATAATTTAAAGCGCTTTGTATAGGTTACCCTGGTACGGAACAGTTAGACGACTGTCTCGTGAATAGCATCTTTGTCTCTTTTTAACTTATTGTTTTAGTGCACTGGAATAAGAAGCAACGCACTATAATAATTAGTTTTTATTTTAGTCCGGGTTCTATGCTTTAGTTATTGTTCTGAGGCCGGATGCGATCGGTCAACTGGATTTCAACCAATCAGTGGTTCGTGTTTGATTGAGCCACTGCGGAGATTTGATGCATGCTCAATCGCAGATGTATCGATGCTACGCTTTATAGTAGGTATAATTATTAGCTAGGTTATGTTACTTAGGTTAGAATTAAATGAATTCAGTCTAACCTAGGTATATGTAGAATGAATGAATTTAATCAGGCGATATTTTCCCTGCTATTTTTTCTGCGAACGCCAGTTGCTTCTCTTCCCGTGCAGATGGTAAAAGCCCTTCGACGAATGGGCGAAAATCTTAGGAATCATGTTATAGGCGACTCGGCAACCCATTACTATTTTGATTCCCCTTTCCACCTATACGCCCATAATCATGCTTAACGTGGCCTTTGGGTCTTGTTACCTTAGGCTCTGTCTACCCCGTAAGGGATAAAGACTGATGCGAATGGGCTCGAAGTCGTCAACCTAGTGCCCCAATATAATGCGACCTGCATTATTTTCTTTGGAATAATATAATTAGTATCGATCGTTACTTAATATAGGTATTATAAATGCGATAGTATCTCTGTCTTTCTGCCTGTCTGTTACGCTTTCACGCCGATTTTTACGTTTTGTACACGCACAGTTTCAGTCCCGGGGAAAGACATAGGATCCCGTAGAGGGATCGAAACGCGTCAGTGTTTGTGTGGCGTAAGGGATAGTTAAGTTTGTGGGATTTATATGTGTTTTATTGGCAGCAGTGGAGGGAGGGTTTGCATGAAAAATATATATATTTCACACAGGCTTGGTTATCTTGCACGTGAGTAGCGGAGTAGCAAGGTAAATTTTTTGTTCATTGAAATGGTGATCCCGTAGAGGGATCGAAACGCGTCAGTGTTTGTGTGGTGTAAGGGATAATTAAGTTTGTGGGATTTATATGTGTTTTATTGGCAGCAGTGGAGGGAGGGTTTGCATGAAAAACATATATATTTCACACAGGCTTGGTTATTTTGCACGTGAGTAGCGGAGTAGCAAGGTAAATTTTTTGTTCATTGAAATGGACCTCCGCAAAGTAACGCCTGATACAATAAGACATAGGATAGTTTTTATCCTGGAAAGTCGTGTAATTACCGCGGGATGGTAATAAACGAATTCTACACAGACGGAGTCGCGGGTAACGGCTAGTTTTCCATAAGTCTTGATTTTACAAAACCGTTTTGTTTTTTTTTTAATCTCATTTGTTTTGGAACTCTTTATGGTTAAGGTAATTCATGTTTTTGAAAGCGACTTTGGTGTACGAGCTAAGTGACAATTAGAATTAGTAAGGCAGAGCGATTTAAATGCTAAGTACCAATATGTACCTATTTAGTCCCTTATGTATGCATGAGGTACTTACTTGAGTTTCACGTCAATTCTACGTATTCCTTTCCTAACGACTTAGCCGTAGCGTGGGCGATATTACTATGAGTCATGTTCTAGAATTACCTTTGCCTTTCAGACAAGGTAAATTATTCATTGTCTCACGATAAAGTAAACTATCGAATTCCCATTACAGACTGATCCATTTTCTTTACTAAAATTGAAGGCGTAGGTATTGCTTGATATAAAATATGAGTAACTAGCTGTTGCCCGCAACTTCGTCTGCATAGAATTCGTTTATCGCTATCCCGCAGGAATTACGCAATATTCCGGGATAAAAAGTAGCCTATGTGTTATTCCAGACTATAATCTATCTATGTCCCAAATTTCATCCAATTCTGTCCAGCCGTTCTGGCGTGAAAGAGTAACAAACATCCAAACTCACAAACTTTCACATTTATAATATTAGTAGGATTTTTTTGAACTCGGCCGGAGTAGGTACTCTTTTCAGATTCTATCAAAGAACAGTGAATTTTACCGTTTTTGGGGGTTTGCTAATTTTGTCGTAGAGACATATCATTCCAATAGATGGCGCTTGGCGCCAATATCGCCAGTTGACAGTTATATCGTAAAACTACCTACAAGCACAAAATATAACTAGGGCTTACCATGACGTCTTAATGCGATTCAATCCCGATTCAATTTTATGTTTTAGCTGTCACTTTGGGGTGCGAGTCGGGTTACCTCCGCGTGTGATCAAGCTGCGAGCTGCGGTTCGTTTTTGGATCCGCCCGAGGGGAAGTGCAGTGCTTGTTCCGGTGCACCCTGGGCACCGGTTAATGATTTCCTGGCGGTCTCCGAGGGATATCATTATCCGTTGGCTAAGAGCCCGACAGGGGGGGGGGGGGGGTCTTATGACCATGTTCTACCGTACAACGTTGCCGACATTTTTGTCACAAGATTTTTGAATACTGTATTTATTACCTTGACATGGTTCGATTGGGCCATATTAGAAAAGAAGAAGAAGAAGAAGCTGTCACTTTTGACATTTCTTGTATGGATCTGACAGCGAGCCATTCAACTGGTTCGGGGGTGCGAGCCGGGTTACCTTTGTATGATTTTGATGAGTCGCTCTGTGTACCACGATATCAATTCAAATTCTCAATTATGTAACCAAACAAATTGTAAGTCATTTTCCCGCTAGCTACGCCTATTTGTTCCGAGCTCGTACTCTGATTACCCACAGCCTCTCGTTCCTCGCGGGCGTAATAAGGAATCTCCCCCCTCATTACACCACAGAACTAGAAATATAACCTTTCATTGAAAAGATAAAATACACGCCTCGTAGATATTTAGTTCGGGGGCTACAGCCTACTCTAGCGATATCACGTTGTCGTTAGGTCTAATGAAGTTTTGAATTTCAAGGCTCTGCGAACAAAGTTTCAAAGTTTATTTCGGCTGTAAAGGTACTAGTATAGGCGATAGATTTATGATACTAGGTTTAAAAAGCTGCTCAGTTTCAGCCCTTATAGTCTTACCCCTTTATTCATAAACGCTCTGTAGGCTTCTGCTAACTTAGCAATCGTTTGTCCTTATCGGTCACTTTGACATTTGCCTTTCACAGATAGGAATAAGGGGGTTACTTTTTTACCCCTCGACGCAAAAAGAGGGTGTTATAAGTTTGACGTCGATGTCTCTCTGTGTCTGTCTGTCTGTGGCATCGTGGCTCCCAAACGGCTTTTGATGCGGTTCTTAGCCATGTTTGGTAAAAATCGGCCAGCAGTTTCGTGTAATTTTCGTAAACATGGATTATTTAAGCGGCTTTTTTTCCGATCGAAACGGAACTGCACAAAATTGCGGCATAGCTACTCGATATGATGCTAGTTATTTATAATTAATAAACTTAATGAGATTCAAGATTTAAAATGTTTCGGCGCCGATCTTAAAAAGTCGCATACGATGGACAGCTATCTACCTTTGGACCTTAGTCAACAGTGGCGTCAACTGGTAAGCAAAGAAACGATAGTTCCCACTGAGAAGTACGTGAAAGCGTCCCAGAAGGTTTTTTTGTGTGAAAACTTACACTACTTTATCTAGGTACTTTTCAAAATTCATTAACTAGCGCTACACGCTGATGAAATGAGTTTTACATTTTTAATTAACTTCTCATCCATCACAAAGTGAAGCTGCTAATTGTATAGCAGAAAATTGTTAATCACTAAACTTTCGCTCCAACTCCAGCTGCATTTTAAATTAGTTCCATGACGTCTTAAAGGAGCGACTACACTGCTGCGTATACGTAGTGTCATGTCGTAGGCGTCACGGTTTCTCATCGTTTTTTCATACATTTTGTTGCGTAAAGGCACCGTCAACATTACGCACCGGTGTGGTCGGACCTTTATGCGATTCAATTCCGACTCAGTTCAGGTTTTAGCTGTCATCTTTAGAATGGGTCTGATAGCGAGCAAACCTAAATGAAACCTAAATGAATCGCATAAAGACCCCCAGCCCCCAGTTATGATGAACTCTTCGGATTGCTGCCTGCGGCTAAATTCCACTACCGTACTTTGCGGAACCGTCTGTCCTTCCATCCTAAACATCTTGATGGTTGGCACTCAAGCACCGTGCGTTTTGAACGCAATTTCTTTCCTCGCACGGTAAAGATCTGGAACCAACTTCCTGCTGCAGCATTCCCTGAGCGGTACAATTTAGGGATCTTTAAAAAGCGAGCCTTCCTGTTCCTCAAAGGGCCGGCAACGCACTTGTGATTCCCCAGGTCTTGCAGGTGTCCCTGGGCGACGGTGATTGCTTTCCATCAGGTGACCCGTCTGCTCGTTTGCCCCCTCTTATATATAAAAAAAAAGTTATTTTACATGACGTCTCTGTTTGTTTCGTAGTAATAAATAGAGACGGAATTATATTATGTAATTGTATACTGAAGATAACTGAAACTTAACAGAGCTTGGCGAAGCTCTTAAACGTGACTATTTTAATTCCGTCTTGGAACTTCATTGAAATTCGCTGCGCTCTAAGAAGTGGTTTCGTTCGACTTTACTCTCTAGAATTCAATTAAAGAACTCCTTTAGCACTTAATTTCGACTTATGGACGGTTGTAGCGCATCGGAGTCTATGTTTATTTATGTGAAACTAGCTCCTGCCTGCGGCTTCGTCTACGTAAAATTAGATTTAAGAACTGATGATGGTATTCCAATAATTATTTATGTTGAGGCTCTAGGCAGCTACGGCTTTTAAGATGCTTATCGCTATCCCGCGGAAACTATACCTACTTAACTTCCCGGGGATAAAAAGTAGCCTATGCGTTAATCTAGGTTACCAGCTTTGGAACGTGTTCTATCATCGATTCTAAGTAGCCCCAGCTATTTTTTTTTTAAATATCTTCCATGTTTAGACTTGTGACCCTCTTCAGCTTTATTATTATGTATAGATATTACAACTGTTGCTTAAGAGTAACGGTAGTTCGGTACTAAATTTAAATCGAATTACTTGCTACTAAAAAGTTGCATTAGTTCGGTCAACCGGACTATAGCTACTAGACCATCGCCTGCCAGCATAAATTGTTGCGTCACTGACTACGAAAAGACCACTGCGTAGATTTTACATACATACATACATATATCATCTAATCTAATCTAATCTAGGTGGAAAGGGAAATGGAAATAGTGATGGGTTGCTAGCTGCGTCGCCTATAACATGGTGCCTAAGACTTCCGCCCATTCCCTGCAAGCAACTGGTAAACTGGTAAATTCTGTGTTTCTTCTTTACTCCCAGACCAGCATGGCTGAATGGATAGTTGATTTTAAACTGACTATAAAGCCACATATTTCGATCCCATGCAAATTGACCTGGCAACTAGCTATCGATCGGCTGGCACGCGGCCAAGTGGTCACTAAAAGGTAGACTGCCGCGGGCCGCGAACGTTCTACTAAGTCACCGAGAGCAAATACCTCACCCTATTAACTAACACTTATCCCTTGTCTTTTGTACATACGTACATACATAAATCACGTCTTTACCCCTTATAGACTACAGGCCCACGTACAAAAAATGTAGGTCATATGAACCACCAGGTGACGTATATAGGACGATATAAGAGCATAAAATAATAAGATTCAGCACTATATGCCGTCACTTGTAAGCTGTCCAACTGGGTGCTGGTGAGAATTCAAAAGTGCAACCCTCGATTTTTTCCCCTTGTCGCATGATTTTTGTACGGCGTTGCGGAATAATGGATTAGAAGCTGTATTGAAACAGTATGAAACTGATGCCATATAGAATCAAATGACCAAATTCACCCTGGAAATGGTCAGAAAATCAAAAAAAATTACCGACTTTGTGGCGCACCATTTGTACGGCATCAGTTTCATACTGTTTCAATACAGCTTCTAATCCATTATTCCGCAACGCCGTACAAAAATCATGCGACAAGGGGAAAAAATCGAGGGTTGCACTTTTGAATTCTCACCAGCACCCAGTTGGACAGCTTACAAGTGACGGCATAGTGCTGAATCTTATTATTGTATGCTCTTATATCGTCCTATATACGTCACTTGGTGGTTCATATGACCCACATTTTTTGTACGTGGGCCTGTAGTCTATTACTGGGTAGACTAAGCCTAAGGCAACAAGACCTAAAGACCACGTTTAGCATGATCGTGAGCGTATGGATGGAAAGCGGAATCAAAACAGTGACGGGTTGCTAGCCACATCAGCTATAACAATGATCCCTAAGATTTTCGCCCAATCCCTCGATGGGCTTTTACCATCCGCGCGGGAAGAGAAGCAACTGGTACATTCTATGTTTTTTCTTTGCTCCCCGACCAGCATCTTCCTTCTTCATTCTTTTGTTTCAGTGACGATTAAGAAACTCAATTTACAAAACATTAAAAAAAAAAATTGTTTTTTTTGGCAGCATAAAACTTAAATAAGACTACGTCTGAATGAAGAGATTGATGAATGTGGATTGCGAAATTTGCGTTACATTGCTTCTCGACAGCATCTCACTAGCCAGTAGCACTTGATGGTCCCAACGGAAGACCAGCGCTGGCTGAAAGCCAGTATTATGCTGAGGTTCATTTCGTGACATGTATGTTCTTATGTTTTTATTTCTTTTTTTTTTGTAATTTATGCCATGTAATGTCACGAATAAATGTTTTCTTCTTCTTTTAAAAATTAATTGTTTGTACCGCTAAAGCCTTTTTTTATTTTTTTCATTTTGTGGAAAACGCGCCTTATGCATCCGCCCGGTACGGGTTTACCGGGGGTATGTGGGCCTCTCCCGCGACGGCAGGCATACCCACTAAAAACCACACGGATTCTTATTCGGTCGTAAGTGAGGCGTTATGGGAGCACTCGGTGTCACCACGGTTCTGCTAGAAGCCTATATCTAGTTAAAGGTAGGTTTGTATAAAGACAGTATACTCAGCGGCATAACAACCTCTATTTCATTTAATCTCACGTCCCCATTTTAGCGACGGTAATCCAAAAATAACACTGAAAGCGGCCGCCTCCCAGCTGGCATTCTATGAATGCCCTATAAATACTTATATATCTTCTTCGGCCTATTCCAGTCCAGATATATTATGTCGAATGCCCCGACACAAACGAGACGGTGTCCCGTGTGATGAGAGACGGTTGATATCCGCTCGAGGCACAAATAATTCCGTTCACGTCTCCCTTCATTGTATGGGGTTATATTTATATAGAACGTGGTGAGATTGAGTTGTTTGAAATTTGTTTTGATCTAATGATGTAGTTTGTAAAGAAGTATTGGCTTTAGGTGACAACCGAATAGCCTAGTGGTAGACCCTGATTATGAAGCTAGAGGTCTCGGTTTCGGATCCCGGTAGGGGCAGACAGATGTATGATGAATACGAATGTTTGTGCCCGAGTCATGGGTGTCGTATGTATTTTATCTACATTATATAGGGGTAAGTATGTTTATCCGTTGCCTGGTATCCATAGTACAAGCTTTGCTTAGTTTAGGGCTAGGTCAATTGGTGTAATTTGTCACAAGATATTTATTTATTTTATTTTACTCATAACCTTTTCACCACCACGTCAGATAGAAGAGACGTCAGCCAGACTTCATTATCGCGAGGCCTTAAGTTGAACCTAAACCCAATTGGACGAAGGTTGCTTTTGCATTGAAGTAATGGACGTATATACAGGTCGTTGGCGTTGGCGTTGAACCTGTGGTGCGGATAAATGTGTCGTTGGCGTCGAAAAGGTTAAAATGACGGTATAAAGGTGTAAGCGGTATCCTTTTATTTTTGAATTTAACGCCATTTCTTCATTCTCATTTGCCAGTGTCTAAGTAACTATATATTTTCATAAAACGTGCTCTTATCTGATCGTTACGTGATGTAGCGATATAAAGTCTAGACGTGCTAAAAAAGGGGAATAGTTTAACCATAGCGTACATACGACAGGAGTTGCTTGTAGCGTATCTATACTGTACATTTATCCTGCCACTTTTCATGCAGGGTGCTAAAAATTTTTAATACGTGCTTTTTGCCGATTGTGCTTTTTGTTGACCATACTTGTATTTGTTATCTCTACATAATATATAACAAATTTTAAAGACACTTCGAGAGATAGAACCGGATCAAATTTGACTTGTATATTTATGCTGATTATAAGTACTGACTTTGTATGAAATATCCGTATTTCTGCTTATGAGTAGGTACCTACCGTACTACGGCGTAGACGTTCGTAGCAGATTCTACGCCGTAGCATACGTCACGTAGCACTTGCACCCTAGAGAGTTTTAGCTAGTATTTCACTTGACTCTATTTTAACACTCATAGAGTTTAACTATATGTATAGACACACAGCTTCTTTATTAGGCTTGGAACAGTTTGAAGTAGGTAGTAGTATTACAGATTCAATTCCGACTCTTCTTTCCATTTTTAGTATGGATCTGACAGCGAGCGAACCTAAGCTGAATTGCAATTGAATCGCATTAAGACGTCATAGTATCTCCCCAGCTGCTGCGGTTGGAAGTGGCTTGCATCCACTCCCCCGTGAACCCGCGAGTTTAATCAGCCATCCGATTTTAAATTATGAAAACGAAAAGAAAGGTAATGTTGGATGAGATGAACTTTTTATGATTCTTATAAACTAGCTGGTGTCCGCGACTTTGTGGATATTTCGTTTAAAGGTGCATACGAGCGTAGTCTAGTTGGCATATAAATAACTAAATCTTCTTCAACCTTTGCTTCTCGATGCCGCTCAGTAGCTCTCTCTCTGGCCAATCTATTATGATTGTTTGATATAACATTCGATGGCCAAATAGTGACTGTTACCAAGACCGTGGTTTAGTTGTCCCTTGTGCAGTATTAAGCCTAACAATCAATTTCAGAGCCACAAACCTTGAGGAAGCCGGCTTCGACCAACGCTGTGTAGAGTTCGTCCGTAGAGTCTTTTAGCCACTGCCACCGTTTAGTAAACGTCTACATACCCGCGAAGACTATCCGTGATGTTATATACACTAATTACACTATTACACCAAACACTACACACATTAATTAATATTTACAATAGTTTAAACATAAATCCGCATAAAAGACCGACCGTGCACCAACAATTTAGAAACAAGTGACAAACGCCTTATTGTTTTTTTTATTCGGTGCCGCGGCGCGTGGCAATGGACTAGCGCCAGTCAGCCACCAACAGCCAAAAAGTTTGAAACCCTAAAAAAATATTATTATTCAAAATACTTGCATAATGACACTACTCGCCTACAAAACGTTCATACATTTTTTGTTTCGTTTCCAATTACGTATCCCCTTGAACCAGTCCACAAATTATCTGTAACCGTTACGAAACTTGAAATCCCATTGTTTGTCTAAGATTTAGAGGTAAAATGGATGTAAAATAGCACTGTAATACTATCCTGACTTTCAAACGGCGTTCGGGTTGTTTCGTGCAAGTTCGTGAGTGCTCGGCCGTGTCTGCGAGACAGCGAGACTACAAGACGGGCGCGGGGGAGTAAGATGGAAGATAATGCTGACGGGCTGTACAAATACAGGTGAGATTAGTTAATATAGTACAAGTAAATTATTAGGTATAATATACATACACAAATCACGTCTGTATCCCGGGGTAGACAGAGCCAGTGGCGTGCACAGAGTTTTGCAGAAAAAGTGCTGCTTGTTTATTTTGTTGTCTAGTTGGTAAATATGACGTCAGTAAGTAATTAACCACCCTCTATGTCTTTTTGTCTTTATGAAGTGCACGCGACTGGACAGAGCCTTTGGTCACAAGAGTTTAAGGCCACGTTTAGCATGATTGTGGGCGAACAGGCGGAAAGGGGAATCAAAATAGTGATGAGTTGCTAGCCGCATCGCCTATAACAAGATACCTATAATTTTCCCCATTCCCTCGATGGGCTTTTACCATCTGCGTGGAAAGAGAAGCAACTGGTACATTCTATGTTTTTTCTTTACATACGCTTGCCTAATAAATGTTCATTCACCCTTGGTTTGACGAAGGCCAGATTTTAGCGTTCAGGGAACACAGACGTTGGCAAGGATTTCCATTCCCCAGCTGTTTGAATAATAAAGGACTGTTAGAACCGTTTCGTGCAAATTTTGGTGATGCTAACAACAAAATTTCAACATTCTTCCATGCTTCTGGGAGTTAAGAAAAACATAGAATGTACCGGATGCTTCTCTTCCCGCGCAGATGGTAAAAGCCCATCGAAATAGGCGAAAATCATAGGAATCATGTTATAGGCGATGCCCACCCCATCCTTTCAACATGAAACTACCCGTCACTATTTACTTAGTTACCTACAATCATGCTAAGCGTGGCCTTTACATCTTGTTACTTAAGGCTCTGTCTACCTTGTAAGGGATAAAGACGTGATTTAAATATGTATGTATTGTGGAGCTGCTCTTGGAGCTCTACCTAAATCGGACGGTGTAGCAAGTACGGATTACGATGCGTCCTACACAAACTTTAGTTGCTTAAGGCCTAAATACTTGAAATAGAAATGTAATTGTATTACATTAATACTTTGTTTATTCAACTTTGATAAAATTAAACGATACAGTATACCAGGGAAACGGTTTAGCTCCTGGTTCAAGCAGATCTCCCGTCTACCCTCAAGTTCTAAAACAAAACCCGAATAAAGTGGAACGAGTGTTCGATTTATAAAACTTGAGCACAAACACGAACCAACCAGTCCGAAAACCAGCCAGTCCGTAGACTTATAAAACCTAGCCTAACAGTATGTATGTAACAACAAGGATGTAGACCCTGCCTATATCAGGTAACCTATGAAAGAAGGGAGCTGGAGGAATGAAGTAGTGCAGTTCCCACGCAAACTCCCCGAAGTATAGCCTGTAGAAAACCGAAAGGCGATATGTAAAAGTAACTTACGCTGCCAACCTCATTGTTGGAGACGAAAGTTGGAGACAAAACACTGGCGGGTTGGCGTCTTTGGGGTTATTTTGTAGAGCTCTAAGTCTGTGCCTAGCAGGAAAACCAAGGAAGGATTATTTTATTAAATATTCAAAGGCTTTTGCGTAATTACTCGCGCTTACTCCTGGGACCTACTTGTTGGACTTCTTGGGTCTTACCTTCGTCTTACCGACGTCAGATATGATTAATTGACGCGATGACGCTGTGAGGCGACTTAGGCCACGGTTCAAAATTGAGTACATTTACTTTATATGTATTTGTAAGTGTGTTTTGGAGGTACCTATAGCGTAGTGTTTCTTAAACTTTTTTGCAATCGCGGCCCACGTTCAGCATTTTGAAATGGTCCGTGGACCCCTATCAAAGAAGAAAAGAAAACAAGGCGTATTGTTAAAAAAAATAGTTTAAGTAAATATTTTAAGTGTTAACTGAGTTCTTGCGGACCCCTGGCACACAGGTTACGGACCCCACTTTGAGAAACCCTGCTATAGTGGAAACCATATCACTATTTTCCTGAGAAAGTTGTCGCAACTGCTCAACAACGACCACTCTATCACGTTTTTTGTTGATTTTTGAGTTCAAACGTGTGCCACGCCGTCGGCATCATTTCTTCTCTTTCACTCACAGGCACACCGACAGCGTGTGTGAATAGAGCAAGCTCAAGGTCACCTGTCAGCATCTGATGTTACTCAAGTTACACGTGTTATATTATTACAACGTTTGGGGGTTGTTTTCCCTCCAGCATGCAGCGTGGGCGTCTGATTGATGAGAATAAGCCTCACAAAAAAGACAAAAATACCGACCCTTTGTGTATGCTTTCAGAAAAACTGTCTGTAATTATTTCCTGGCCTTTAGAAGAAAAAGTAATCGAATGGACGGCTTTGTTAAATCTGCGACACAATGCCTTTGTCCTGGAGTTTGTTGAAACACTGGGAACTTTCAAGTAATTACGATGAAGTCTTTAAAGATCAGGTTTACAGTTCAACTAGAGAGTTCAACCAGAAACTGGAAACTGAAGTCGAGATACAACTACTAAACACGAAGTCTATTTTTAAGTGGGAATGTAGGTATAGGTCAGATCTCGTATGTAGATTTTCAGCTATTTTCCATGGGCATTTTTTTATTTAATTATTTTTCATTTGTGCATATATTTAAGGTATTTTTTTGTGATTTGTGTCTGTTTCTTTATATTTGTACAATAAAGCATTTATTACTTACTTATTTTAATGCTTATTAATTATTTAGTTGGTTTTGACTTTCTGCTAACATGGTCTTTACAAAAGCGCTTGCAAAAGTACATTATTAAATTACGCAAGGGTCATTATGATTTTAGCTCTAATGAAAATAAGTATATAAAATTACAAGTTTTACGAACCACTGAAACTAGAGATTGGAAATTGGAAAGTCGTATCTTGATACTTATAAATTACACCTTACTTTACCTTTACTTGTTACTTGAGCGTCTTTTTTTGCTGCATCAAGTAGATATTTTTTTTTACAATAGGCCTTTAGAGCTGACAAGTTCATTCTCAAATGATCCAAGCTTATAAATAAAGATTTTTTCAACACACTTGCTCGTAAATTGAGTCTTATTGCACTGCATTTAAGCTCATAATTGCGCTTATTACGCACAAGTGCTGTAATATATTACCGCACGAGTGCGGTAATATATATATTTTTTAATCTCAGCAAAAAGTTCAGTTATCTATAAGAACAAGGTATATTTTCGTGAATATTAAACTATTTTAGGGAAAAGATGATAAATAAACATTTAATTTCGACAAATTATTAATTTTTATCTAAAACTGAACATAATTTGCAATCTCAGGCATTGATTAATTATTTTTTATTATAATTTTAATATTAGGCTGTGTAGGAGTCTGTGTCAGTGTCTTCGTCACGCGCGTGCTAAGTGCACAGCGCGCATGCGCGAGTGCTGCGCGCGGATTGGCGCGGAGAAATAATATCTGCCGCCATTTTTCACTGATATTGTTGATTCAGACTTTGTTATTTTATTACTTTAAAAATTACGAGTTCAAGTAATAAAGAAATGTAGTATCCGTCGCTGGAAATACTAAAATATGTTCGGACAATGTTCGGACAGTTATATCAGTAAGAAATCCAAGGTGTTAATAACCAAATGATAAAGTAAAGTTCTAAAGCAGCTCCAGGTAAGCAGTGTCTGGTAACAAAGGTAAACTAAAGTTCTTAAAGTCCTTTTATTAACTAAATTTGATTTATGTTTCCTCGCAAATGTGTTGAAAAACGTCGTATGCGACGCGTGTGCTTTGGTAATTACACATCTCGGCTCTCTTACCCGCGCTCGCTATCGCTCGCGCGTACAATACGCCTCGTGTGTAATTACCAACATAGCACACTTGTATCATAATGTACTATAAAAAAGTAGATATTTTCAATTGTTTTTTTTTTATAACAATGTATTGTGCTTTTAAATATACGTTACAGAATATTACTGTCTTTGAGAGTTATTGATGGTGGTATTACTAAAGTTCTTTATCTCACTGGCGCCCGTCCAAGCTTATCTGTAGAGCTTTCCTGAACTCTGAACTTTGGATTCGCAAATATTAGGAGGGTGGTTTTCTCCGTACCTACTTAGGGTACCTACCTACTTCAATATTCAACAGTGTTAGCACCGCCCTACATAACTTATCTGATTTTGTGTTCTTTAAAGTATGGCGTAGAGTACTATGTCAGTATAAAACAATAACTTGTTTTTATATACATATTTGCTACTTTACCTGCTACGGAACGGAGAAGGTATCTGCGTTTAGGGTAAGAGGTTGTTTGTTTGCTTGTGTGTTTGTGTTTTTGAGCAAACGAATGTTCCCATTTATGTATCTCCAGAACAGTTCGACCGATTAAGTGAGTCTGACCTGAAATTTTTAAAGACAACTTACACTTTCTAACTACACAAATACATTATTAATTACTTCATTATCCCTTACGTGGTAGACAGAGCCTAGGGTAACAAGGCCTTAAGGCCGCGTTTAGCCTTAAGGTGTAAAGGTGGAAAAAGGGATCGAATTATAACATGTAACATGACGCTTGGCGACAAAAATTCGCATAGTAACAAGGTCACGTAACAGCTAGTAACAGATAGAAAAATTCGAAGGCTTACCCACCTGCTATGGGTGGTGTAGGGGTATAGGACGCATCACGGAATGACGAGGATCCGTTTCGAATCCCGGCCATAGCTTTACTTTTCGGATTTTTCTGTTTTTTAATTTTCAGTGTTGTTTATAAATGTAACGTGATTCCTAAGATAATCACTTTTCTTTGGTCTGCGAGGGAAGAAAAGGCCAGCATGGAAGGTTAAGACTAATAATGAAGACTAATAGACTTTTCCGTTGGATTAATTTAAAGCTCACACAATATAATGTTAATGGGGGCTATCGCGTGTGAATTTGCCACTAGAGGCGCTAGTGTCGCGTGAGGTCCAATAACATTCACTTTTCACTGGTTTTGGCAGGCTTCGTGAGATAAATTACAATTTCTTTCATTTACCAGTTGAAAAGTGAACTCCTTCGGGAAATTATCGCAAATATTGATTATTTGGCGATTAATGTGAACGCTTTGAAAGCGGATTTATTTTTTCCGAACAAAACGGAACTGCACTACATCGCAGTATAGTCGATATGATAGTTATTTATAATGAATAAACTTAATAAGATTCAAGATTTAAAACTTCGGCGCCGATCTTATATTCGCCTTTGACAGCTATACCTCTGGACCTTAGTCAACAGTGGCGCCAACTGGTGAGCAAAGAAACGATAGTCCCCATTGGATGACAATACAATAACAGACAACAAAAAGGCTTTATTTGTTTTTATCAATTAACAAATTTAATTCACCTTTCATATTAAAACCTGGAAATGCTTGCGTAATATTTGGTAAATTTAATTTATAGAATTTAGAGAAATGCGGGCGTATTGTTATTGTTTGTATAATCCTCTTATAGCTTCAAAAGGGCTCAAGGGCGACACGCTTGGATGGAATGCTTTTACGTATTTCTAGGAAATATAGCCGCTATTCCATACAGAGGAACGTGGGAAAGCTACCCACTTAAAACACATTTACGATGGAGAAATGAGTGTTTTTCTGGCGTATCATTTCTGTCTGTAAAGGAAAAATTAAAGTAAAGGAAAAAAGACAAATAAGCGCCTCATCTTCATTACATTTACCCCCTTGCTCATAAACGCTCTAGGCTTCCGTTAAGTTAGCAATCGTTTGTCCTTATCGGTGAAAGGTAAATGTCAAAGTGACAGATAAGGACAAACGATTGCTAAGTTAGCAGACGCCTACAGAGCGTTTGTGATAAGGGGGTTAATTACCTTGTTCCGTGGTTAAAAAAGATTGAATGGAAACGTTCATTCATCGTAAAAAACTAATCATTCTGGGATTAGAATATGGCAAAATTTCAATCGTTTCGTTTCATTTCTTCCGTGCTGGTCTGGGAGCAAAGAAAAAACGTAGAATGTACCAGTTGCTTCTCTTACCGCGCAGATGGTAAAAGACCATTGAAGAAATGGGCGGAAATCATAGGAATCATGCTATAGGGGATGCGGCTGGCAACCCATCACTATTTTGATTCCATTTTCCAGCTATACGCGCATAATCTTGCTAAACGTGGCATGTGGGTCTTGTCACCTTGGGCTCTGTCTACCTCGTAAGGGATAAAGACGTGATTTGTGTATGTATGTATGTAACATTTCAAAACAACCGAATTCGCTGCGATAGACATCAATATTTCGTGATATGGATGACACTATCATATTGATCGCCTAATACATGCCTTTCACTACATATATTATGTTGATAGGTATATCATACATCTGCAAAAAAAGATATATTTCGAGGTATTACAACAAACAAACACAAACCACGTCTTCATCCCTTACGGGGTAGTCAGAGCCAAAGGCAACAAGACGCAAAGGCCACGCTTAGCATAGGTAGGGCGTATAGGTGGAAAGGCGAATAAAAATAGTGATGGGTTGCTAGCCGCAATGAAGTATAGTCAAGATGAAATAAGTTAATGTAAAATTGTTTATGGCAAACGGTCGAAAATATAATTTAACAGGAATAGTTCATAATAGTGACCACACAAATGTAGTACACAAATGATTTGGCCTACTTTACAATACGTTACAAAATTAATTGAAGTCATTAAAAATTATAGTAGCTACCAATTGTTTTTCAATTCCTCATAGGTAAACAGTACAGGCTATACGGTTGTGGAATTCCTTGCCTATAATCATAAGGCGCGCTAAATCGTTACCCATATTTAAATCTATGTTGAAGGAGCACTATCTGTCATCTTGTGCATGAATCTAGTAGCTGGCTTTTTTAGGTATGTGTGTATGTGTCTATTTATTTCTCCATTTATTGTAAATGTGTGTTTCATGTATAATATATTATGTATTTCAGTACTTAGTATATTAATATATATTCTAAATTGCACCACCTGCTCAGATCTGTTCTGTTCTCCAGTCCATTATGCTTGCCTGGTAGAGATCGCTCTGTAGCGATAAGGCCGCCTATTGTTACCTTGTAATATTCTGTATACCGTTTTCTATTTTGGTTGTTATATGTGGTGTTCAATAAAGAGTTATTGTATTGTATTGTATTGTTAACAATATAAAACTGATTCATTTTATAGCTAGTAGCTTACCTAAATTAGCGGGGCCTGGAAAAGGGTTACGCCGTGTGTAGTTTAGTAGTCCACAATCATGTGTTGTTACAAGGTCACATAGCAGCTAGTAACAGATAGAAAAATTCGAAGGCTTACCCACCTGCTATGGGTGGTGTAGGGGTAGCACGCGTCCCGGAATGACGAGGATCCGGGTTCGATAGGCCATAGCTTTACTTTCGGATTTTTCTATGTTCTAATTTTCAGTGTCTTTGAGAAATTACCTTTAGGCTCTGTCTACCTCATAAGGGGCAAAGACGTGATTTATGTATGCATGTATGTAGTTTAGTAGTGTCCATAGATTTTGACCACTTCCGAGTTGTTTTCACTCAGCACAATTTTTCAGCACTTTCAAAAGGTAAGCTCTCGAGTGATGTGCTTAAAAAACGATTTTATAGTGCCACTTGCTCCTTCTAATGGATGACAAGAATTAAGTAACCCTTATAATAAATGGAGGTTACTTTTCGACGAAGCGCCTGGTCAGTAACATAAATCCGCCGGAATTAATTCGCTAGAAAGGTTCTTTTATCCCGACTGTGGCCGGATTAGATCAAAGTCAGCGGTAATTTGCTATGCCCTAGTGGGACTGAGAACTAATCTGTCTTAATGCATTAACAGGCGAGTAGCTTTTACCCGCGACTTCATCTGCGCAGATAACACCAGTAAGACATATTGATACTCCCTTCATACACTTATGTCTTCAAGTCTTGATTTCCTATCCCGTGGGAAATTCGAAAAATCCCTTCCTAGAGCACCTACGCGATCCTAAAGGAATATGTTCTACTAAATATTAAATCTTTATTTTTAGTCCCATCCTTTTATCTTATGGAAAATTTGAAAAATGTCTTCATAGTGCTTATTTGCATGCGAAATTTCAAGGTTTTCCTAATTACAGTTACGGAGGAACTAGAATTTACTATCTGTATTTGGGTTATATGTTCATCTTAACTTCCAAGTTTGCCGCCTGTTAGTTGACGTTCTTAACCAATTAAATCACATCTTAAATCAAATAATCAAGATGAACGTTTTACCATAACCATTTAACTTGAGCTTCTTTTAAAAAAATGATTTTCGTCATTTTTCAATTTTAAGAGCATGCTCTGCCATTCTGGATTAACACATCCAAAGATTTAAAGTCACACCATCTCCTTTTTAGTCTAAGCCCAATGTGTAGCAATTTGGGCCCATCGCTTTTTGACTACAATAATAATAATAATAATAATAAAGTTTTATTGACAATAAGCTTACAAAACAAAATGAAGTCCCTGACTTCCGAGCTAGGTTGACACCTGTGTTACGGAAGTCAGTGTCCTCTCCCATATAATCATAAGTCATAAGTCATTTATTTGCAGAAAATAGTGTACAATAAGATGATAAACAGGAATAACAATGACACAACTTCAATCAATAGATACATATTGCCTTATACAACTAGGTGTGTGTTTGTGTGTGTGTGTGTGTGTGTGTTTGTGTGTGTGTGTGTGTGTGTGTGTGTGTGTGTGTTTGTGTGTGTGTGTATGTGTATGTGTTACAACGAATCTTAAGGTAACAGTGCTTCAGATTCTTCATAATTCAGTGTCAGTAACCATGCTTTTAGTTTGTTTTTACATTCGTAGGCAGATAAAGAATACATATTTATTATTTTAATAATTTTATTATATAAATAGATGGCCATAAACCTTTGCTGTCTTTTTGTAGTTGACCGCCGGCACTTAAGGGATAAGCAAACGTTGGTCAGTACACGTTTAGAGGCACATTTTTCTTTATCATAGGGGGTAATCTTGTGCTGCTTAGTAACTATAAATTAGAATATAAAAAAAAACAAAATACAATTTAGAAAAACAAAAAGAAAACAATAATGTAACAGTAACGGATTACAAACACCTGAGCTAACCAAACCAGCTCAACATCCACAGAGACACCGGTTTTCTAATCTAGAATTCCCCTCCTCTATTTTTAAAAGCATTAACTAAATTAAAAAGGTGACATTACCTATAGGATCATGATATTTCAAGTTTAATTAATCTCAATATAGACAGAAGCGCGGGCGAGGACTCACTTAAGCGGTCAGTCTATACCAGGGGTTCCCAATCTTTTTCAACCTGCGGCGCAGTTACAAGTTTAGTATTTTGTATAACGGCGCCCTGCCTTAGCTAAGTTGTATTGTTGCTATATTATTTACCGATGCGAGCGCTCAAATAGGTACCCGCGAATATTTGTGGTTTCGGATAATGATAGAACTCACGGCGCACCAGGGCGCCGCGGCGCACACTTTGGGAACCCCTGGTCTATACCATTGCTATTGCGTGTACAAATCAAAACGTAACTGCTTTTAGCGCACATTATGATGTAAATAATAGAACGTATGGAATGAACAATCACGTTGCTATCAGACAAAGGACAAATCGCATTTTAACATCACGTAAAATAGTGTAATCATGAAAATTATTTCTACCTATTCCTAAATAATACATGACATTAATTTTTAAAGTCAATGTCATTTTAATGGATAGTTCTCTTTGACGACAAGCGCTATGAGGGTTGTCTTCATATTTTTGTATACCGTTTTTTGTGGTTGCTTTTGCAAGCAATACAGGATGAAACTTATCAGCATAACTAACTGCACGGATCCTGAGCTGCCTTACATGGCTGCACCACCCCTTTTTGTATACATTGACTTGTACAATGACACCAGAAACATTACTCTTGCAAGGGGAAACGTAACTTATAAAAGAGATTTAACAGTTTCTGGCCTATATATGGCATACCATTTTGGATCCCGATCACCTACTGGCGTCAAATGGATATCTTCGCACGACAAAATCAAGATCCACCATTTTTTATTAAAAAATATATTACGTGCGCTTCACATAACAGTGAAACGTAACGTGATTAAGAAAGGTGTGTATCATTTTAATGATGTGGATTTGGACGCACTAGATTCTGCATTTGTGTTTGGACCGCCTAGAAATAGCGGGGAATACGTCTGGAAATTATATACTGTAACCAAGAATGAGACAATGTGCTGCTATGTAATAAATGAAGTCGCAGAGCCATTGAAGAAACGTAAAGTGTAATATTAACAAAAATTGCAATATGTATTGTTTGTTACAAGTTTATTTATCTACTGAAACATTTAATATTTTGGTCTTGCAAGTGTTCACGGGTGGTAGTGATCACTTATAATCAGATGAATCACTCGCTCGTTTTCCACCCTATCACGTAAAATACCACTGGAATACTTGTTTTAAGTGGAGCTAAGCCTCTAGGCTGGCAAAACATTTAATCTTTTGGTCTTGCAGGTGTTCATGGGTGGTAGTGATCACTTACAATCAGATGAATCATTTGCTAGTTTTCCACCTTATTACGTAAAAAACCACTGGAATACTACTTGTTTTAAGTGAATGCTCAACTTGCAATCTCATTCTTTCTTCAAAGATGCTAAGACAGTTTAACCAATAAAAAGTGAGATCTAATGGAAATATTTTTTTTAAAGTCCTATTATGCCTAACGATATTCAATTACATACTTAAAATGTTTCTTTATCATATTTTGCTTCTCGATGGTGCGACTTTGCCGATTTTCTCATTTTCGAATCCCTCTAGCTACTTGATTGATCTGAAAGTAAAGTTGACACTTCCTAAGATCAACCTTACTTTGTCTTTGTCTGGTCGCCTTATTATATTATACATTATATATATATATATATTTAGACCTACTTGACTTTGTCTTTGCCAATGATATACCAGACTATATTGTTCCTACTCCCTTCGACTCAAAGATAAAGTTGGCAGGTTGTGTAGCAAATAAAAAAAAAACATTTTTTTCTTCTTTTTTTTATTATGACCCCATCGATTGATGCGATGATTTCGCCAATGTCAAAGTACAGTAAAATACAGTATTCAATAATCTTGTGACAAAAATGTCAGCAACGTTGTACGGTAAAACACGGTCAAAAGACCTGTCGGGCTCTTAGGCAACGGGCAATGATATCCCTCGTAGACCGCCAGGAAATCATTAACCGATGCCCAGGGTGCACCGGACCAAGCACTGCTCTTCCCCTCGGATGGGCCCAAAAACGAACCGCAGTTCTTGATTACACGCGGACGGAACCCGACTCGCACCCCAAAAATATTTTCATTTAAAGCAATTCAAGAACGTCAGGCATGACAAGAGCTGTGATCTAACGAGCTTTAAAAGGACTTGGTTTCCTTGGTTGAACTTCCGTTTCTCATTTATTTTATTAACGAAACCCATTATGAACTTGGCATTATTTCACATTGTTGTTTTGTGGGATTTATGCTTAATATGTGCAAACTAAAATAGCAGTATTTAATTTACTAATGCTTTAAAAATATATTACTTGCGATTAGAAAAAGTAACGCGTGCCATACAATCGTCATCATCATATCAGCCATCATAGGATGTCCACTGTTGGACATAAGCCTCCCCCATTAGACCTCCACGTATACCAACCCTATGACCTGACCTAGTTACCGTCGCGGGTTCACAGTGGATGCAAGCTGCTTCCAACCGAGACAACTACCATACAATACTAGTAATGAACTAAAATTAATATTTTATTGAACCAGGCGTTACTTTGCGGAGGTCCATTTCAATTAACAAAAAATATTTAATTTCTAAATGTCTGTGAAAATCAGAACACATAGAAAAATCCGAAAAGTAAAGCTATGGCCGGGAATCGAACCCGGATCCTCGTCATTCCGTGACGCGTGCTATACCACTACACCACCCATAGCAGGTGGGTAGTCTCCGAACTTTTCTACCTGTTACCGACCGTCACGTGACCTTTGTTACTATGCGAATTTTTTGTCGCTAAGCGTCATCTGTTTGAATGATGTGTCTGTACGACACAATTACAAACTCCCGTGGAACATCTACTGCTCACCAGGGACGAGAGAAGGCGCTGTTTTTCAAATGATAGGTACTATCAAATGACTATCAAATGATGAATGAATGATGATGAGGGTTTTACCGTTAGAAATTTAATTTCTAAATGTCTGTGAAAATCAGAACACATAGAAAAATCCGAAAAGTAAAGCTATGGCCGGGAATCGAACCCGGATCCTCGTCATTCCGTGACGCGTGCTATACCACTACACCACCCATAGCAGGTGGGTAGTCTCCGAACTTTTCTACCTGTTACCGACCGTCACAAAAAAAAAAAAACCCGAAAATATTTACCTTGCTACTCCGCTACTTATGTTGGTTTTCATGTGTAACAGTTGTGCTCACTAGAATCCCGTACAGGGATCGAGACGCATTAGTGTTTGTGTGGTGTAAGGGATCATTAAGTATGGGATTGATGTGTGACGACTGCGATTCGTAATCATCACCAAAAAACAAATAAAAAACGCCACTTTTTAAATCAAAACCAACCCCACTGTTTAACCATAACTACCTGTTTAAATTTGAATTGATCTTCTCCAAGACACATTTGTGTAATTTTTTTGCCAGTTTTTCTTGTTAAGCACATGCTCCTGCCGTTTTGGATGTGATCAATCTGAACCCAATGTGTAGCAATTTGGACCCATCGCTATGGGTGCATGTGGCAACCATGACCACTCCGGTTCAAGTAAGTATAAAAGGTGGATTTAACAGTAAGATCATAATACTAAGTTCTAAGTACCTATTAAATTATTATTTTTTATTTTATTTTATTATTATTATTTGTGCATGTATTAATGTTATTTTTATTTTCTTGTGAATTGTATCTGTTTCTTTATATTTGTACAATAAAGCATGTACTTACTTACTTACTTACTTAAATTAGTTACACAAAAAACGAAAATGATTTTGGTACGTATTATGAGTTCAGTGATAGTGAGTATCGAACAAACAATTAAATTATTTTTAATGATGTAACAAATCGCATTTTAATGTCACTAAAATAGGGTTCCTTATCATTATTTTTTTCTATTCATTGGACATACAATTTTCAATTCAACGTTATTTTAATGGATAGCTCTTTTGGTCTACGACCATAACGAGAACTATGAGGAGTCATATTTTGTTCTTTCTTTTTGTGGTTGCTTTGGTACGCAATACAGGCGAAGACCAGTAGCGTAATTAACTGCATGGGTCCGGAGCTACCTGACATGGATACACCACACTTATATCACTAGCGTATAGGTGACAAGGGGAATCGAAATAGTGATGGGTAGCCGCATCGCCTATAACATGATTCCTACGATTTTCACCTATTCCCTCGATAGGCTTTTACCAGCGCGGGAAGAGAAGCAACTGGTACAGTCTATGTTTTTTCTTTGGTCTCAGACCAGCAGCATGGGAGTATTGTGTTTGGTCCGCCTAGAGATCGCGGGGAATATGTGTCAACGTTGAATGTAGTTACCTAAAACAAGACAATGTGCTGTTTGTAAGTGATATTAATCTGCAACGCTTTCTAAAAGCCAAAGACATTGGAGCTAAGGTAAGCGTTGCTAGATTATGTAATTGTTCCCCGTTCAGTGGATATCCACGAGTTTCGAAATTCCCCCAATTTCGAATTTACCCCAATGCACTATATAAATCTATTTTTATAACTGTTCCCTTTATATTTTGCTTAAGTTTTTTTTGTGAATTGGTAGAAATATGACGGTAGTTGTGGCAGCGCCGTATTAGTATTTACAGTGAACCCGTCCAAATCCGGAGGTGATCGCTAGTTAGGATTAGAGTAATAATAGTACGTATTCAACGAACAATTAAGTTGTTATTTATAATGAAAAATCGTATTTTAATATCACACAAAAAGTATAACTAATCATTACCTAACATTATTTCAGTTAGTTGTATCGAAGTATTTTCAACACAATGCCATTTTAACACAGAAGTCCATTGGACTACGAGCGCAATGCAGATCTTTATATTTTTGTTCATTCTTTTTTGTGGTTGCTTTTCCAAGCAATACAGGATAAGTTTCAGTAGTACCATATATAACTGCACGGCTCCGGAGCTGCCTTACACGGCTGCACCACCCTTTTACTGCTGCTTTGACTTGTATAATGACAGCAGAAATGTCACTCTTGTGAAAGGAAACGTTACTTTTAAAACGGATTTTACAACTTCTGGCAAAAAAATTGCATTTCAATTTGGATCTCGAACACCGACTGGTGTCAAATGGGGTATTACATGGAACAAAATCAATTTTAACAGTGTCGTTTTAAAACCTATCTTACGAGCATTTGGTGTAACAGTGACACGCGATGTGATTAAGAAAGGCGTGTACAAATTTAATGGTGTGGATTGGGATACCATGGATTCGGCGATTGCGTTTGGTCCGCCAAGAACACCCGGGAATTACGTCGCGAAGTTAAATGTCGTTACAAAGAACGAGACATTGTGCTGTTTAACGACAAATGCGGTTGTAAAGTCATTAAAGAAACGCAAAGCTTAACATTAACAGAAATTGGGAGTTTCCTTTAATAAACGGTATTAAAAAAAAGTGTTTTCAATTTTTTGGCTGTATTGTATTCATTACTTTTTTTTTGCGGGTAGGACTTTGTGCATCGTCCGTCCGGATCGCTCAAACATTTAATCGCTAATCTTGCCGCCAAACAGCAGTGCTTGCGCAATTGTGTTCCGGCGTGGAGAGAAGACAACCGGTGATTCGGTGAAATTATTGGCTTATTATTCATAAAGCTTATTATTAACAGAAATTGTACGAGTTCCCTTTAATAAATGGTAGGTATTTTAAAAAATATTATTATTAAGTATTTAAAAACTTTATCTATATTGGTTGTTCTCTGTATTCGTTTAATGTATTCATATTTTTGCGGGTGGTAAAACCTTTTTCAACTTCAGACTAGATCGCTACCCTACTGGGTTTTTTTTACTGGGTAATCCGGCCGCCTAACTACAGTGCTTGCGCTGTTCTGTTTCGGCATGGAGAGTAAGGTGAAATTACTGGCACATGAAGCTTCTCCGTATCCGTCCGTTCATGAATCTTAGCCGTATAGACTGGCAAAGCATCAACAATACTTTGGTTCTGCGGGTGTTCATGGGTGGTGGTGATCATATGTATCATCAGATGACCCACTTGCTCGTTACAGGTAAATGATCAAATGTATTGAAATCACATCAGAAACATAGATCTGAATAAATGCCAAGGTCGCAAATGGTTTCGCTAACAAAAAAAGAGACTTCTAAAATAACTAAACACTATTGATATTGCGGTTTTTACCAATAAATAGAGTGATAAGTACACGAGGAAAGTTTAAGTATTTAATTTGTCAAGGTTTTTTGTGAATTGGTCGAAATATGACGGTAATTGTCTCAGCGCCGAGTTAGTATTTACGTGCACCCGTGCGACGCTACGCTAGTTAGGATTGAAGTAATATTGCGTATCGAACGAATAATCAAGTTGTTATTAAACACGAGACAAATCGCATTTTAATATCACGTAAAATAGTGTAATCAATAAAATTATTTACATTAATTATAATTATCATAATATTTTCAACACAATGTAATTTTTAATGGAGAGGTCTCTTGGACTACGAGAACTATGCGGTCTGTCTTCATATTTTTGTTTATCCTTGTTTGTGTTTGCTCTGCCAAGCAATATAGGATGAAGCTCAGCAGCATAACTAACTGCACGGATCCGGAGCTACCTTACATGGCTGCTCCATCCTTTTATTACTACTTTTGACTAGTATAATGACAACAGAAATGTCACTCTTGTGAAAGGGTACGTTACTTTTAAAACGGATGCTACAGCTTTTGACAAAAATACTGCATTTAAATTTGGATCTCGAGCAACGACTCAAGTTAAATGGATTGTTACGATTTACAAAATCAAATTGAATACTCCTATATTCAAAGTTATGTTGCAAGCGCTTCGAGTGAAACGTAATGTGATTAAAAAAGGTGTGTACAAATTTAATGCTGTGGATTGGGATGTAATAGATTCGGCGTTTGTGTTTGGTCCGCTTAGACTACGGGAAGAATATGTCTGGAAATGAAATGTAGCAACCAAGAACGAGACAATGTGCTGCTCTATAATAAATGAGGTTGCAGAGCCATTGCATGAACGCACAGCTTAATATAATTATTAAGGTACTCCTTTAGTAAATGGAATTTAAAACGAGAATTTATTAAAATTTTTGTATTAAGTTCTTACGGGCAATCGAATAATCCACTCGGCGCCGTTGCAAAGGATTTAGAACAGAACAGGTTTCAACATTGCCAGAAACATTGTCATAATTCTTCTTCTTCTTATTTGTGGCGTATCAACGTTGTACGGTAATGGTCAAAGACCCCCTCCCCCCTGTCGGGCTCTTAGCCAACGGTGAATGATATCCCTCAGAAACTGCCAGGAAATCATTAACCGATGCCCAGGGTGCACAACTGCACTGCTCTTCCCCTCGGACGGATCCAAAAACGAACCGCAGCTCTTGACCACACGTGGAGGTAACCCGACTCGCAACCCCATTGTCAGAATCCGCAAAGGCTCGTGGCCTTTGTAAGTCATGCATGAGGGCTTTTATATTCTGCAGTCTTCTGTATAATTCGCCGCACTGTGTGGATGTGGTATACGGTGCTGTAGCCACTTCAGAAACCGGCCTGTTCCATGGATTGAAACTCGTCAAGTCTTCGCGCAAGTTATAGTTTTCTGTAATGATGAATGACGTTTGCGCGTATTATGATTTAATTTTACTGCGTAACAAATAAACAATCAGGTTAATTAAAACATGAGACAGATGACATTTTGATGTCAACTTCGAACGATTGAATAAATTGATAAATTGCATTTTATTTTTTGTGTCATAACGGAATATTGATGAGTATCACAGCGATACCGGTTGTTTTGAAGTCCCCGATCCTATTAACATACCAGTGTCACGATTATGTTGGTCGGTCTAATCCATGCCATTCTTAACCATCTGTGATTTCTCTTGTTGATGTCTGAACTCTCTTATTTGTGCTCTTTTGTAAATCAGCGCGGCCATGTTTGTAATGGGCTCAGCGGGCATTATCATAACGCTAACCGATTCGCTTATATTGACACCATTTTGTTTTACTACCATTATCCCCGACTCGGCTTGTAAGTGGTAAGTTATTCTTTTGTTTATTGCCAGTCGGACCGAAAGTGTTTTTATTTTATTTGAGTGGCGATTAACTTTGATAGTTGCCAGTAATATTAAGTCATTCTAGTTTCGACCACGACAGCACATTCTCTCGAGTGGCTATTAAAGAACTGAGAGAATATTATCCGTATTTGCTTGCACATAAAATGGTTTAGTTTACATTTCTTTTGCATGTACCTACTAGTACCTACATATCGTAAACGCGTACACCTGAATAATATTTTTTTAGGTACCTTACTTCATGGTTTGTACATAACTTTTGTACATATCTCTATATAGAATCTGTACGTAAATAAATCTGTGATATAAGAATGGATGATAATGCAAGTAAATCAGCAAAAAAATTACTTAAAAATATTTTTTTACAAAAATCTAGCGCATGTACCGTTCCTACATTCACATAGGTAACGCCCGTGTTCTAAAAGAAAACTTCTATCAATTTTTTACCTCTCACGTACGTGGCTTTTTACGTGTTTTCCTCGCAGCTTTGGCAATAAGAGAAATGTCACGTTTCATTTAAAAGGCCAATTGCCCACTAAAACCTATTTATATCAAAAGCAATCGAGGTGAAAAGCTTTTAGTGTTTTTCCTTTTGACACTTTTCGTCAATCTTCGGATAATTTGGCGCGGTATTGCCAATGACTAGATACAATATAAAAGACAAAAGAAGAAATTTAAAAATGAGCGTTTTCCAAAAAAAAAATACATAGCCAATATTTACAGAATTTAACTAAATTTATAAACCTCACTGAAAATAAGAACAGAATAAAAAATCCGAAAAATAAAGCTCTGGTATTTGTGTCGTACAGACGCATCATTCAAACAGTCGACGCTTGGCGACAAAAAATCACATAATAACACATAAGTACCTAAATAAATTCATTAATTAAAAATCCAACTCAGTTCCGATTTTAGTTGTCATTAAATTTTTAGTATGGATCTGACAGCGAGCGAACCTAAACTGAATCGCAATTGAATCGTATTAAGACGTCACAGTAACCTCCTGATAATCCTGGTGGTGGTTATTTCCTGTCTCGTACTCCGGCAAACGAGCCCCGAGAGTCGCAAATCCCAGCGGTGTTACGAGTAGTCTATGTTTACAAATTACCAACACTATGGTACTAGTTTACCTAACTACTTGGTAAAGTATTTATGGTCAGTAAATTTACTTTACCAACTGTGGTTGTTGGCGTTACCGTTACTAAAATAAATGAGGCAGAATTTTATTACAGGTCCCAAAAAGGACTATGACGCCTGAGTTGAGAACAAATAAAAAGTCAAGATGGTTTTCCGTGGAGGGCAAAGGGGGGCTGGTTTAAATACGCCGTCTTTTGCGGCACACAAGCGCAACTAAACTTCAAGTTTCAACTGACAAAAATTCACCCCCGCCTACCTCACCCCCGCCTACCTCACCTCATCCACTTCCTCACTTGCCAAACGTCGTTTTTTGACTCTTGAAACTTGAAGTAAGCAAGAGCGGGAATCCAGTCGTCAACGGAGACAGTTGTATTTGGTCCGAGGCTCGTGACTAAAATACCAATTTAAGTTATGGCCAGCTGTTAAAAATACCAATAATAATTCCGACGGCAAACCGTAGCTGATTCACGAGTCCACCGCCGCGTCGACTGCGCATTGAATAAATTTAATTTCCTCCCCGTGTTTACCCCGAGGGAGGAGCTCAACAGATGACTAGATTACTCGCTTCCGTGACTACATAGGTATAACTTGGAACACCCTGCTAATATGTTATGTAATTTATCACACAGCTCGGTATATACAGATATACAGCCTTGTGGCGGTCCGTTTAGAAATTATCGGCGGTGTCAGCTCCAGGTAACATGTGCTTGGAATGACAATAGAATCGTGTCTAGTCTTGACCCGTTTGAGACTTATATCTGGGATAATCGAGGATCTTTTGTTTTGAAACATAACAGAAATGAAAATTATCATTCAATTTTACGCCAAAATGACTTACATTTTGGAAAAGAGCGGATATTCTTCAAACTGTTGGACTGATTACAACTAACGCACCTGGCTTTCGAATGAACCGCATCGAAATCGCTCCATGCGTTTAAGGGTTTCAATGCCACAGACAGACACATACACAGAGATGTCGACGTCAAAATTATCATCAGCCGGAAGATTATTATTAGTATACCTATCGTTAGCAGGATCGCGAAAGTTGGCGCAATATGAAGGAGGCCTACGTCCAACAGTGGACGGACAATGGCTGTAGATAGATAGATAGACCTATCGTTAAACAAAGGCGTACCCCTAAAAAAACACACAATCCCAAATCTAACCAAACAAATACGTGGATTTGCATTTCGAATCCAATATTTCTCGGCGTGACGCCTACAAATTCAGCCCCTAAAATGGGCACTCTAGGGACAAAAATGTTCGCATCTGGTTTTCAAGGTTGGGCAGGGCTGGCGAACGCGGACCCCGGATGTTTGGGATATCCGGCGGCTTTGCCATTGTCTCCTTTGACGTCATATGGCCCAGGGAAGACGACACGTAATTTCTTGTGGGTTGTATTTGTGTCGTTATGAAATTTAGCATGATAAATAAGCATAAATGTACATACATACATACATACCGTCACGCCTCTTTCCCACGGGGGTAGGCAGAGACTACTTTATTCCACTTGCTACGATCCTGACATATTTCTTTCGCTTCATCCACAGTCATCAATCTCTTCATACATGCTCGTCGGTTTCGGGTACTCCTGACCTGACCTTTTTCCAAAACGTCTCCTATTTGATCTCGGAACGTCCGTCTAGGCCTTCCCCTCCCAACGTAACCATTCACACTCCCCATATAAATCTGTTTAGTTAGTCTACTTTCATCCATCCGCTCTACATGCCCAAACCAACTAAGCATACTTTTTTTTTATAAATATAAGCATAAATGTAAGTGGTAAGTAAACAGGCTAGATTAATGTTCCAGCATAATATTTTATGCTACTTAGTGGAGGCTTTAAATGTTCATAAATAAAGTGTTTGAAGAAATTTTTGATTATGTTATCGAAAAGTTTTGAGCCATAAACTCACTATTTTACAGTTGTAGAACATAGCCTTAATTGTTTCATAATAATTGTAATTTAATATCGCCATGCATTTTAGAGACAGGGACAGTGGGTTGGTTTAGTTTACTTATTTACTTTAATTTCCACGATAAATCAAACGCAATAACTCTCAGCGCCGGGATTCAAAAAACCAGGATTTTGGGATTTTTGTAAAACTAGCAACCCTGATCCCGGGTCATTTCGACCGGGTGCCGGCAACCTTGACCCGGCACTCCGTCTTCATGCCAAGGGTATCCAAGGGAATGAATCGAAAAATCCATAATTCCATTTCCTTTTGTGTAAAGTTTTCATGTGACGAAGGTAAAATGCGGCAAATATTTTCGCACTTTTTTCTCGTACATACTTCGTTGCTTGTCTGATAAATATAATCAATCAAGCACGTTGCCTTTAGGTCTTGTTACCTTGGGCTCTGTCTACCCTGTAAGGGATAGTGACGTGATTTATGTATGTATATAAGCACATTTATATACTTTTGTATCGTTAGAATTATCACTCTCAGTTCAGGATTTAGCTGTCATTTTTAGTATGGATCTGACAGCGAGCGAACCTGAACTGAATCGGAATTGAATCCCATTAAGACGTCATGGTAAAGGTCCTAGATAATAAAATACACAAATCACGTCTTTATCCCTTACGGGGTAGACAGAGCCTAAGATGACAAGACCACGTTTAGCAAGATTGTGGGCGTAGATAATAAAATTAATCAACGTTTACCGTTATGACATACACCATCGAACCAAATTTACTTTGCAGTTGACAAAGGTGTCAACAAGAAGTCGTACAAAATCAGTTCTAGAATATTCCTTGATAGAACAGACTATAAACAGACAGAAAGCCTAAATCTAATAACAGCTACAGCTTTATGAACTAAATTTTCAATTCCGGATATAGTACTATATCTATTGGTACGGATAAAACACGAATCAATGAACTTAACAGGCTATGACAGCCATGGAAAGGGAAAGAGTATGTCAAGAAACTTCGAACCCAGCTGTTAAAGTACTCAGAAATTTCGTCTAAAGAAGTCAGTAAGAAGTAGCGGGCATCCCTAAAGTTCGTGCAAAGCGTTTTTCTCGTCCTTTATTATCCTAACAGCTGAGTTGAATTTCCGACAGCGCCTGGCTGTCTCCAAATTTAACGAGTAAACTAAATGGATAACTTTATTTTGCTACACCGCGATTATAATGAAGTCATCATGGAAAACAAATGTTCAATATTTTTTATTCATACAGTTTATACTTTGGAAAATCAACGAAAAGCATGGACTATTATTACACATAAACGGATAACTCACGTATAAAATGTCGGGTGATGGTGAGTGAGTGATGTGATGGGAGCAGAGCGCTGGCGCGCAGTGTTCGTGTCGCTGCCGCCGGGGCGAGCGCTCTTGGAAAAAGGACTACGAAATAGTCCGAAAAATGTAGAGCATCACTCGACTTTTTATACGTGAGTAGCGTTTATGTGTAATAATGATTAAGTCTCACGGTAGTTTCATTTTGCAAAAAACATGGACCTTCGCAAAAAACCATACATACATAAATACATACACACCATCACACCTTTTTCCCTTAGTGGTAGGTAAAAACTACAATCCTGACATACCTCATTCGCTTCATCCACATTCATCAATCTCTTCATACAATACATGCTCGTCTGTTTTGGGTACTCTTGATCGGAATTTTGGCCAAAACGTCCGAAATTGTCAAGGAACGTCCATCTAGGCATTCCCATCCCAACGCACAATCGCCATGATAAATCCGTATAGTTCATCTTCTTTCAAAGTACCTAATGTCTGACCCCCTTATTCATAAACGCCCTGTAGGCTTCTGCTAACTTAGCAATCGTTTGTCCTTATGTCACTTTGGCATTTACCTTTCACAGATAAGGACAAACGATTGCTAAGTTAGCAGAAGCCTATTGGCAGAGTGCAAAGCGGGTGGAGGGGGTAGCCTAAACGATCACAGCGCTCGCTACGGCTAAAATTGTCATTTTTGTCGCTGACTTGAGCTGTCAAATCCGTATTGCAGTAAACATTTTCTAATCGTTTTTGAGATAAAAATATGGTCCTGGTAAGATGTGTTGTTGTGAATTGTAATAACACCAAGAAGAATAGCGACTGTAAATTTTACCAATTTCCAAGACCATGGTGGAAACGAGACCAAAGAAATAAGTGGATATTTGCCGTAAGAAAAAAAAAGTAAGTTACCTAACCTCTAAAATTTCACTGAAAACAACAATTTTAATATTATTGGCAATAATGTTACTGACTACCATTGTCCAAAATTAAGTAATATAGTAAAATAACACAAGATTTCATTTATATTTTTCACAATATTTACTTACTTCTTGTTTGACAGCGGTGACAATATTATCCATAATGGCCGCCTATCACGTGGCGCTGTCGTCGCGCACGGTCCCAATAGAGCGTTTATGAATAAGGGGGTTAATCTATATACAAATTTAATGCTGTTCCACCTTAGACATTATCCATCCGTCAGGCGCGGTCATACATACATACATACATACATACATACACAAATCACGTCTTTCTCCCTTACGGGGTCGACAGAGCCTAAGGTATCAGGTACCTACAGGCCACATTTAGCAAGATTGTGGGGGTATAGGTGGAAAATGGAATCAAAATAGTGATGGGTTGCTAGCCTCGTCGCCTATAACATGATTCTTACTATTGGTCATGGTTTAAGGTAACTATCTATCTACCCACTTTATGCATAAAAGCTAATTTATCATTTTAACTCCCCACTGTCCAAAATTCCCTTTCCGCGACTGTACCTAGGTAAGTATGGTGGTCCCGGGTAAGTGCCTATATCGATCGTTCCCTGGGAGGCCTTGACACAGCACTCTGTGAACCAAAAGCCGGGATGAAG
Organism: Pandemis corylana; assembly: GCA_949127965.1. NCBI lineage: Eukaryota > Metazoa > Arthropoda > Insecta > Lepidoptera > Tortricidae > Pandemis > Pandemis corylana. Next base: position 15,721,374 of record OX421851.1, on the reverse strand, counting down.
TGGAATGAAAAATGTTAATTCAATTTTCCTCCATTGAATTAGGACTTAGGAACGATGGATTGCTTCGAATTAGAAGCGTGTCTCAGTTATGTATTCTGGAATTGCTGAGATACAATTTTTTTTTTCTTAAATTATTTTTTGTTCTTAAATTCGTGACACTCGCAATAATACATACATAAACAAATCACGTCTATATCCCTTACGGGGTAGAGAGCCCGAGGTAACAAGGGCTAAAGGCCACGTTTAGCATGATTGGAGGCGTATAGGTGGAAAGGGGAATCAAAACAGTGATGTGTTGCTAGCCGCATCGCAATAATGTTCACTAGTTTAGTTTGATAAGCAATAATAGAGAAATTGCTATTCGACACGAAACCTTCATTGGGTAAATTCATCTTTGAATGATGATATTTCCAAAAGAGTGGGTTTCTTACCTGCCTATTGAGTCATAAAAAAGTCTATAATATAAGCTTATACACATAGTCTAAAAAAAAAGTTTTAATTTTGATGTAGTTTTTCAGCTTCTAAATACTGATTTCTCATACTACATCTACTTGAGGTCATGATAAATTACATTTTCTCAACATCCGTTAATATTTTTTTGTAAAACGAATGAAATCAACAAAGCTACAATTGCATAGCGTTTCCTACACCAAAACGAATAATCCAAATAAACATCAAAGGGAAACACATGGCTAGGAAATGCATACGCACCGTGCGTGACCCAGATCCTCACTCCCTAGGGATCGGGAATCTCATTGAGACTTCTCTTTACTGACCTTGGTGAGCCTTTTGCGTTGGAAGGGCTTGTTTGTGATAATATAACTACATGAAGGATAAGAGAAACACTACGCCACTTTGAATCTGTGGCCTTGCAGCTGCAAGTAACAATTCTACACTAGAAACATTAGACAAATCCCAATCACTGATTGGTTCACCACAAGCTTCGAGAAACGGACTAGGTAGGTACTGAGGAGTAAAAACTGTGTTAAAAACAATTTGATTCATTGCTAGGTCTTACGCAGAGTAACAGACAAAACTTAAGTACCTCACCTCTGGACATACTCGGAATCATTAAAATTAAGTTTTCTTTAAATACGCCACAGATAGAAAGAAATCGATCTCAGTATCCTTTTGACCGCCAATGTCGGCTGTGGCCGACAGAGGTTATAAGTGTAAAAATGACTTTCATGCAAAGGCATAAGAATGAAAATAGCTTTACTATATAGCTAAACTTGGCGTTCAAAAAGGTTAAAAATCCAGATATTTGCGTAATTTTAACGCATTCACTGCCACCGATGCATATTATTATATTCGTGACTTTCGCTCGGTGCCGCTGTCATACTGTCATAGTTTTACATGCATTTGAAAGCACATGTGCGTCCGTGCCACCTGAAGAAGTCTGGTTTGGCAGCTGGCAGCAAATGCGTTAATGCCTTGCGTGCCAAATAAAATTCCTGACCAAACCTTTGGTAGGTTCTGCGTTGTACTTGTATTGTCATCCATCATACTTATCGTATAATAGGTATAATTTAACCGGGCTAACTCAAAATTTGGTATACAATCCTACTAATATTATAAACGCGAAAGTTCGTAAGTATGTATGTATGTATGTAAACTCTTTATTGTGCAAAATAAACAAGACAAAATACAATATAGATAATAGTATGGATGGATGGATGGATATTTTGTTACTCTTTCACGCCAGAAAGGCTAGACAGATCTGGATGAAATTTGGCACATAGATAGATTATAGCCTGGAATAACACATAGGCTACTTTTTAACCCAGAAAATTGCGTAATTCCTGCGGGATAGCGATAAACGTATTCTATGTAGACGAAGTTGCTACTACTATTAAGTATACCAAATTTCGAGTCAATCCAACCTACAGTGGATTAAATTTTACAGTGGAAAATTTTACTTACCTACAAGTTTTTAATCTAAACTAAACGAACATTGTCATGATTTCAGAAGCAGCACAAATACTTAAAGATGCTACTTACAAGTGTGCGTAAATTGTCGTATCCGTCTCCTTTCACAATATTAACGGCTGCGTATAAAACATACGGAATTTCATTGTAAGAGGAATTTGATCTTATTGTCCTTGACTTTGCGAAGAATGCGGCCTTGATCGCTATATTAACGTTTTTAACATGTTCTTGTACCTACATAACACCTTATAGATACATAACAGTAAGTGGAGGTTGATACGTACATCATAAATATTGTATTAAATTTACAAGTCCAACAAATAGGAGGTATTTAAATAAATCACATTCAAAATGACATGAACCTGTTTCTAAAAAACTAGAACTTGAATTGGATTTATAGTTGATAGAAGTTAGAGCTGTCCTCTTGTGCTAGGCAGTGGCGTAACTATAGGGTGGCAGGGGTGGCAAAATGCCAGGGGACCCTAGCTCTATGGGGCCCCGAACTGAGTTGGTTTAGAGCACAGAAGGGACGCTGATGCACTTCTTTTTACTGAGGAAGGAGCCCCATCTGACGAATTTGCCGCGGGCCCCAGACGTTATAGTTACGCCACTGGTACTAGGTAGGTACTTTCAGATTTATTTTGAGAATTGGACCTCAGGGCTAACTTTACTGCCACTATTATTCGTCATTTGACTTTCAGTTACAGTTTTGTAATACTGAGGTCTCCCAGCTCAGCCTTGGAATGCGGATAGATAGACAGGCACCCGATGAAATAAGGCTGTCGTTGATTTTTGAGAAGGGTCCCTTAATCAACGTTACAACGTTTCGTTTCAGGGGAAAATATCTACTTTATAGCCATTTCTCGCCCACGACCAAGTACTTTGTTTGAGTTGTTTCAAAGTACGTGGGTAAGCTTTCACTATTCACATAACTTTCCGACTATAAGTTGCTGGTTCCCTATTAAATACTGAGCACAAAACGCACCCTTCGTGGAAGAAAGACGTAAGTTCTATTAACGCTTTACAGGACTTACGTCTTTCTTCCACTAAGGGTGCAAAGGATTGCTACCATTTTTGCGTGAGTTATAGACCGGCCGCTTAGATGAGTCCTCGCCCGCGCGGTGCAAGGACGCGGGGTGGGAGGACCGCAGGGGCCGAGAATGGGTTTTTGGGCGTTTTGCAAAACAAAGTCCACATTTCTAAATGTCAGTGAAAATTAGAACACAAAAAATCCGAAGAGTAAAGCTATGGGAACAGATTATAATTCAGTTTATTAGATTAGATTTTTCGGTGTACAGATTATAAAGAAGAAAGGACTCAGATCTCTCTCCAGGCAGATGTTAAGCCACATGTAAAGTCCACATGTCCAAATTTTACTATAGATTTTTTACCTGTTCGTCACGTTCCATACATACCTATATACATGAACTGTCAAAATGAACACGATGGCGATTGCGAGCGAGTTAGGTAATAAATAAGCCGCTTGGAAGGGTTTTAAAGTCTACTGTCAATGCACGGTGACGTGCGTATTCGACTAACACTTGGCCGATTTTGTTTACTAAAACCGAGTCCCAACAGAACAACAGTACTACATCTGAAACAATATCCATTCAAGCATCAATTCATTGATGTTCGATTCGCGTGTCCGTGTTCAGAAACATTCGTCATCTGTTGAATCTAAATTGGATTTTTCTCATAAGCGCTGTGAAAAAGAGAAAGCTGATCTCTCTTTGATATTTTGTATGTTCATAAAGCTAGAAGCTCTCGTTTGCACGAGTAGGTAGGTACCTATCTACTTTGTTGCTTTGCGTTTCCTGATTTGCATCGATTTCCATTTCCGGCGACTGTTAACGTGTTGTCACCCTAATTTATCTTCATAAGAATCCTACCAATATTATAAATGCGAAACTTTAAGATGATGTATTACTACACCGTAATTAGAAATAGTAAATAAGTAAGTAAATGCTTTATTGTAGGTACACATATAAAGGAACAGACACAAATCACATAGAAAAAACATTAAACATATACATACTTAAGGGATCTCTACCAGTTAACCTAGGATAATAATAGGATATTCCCAAACCTGCATTGCACAGATGCCGCGAAGAGGGAACCCGGGGTGGTCGTGGGGCGTCGCGGTGACACAGAGTGCTCCCGTAACGCCTCACATACGACCGAATGGGGAATCCGTGTGGTTTTTAGCGGGTATGCCTGCCGTCGTGGGAGAGCCCCACCCGGTAACCCCGTACCGGATGGATGTATAAAGCGCATTTTTCACACCATAAAAAAAGTATAAGAATAGTGGATTAGGATTGGAACTGACAGTTACTTCATATTCTTACGTCAAATTGTGTATGAAATGGCAGATCTTTCAATCCTATTCTCATTGCGGTTTTGTAATTTGTTTATGTATTTAATTATGTATGGGTGTTTGTTACTTTTTCACACCATAATAGTTGAACAGACTGGACGAAATTTGGCACAGCGATATATTATAGGTTGGAATAACACATAGGCTGCTTTGTATCCTAGAAAATTACATAATTCCCGCGGGATAGCGATAAGCGGATCCTTAACGCGTGTCCGCTGAAAAACTGAGTGTAAAAGCACTCTTCGCAAGTATTATTAATGACCTCAATAACTGACGCGTCCAAAGTTTCTGATGTATTCAATTTTCTAAGTTTGCTACTTAATTATTGTCGTTTGAAAGCTGTTTTTTCGAATACCATCAATCGCCTTTTAAAATTGTCAAAGTAGAGTTACGGTTATTTATTTTGATGTTTGTTTTAGTTAGTGTTAAGTGAGAACTAATTGTGTAGTTGAGTTGGTCAAGTAGCTCTACTCATTTACTCATTTATTTTAGTATCACAACCATGGTATTACAATGTTGGTAACTAATACTAAAGAAGTGTCACATGGACCCCGGTGGGATATAGCAATACAATAGATAATACAATAACAACCAAGAGGTAGGTAGTAGGTACCATTTTTATGACACAACTTCTACATCAGGTTCATTTTGACAGCTCTTGTATGAATGTGACAGCTAGCTGATTCCGATGCCAATTGTCAGCCCATACATGAACTGTCAAAATGAACACGATGGCGATTGCGAGCGACTTAAATAATAAGCCTACAGATCTAGATGAAATTTCGAACAAAGATAGATTATAGTTTGCTAATGTTTGATTATTTTTTATTTTTCCTGCGGGATAGCGATGAAAGAATTCTTTGCAGACGTAGTCGTACTTAATTTGATGTGTATTTAATACTACTGTTCAGACATTAAAGAATGGGGTGATGGGTGCTCTATCATACGCTTGTCAAGAGGTTGCCTACGGTACGTAATTAATGTGTGCTATATGCTCGGATCATTAATATCCGTCTGTTTTCATCATATATATTATTTACTGCGTAAATAAAATCTATTCACTATCTACAATGTAGTCTATTGTTTACGATGTATGCTGATTCAAAAGCCATTAGAATCAGTTTCCAGAATTATGTCCGTATATTGCGTTTGATTCTCATTTTACCTCTAAATTCTGATGTTATCAACTAGTCAGTGAAGATTTTTTTTTATTTGAGGCTAGTTGCGCCACAGGGAAAATAAATAAATAATTTATGTATGGAATTAGATTTAATGGGGCGATTTCCAAGTGCCAGGAAATAAACATAATACTTACCTATTAATTGCGTGTAATACTTGAACATTTAGGGGCGCCCCTCTTCAACGTCGTAATTTTATTTCTCTTTCATTTGTTTATATTTACGAGTATGTTTCATAATAGGTACTTCAATTCAATTCAAATTTAGGAAAAAGTGGCTTCATCAACTTTTTGATGATTCTGCGAATGTCGAGGCTGGATAAGACACAGCAAGTAGGTGGACGTTTTGTTCGTATCTGCCAGTTTTCGGTGGGATAACTACCAGTTACTATCAGCAATGAGGATACACAAGGTTTCAACCACTAATCGACGTACAATGTGATAGATGAATTAGATGAAGATGGTCTACACTCTACAATAAGGTACTTGGTAAGATAATTTTTATTGGACTTTTTGCTTTCGACGGTTCATTTTTACTTCTTTTCAAACAGACAAGAGGATTTATACATATATAAAAAAGTATACATCCCGCGCCGCTATTAGTTTTTTCGTATAGGTGCAAAACTTAAGTAAACGATGTTGTAGGTATGTAGTAGTGTATAGAACTGATATGGGGCTTAAGTCATTTGTCTATTCGCATACGTTCTCACACATACCTAGGTTATTTACTTAAGTTTTTCACGTATAATAAGTAATTGAAATGGTGATTAAGACACTTTTTCTGCAAAAACTTACATTGCGGCTTAGAACTTGTTGCGTGCCAACCCTCGCACGTGTAGGGTGACCAAGCGTTCAAGGTCGCCGGGACCGATCAATACAGTCCCGGGCTAGTCGCTGGCAATCGGGAATTTGTTGCCACAACACCAACTATATTGCAGAATCGATGGGACAACTGTTAGTTAACGGTTTTGGGAATAATGTGATTAGAAAAAAAACAAGCGCCAATCAAATCAAGCGAGTGCACCGCCAAGTTTCTTACATACGTAGTACATATATCACGTTTTTATCTCTTACTGGGTAGACAGAGCCTAAGGTAACAAAATGTTAAGGCCACGTTTAGCATGATTAATCATGAAATCAAAATGGTGATGGGTTGCTAGCCGCATTGTCTATAACATGATTCCTAAGGCTTTCGCCCATTCCCTCGATGGGCTTTTACGCGGGATGAGAAGCAACTGGTAAATTCTATGTTTTTTTCTTTACTCCCAGACCAGCATGGAAGATTTCTTAACTTGGCAGAAACTATTTTTTTTAAACCATATAAAATGCTTAACCACTTTTACAAGTAAAGTTAATTCAAAATAATGAGTTAAGGAAATAAATACATCGTCTAATTTATGGGTGTATGATCCAAAATACAATTTTTTTTTAACGTTTACGTAACATAACTTTACGTACCGTAAGATAGGTAGGCCCTAACCATTTTATCAACCTTTGATAATAAGCTTATAGTATGTGGTTGAGTACAAACTTCATACTTATTAAAAGTTTATCCAGTTACCTCCAAATCACGAAGTATTTATGACGGGAATCGACTTTAGATTTACACCCCTTCCCACTATTTTTCGTAGGCATCAAGGAATACAAACACAACACACGTCTACACTCGTGCCAAATTTGCCATTGACTACCTGAGATTACTGCTCTGTCCAACTGTACATTCTCTGTAAAGCAATATTATATTTTCGTTTACCTCTAACCATAAAGAAACGTCGGTTTGATATTCGTAACACTAGAATGGGAAACACGTAAACATTTGCTATGAGTGAGTACTTAATGTGATCACTGCTTTTGCATTTCTCGGTAAAGTATAATGTGTGTTGCCGTCTCCTGTTATAGATGCTCTATGCTCTAAGTGGAGAAAAGTTATGATTATGACGAAACCAAACTCGAGAACGTCAACATTGACAGTTGGACTTAACTTCAAGTTGCGTGAAGATTTTAGGCATACAAAAGTTTTCTAACGAGATCCGAGAAGAGCGTCCAAAGACAAAGAGAGGTCGTCAGAGAAAAATATTTTCTTAAAATCTCTCGACCTAGTTTGGTTTCGTTAGATTTTTACTTTCCTAATTATTGCAAATTGGACTATATTACGCTCTACACGCGACCAGTAGCACGGGGGCCGATTCTCAAAGCGCTTCTACCTGTTGGAACTTTTTGTATTGTAACCTAGTTATAAACCTGTTATTTCTTTTTCTGTTACTGAGAAAGTCAGGCAGTTCTTCTGCTGTCGTGTGCACAGTGATACCGTGAAGCTTGCTTTTACTCATTTTCTATCAGGTTATGGGCCCACCACCGCGCTAGGTTTATATGTTTTTGTCGACACAAATCTTCGAACGTGTTCACTTTGAAATGTTAAACTTATTTATTTTATTACAGCACTACACACTACAATTTACACTAAAGCACTGAATGATACAAACAAAGAAAATATAAAGAAACGTACCTATAAAATATAAATAGACCAACTCGAAACTATTTAGAGGTTTTAAAAAAAATTGCAAGGTGTCTTCGACTTCTTTATACCTAAACGAAAAGTTTTTTTTTTTTTTTATATGAATAGGAAGGCAAACGAGCAAGTGGGTCACCTGATGGTAAGTGATCACCACTGCCCATAGACACCCGCAACCCCGGAGGGATTGCAGATGCGTTGCCAACCTAGAGGACTAAGATGAAATGCCTCTTGTGCCCGTAATTTCCCCGGCTGTCTTACTCTCCACACCGGAACACAGCAGTGCAAGCACTGCTACTTAGCGGCAGGATTAGCGAGTAAGATGGTGGTAGCGATCTGGACGGACCTTGCACAAGGCCCTACCACCTTACCTAGGCTTGTTTTCGGTTGCCAAACGGGGTTTGAACCCGCAGCTTTGGTCACCAGAATTGGATTAGCCGTATTCCGTCTCTATTTGGATACTTCTTTCATGCTTTCTGCTCTCATCCTTCACCATTTGACAGACGGCAACGGTGAATGCATTGTGCTTCCAACCGAGTTAGACAATTATAGCGGTCTTCTTGTAAACTTAACTTCTCGCCTCATAATAGCAAAGCCTGGTCTCGACGGCGGAAATAAGCGCTCAATAAAGGGCGCAAAGGGCGTGGATAAATTAGTTCTTTTGTTGCTGGCCCTTGACAGACGCCGAAAGCGAATTAATTTGGCCTTCATTTCAATTCAACACTTTCGTTTACAGCCGAGAAAATGTTTTCGCCTTCAAACAGTGCTTAGCCTAGCGCTTGGAACAAGCTGTTGAATTTACTGTAACGATTAGAAACGGAATTGTCCAACATAAACTTAAATCATGCTGTACTTACTTATTATTTTCGCAAAAACCGCCGAACTTGACTCGTTTAAACTAGGCAATAAAAATTCGAAGAAACTAAGGCGCTTTTATCCCGTAATATGCAAAGTTCCCGTGGGTATATATAGTCGATGAATATACCTACAAGCGGATTTAGTCAGTCAAATCGCTGACCCAATATTACAAAGTTCTATGTTTCACTGTTCTCTTCTTTCTTCTTTTTTTAATAACGACATCCCTCAGAATCGGCCAGGAAATCGTTAACCGATGCCCAGGGTGCATCGGACCAAGCATTGCTCTTTCCCTCGGACGGATTGTGCAAATGTTCAAATGTTTTGACATGTCAATTAGCCAGTCAGAACTGGTATTTTTACACGATTGTCCGAAGATAAACAGAGTGTATTGTTACTAGTGTACTGGCTGTATTGATAATGCCTAATGAGCCATAAAAGTCAACTGAAACGCTCGAATAACCATAACCATGTCCACCCTTTTCACCCAGGACGGACGGAACGGAACAGACACGGTATATGCATTAGGGTTAGAGGTTCTTGGTACTCATGAGCTCATTCATCGATTCCGAACTACTTGGCCCGCTGAAACAATTTTCTCTGGAATACACATGAATTTGTTGTGGATAACTAAGTACCTATATTTCTTATCGATAAAGACCTTCATTAACATTCTCGTCACGCGTCAGAGTTTTGGTTTTAAACTCCGAAATGAGAAACTTGAAGTTCGTATCTTGCTGACATTATGTTTAATGTTGAAACTGGCTAGTAGACCCCTGATATCATACGGGGGTAACGTATCGGAGTTTTTGTAGACATTTTGCAATCTCGTTTACTGATGCGGTATCGTAAAACGGCAACAGTTATTTCGGTAATAAAATTGCTCTTGGAGTGTACGTAATAAAGTATTTTTTGACGACGGCGTCATCCGCTATTGCCATCGCCAGGATTTTACTGACATCACGCACGTTGGTCTTTTGTATTTACATAAATATCTTACGAAAAATTATCAACTCCATTATTTACCCCACCAGATCAGAATTTAAAAGCAATATCTTTTCAAAGTAATCCTATCAGCATTGCGTGGATATTTTTACGGTATTATATTTTGAAAGCGTATTGTATAATGGTTGAGCAAGGTCCTCCCTACTACTGTGCGACTGATTTAGCTCCACAGAGTCCTTTAAAAACTAACCTAATTTGTCCTGCTTCGTTGCCCAGTTCACCACTTGAAAAAGTTGACTCGGTGAAGTGCACAGTTTTATTCGTCTGGCTCCATAAAAAAATTTCCTTGTCGAGAGAAATGGCCAACGAAGTTGAGGATTCGAATCTGGTGGTCTGCGCCCCGATTTTTTGGAAGCACATCACTCGAAAGTGGTATAAATCTGTTTATCTTCAAAACTACAGCTCTAATCAAAGTTTTGACTAGTTTACAAGATTAATGACAGCTGTGTTTGTGTTCTATGCTACTCATATTTCAAATTCGCCACAAATTTTCACCACTTTCAAGTGGTATTTTGACGCATGTGCTTTCAAAAATCGGGCCCCTGCTCCTAAATCGCACACTTCGTGGAAGAAAGACGTAAGTCCTATTAAGGCTCTATAGGACTTACGTCTTTCTTCCACGAAGGGTGCGAAATGTGACACTCGAAATATGTATCATAATATCGTCCCTCTCATTTTAATACGAACGAGAGCGAGAAGGCACGAATCTCGATTTGCGAAACTGGGAGTTTAAGATCTGAAGTGGAGGACAACATAACTAGGCCAGTCCAATTTCAACATCAAAGTCCTTGGAATTATAAAATACTGAAGACTTTCCTTATAATTTTCCCTTGATCGTGTTCGATCTACAAGATGCGTTGATATGAGGGATACGCTTATGCGTTAGAGTGAGCACTCATGTATTTCTATCGCACTCTAACATAATATTTATAACCGTATCCCTGAGGTATTCCACCCAATGCCAGCCATTTCAAGATTCATGCTCCTCATGCCAGCGGCCTCCATTTGAATCTGAACAAAGTCCACCGAAAAAATAAATTAATAAGTAATTTAATCGAGGCCTGCGTGGCACCGTGTTTACAGCAGCTGTTCAAAATATGAATTGTGCCTACAAAATGTCGATAGCAATTAAAAGTTGAAGCAATTTCGAGATTGGGGGCCTTGATTAGAAAGTATGACGTTGGACTTGAATAAAATGTATATTAAAGGCTATGGCTGTTGAGAATGGATTTAGTTTATGCTTTGTTACATTGATTTTTGAGATACGAATCGAAGTATTGTAATGTTAGGACTTCATTACTTAAGTATGCATCATAATTAATGCTTCTAAATAGTTTCCTGATATAAGAATAATTCATAGAATATACAATCTTGAATTAAGTATATTGAATTTAACAAAAAATTTACTTTTAAAAACGAGCAAGCGTCGCAAATATTCTGCACTACCTAAAGAATCACCATGTGTTTGCGGTGTTTATGTCCGCCATTTGATTTTGCCGTTAAAAATGTGACGTCCGAATATCAAGTGCCCGAATTACGAAAACACATCGCTCGAAGGTAGTAGAAGTCTGTGAATTACCTCAAAACTACAGTTCAAAAGTTCAATAGTTGACTCGTATTTTAAGAACATCACTATTTATCACCATTTAATGTCATTTTTACGCTTTTAAAAATCGAGTGCCTAAGTGCCGCTTGGCATTGCCGCTAAGCATGTCGATATCGAAGAGGCCTAAGTCTAAGACTGTCCTTGACCTACTTGAAGTCCTACGTTAATCCCGGTTTAATCGGGCGGCCGTGAAATATCACGCGATACCGGGATTTAGTCTTTGTCCGAGATCATGAAACAAATGAATCGTGTTCGTGGTAGTTATTTTATTTACACTACAAACTAACCGTAAATGGCTACTTTACATGTGTGTTACTGTGTAACTTATTGTAAACTAGTTGTTGCCCCCGTTCCAGTTTTTGCCTTCTATTTTCAAAATTTTTTTTTATAAGAACCTTGTCCTGACAATAACAAACGCAACAAAAAAAGAATCAGCGAGATTGGTCCAGCCGTTCACGCGTGATGCAGTGACCAAGGGAAATAGGGATTCATTTTTATATATGTATAAAGACGATAAACGAAAGATTAAAAATCAACTTTCAAAACACATAACAACTGCAAAACATACAAAATTATATTCCCGCTGAATACGTCTACCTAATTTTATTACACTGTTTTTCCCACTAGCCCATACAATATTCATAGAAATTTGCCTGAACAAAAGTTCCATTGAAACGTTCTCCCACATAACTGTAACTATATCGGACGACATAAAGGTATGTTCATAATGTACCGCTTCCAGCGCCGCGGGTGCACTTGGCCTAAATTCCGAGCTCGACCAGCGGGTTTATTATGTACTAAGCTTTACCCATGTATTGTACGGGGTATATTATCCATCCCTAGCCTGCCCTGTATTGAGTTGGGTGAGTTTCGTAAGTAACACTTTCAAAGGTTTCGCTTTTTATTCGAGAATTAATACTAGTTCAGTTTTGGTTAGAATTCGTTTTATAAAAAAGCGGGCAACGTGGGATTTATTGCTATTTCTAAACTATGAAAGTACCGATATTGCTTCAAAGAGAAACAAGTGAGACTGAAATGAAAGATACGCCGATGGAAAAATCCAATGCATGGGTATAAACCAATACCCTGTAGGATTTAATGACTCATCACTATGCAAATAAGTCATTTTCGGAATTTAATACCTTTTAAAAGATAATCAAACAGTACACAATGGGGATAAATAATACCTAATGGTAAACTATGGTGTCATAGCCCAGGGGGGCTTTACCATGACGTCTTAATGCAATTCAATTTAGGTTCGCTGGCTGTCAGATCCATACTAAAACCGCTAAAACCTGAACTGAGCTGGAATTGAATAGCATCAAGACGCCACGGTAAGGGCCCCTGAACAATATAGAAATCTGATTGCAAGCTGATTCGGATAAATATACCCCCTGGAGTATCGCTCGTCATTTTTCAGAGTTTCCGGACACAGTACCTGATCTTGGGTGCCTATCTATACTAATATTATGAAGAGGAAAAATTTGATTGTTTGTTTGTTTGTTTGCATTGAATAGGCTCCGAAACTACTGGACCGATTTCAAAAATTCTTTTGCCGTTAGAAAGCTACATTATCACTGAGTGGCATAGGCTACTTTTTACCGCGGGAAAATACCTTTTCCTACGGGAAAATTAATTTATCGCGGGCGAAGCTGCGGACGGAAGGCTAGTATTTAATACATTCACTGCAGAGTTGCTCGGCTTTCTTTCAATTTGTCCAACACACTGCCCTGTATCTTGGTCATTGAGAGCCTACAAGGCCACCAAAGCCGTTACACTTCGCTACCTCATAACATAGAGACCTCATAAGTGTCTAGGAATCAATCCCGAACGGATTCTCAAACTCATTTTGTTTCCAAGTATTTTTGGGTAGTATGGTACGGACACCAACATTTGACCCATAACTTTTTACTTTTCACTTTTGCGAAGACACACACAACGCTCATGATCTATTTTTCTTGTCTTGATTATTTTTTATAAAATTGTGTATATTCTCTTTTATTTGTGTGTCTTGCAAAAAGGAATAAATGTCTTCTTTCTCTTTCTTTAAATATCTTTATCATCTTGTCCTCAGGACTACACTCCCAGTGGCCCAGTTCAGCCGCGGCGACTTTTCCCTCTGGTCTGTCCTGAAGAACTGCGTCGGCAAGGAGCTATCCAAGATCACGATGCCGGTGGTGTTCAACGAACCGTTGTCCTTCCTCCAGAGGATGCTGGAGTACCTGGAGTACGCTCATCTGCTCCGCATGGCCTCAGAACAGACGGATCCGGTAGCCCGCATGGAATACATAGCAGGTGAGATGCGCTCACGACTTTTACTAGCCATGGGGTCAAAAATTAGAATAGGTACCTTCTAAGAAGACTTCCGTCGTAGGTTTATAAGTACGGTTCCCTGTTTGTCCCTAACTTTTATTAGTCATAATCATATCGCATAAAATTGTGCATTTTTCAGAAATGTTGGAAACGCCATCTGAATGTAGTAGGTTAGGTTAAGTTAGTTTACTATCAATTCTAATTTCTTACTGTCTTAGAAAAGAAATTCTTTATGACTAAAGAAAACTATGAAACCGTAACTTGAGCTTCAATTTTGTGGCACAAAATATAGACCCATATAGTAAGCTCTGAGTGTTGTCAGTGGTGCTAAACTAAATGCGGATGTTTCTCCAGCAGATGAAAGGCTGTCTGGAATCACAAGCTCTATATGACCTGGAACAGACAGATCGGTTGACATCATAAACGAATATGTCAGGGTCGAATTTGAACCTCCATTTGTATCAAGAAACTGTGAATAAGTACTTACGAGTATGTTAGAGATCAAACTCGAAAAAAAACGTCTTAGTAGTTCTATGAGACATGTGAGAAGTTTCATAACGTAGAAATGACTGTATCAGGTATTTATACCGCATGCAGGGGCGTGCAGTGGATTTTGACAGAGGGTAGGCGTATTGCCAACAAAATCCGTATTGGTACGAAGCGTGTCGGGCACATTTACGTATGCTTACAAGCACTGCTTATATGCCTGTAAGGGATTAACGCGTCTGACCGCATGACCTCCAAATAGTGAGTTTAACGCTTTGCATACCTATCTAACTTGTTTACTTATGGATTTTAATAACTAAGTCTAATTAGGCTCTTTTGGAATTGCATTACGATCAGCAAGACATTAAAATAATTACTACATTCCAGGAGAATATCTTTAGTGATACCTACCTATACTTACATTAAGATCTAAATTAGCTTGGTATCCCGCAAATTACACTGTAAAAATGCAGAACGGTAGTACGTGCCGTAGTTTTTTAAACATTATCTGATTACCACATCGATTGAGTATATACAAATTGCAATGAAGAAACGGCGAGTTTATTCAAATGTTTATTCAAAAAACGACTGCGAAATACTCTTTTCGAAACGATTTTACCTACAAAAGTACTTACTTTAGATTGTACGTGCTGAGTATTGGAATCCCTAGGGTCTCTAAATCGAGGAGTATTTTCCTGAAAGAGACAATTATTTTCAGCTTTCGCTGTAAGCGCTCTGGCTTCGAATTGGGAGCGACTGGGAAAACCCTTCAATCCTCTCCTCGGAGAAACTTACGAACTGGAGCGCCCTGAATTCAGAGCTGTCTGTGAACAGGTGTGTTTTTATGAATATTTATTTTTTAAAACGAACTAGTCTGTATTTTAAGGAACAAGATATAAGAACGTACTTCATTAAATATTAATCACATTTAAAAAAACAACTCTTTTGGTACTGCAAATTACTTACAATCGAACTTAGAACATGCATGGCTTAAATGCTTTTGTAAATTTTTATTACTCGGCCCATAGGTCTAGAATGTCTAGATCATACTTTCATACTAATGGTCTAATTTGTCATACCTAGACATATCTTTGAATCTCTCTTAAATTCGTTCATTCATCAAATTCTTGTCTACTGTCCCCTCCTCAGGTATCCCATCACCCCCCGGTGTCTGCTTTCCACGCCGACAGCCCTCACTTCGTGTTTCACGGCTCCGTGCACCCAAAGCTCAAGTTCTGTGGCAAAAGCGTGGAGATCCAGCCCAAGGGACACGTCACTGTCGAGCTGCTCAGGTAACTTGCAACATTATACTATAATTAATCCCTGTGTCCACGTTCAACAGAGGCAGCACGCGTGTCAAGCTGCCCAAGTCATATCAGAAATCGCTTTTTTGCAAATTTGTTTCAAGGAAATTAGGTCGAACCGTTTTCATTTCGCCGTACTATATTTTTGACGTATGTACGACGATTCTCATGCCTAACACGCGGTTACAAACACGCTTCGTGACGCACACATACATACATAGGTACATAAATCACGCCTTTATCCCTTACGGGGTCGACAGAGCCTAAGGTAACATCAAGACCTAAAGACCGCGTTTAGCATGATTGTGGGCGTGGAGATGGAACGAGGAATCAAAATAGTAATGGGTTGCTAGCCGCCGAGAAGCAACTGGCACATTCTATGTTTTTTCTTTACTTCCAGACCAGCATGGAAGGACACAATGTATACAAAAACGATAAAGAACTGTTATTTTCTACTTGATTCTATGTACCTACAACTGAAAGTTACTACCACGACTATTATAAACAATCATATGTTTAGGTATCATAATCGACCATTAATTGAAGTGTTATGTCTAAATATTTAACTGATTACCTGCCATATATGTAAGGGTGTTTTGAATTAACTTTGGTAATTGTCTGTCTAGATGGGGAGAAGCATATACCTGGACTAACGTCAACTGCTGCGTGCACAACGTGATCGTGGGTAAGCTGTGGATCGAGCAGTACGGAGCCATGGAGGTGACCTGCCACGGCGGCGCCGGGCTGAAGGCCAACCTGGCCTTCAAGCCGGCTGGCTTCAACAACCGCGACCTGCATCGCGTTGATGGGTTCATTACTGATCAGAAGTAAGTGACAAGTGATGGAAACACCATCCTGTGGCCTTACCAAGAAGTCTTAATGCGAATCAATACCAATTCAGTTCCGGTTTCAGCTGTCATCTTTAGTATGGATCTGACAACGAGCCATCCAACTTTGGGTCGGAATTGAATTGCATTAAGACGTCATGGTAAGGCCCTGTTTCAAATAAATACCTGTTGAGACTTGTCCAAAAATTGCTAAACTAAAAAGATAAACAATCGACTTGTGAATTACAATGATGATAAAAGAAACTATTTTAATAGGTACTCGTCCTTTCAACTGATTGCTACCTTAAATAGTTGACGATCCAATAGTAGCTAACAATGTAACGTTAATCCTGTCACTGGTCACACAAAGGTCACATTTGTGCTATTTTCAGCTCTCACCATTGCAACCAATCACCGAGATCCTCTCGACACTAAAAACCAGCAATAAAAGTTCTCACCAGCCAATCACACTCTTTGATTTCTTCCAGCAAAAAGAAGCTCCGTTTCCTCTACGGCAAATGGACGGAGTTTATTAAGGTGTGCAGTGCGTCCGCGCACGAGCAGTGGGCGCGCGAGCGGGGAGAGGAGGCGAGCGCCACTCCCGCGCACACGCCCAAGAAGGTCCTGGCGAAGCTCAACAGCTTCAAAGTGGGGGCGCTGCGGTCCATGTCCATACAGGATGTGAGTTAGCATAAGAACATCTAATTTGTTTGCGGTTTGAAGTACATTCAAGAGCATAAAATAGGTATATGTACCAGACGTCAAAAACATCCATATAGGTACACCTTTATGGCCACAAACAGTAAAGTAGGTGACACATTACATTTGATATGATGGCTTTATCGATATTTATGCCCTTAACTCTACTTACTTACTGCAGGGTTTATCTGTAACACCACCACTACACTCTTTAATCTTGTCGCATTTCTAAAAACGAGATAATCGTGAGCATTATGGGAAATAAGCACTTAGACGTTTTCTTGGTCACATTTCGCGTACCCACACAATTTTTACACCCATGGATTTGCCACCAGTTTTTTAGTTAATAGGATACAAAATGGAATTAAAACAAATTAAACTAATAAATTAAAAACTAAACCAAAACTAATCTTAAAATAGAATAATTAGAAAAGGAGGGGCCCCCGTGGCATAGTTCCACAGACGCTGGCAGCGATACCAATACGCTGTCCAAGGAAGCTGCCAGCTCTGCGGTCACCCGTAGCGTCTATTAGCCACTTCGAAATATCTTTGAATAGCGCTAGGACCCCACGGACCAAGGGTCTCAACACGGAAAGGATCAAAGTTATGTTCGGTGCTGAGACCCCTATATTTATTTATCTTGCCCGATTCGGCCAGTTTTTAGTTGGCCAGTTCATCAAAATACGCACCACGTTAATAAAGATCGAAAATATATGTTCCAGCCCGAGGAAACGGATTCTGATGAGGTGCCGAAGCCGGATGACACGTACAACATAGACATACCGGGATCCACGATTTTATGGGAGGCGCGGTCCAGGCCTACCAACAGCGCCCAGGTAACAGCAGCCTATGAAGTCGTCCTAGCTTTTCTAACCACCTACAAACATCAGATAAATTATTTTAGTCACTGAACTGATTTTTACTACCACACACGAAATTTGTTAGGTGTACATATAATAATAATAAATAGCCTTTTTATTCCGAATTCGCTACAACTTCATTTTTTGTTGTTGTTGTAGTTGTTTTATTATTAAATTGTCGCATAATTCGGCGTGCCACATGGCATAGGCCTCCTCCGTGTATTGGAGGGTTTGGGCTATAGTTCCCACGCGCGCCCAGTGCGGATTGGGAACTTAACACACACCATTGAATTTCTTCGCAGATGTGTGCAAGGTTTCCTCACGATGTTTTCCTTCACCGATAAGCTCATTGGCAAATTTCAAATGTAATTTTCGCACATAAATTCCGAAAAACTCAGAGGTGCGCGCCCGGGATTTGAACCCACGACGCTCTGCTTGAGAGGCCACAGGTCAAACCACTAGGCTACCACGGCTTTTTTGTACGTGTACATACATACACGTGTACATTGTTGTAGGTGTACATATACTAACTCAAATCAGTTGTTGAATAGTCGCCAGTTCGAACGGATGCTTAGAAACTCTGTTATCTTAGAAACAAAATCGTGCTTCGATAAAGAGCTCCACTGTTTAACTTTTCGGCTGCACAGACCTTTATTATTGTGTTTGTTTTTAAATTTAGTTTTTTTATTAATTTCTAAACTACACTGAAAATTAGAACACATAGAAAAATCTGAAAAGTAAAGCTATGGCCGGGAATCGAACCCGGATCCTCATCATTCCGTGATGCATGCTAAACCGCTACACCACTCATAGCAGGTACAGCAGCAGGTTTTTTTATTAATGTTTTCGTTAGAGGCTTGGGCCACTAGATACTGCTTCTTATATTCTTTAAAGCTATGTCACCTTATATTTTTCCACTCTTCCAGTACTACCAGTTCACCGAATTCGCCATGTCCCTCAATGAGTTAGAGCGTGACATGAAGGGCCAGCTCTGCCCCACTGACAGTCGGCTACGACCCGACGTCAGGCTGTTGGAGCAGGGAGACATCGACGCTGCTGCTGCCGAGAAGACCAGGCTAGAAGACAAGCAGCGGACGGCCAAGAAGGCGCTTAAGAAGTTGCCAGATGGGTGGCAGCCCAGGTAGGTCTTTTTTTTTCGAGTTAGAGAGGCCAGACAAACGAACTAGTGGGTCACCTGATGGTAAATGATCACCACTGTCCATAAACACCCGCAGCGCTTTACGCGATGCCATACATCTTATCTTCTACATACTTTGCATACGACTCAAAGAAAGAAAGAAGAATTATAAAAACTGTATACTCGTAAACCTTTCTCTTGAATCACTGTATCTATTGATGAAAACGGCACTAAACTCCGCTGCGTAGTTTAAAAGCGTACAAACATGCCAAAGGAAGACGGGAAGTAACTTTAAGATACAAACGAATATTATCAACGGGAAATAGACAGACCTTTAACGAGTTTCCAATATTTCTACGCAGTTGCATGCATCATGATCACGAGTAGACTGAAGAAATTGCGGATGACTTTGTTAATACTATGTTCTTTTATATAAGTAATTGAGAAAAACTGAAACCCTACCCCGACATCATCAAAGGTACCCTAACTGTAATTAATACCTTAACATTGACAGTCGAAGTCAAAGCCCTTTAACCAATATTATCTAATACCAACATAAGGTAGGTTTTAACCCATTAAACGTCAGTCTTAGCTTCTATGAACTGTGACCATCCGATCCATTTAACTGCAATCACCCTATTAATTATTTTCCAGGTGGTTCAGCCAAGGCACAAATCCGTACACGAAGGCGGAAGACTGGCTCTACAACGGTGGCTATTGGGACCGCAACTACCAGCACTTGAAGGATGTCGATATATTTTAAAGAGTTCAAGTAAACTGTTATAAATGTGGTTGCTTCAGTAGCTAAAAGCGCTTGCTCCAAATAAGGATATTGTTTTCTGGGCTGTCAAAATTGGTACGTGATGCAAAGGTTGCCAGGCTATGCGGTATGCGGTCCACTAGTTGGAATCCAAGTTTTCTTATTTACTTTGTCAGAAAATTGAATAATTATCAACAGCTCACGATAAAAACACATCCTGATATGACGGTAAATATAATATTAATGATTAAATGAAAAGTAGCTTTTAAAAAACTACAGTAAAATGACTTAAATTAGGCAATAAAAATTTGCTAAAAATACTTTGCTTAAAAGCGAATAAACTGAAATATTTCTTACCACTGTTTTAGATACTGAAAATTTACTCATTTCACCGTGACGCTGTCTAGAGTAATAAATAAGGTAATCAGTAGAGCTCATAAACAAAGTGAAGTCAATTATTAAATAATTGTTAGATTAACTTTGGGATTTGAAAGGCATTTAAAATTTTAGGCAAATTGATTAATGCTTCGTTTGTTTCGTTATTTTAAAATTAACTTGTACACCAACTATTAGTCACAACTATTAGTTAGTATTATTTGTGTCGTACAGACACATCATTCAAACAGATGACGCTTAGCGACAAAAATTTGCATAGTAACAAAAAAGGTCACGTGACAGTTAGTAACAGTTAGAAAAATTCGGAGACTACCCACCTGCTATGGGTGGTGTAGGGGTATAGCACGCGTCACGGAATGACGAGGATCCGGGTTCGATTCCCGGCCATAGCTTTACTATTCGGATTTTTGTATGTGTTCTAATTTTCACTGACATTTAGAAATCCAACTATTAGGTTTAATATTTATTAAAAAATAAAAAAGTTACCAATAAACAAAATTAGATTAGTTAATTATACTTATAATGATGCAAGATTAATTTCAAGAAAAAGCAGAGCTGCAAACGGGTTTTACTTTGTCGATGGAAATAAATTGACAAAGTTATAGAAAAATCGTGAAAGCTCAAAAACAATGATTGAAAAATATTGATAGAGACGAAATTGATGATTATTTTCCATTGCTAGTTACAAAAATTGAGAATATTAATCATTGATGTGTTGAGTGGGATTAATTACTTCAAAAGAGTGAATACATATTTAAGTACGTTTGCTAACGGATTAGTAAGTAGTGACCAATTTTACACACAATTAAATTCTTTAGGGTGTTCAAATTTATGTTATTTTTACAACACGCAATGTGAATTTCCTGAATAATGTAGAATCATAAAAATATATACCTAATCTTACTATTCGTCTGTACGTTCCTTGTGTAGTGATTACTAAATAATTAAATCGAATGATAAGCACATAAAAACATACTCACTGTGTATTTTAGTATCATCAAATAAAATAAGCATTTAATGCTTTTCTTAAGCTAAATGTAAACTAGCTTTAAAAATGCATAAATTTAAGTTATTTTGTAAAAAAATCTTAGTGAAATTTAATGTTCTGAAATTCTGTCCATATAGATATTTCCATTTTAATTCTGAATAATTTTTTAGAAGGAAAGAATGAAATTATTTATTTGCATTTATTAGAACTGTTAATATTATTTAATGTATATTTATATTTTTTAGTAGAATATCCGATTCGAAGGACCCATTATTATTATTGTAAAAGCTTTGATTTAATTTGAACTGTCCTGTGTCCTGTATTTTTCCGAAATGGGATCTTATTACAACGGAATATGACTGATTTTAACACGTTCACTGCGGGTTGAGGTAAAACCGCCTCAAGCTCGACATTACGTCGGTGCGGGGCTAAAAGTTGTGATATCTCTCTCGTGCGGGAGCTGTTGCCGCTTACTTACAAGGCGTATGATAAAGACAAATATACATTTCTTTATGTTTCTCAAACGCTGACTCTTTTATACAGAAAAAAGGTTAGAGGTCTAAATAAGCCTCGAACGCACTGGGCATATATTTTTTTCACACAGTGCGGGTTGAGGTTTATTTAGCCTCAAGGAATTTGACCTCAAGGCCGCACAGAGCGGGGGGCGGGCGACGCGGGAGTCGACAACTTGACGTCAGTGCGGTGCTAGTTATCGACGCTGAACCACGCGTGTTTTACATAATTATTTCAGTGTATCCTTCTATTTTTTTTTTTTATCATACATATAAGTATCTGCACTGTATAATGTTATAAATGAATGGGTTTTATTTAACATAAACCAAAATTTATTTTCTTCCTGATAGAGCATTTATACAAACCTACCTCTAAACTAAACAAAGCTTGTACTATTGCTACTAAGCGGCAATTAACAAATGTATGTATAGATAAATAAATACTTATATAGATAAGCAACCATGACCCAGGAACAAATATTTGTTATAACACACAATTAAACGCCTTTAAAGATGTTCGATAAGATGATCATTCTTTTATCGATAATTTACCTATAAGTGCCATTCCCTGCTCTAGTCTCAGATAAAATTTAGTGCGATTTGAGGTCTAAAAGATCTCAAAAATTCTTTAGGTATTTTTTCTTAAGCCAGAGTTCAGAACCAAGGGCGAAGCTAAGTGTATTTAAAATATTTACTAAGCAATGACTACAACACAAAAAAAAAACCCTGGTCCTATTCTTGGCAAAGTTATGAAGGATCTAAGTAACTACTGAAATTTGAGAGCGATTCGGCCTCACCCGCACTGTAAAAGAGTTCCAGATTGGGCTGATTCGATCTCAACCGCACCAGCCAAAAGTCTTTCAAGTTGAGCCCCGCAGCGAACGTGTTAACCAAATACACCACCTTAGTAAAAATGTAAAAAAAACTTATTAGTTAAAATTAGGCGATCTCATTTCTTTAGTATATTTACAAATTAACATTTTATCAGCTGTTAAATTGAATGTCTAACTAAATACTAAATGCTTAAGTTGACAAATACGTTTAAATATTGTTTAGCTGTAAATCAAATGTTTATCAAAGTAAGCTCATCAATTAAATTGTACAAATTACAGCATGAGACGTAAGTCATTAGAAAAAATAAGCTAGTCTTGTAAAGATTTAAACTAAATTGATAAAAAAGTCAACTTTAAGAGCATCTATTCGGTTTTGTCAGAGTGGTATAGAAATGAGGCTCATGCAATACCATATAGCTAAAACGTGTAAAACTGGCATAATTCATCAGATTTTTCCCATTTCTATACACTAAGACGATGATAGATATCTAATGTTGACTTGTTTGTAATGTTTAAGAAAATCAATGTCTTCTGTCTGTATTCATCACCACGTATATCTCTCGCACTGTTTACGAGTGTTCTCCTGTCATGTTGTTCGTCGGTTGTCTTCCTTGAATTGTGTTCTATATCAAGAATAGATGAAGTAGTTTGGAAGGCTTGTACTACCAACCCATTTTGTACCGTAGGACACCGCTCCTTACCACTAAATTTGTGTACAAAGCTTCCTTAATACGAAGTACAGCTATTGGCACTCAAACTAATGCAGCATTGCATTTGCAAGCATTACGCGCATACAAAAAAACCTAGTAAGTAAGAATAAATGAAGATTTTTTTTAAATTAAATATAAGTATTCGCTCACCTTTGGGCATTATGTCCCACTAGGCTTTTCTTCCTTTTCTTAATTCTGTTGTTTTAAAAATTATGGTACTCTTAAAGTGCACGTGCACTCTCTACCCTTACAGAGCGCTTTTCAAATTTACTTTATTCAATTTATTGAAACCAAAGGAGCAAATGAACCATCGATTAGGAAAACTTCAAATGTAAGCAACTGTATAGCGTACCTACAATTAAGTTCTACATCAGGCAATAAGTAACGTAAAGGTAGACTAGTAGCGTAGTGATTTAATTATTTATATGTATATACAATGGAGTCTATCTATCCTACTCTATCGCCACTAAATCTGTGGAGTCTGTGAATAACTAATGGAAAAAACCAGGCTACTTGGGCCTTACCATGACGTCTTAATGCGATTGTACTCCGACTCATTTCAGGCTTTAGCTGTCATTTTTAGCATGGATCTGATAGCGAGCGAACCTAAACTAAATCGGAATTGAATCCCATTAAGACGTCACGGTAAGGCTGGTTCTCTGTTGAAAGACGATAGTGATGTTAATTTTGTGTCGATTACAAACACAATGTTGTTGTCTTATTGCACTATCGCACATGGCTCGAATAGACGCAGGTTTTAATTGACAACATCTGAAGGAACCAGCAACAATGTGTAAGCCAAGTTTCTGCTATAATACAATCACGAGAAACAGGCGTCTTTGGAATTGAGTGGACGGGGCAGTCAAGACATTTGTCAAATGGTTACTTTGAGAGAGGGAAAGAGATAGAATCATACACACACTTTGATGAATTTGTTACCGTTACGCACCTCTAGTGGCGCTGACAATTCTTCTAGAGTAGTTGAGACCGTCGTAACGTCAAAAACTTGCGCCAGAGACTCCATCGTCAAGTTGTACTTAAATATGAAATGATCTAAACATGTCGGGTACATCTAGACTAGAAATATGAGTAACCCCTTTTATTACATTGTAGTCTGAAGCGTAACGCTTAAAACTGACATAACAATAATGCTTTCACACCGCAGTTGGACATCTTAGGCGATATCGAAGAGGCTCAGAATGTACCTATCACAAACCGATCTTAACGTGATAAAAGGACGTAGCAATCCAGCGAAAGTGATGGCTAGATATAGCAAAAGAAAGCCTCGATGACTTTATCATAGAATCGGTTTCTCCTTGTAATTGATCTGTCAAATTGGGACACGTAATTTAAAAAATCTATAGTAATGTATCGAGTGAAAAAGTAATATGGGATATTAAGAGGCAGTTAAAGTTAGTTATAGGATAAAGGTTATAAGACCAATATATGACGGGTTTGTAAGACCAAAATGGTGTCGGTTGTAAATGTAGCCAAAATAGGCTTTAAATTAGGTCGTGTAAATGTTCTAGGCCAGTAACAGTTACCAAAGACATTCAAGTGTATACCTTTAAATAAATATGACTATTATTGTATTTTTGGTTTTATTCTGTGCAAAATTCCTTTGCGTCAATGGATGGAGTCGCGATGTTATTCCAGTATGGTAATTCAAACGCGGTTGAAAAATTTACATTGCACGTTTAGTTAAAACAAAAGAGGAATTATAAATATTAATGTACAATGAAAATAATGAGTGAATGGTTTAATGTTAATTTATTTTAAATCCCTCTCAAAAACATAGAATAGTTATTACATTTTCACACTTATTTCACTAGTCTTACAAAAATATCGGCATACACTTCTTGATCACAATAAAATACCAGAAAATAACACTAAATAAGATTCGAAAAATACATAAATCACGTCTTTATCCCTTTACTTATAAAAATGTATTGATTATTTCGTTAAAACATGTGAAGCAGAGCAGAGTCAAGCGGAGCAGAGATAGTAGCACTATTATCAGTAATTACAAGGCTACGGATAAACATAAATACATTTTAAACATCCAAGACTCGAGGTCAAAACTTTCGTATCCAGGGATTGACCCGGGACTTCAAGCTTCATAGTCAGATTTACCCACTAGACCATCCAGTTGTCAAAATATCCCCCTGCTCCCCTTGCAATGTTGTACAAATGACGCTCAATTTCAATTATGTGATGCGATTGGCCCATTTGACGTTTCTGCACCGCTCTGTTTTAACGAAAGCACACCCTAAACATATTTCAATGCGAAGTACAGGGGCATAAATATATGTACGTTACCAAGACATCAAAAACATGTATAGGTACACCTTTATGACAAACAATAAGGCCATTGACACATATTATTATTTGACATGATGGTTGTATAGATATTTATGCACTCAATTGTACATGTCAGGAACCCACTTACAAGAGAACACATAGTATTTAATTAATGGCACTTAATTTTACTTAGTTTTAACCACTATCGTATAAACGAGCAGCATATAGGTAACGTACATCTCTATCTATATGTTATGCACTAATGAATCCGAAATATTACAGCAGGTTGGATTAGATTGCCTGTAGACATTTGCAAATATTTATCAGATTTTTAATTCTAGCTGACTATTTAGTCAGCTCCCATGTGGTACAAATCTAAAGCACTTTTAGAATTTTGATTAAATCACATTTTAGATTACCTGCAACTAGAGTTGCGTCAAGCATTTTGTAATTATTCTGTACGATTCGCTTCGTTTCCTGACTATCAACCGCAGTGGCGTGCTCAGAGTTTTGCAGAAAAAGTGCTGCTTGTTTATTTTGTTGTCTAGTTGGTAAATATGACGTAAGTAAGTAACTAACCACCTCTATGTCTTTTTGTCTTTATGAAGTGCACGCGACTGAACCGAGCAATAAACTTGTGCCTATCTTAGAAAATGTTTGAGTGACACTCATGGATCGTGCTTAATAGCTAATCATTAGGCTATAACTGTTTGTATTATGTTTACGCCATAGATAGTTTCCAGGCTTAAATTTACAACATGAGATACGGCATAAAATACTCGACATTGTGAATCCAATACTTTAGTTGAAATAGTAGGTTGTTGATTGCGATATAATTAGTCTGAATCTCTGAATCTGCGTAAACCAGTTTCAGACTGATAAAGGTTCTTAAGTCCAATAATTCAGCCAGGATATTCAGATTGGCAACAAGAAAACCGAACTGTCGGGCTAATATTAGCATTCGACGGGGATGAACCAAGATCTTACAAATTTTAAGTATTGTAGTTTGTATTCTATTGAAAGAACTAATAGCTCCTATTTTACATTAATCCGACATTACAAGATAGGAGATCTTGGTTCTTCCTCGTCGCATTCATTAGGCACACCTCTAGGTACTTAAAATAATATGTACAGTCAAGGGCATAGACATCGATACAACCATCATGTCAAATATATGTACCATCGACCTTATTATTTGTGGTACAAAAGTGTATAGATATTTTTGACGTCTTGGTAACGTACATATTATAGTTATGCCCTTGACTGTTACTTTGTCCAAAAACTTTGCGCGCTTCTCGATCTTAGTTTGGTATAATTATACATACATAAATCGCGTCTTTATCCCTGATGGGGTAGACAGATCCTAAGGTAACAAGACCTAAAGGCCAGGCCATGATTGTGGGCGTATAGGTGGAAAGGGGAATAAAAATTGTATACTATAATTATAACTTCATTTTAAGTTAGGTTGCTATGTGAAACTTGTGATTTTTTTTATTATTTAACAGAATCTACTACGTCATCACACAAACAATACAGTTTGCAGGTTTTGACAAGAAGATTGAGGGCGTTGTGTTATTCAGCTCGTCTCCGTTGCTTTATTAGTGCAAAGGCAAATTTAGGCACGGAACTGGCCTCAAATATTTCGCTATAAAAGCAAAAAAATGCAAATTATACTATGCAAGTGGATGCACTAGAGACCGACTTCGAAAAAAACGTGGGAAACATCTGTGTCCTTGTCTATTGGATATCATAGAAATGGAGGATCAGCAATCAATGCCACAACTAAATAAAACCAGTACCACACCGATTCTAGGCTTACTCCTATCAATAAGCAGAGCATATATCCAAGCGAGGTGAATATTTAGATGTACACACGGCAATATAATCAAGTAAGCACCTACGCAGGCTCGCGCCGTATCTATCCTGCTTACCGAATAGCTTTGCTGTGTGTACCTATTCAGCGGTATAAAATTTGGCCCAGTTCCATACAAAATCACCTTTATTGTATACATGTGAGGGCCATATTATTTATCACAGAGTATATTACAGACACATTTTCGTGGTCCCAAGCTTTCAGCCTTAAGTACGTGTTCCAAATAGATCTTGAATTGATAAACTTTTGGTCTTGTCTTTAGTCATTTTACAGGCTCACAATGGCTGTACATCGTATCGTTTAATAATAATTAACACTTAATTTAAAATTTGGTTATTGCGCTTCTAGACCTGAGTCCAGGAAGTCCTTCAGATGCAGCGGAACACGTCTGGGCAGCGGTCGTAGGAACTGAAAAAAAAAAAAAAAAATAATAATATCTTGGGACAATTGACACCAATTGACCTAGCCCCAAACTAAGCAAAGCTTGTAATATGGGCACTAGACAACGGATAAACATACTTATATAGATAAATACATACTTACAGTTTGACAACAAATATAATGCGCATCGGCAGTATTCGTTTGCGCAGAGAAGCGCAGACCAGTTTCCGATGGTAGCCGAACGTGTAAATAATCTATGGCGGCATTGGCGCACGGCTCGGCCGCCATGTTGGTACGAAATCGATCGACCAATAACAGCGCCAGAGTTTAGCGCGCGTAGAATTCTATTTTATCATTGGTGTATCGTAATTTCCTGCGCTACTAAAATTGGTCTACTGCGCAGATACATCGTGGAGCATTATTTTTGTTGTC
The DNA here is from genome assembly GCA_949127965.1 of Pandemis corylana. NCBI lineage: Eukaryota > Metazoa > Arthropoda > Insecta > Lepidoptera > Tortricidae > Pandemis > Pandemis corylana. The sequence continues at coordinate 15,693,103 of OX421851.1, read as the reverse complement.
AAACAGTAAATACAAATTAAACATCCAAGACTCGAGAACAAACATTCGTATTTTTCATACAAATATCCCGACCGGGGATCGAACCCGGGACCTCAAGCTTCATAGTCAGGTTCTCTAACCACTAGGCTATCCGGTCGTCAAATAGAAGACAAATTTAATAAAGATTATGTGAAAATACTACAGGTATCTTTAGCAGTCATGGCTGACTGACTGAATGGTTCAGGACATCAACGCCCACCCTTGGATCTAGGAAGCAGATAATTCTTCTCAATAAACTCCCTGTAAACCTCTTTCCCCTCCTCTTCTCTATAACCGGTGGTTAAAAAATTCAAGTATAGTTCGACTGTTACGATGTTACGTATTCTCTGTTCTTTTACATGGCGTAAAGGCATGGACTGTTACGGAAGCAATGTGTAACAGAGTTCAAGTATTCGAAATGTGGTAGTACCGAAGAATGTTGAGAATATCCTGGACAGACAAGGTGAGAAATGACACAAACGGACTTCCAGGCGGAGGGGAGCGTTTTCACCCATTTGTTGTCAACCTACCATTGGCCCGCACGAGACGGTTTGCTTCATCCTTCCTAATGCGAACTGCTAGGGAATGGAATTCGCTCCCATCGTCTGTATTTCCGGACAGATACAACCTAGGGCTCTTCAAGGCTAGAGTGAATAGGCTATTACTGAACCAGTGAGTTACCACCTTTGGCCTCATCTGCACCTTCCACCAAGTGAGATAGAGGTCAATCACTGGTCGGTTCGTAATAAAAAAAAAAGTTCTGTGTATCATAAAGACGAAGGTTGTAGTTTTGAGCACAGTTAATGTAAACATTGAGGTACACAGAAACCACAGATTACAGTTTTCTAAAAGTAGATTTGCTTATCGTTTCTGAACATACTGTAGGGAATGACATAGGTGCAGGCAACCAAGTAAATGAACTGACAACCTACCAAGTTAACGTAATACAACGAGCTAGGAATAGTAATCTCCATGTAGTTTCTCCTGACAGCGTCGACGATGTTGTCGGCAGCCTCCTGAGGGGTCACGATCTTCATCAGCGATGGAAATCGGATCTTCGGGTTCTTGCACAGGCCTGTGTCTACTATGTACGGGCAGATCACTGTTGTCTTCACCTGAAGAGAGAAAGTGATAACAGAGATAAGTCTGGTTTCAAATCTTCATCAAAATCATACTTATAGCGAAACGTGCTCTTTTAACTTCTTTGGTCGTTTATTCTGCTTTATGTTAACATCTCTCGAAGGTTAATTGGATTTTATCATCCGGTGACCTGAATGCTTCTTGTGATTTATCTATAAATTCTAGAAACATAATAAAAAGTTCCCTTGGTCACGACATCACGCGCGCAGCATTTTTTTTTTATTTTATGCCTTTTTCTGATCGTGTACTTTTTGTCTTGCTAATCTACTAGTCTTAGATAACACGTGTTTTAGGATCAAGATTCCAAGCGACTTACTCCACTGTAGTCCTTAGGGTCTTCCCTCATCTCCTCGTGCAAGGCCTCCATCATGCCCCTCACGGCGAACTTGGAAGCACAGTACGGCACCAGGTTGCGGAGGCCGAGGATACCAGCCATCGACGACATAGCCACTATGTGACCGTGGTTACGCTCCATCATGGATGGTAGGAAGGCTTGGAGCATCTGGAAGAGAAGTGAGGATAGTCTTCAACGAAAAGATGGAGATACAAATTGGCGTGTTGGGTTCTATGTACCGTTTCTTTAAAATGCTTTCATCAACAGAAAGAAGTTCAAAAGTTGAAGTACTAATTCCACGTTTGTTTGTTCGTTAGTTTTGAGATATTTTTGCCCATTCATTTTACTTAAGCACTATTTCCATTTATACATACATACATACATAAATCACGTCTTTATCCCTTACGGGGTAGACAGAGCCTAAGGTGACAAGACCTAAAGACCACGTTTTAGCATGATTGTGGGCGTATGGATGGAAAGGGGAATCAAAACAGTGATGGGTTGCTAGCCACATCGCCTACGCCTATATAACATGATCCCTAAGATTTTCGCCCAATCCCTCGATGGGCTTTTACCATTTGCGCGGGAAGAGAAGCATAGCATGCATTCTAGGTTTTTTCTTTGCTCCCAGACCAGCATGGAAAAATCCAATTCATTAATTATTGAAATTAATTACTTTTAAAAGCTTGTTGAAGAATCCTTGCATACGCCATGTCCAAATCCATGCACTACGCGGGCGAGGACCAGGGGCGTGCAGTGGGTTTTGACAGAGGGTAGGCATATTGACAACAAAATCCTTATTGGTACGAAGCGTGTCGGGCACATTTACGTATGCTTACAAGCACTGCTTATATGCCTGTAAAGGATGAACGCGTCTGGCGAGGACTCATTTAAGCGGTCGGTCCATAGTCCCCCTTGATCATAGGCTGACGACGCCCTTGATTATTAATAGTCTTACCCAGAAGTGCGCCAGGACGTTGACCTCGAACATAATCCGGATCTCCTTCTCGGTGTGCTGCGCGAGCCTCTTGCACGGCATGATGCCGGCGTTGTTGATCAACATGGTGACGTCACCGACTTCGCGGCGCACGCGCTCCGCCAACGCCGACACCGCTGCGCTGTCTGTGACGTCACATCTGGAATCGGCGACGGGAAATAGTAAGGACCCCTAATCTCTGGAACGTCTTGGCGACATCGCCAGCTAGCGTAACCAAACAATTCATGTAGAAGTTTATCGGCTGTTAGGCTGTTACTTGGCGACGCTTTGGCGACGTCTGATTTGTATAGGATTCGCAGCTGAGGCAGGGCTTTTATTGCTATTTGTGCCCGAGTTGCTTTAGACGTCATGTTCATTATATTGGTTGCAGGGCAGAAGAACTTAAGTTCTGTAACTTCTGACATTGAAATCGAACCGAGTTGATTACACACAGAACTTGATGAGACATTAGAAGCGGTTACGTTCTATGGTCATTAAAATTACAGAGGCGACTATGTATCATTGGGTAATTTACATAATCATTTACATTATTTTACACTTACTACACAGTAAAAATCAAGTTTATTGCTCATAAATAGAATCCTTACAACTTCAATAAAAAATGTCCTCAGTTTTTCCTACAAAAAATTGTGTCGGTTTTGTTACCTTCAAACATTAATGTATGAAAAGTAACAAACAAAACTGACCTCGGGACACTTTTTTCTCCTATATGGAATCGCCAGTGCTATTGATTCTGAGTAGATCCATGCAAAAAATATTGAAATCTAAGAAAAATAATAAATCATTATAATTTAATTTCAATAGATACAATACATCATGATTAATCTAAAAGTTAACTAAATATACAAAACTTAAAACTAACTAAATATACCCAACTATAAAAAGAAAACACCATCTAAAAGGCCCTCCTGCGGCATAGACCCCAACACACTGGCGGCATTACCTCTCTGTACAGCCAGAGAAATTCGCTGGGAGAGGTAAGCGCCAGCTCTGGGGTCTCCTGAGGTCTCTGTCAGCCGGGACGACAAGGCTCTCATGAAGGCCCTCATGTTAGCCGACCAGGGACCCATTGACTGCAGCTGACCAGGCCCAAGTTCTCAAGCGCCGCAAATACTCTTCTCTTTTAAAGGACTATGAGTTTGCGGCGCTCGCAGTGGAGAAAAAGAATGTGGTCCCTATTTCTTAAATTCCCCAACTACGACCCCGGAGTTTATTTCTTATGACACCTTGATTTTTAAAAAACTTGTTTATGTCCTGAACTTTGAATACTTCTGTTTTATTTAGACTCAAGTTTTATTAATATTGCCTACGTCATCGCTAAACCTGTTCATCGGTTTCTAACACGAGTAAAGGTGCGACCACACCGGTGTGTAAAAGACGTCAACGGTGCGTTTACGCAAGAAAATGTATGAAAAAACGGTGAGAAAACGTGACGCCTGCGACACGTCACTGCGCATACGCGGCGGTGTGGTCGCTCCTTAACAAACGATTTGAGACTTTGGTCAGGCGCGATACATTTTTTAGTACGATGTGGACGATTCATCGTGGTAATGTTATGTTTATAGCTTTGTTTTTGCTTGTCTTAACTAGGCATGTGGAAAATTTTAAGTTAAGGAAGCAATTTAGTTTATTCATCGATTCATATAACAAAAACAGTAGAGAAAATAACGTGTTCATCAAAGATATATGAGAAACTAATTCAAATCACTAATAAACACATATCAAACGTTTTAAGAATTTTGGTCCGTTTGTTCGATGATGCGTTTCATCAAAATCGGCTATCGAATGAAAATATTATTTCTAACATATCGTATATCGTAGAATCACCATATTAGTTTCATGTGTAGTTGATGTTAGGTATCTTAAAGAATCTTCTGTCTTTGTTTCCCATGAAGTTAATATTAAAATTCAAATATGAACACAAAAAAACATACGTAACATACCAAAAATTGAACTAGCTTTGGAGATGCTCGTGTTGGTTGATAGCCGTGTTTGACGGATATTTGGCAATTGGGTGTACCTAATATACCTTTTTAAAGACCCATACGCTTTGAATAATGAGCACCATTAGGTAAACGTGAATTGTCACATGTGATCACTTATATCAATAACAATTAATGATACGATGACTGCAAAATATTTATCCAGATAAAGCTTCCTTGTTGGTCCACCGAAGTGCTTACGTATGTAATCGATGTTTGCTATACGATTATCGAGAAGGACCAAATTGAAGATGAAATGTCGATACATTCCTTCATTCATTCGGTGCTCGATAGCGGGTGTAAAAAACGTGGAACTGAATCACAACCTGACTGACATTGCTAACTCGCGAATTATGCTCACGGCCAAGCAATTTGATCGGAGTTTGAACACATGAGACAGATGTTATAAATATTGGTGTTTTTCAGTGTGAGGAAAAACGTTAACGCTCTAAGTATATTCGTATTTCAAATTTAGCGTTCGATCAAACGGTACAATTGACTGAAGTGCTTTCAAATGTTGGACCTCTAAGATCCCTGTCTCACTGGTACGCCATGGCGAGGTCTCCAACTATGACTATCGTAGCCAAACAATTCATATATATAGAAAAGTCTCAATTGTCATTCACTCGGCGACGTTTTGGCGATGTCTGAATTGTACAGGCGACGTCGCTATGGCGTCCGGTGAGGCAAGGCTCGGAGTATATTCGTATTTCAAGTTTAGCCTTCAATCGAACCGTACTATCGAGTGAAGTGTTTTCAAATCTCGGGCTTCTAATAGCTCTGTCTCAGTTGGCGACTCGGCGATGTCTGATTTAGGACACGACCGTACAATCTGTGAGCTCCTAGAACGATATTCAGTATTCGGATACCATCGGCCGATTTAAGTGTCAAAGTCATAAGTGTGAGTGAGACGACAAGACATGTTGTTTTTGGAGCTCACGGACAGCAGCTGGCGACGTCGATATTACGTCCCAGTGAGGCACGGATCTAAGCATGCTTTAGATGTGTTTGAAAGTGTTAAGGTCTTACTCGTATCTGTGTGCTTGGCCCTTGTTAGCTTTGATGCTGTCCACGGTCTCCTGGTTGCCAGCGGGGTTGATGTCCACGCACACAATGATGCCGCCGAGCTTGGCGAACCGCAGCGCCACCTCGCGGCCCATGCCATGGCCAGCGCCGGTGATCTGTGAACAAAATATTGATCAATGTAGTGAACAATCGGTTTTGTACACAGTAAGCATGAAAAAGTGGATATTTTTTGTTTTAAACAAGGAAGGTAAAAGAGCAAGTGGGTCACCTGATTGTAAGGAGCACCACCACCCACGGACAACCGTTAACCCTGGGCCCTAGAGGATTGCTGATGCGTTGCCAGCCCAGAGAGTTAAGATGGAATACCTCAACAAACACAAAAACGCAGGCACTGCTGTTTAGCTTGTGTCAATCGAAATCATGCCTCATGCAACTGTCTCGCTCAGTCAAGACCTTGTTGTTAACGCAGACACCTCGCCTTGGACTCGTGTCACCGTAAGTAGCTAGGGCAGGCTCCCAATAAATACCGGTTCTGAATTCATAGTGTCGAAAGAACCGGCACTGAAGAGTCAATCCGGGTCCTCATGCGGTTCTTTTAAAAAAATAATTTGTGTCAGGGCAGGGGACTCCGAAGCAACGGAAGGATTATTTTTGTGATGTTCCACGCTCAGTTGGCGGACTAATGGGTAACTATGCACACAAGTCCAATCCAACAAATTATAATAGCAATGTTTATCTCAGAACAGTTCACAATATTTTAGTACACGTGGTCGAAAAATTTTACTGCATAACTACCAACCTTGTTTTTGTGTTTTCATTTTATTAGAGCTTGTTTGTCAAAAGTTCAATGATCTTAGTGTACCTACAAGTACTTGTAGGTACACTAAGATCATTGAACTTTTATTATTTGCTAAAATAAATGCTTAAAACACAGCCCATTAAGTGTCTCCTTTGTATTTAAAATAATGAATACTAAGTCAGTATAATTTTGAAATTCCGCGTTTTAATAGAACATAAATATCGAAACCTATAGCACGGCATTAGCGTGCATTCCGTTTTTCAAATTCACATTCCCGAGAACGAGAGAGAAACAGAAGAAAGAATACATGACGCAGTAAGTATTTATAACATTACAAAAGCTGCTAAACCGATGGTGATAGCTGCTTTCTGCTTGGCTGGACCTCAGCTAGATGCTAGAGTTGGGCCAGATACAGACACAATATCGATGGTCAATGTTTAGATATCGCTTGCTATAGTGAAAAACAATCACGCAAAGTTTGTTTGACAGACAGAGAGGTACATATTTTAAGCCTCTCAAGCAGAGGGTTCGCACCTCTGCGTTTTGGAATTTATGTGAGAACATCGTACGGAAACCACACTGCGAATCAATAAAATGGTGTGTGTGAAGTTCCCCATCCGCATCGGGCCGGCGTGGGAACTATAGCCCAAGCCCTCTCATTGTGAGAGGAGCCTGTGGGACGTATACAGGCTGGAGACGATGATGATGATGATGACATATTTTAAATATTGCCAAGGTTACTCGTAATCGCAAGCTATTCTGTGCCAGTTCATGCGTAAGACAATTAGAATTTGGATCGTCACCAAAGTTGAGGTCAGGTAACAATGAAAATATTCCATACATTTACATGTCGCTTACATAATCAAATACTGGCAATGTTAACCGGCGACACGTCATATCATATTGTTGGATAAAACTATTATAACTTATTACGATCCTTTATAACCTCTAAGCTGATTTTGATCTCGCAATTTTGGACAAAAATACCTAATGATAAATATAAATACTCCATCCCAATCCATCACAGCCCGGACAGGTGATTGCACAAGAATTACAACACGGTAATAGAACAATAACACAACCGAAATGCAACTAAAATAGGTCACATTGAGTAGAATTCCCTCATCGCTATCCCGCGGGAACTATGCGATTTTCCGGGATTAAAACTATCCTTTGTCCTTCACCGGGACTGAAACTATTTTTGTACCAAATTTCATTAATTTCGGTTCAGTGGTTTAGGCGCGAAAGCGTAACAGATAGACCAACGGACAGAGTTACTTTTGCATTTATATTATAAAACAGGGATTAGAAATCTTAGTTACGACTCTATTGATTCTTGTTCTATGCCCGTATCTGTATTTGCTATGACTGGTGGAGCTTTGATGATGACACTGACCAGTATGACTTCTCCCTCGACGCTCTTGGGTTCCGGCGGGACCGCCAGCTGGTACATCGAGTAGAAGAAGGTTATCGTCATCTTGATCAACAGCAGTATCACCTCAAGCGTCGTCACGACGCCTTCGTATATCTTCACCGCTATACCACGCTCGTCCGTCCTGGAAAAAATGGTCAGGTTAAGCATCGTTTAAGTTTAAATATTTACAATAACTACAGTCTTCCATACTGGTCCAGCCTCCTGGTTCACCATCTCGACAACAGTCGGTGACAAGAGACAAATCTGTTTTATTTATTTATTTATTCTTTGTCAAGTCATGTACGGTCAAGTGCAAAAATAAGTATCGAGAGGAACTTCTCAAAAATATGCCCCACGACCTTATTACGCTGGCGTAAGAGCGTATGGTACTTATTTTTGAAACTTTGTCTAGATACCTACACACTTGACTGTACATACATATAAAGATGTTAACATTGTTCTAAGTCAGTCCATGTAATTGTAAGGCATCACTACAAAGGTAAAAAACAAAGTCGCTTTCCGCTGTCTGTCTGTACCTATGTATTCTTCTCCACAGACAAAATCGCGGACAACAAATAGTATTACTGCCATTGTGTGCGTGTATAATAAGTGAGTAATACTTTGAATACTAAGAATAAATGACATATTTGCTGCTTCCTGGACCAATATTTGGTCCAGAGTTAAAGGTCAAGAGTGTGTGAACGGCGGCGTCAACACGCGCCGACGAACGCGTGTGGAATTACAATTGGGCCATTCTTTATAAATTCAGTAGGAAGTACGTGATGAAATAAATTGAGCGCCGTGTTAGAAGCAAAACCAACCTCGGAGAAAACCAACTAATTAGCTCAAAGAAGTCATATTATAAAGTAACCTAATGTCAAAAGCCTAACATTAAATTTTAACCTTTTAAAACCCCCACTCATTAATTGAGTAATCATAAATAAATACAAAATTTAAATTTATACCAAAAACTAGCTTCTGTTCGCGACTTCGTCGGCGTAGAATCCTACTAATATTATAAATGTGAAAGTTTGTGAGTATGGATGTTTGTTACTCTTTCACGCTAGAATGGCTGGACAGATCTGGATGAAATTTGGAACATACACACATACATACATACATACACAAATCACGTCTTTATCCCTTACGGGGTAGACAGAGCCTAAGGTAACAGATACCTACTATCTATTGGGAACATAGATGGATTATAGTCTGGAATAACACATAGGCTACTTTTATCCCGGAAAATTGCATAATTCCTGCGGGATAGCGATAAACGAATTCTATGCAGACGACGTTGCAACAGCTAGTTATACATATAAACCTTCGTTGCGTGCGTCTTCGCAAAAGTGTAACGGTCGCTGGCTCAGCATTACGCTGAGGTGTTAGACACCTGCAGCACTGATTTTCAGCCATAACCGTCTGAACAAAGCAACTTCGCATTTATTATATTAGGATGTCGGTCGGCAACAATTTAAAAATGGCGACGGTCATGTTAACAAAGCGTGTTTGTACAAAGTCGCAAATTTTCGAACGTTCGTAACAGCAAATATTTCAATTCCAAGGCTAGAGCTGGGTTAAGACAAATTAGGTATCTAAACCGAAAGAGCATTTTTTAACTAAAAACCAAAAGCGCATTCGACATTGGTTGCAGAATATTTCAGCAAGTATAATAACTTTGTCCCTTTCGGTGTTAAGACCCTCGGTCCGTGTGGTCCTAGCGCTATTAGCCTCTTCAAAGATATTTCGAAGAGGCTAATTGGAACCGAGCGCGACGACAGCGCCACGTGATAGGCGGCCATTATGGACAATATTGTCACCGCTGTCAAACAAGAAGTAAGTAAATATTGTGAAAAATATTAATGAAATCTTGTGTTATTTTACTATATTACACAATTTTGGACAATGTTAGTCAGTACCTAACATTATTGCCAATAATATTAAAATTGTTGTTTTCAGTGAAATTTTAGAGGTTAGGTAACTTACTTTTTTTTTCTTACGGTGTTATTACAATTCACAACAACACATCTTACCAGGACCATATTTTTATCTCAAAAACGATTAGAAAATGTTTACTGCAATATGGATTTGACAGCTCAAGTCAGCGACAAAAATGACAATTTTAGCCGTAGCGAGCGCTGTGATCGTTTAGGCTACCCCCTCCACCCGCTTTGCACTCTGCCAATAGACGCTACGGGTGACCGCAGAGCTGGCAGCTTCCTTAGACAGCGTATTAGTATCGCTGTCCAAAGGGGGAATGTTGCCAGCGTCTGCGGAACTATGCCACGGGGGCCCCTTATATTTTAATTATTTAATTTTAAGATTAGTTTTAGTTTAGTTTTCAATTTGTTTTTAATTCCCCTTTAGTATTTCAGCAAGATATTATTGAGTTAGTTTGGCTGTAACAGCCCTGTATGTTAAACAGGATTTTTTCATACATTGATCGATTATCAAAGTGAAATGCGTTAAGGGCGGACTCAATTTGGAATCAAAAATATAAATAAAAGATTTTTGTAAATTTTTACTTTTTGTTTTTTTTTGTATATTTTTACGGTCCCTTAGAAATTGAAAAATCGAACCCGAATCCTCATCATTCCGTGATGCGTGCTAAACCGCTACACCACCCATAGTAGGTGAGTAAGCCATCGAATTTTTATATCTGTACCAACTGCCACGTGACCTTGTTACTATGCGAGTTATTGTCGCAAAGCGTCATCTGCTTGAATGCTGTGTCTGTACGACACAATTACAAACTCCCGTGGAACATCTACTGCTCACCAGGGACGAGATAAGGCGCTGTTTTTTAAATGATAGGTACCATTTCTTGTTTTTTTCTTAACATGACCTAAAGGTCACGTTTAGCGTGATTATGGGCGTATAGCATACTAGCCGTTGCCCGCAACTTCGTCTGCATAGAATTCGTTTATCGCTATCCCGCGGGAATCACGTAATTTTCCGGGATAAAAAGTAGCCTATGTGTTATTTCAGACTATAATCTATCTATGTTCCAAATTTCATCCAGATCGGCCCAGTACTTTTTGAGCCTATTCATTACAAACATACAAACATACAAAAATAGGTACAAATCTTTCCTCTTTATAATATTAGTATAGATATAGATATAGATAGGATTAGGAGTAAGAAAACGTTGTCAGCGCCACTTGCGGCACTTTACGGCAACAAATCTTATTATTTGACACTTCAACGCGATCGCGTTCCGAGTCGTAAAACTGGGTACTCAGCGAGATGTAACGCAACAGTTACGGTTAGAGCAGATGAGTACTCGGCTTAAGTTGCGACAAAAATCTTAAATTAAGCGCAGAGAGGCTTACCATGACGTCTTAATGCGACTCAATTCCAAACCAAAGTTGGATCGCTCGCTGTCAGATCCATGCTAGAAGTGTCAAAAATAACAACTAAAACGTGAAATTGAATCACAATTGAGTCGCATTAAGATGTCATGGTAAGGCGCCAGTATGCTCATAAGTGTCGAACGCGCTTGCGTTAAAAGTCAAATACGTTTGTTGCCGATTCGATCCGCAAGTGGCGCTGCCAATTTTTCCACAGTAATTACGACGTTTACGCGTTCGAGATTTTTTTTTTTGCGTGAAAACATACAGTACGGGCTCAGTTTGCTTAGTATAAGTTTTCGATCAAAAAAAAAAGAAAAAACAATACAAAATACGTCTGAAACGCGTTTGCGTTCAAATGTCAAATACTATGAGAACAGGTTGTTGCCGTTTCGATCCGCAAGTGGCGCTGCCAATTATTCCCTAGTAATTGAGACGTTTACGTGTACGCGTTCAATACGTTTTATATGTATATGCGAAAACTTACACTAGAGGATCAGAATGTACCAATTAGTTTCCAAGCGGAGCGAGATCTCAATTCGTATGCTAATAAAACCATCACAACAACAATAAGTTTACGCATCGCATTTGTGCAGTTTCACGAGCAAGGTCACGCTCAATTCAAAGATTGCTTCGTAATAGGGTTGCCACTTAAGAGGAAAGCTAATTTTTCTAGAAGATTCGACGGACAATTCGGGCTAACAAGTGTAGATAAACATAATGGTTGTTTTGCTTGATGCATACGAAACATGGAATTCTTAAAGGTTAGGTGGAGGTCGAAAGTCATAAGTCCATCTGTGCTATTGTACATACATACATAAATCACGTTTTTATCCCTTACAGGGTAGACAGAGCCTAAGACAAGACCTAAAGACCATGATTGTGGGCGTATGGACGGAAAGGGGAATCAAAACAGTGATGGGTTTCTAGCCACATCGCCTATATAACATGATCCCTAAGATTTTTAGCCAATTCCTTGATGGGCTTATACCATCTGCGCGGGAAGAGAAGCAACTGGTACATTCTATGTTTTTTCTTTGCTCCCAGACCAGCGCGGAAGAAGTGTTATTGTATTGTGTATTTTGTCAATTGTGTTTGTTTCTAAGCAGTTTGTTGTTTGTTGTTTTCACCCACAACCATACAATTTACTTGAAGTTTGCCATACATATATAGGAAAGACGACGATGCAAAATGCAATCATTAAAAAGTACAATAAGCAACAAAAACTTGCGATCAGAAAAAGGTAGAAATCATTAGACATTTTAAAAATATAATACCGTACTACTTTTTCAAACACTTAACAACATATTTATAATTTTAATTTAACTAGCTTCTTTTGCACAGTTAAGTGTTAAACTATGCGTATAAACCTTTCACTAGAACCATTCTACAGTATATAGTTGAAATCCGCGTTAAAATCCATGGCGTAGTTTAAGAGATCTAATTGAAGATACTAACATATTATGTACACATAGACGGATATGTAAATATTACGGCATTGATCATATTTTTTAGGTAAACCTTAATATAAGATTATTATAACCAATAGTTTTCATCTGAGGCCCGATTTTCGAAAACACACATGTGAAAATGACACTCATAAAAGGTGAAATATTGTGCTGAAAAAATATCAGCAGAGGACAAAATTACAGCTGCAAGGAAATTGTAGTTAACTAGGCGAGAGTTGTGAGAGTGTAGCAATACACAGATTTATACCACAGGGTGACTTCTAAGTCGTGAACAGAACAGAAACCACAATATTCCGATAAAGCAGCCCCTCAATTAATTAAAACAAAATAAGGATATCAATCCCTACTTATCATCATCATCAGTAGGCTTATTACCTAACTCGCTCGCAATCGTCATCGTGTTCATTTTGACAGTTCTTGTATGAATGTGGCAGCTAGCTGATTCCGATGCCAATTGTCATCCCATACATGAACTGTCAATATGAGCACGATGGCGATTGCGAGCGAGTTAGACAATAAGCCTACTGGTCAGTGGTCACTCTATTCGGCCCAGACCACGTGACTTGTTTGCATTTTTACCACGTACCTATAACTTTTTTTGTTATGACGTGAAAAAGATTGTCAGTGTAAATAATTAGTTAACATTTCAATTAAACGCAGGTGATCAAAAGTTATGAATAATAAATAATAAAATTTAATTTTGGGAAATTCAATTTAACAGATCGCAAAGTATTATGTGCAAGTGTTTATACCAAGGGTTTAGAGTTTTAATAAGTTCTATCTCTTCACGGTCTAGAAGTCACCCTGTATACCATATTCAAGTGGTACTTACGAGTGACGATGCTTTCAGAATTGGGCCCCTGAACACCAAATCAAAGCCAAAGTTGATGGAAGTGTCCCTAACGTGGCACTAGTCGCGACCCTGGAAGTGATTCAGCATAGCTACTACACTCATTTATACATAGACATTCTATACACACGTGATATGCAGCCGCCATACCTTGTCATTTATGGTATGATTACCGTAATCTTTGAGCTTGTTCAAAACGTACAAGGTTTTTGTTTTAATTATTTGAAATTACTCAGCGTATGGAATGGAATGCGCTCCCATCGTCTGTATTTCCGGACAGATACAACAATACAATACAATACAAATACTCTTTATTGAACACCACAAATCAGTACAAAACAATACAGAAACAAAGAACAAAGTAGACAATAGGCGGTCTTATCGCTTAATAGCGATCTCTTCCAGACAACCAAAAAGCTAAATAAGTTGGAGACAGTTTAAGTAGGTGGCGGAAACAAATAGACAGGATAAACGCAGGGATAATAAAAACAACAGTACCAACATAAATATAATATATAGCTAAATAAATAAAATAAAATAACAACCTAGGGCTTTTCAAGGCTAGAGTGAATAGGCTATTACTGAACCAGTGAGTTACACCTTTGGCCTCATCTGCACCTTCCACCAAGTGAGATAGAGGTCAATCACTGGTCAGTTCGTAATAAAAAAAAACTCAGCGTATTTAGCCATGGTCATACTCGTCTGAATTAGCGGAAGCTAATATATTGGCGGTAGCTTTAAAGCAACAAATATACATACATACATAGTCACGCCTCTTTCCCACAGTGGTAGGCAGAGACTACTTTGTTCCACTTGCTACGATCCTGGCACTTCTTTCGCTTCATCCACATTCATCAATCTCTTCATACATGCTCGTTGGTAACAACAACAAATATTCACGTTATAAGTTATAATTGAGGGATTACCTAATTTTATTTGCTATGCCAAAATTGGACCATGTCTTAGTTAAAGTTAGAATATTATACACGAAAAATAAGGTGGGTATAGGTGAACGACCTGAGTGTGAGTAATGTGTGCGAATAAACAAATTGACGTTCCAAATTAGAAAAATGACTTAAGTCCCATATCAGTTCTGTACACTACTACATACAAACTGGTCATTTACTTAAGTTTTTCACCTATAGGTACTACTTGTCAAACAAAACTTTATAACCTTTTGATTTGCAGATATCAATAACATTAAATTAAAATTTTTTGTATACCCCACGCACTAATTGAGTGTTCATACGTAAATAAACAGTTGACCTAAGTATTTGCATTTCGATTAGGTATTTTAAGGAGTTAGCGGAACGTGCCACTTTACGCGTCGCTCTAGAGTTTTTGCTACTTTTGCTAAGTGTGTTTTCAATCAATCCCAACACCAATTTTTCCATCGAGTTCTCAGATGAAAAGTCAAAAGTGCAATACGCAACTGTCAAATAACTGTGCTGCTGATGCAATCAGTATGATTAGTGTAAGTTTTCGGTCACAAAAATACGTCTCGAACGCGTTTGCGTTAAAATTTCAAATATTATGAGAACAGTTTGTTGCCGTTTCGATCCGCAAGTGGCGTTGCCAATTATTCCATAGTAATTGAGACGTTTCAATTTCTTGTACCTAGCCGTGATTCTTCTAGAATTTCTAGGAAAATGAGTTTTGGGAATGTGTAGCTGCATACAAAAATGTTGGTCAGCTATTTGTATGATCTTTCTGCTCATTATTTTCGTACATTTTATTTCGTACATATTGTGCCTGCCCTTATGCCTGTAGGTACTTTACACAAATGCGCCAAAATATTCTGCTAGATCTCAGTAATTACAAAGTATAGGGAACACAACCATGTACCTTTTCGAAGTGGAGTGTTATTTAGGTCTAGGGCTTACTTTTTTTCAAAAAACTATGTTAAAATGTCTAACCGTTTTCAAGTTACAGCGTTTTTAAATATCGTTAAGATATCACACTGGCTAATTAAAAGAATTTTCTTTACGTGGACATTGATCCAGTCGATCGTGGCGAGGAAGAAAGGATATAGAGGTATTTACGCAGAAACATCATTTTAAAAAACACTGCTGGTCTGGGAGCGAAGAAAAAACAGAATGTCAGTTGCTTCTCTTCCCGCGCAGATAGTAAAAGCCCATCGAGGGGATAGGCGAAAATCATAGGAATCATATTACAGGCGATGCGGCTAGCACCCATCACTATTTTGTATGTGCTTTGTATGTGCGTGTGTAAAAACACTGATTTTTTAATTGGTTGATCGCAGACTACAACAGGTAGATCCAGGGTCTAACGGACGTTGGCTAAATCTGTCTTATAGTTTCCGATTACACAAGACTGACAGACAGACAGAACCAAAATTATAAAGATCCAGTGTTTACCACGTTGCCTAGTGAATCCTAATTAGAACTTATATACGTCATACTTAACCTCTTCTTGATATTTATGGTTCCATGATGATTAAATAAAAAGATTAAATTTTTATCGACATACGAGCAGCTATGATTGCACTCGTTAAGTAGTACCTACCTATTTCCTACATCATTCAAATGATTATCATTACATACAAAATATTATGTAATTATAATAAGGAAGTATAAATATTATATAAAACGTTTAATTACCACTACAAAATTAATTAGTAGTAATAAATAAAATTATGTTTTTCCAGCTTTTTCAGTTTTATGTAAGATTTCATTCTATGTGCAATGAATTAGCGCGTTTTTTTATAAGGAAGACAAATGAACAAGCGGGTCACCTCATGGTACGTGAGGACCACCACACTAGATTTGCATATACGTTGCCAGCCTAGAGGGTTAAAAGATAGAAAACTCTCCTCTTCTCTCTTCTCCAGAACACAGCAGCGCAAGTACTGTTGCTTGGCGGCAGGATTAACGAGTAAGACTGTTTATGTAGCGGACCGGATAGACCTTGCACACGAGTGACCGCTTAAATGAGTCCTCGCCCGCACGGATGGGACGACCGCGGGGAGCTCTCTCGGTGCGGGGTGGGACGACCGCGGGGAGCTCTCTCGGTGCGGGGTGGGACAACCGCGGGGAGCTCTCTCGGTGCGGGGGGGACGACGACCGCGGGGAGCTCTCTCGGTGCGGGGTGGGACAACCGCGGGGAGCTCTCTCGGTGCGGGGTGGGACGACCACGGGGAGCTCTCTCGGTGCGGGGTGGGACGACCGCGGGGAGCTCTCTCGGTGCGGGGTGGGACAACCGCGGGGAGCTCTCTCGGTGCGGGGTGGGACAACCGCGGGGAGCTCTCTCGGTGCGGGGTGGAACGACCGCGGGGAGCTCTCCCGGTGCGGGGTGGGACAACCGCGGGGAGCTCTCTCGGTGCGGGGTGGAACGACCGCGGGGAGCTCTCCCGGTGCGGGGTGGGACGACCACGGGGAGCACTCTCGGTGCGGGGTGGGACGACCGCGGGGAGCTCTCTCGGTGCGGGCGGTTCATTCAAGTGTCACATAATAATTGTTTGAACGGACATTTTTGTAGTGTCGGGTGTTTACTAAAGTGTCCGGAACAGTTGCAGCAAGCGGGGTCAATGTCACTAGATCTGTTGTCGAACTTCTTGCGGCAGGATAAAACCAGTTTGGTTTTGGCAACCGCTGACGCAACGATTGCCCGATCTTAGCATTGACATAGTTGTCTGTTGCATTATTGTTATTATATTTAACTAGCAGCTATAGAAATTTCTGTATGCTACAAGTAAAACATTTATATGATGCATAGTATACTCACAAACATGCTCGTATTTAGTGGAAATTGTCGCGAATGCTGACATATGCTCGAATTTGATATAATTAATGTACAGTAATTCTTAGTAGTAGCTTTGAAATAGCCATTCTGTAGAAATCTATAGGTTAGGTCAGTTTTATAACAATCACTACATAGTATAAAACAAAGTCGCTTTCAGCTGTCTGTCGTCCCTATGTAGATCTTTAAAACTACGCAACGGATTTTGATGCGGTTTGTTTCATTAGACAGAGTGATTTAAGAGGACGGTTTATTATAATAATACATGCATTGCACCTGTGCAAAGCCGGGGCGGGTCGCTAGTTGAATAATTAACAGTACAAGAGAAAAATCGGCCAGACATCAAAATTCAAACACCTAATTTACGACCTTATTTCAGCAGTAAATCTTCTTACTCAAACAATAAATCGCTTCGTATTCTTCTTGAGTAGACAAATGAGAGATTGAACCACATTATCAAAAAGCAGACACAATCCTTAAGAATATCTTAACAGTCACTTGGATCACTTAACACTTCACTTAACTTCGTGTACAATTTCGGAACACTGATACTCCCTCAAGACACGAACACTAAGAACGAACTAGAAGGAAAGGGTTTTTTTTTCCAGAATTATAAGCACTGTTAATAATTTATGTTAAAGAAAAAATGTGACCTCAATTTTCTATACAATTGTCTGTAAATAAATGGACTTTTTCTCGTTAACTTTGCAGATTCTGATTTTACATTGTCTTTATTTAGCTTTAGAGACAATTTTGTCGCTGTCTTCTTTCAGTTAATGGCTCGTCACAAAATTATATGAAATGGAAAATTTAGGATACGCAAACAAATTTTCTTTATCATAATTAACAGTGCTGGATTCTGGAAAAGAAAAAGAGATAACAAAAGTTTAAGTAAAACGCCTCTTAATCCGGTAGGGTAATCGCGCGGAGCGGAGCACCGACAAACTGAACTAGCACCTTTGCTCTACCACTTGCCCTTTGGCAAACAGTGTTCACGCAAGCGCTGCACCGGGAGACTTTCACTAATGCGTTTCGCTGCGCCGGCGCATTGCGTAATTAGCGGAAACGTTTCAACAATCTGCACATCGTCTAACAGGTTAACACTGTTTAGACGCAGTTACGGTGCTAAATAAATTAAAAATTATATCTATACATACATACATTATCACGTCTTTATCCACTACGGGGTAGACAGAGCCAAAGGTAACAAAACCTTAAGGCCACGTTTAGCATGATTAAGGGCGTATATGTGGAAAGGGAAATCAAAATAGTGTTGGGTTGCTAGCCGCATCGCCTATAACATGATTCCAATGACTTTCGCCCATTCCCTCGATTGGCTTTCACCATCTGCGCGGGAAGAGATGTAACTGGTAAATTCTATGTTTTTTCTTTACTCCCAGACCAGCATGGAAATTAATTCATACATACATACAAACATAAATCAAGTCTTTATCCCTCACGGGGTCAACCAATAGCAATTATTTAGCTATATAATTACCTACCGTGGAAAACGGCTGCGTCTGTGAATTATAATTAGGTACCTACATTTATGTCATAATAATAATGAGTGTTTAAAAAATGCATAATTAATTTAAAATTGAAAATTATTTTAAAAACAATGAAAATATTACATTTAGTTACATTAAAAATGCAATCTTCCATTTGTTATTCCTTGCTTAGTCTATATTCATAGCTGTGAAACAGGCCCAGGAAGTGTGAAATGACTCCAGGTCGTCATTTTGCGCCATTTTGGAATCAATTTGAATTATTTAACATGTTTCATTGGTAGTTAAAAAACGAAAACTAGCTTACTTTAAAGGTTACTTACCTGTAAGATATTTAGCGTGTCATGTTTCGTTCGTGTTAAGTAGTTATACTTACATGTCTATTTGTTATTTTCCGACTTAAATTCACGTTGACATTTACAGGCAATAATAATAGAGCACTTTTCATATAACTTTGTTTGTAAAGTGAGCCGTTATTTTTTCTTTTCAGTTTATTTGAACTGTCAAAATAGCTTTCGATTGAATCTAGCAATCTTGTAAACAAATATCCCCATTTCATTCATCAAATTTTAATACAGTAGAATGCGATTATAACGACGGCCAAGGGACCGGTGATTACGTCTTACTAACCGGATGCCGTACTAAACGAACAGACATTTTTGTTTCTTATTTATCACAAATTAATGTATTTATTAATATTTAGGTGACTTTGTACGCGTACTCGTTACCCGCAAATTAAGTACTGCCGTAAAACAAACAGTCTCATTTCAATCAGCTATGTGCAGAAAACGAGGGTGCGCAGGGCGGAGATAGTTTCTTACCTACCTACGATTTATTTGTAAAAACGTCAACGCTCGTCGTTGTAACCGGACAATTGTTTGAAATTCCGTCGTTAAAAGCGGTCGGTCGTTGTAAGCGGATTCGTAATAAACGGATGTACTTTCATAGTGGCACATAATTAAAACCAAACATATGCCTATACTTACGTCGCTAAAAACGGTTGGTTGTTAAATGCGAAGTCGTACTAAACGGATTTCACTGTATATCATATAAACGTGGCCTGTCTTGTTACCTTAGGTTCTGTCTACCCGCAAGGGATATAGACGTGATTTATGTATGTATGCATCATATTTCGACCATTCCCTAGACGGGCTTATTACCATCTGCGCGGGTAGAGAAGCAACTAGTACATTCTATGTTTTTTCTTTGCTCCTACTAGCACGGAAGACTTAATGTATTTTACTTTGAAAAATGACTTTCTGACAAGTTTCTTGCGGCGCATTCTTCTTGGATATGATGGTATTTCCGAATGCGCTAGTAGTTTCAAAAGAGACATGTAAAAGAGCCCCTTGGCGGCCATATTGAAAAAATAAATTTTGAATTTTGAATGTGAACGGAACGGCGCAAATCAAACTTCAAATTTGGAACTGACCGGAGCCCTTGAAACCTGGCGGCCTTGGACAACGAATTCAATGCCATCGTGTTGGCCGCTCGTCACGTATAAAGGTTAACGCGGCCTGCGTGTGCGCATGCTACGGCGCGGCGCCTGCAAATTGTCTTATAACACACCTTTCATTTGGTCTAGAAGGACTAGCTGCATTTTATTAACATTGGCTAACTGCATTTGGTATCAGTTACAGAGAAGCGAATGACAAACAGAATGCATTCACACTTATAAAGTCCTTTCCAGCACACCTTAATGTCTTTATAAATAAACATGACATCTCAAGTTGATATAAAATTTAAATATAATGGTAAATGTTCTATTCTATTCTCCCTTAATGGCGGCCGTAAGGCTTGGGCCAATGTCAGTTTATATGACAGGTGTGCGGTTGATTCTGTCCACGTCAACGAGTGAGCAGCAACAAGGAAATGGACTCTGTTCTGGTTTTAGCTGTCACTTTTAGTATGGATCTGACAGCGAGCGAACCTAAACTGAATCGGAATTAAATCGCATTAAGACGTCATGGTAGGTACATATGCCAAATTTTGCTATCGCGACTTTGTCGTCAAAATCATCGTGTACTGTTTTTAAAAATATTATTTTATTTGCTTAATAAAACACTTAGTGCAAGTAGCGTTAAGTTGTGTCATTGTAGTTTTTTTTTAGTTTTAGGAGAAAAAATTCTTAAGTTGAATAAATGTTAGCATAGAATTTAGTCAATGTTTTTCTTTTTTGGGTAGTTTCTAACACGTCACTGCTGTTGGTGGAAGCTAAAGGTCACCTTTTGTCAGCAATAATTTATGCAAAGTCTAAAGGCAGTAAACAATTTAAATTTATCTTTGAAGAGACGGAGAGGAATTAACCAATAAAGTAGAAATGTCATATGACAAAATTTTAATTAGCGTGTAGTTCCCTTTCCATCTATACGCCCTTAATTATGCTAAACGTGGCCTTAAGGTTTTGTTACCTAAGTTCTGTCTACCCCGCAAGGGATAAAGACGTGATATGTATGTATGTATGTAGAGTTAACTAGAAAAAAATCGTCTTTGTACATTTGGCTTGTTCTATAACCCATCATCAATACAAAATATACAATCATAAATACAGACACGATCGCTGCAATTCTACTAATATTATAAATGCGAAAGTTTGTGACGATGTAAGTGTGTATGTTTGTTCCTTCTTCACGCTGAACGACTGGACGGATTTGGATAAATTTGGAACGGAGATAGCTGCACCCTAGCTTTAAGCATAGGATACTTTTAATCCCGGAAAATTGTAGAATTCCCACGGGATAGCGATAAACATGTTGAAATTTGTGATTCTACGCGGACGAAGTCGCGGGCAGAAGCTAGTTTGATTATAAATCTGGCCCAAGGTTAAGCTGGACGCTAGTGATGGGCAAACAGGATGTTATTAATGATATCGATCGCAAATGTTTAGTCGATGCGTGGTAGGTATAATGAACTATAATCACATGTATTTTAATGGAAAAATAAAGCAGATAATAATAATAAGAATAGTAGCAGAGCAGCAAGGTAAATGTTTGTTCATTGAAATGGACCTCCGCAAAGTGATGTCTGATACCATAAATCATTTCTGATAGATAGTTGAAATGGATTTGTTCCATGTAGAGTAAAGGAAAAAATGACACAAAAAACTAATGCCAGTAGGCATGGTGTTTGTGAAAAACTACTAACGTACATAGTAATTTGACAGCCCGTATTACCACTCTTTTGATTAATTCATCTATGGAAAAAACAAACATGTACCTACAGTTTTGCCCACCGAATACGTTTTGAACGTTATGAAATCCCAATATACTTTCAGGGTGTTTGGAAGCGAGGGTAATTTTTCTACCAACATTTCTAGCAGAGCTTCAGTATGATAGATTTCCAGTAAGTTCAGACCAAATAAAAACTCAAGATGGAGTCCTGTGAACGGCGAAGTGAGGCCGATTTATACTAGGCCGTAGCGTGAGCGTACACATGCACACAAGCGCGAGCATACTTTGCCATACAAATTGTTTGAGACACGCACACGTGCACATGGTAAGGCGTTTTTAAAACTTACCTCACATTGTCATCCGCAGAACTCTAGGCTTTTTATTATATTTGAGCAATTAAACAGGAACTAGGGCGGACTGTGTGTTTTTTTTTTAATTTAATCAACCAGCCAAACGCGTTGTCATGTACAGGCACAGGGCATAGGGCGAGGAAGGTTATCTGAAAAAGCTGATAACTGACTTGATACTGAACGTTTTCTTGCATACAATTAAATCATCTTTAAGAACATTTACACGGGCGTTCAGTGAAACTAACCCAACCAAATAGCGAAGTAGCCCCGGATAATTTTAAACACATTGTTAAGAGGAACGGCAAAAGTAAAGGGTAAAATAAGCTAATAATGAATATTACAGTTGTGATATTTTACACGGTGACTTTGAAATAGTGTACATTACCAATTTATCTTACTGTCTTGAGTATGTTAAATTCATTAATGAATTCCTGAATTATTTACAATACAATACAATACAATAACTCTTTATTGAACACTACATGTAACAACCAAAACAGAAAAAGGTATACAGAATATTACAAGGTAACAATAGGCGGCCTTATCGCTACATAGCGATCTCTACCAGGCAACCATATTTAATATATAACAAAGTTCACATTGTGTAGGATGTATGAGGTATGTCACCCTATATTTTTTGAGGTGAATACCTCAGTTATGCCAAGGAACGCAGTAATAGAAGGGTGAAGTTAAATCCTGAATAAAAAACAGACAGACAGACAGATAGACAACGAAGTGATCTTATTATGGGTTTCTATTTGCCATTGTTTTCAGTGTCGTTTAGAAATATAATTTATAACGTAAATTAATTACGTAATTTTTTACGTAATAATAAATGTAAAAAAATCAAGAAGTAAAAATTCTTGATTCATTTGATACTTTTAGAGATAAGGAACCCCAAAAAGGATTCTTAAAATACATACATACATACAAATATCACGTCTTTATCCCTTACGGGGTAGACAGAGCCCTAGGTAAAAAATCCTTAAGGCCACGTTTAGCATGATTAAGGGCGTATAGCTGGAAGGGGAAATCAAAATAGTGATGGGTTGCTAGCCGCATCGCCTATAACATGATTCCTAAGACTTTCGCCCTTTCCCTCGATGGGCTTTTACCATCTGCGCGGGAAGAGAAGCAACCGGTACATTCTATGTTTTTTCTTTACTCCCAGACCAGCATGGAAGAATTCTTAAAATCATGGTTGTTTTACGAATTTCTAATTAAATTGCCATGGATTAAGTGAGAAAACATGGATCCTGTATACCTTAATTCAAAGTAACCGCGTATTAAACCATGGCTTACCACGGCGCTCGCGCAGCCAAATTCTGCACCGGACCGTTTTTGCTCGCTGTGGCCGACGACATGATGAAATCTGAAAAATATTATACACGTTGTTGTTAATGTTCTCTCTCTCTCTCTCTCTCTACGTAAGAGCTTCACTCTTGTCGGTGGAGTTGTCGCCGCCCATTCCCATCCTCTGACAAGTTGACAATCGTGTCATTTCATGGGTGACACTGACAAGTTGACAACGGGTAAACATAGTGTCGCCAACTCGTTCTTCAAAATTTTAGGTATGTATGTACCTATCAATAAAAAACATAAATTATTTAAATATTAATTGCATGGTAATATTTTTTTTGTTTCATACAAAAAATATAATTATCATTACCGTCCCAAAGATAATTATCCTTGCATTAGGTACTGTAATTAATTAAGAATGCTTTAAACTAATTAACAACAATGCAAATAATCGGTTCTCAAAATATCCGTATCTGATTTTCTAGCACGTTGTATGTATGTATGTATGTAAACTCTTTATTGTGCAAAATAAACAAGACAAATACAATTGACAAACGCTGAGATACATGCACAAAGGCGGACTTATCTATCTTAGGCGGGCGTTGTCTATGTAGGTACTCACGATCTGTGTACCTACCTATTGTATATGGGTTTATGCCTACTGTAAAATATCTAATATATGTAATACTAGCTTCTGCCCGTGGCTTCGTCCGCATAGAATTAGACTTACATTAGGCAGCTACGACCTTTGACACGTTTATCGCTATCCCCCAGGAATTTCGCAATTTTCTGGGATAAAAAGTAGCCTATGTGTTAATCTAGGGTACCAGCTATCTTCATTCCAAATATTATCCAAATCCGTTTAGTCGTTGCAGCGTGAAGAAGGAACAAACATACACACCCACATCGTCATACCATCCTCACAAACTGGCATTTACAATATTCGTAGGATAACTGTATGCCCTGTATATTGCATACGAGTATTTGTAAGTAACAGCTACCACTTTATCGCTTATCATGTGCCGGGAATTTTTGTATGTATGTATATTCCATGTATACGAGAAACGTTGCTATGGTTACATAAACAAACATTGCTGATTCGAACGAAAATGGTGGTCTACCTCAGTAAACATTTCGGATAACCACGATAATAAGTATGCGATATACACACCTACAAATATATACATACAATAACTATATACAGCTAGAGTCAGGGTGGTATCATTCCTATTATAAACCATTTAAATAAAAAATTACCGGTATACCTATTAGTTTTTGTTTACTAACTTTGTTCTGATCACGCCTATTCGTCTGATAAGAAGAGACGTATTCCTTTGTACTGCGACCCATACAGTTCTCTTATCACAACTGGCATGTGTTGAAAACGATCCCAAACTCAATAAAGTAATTACGAACAACCAAAAAGTAATATTTGAAAAGTAACCTTACACTCTCGCTGGCAGAGCTTCATTTGTTTCCCAAACAACGTAACGTACGACTGCGGCATGCTCACAATTTACAATAAACTGACAAAAGAAAATTAATAACCACAACAACGGACTTTTTAGGCAGTTGTATAAAATTGTACGCTACTGCGGGTAGATTCCAAAATTAGTGGTGACTTGTGACGTTTCAAAACAAACCATCCAACGTTAGCCAGTTTTAATCGAATTAAAAAAAATGTAGGTTCTCTATTGTTTGTATATGTGTAATATTTGATACTGTTCATTATATAAAAATACAGTAAGGTAGGTAGGAATGTACGAGTATATAGGAAAAGGGATATTATGGAAAAAAAATGTAAGTAATTTTGACATCTCCAGTTAAAGGTCGCAATCATTACTGAAGACTTTAAATGTTACAAAAATCAATACAGACTGTGTAAAGGTGAACATCCAAATTTAGCTTATTTGCTTTGGCAACACTGGTAAGAGAAACAAAATTGTTTTGGCGCCATTAACATTATAAGTCGAAAATTGCGTAAATATACCAGTCAGTTTTAGTCCGCCCATATACAATCTTGAAATTATTATATCCTTCAATTTTATGAACCAAACTAATTATTCAAAACTTTAATGATCAATAAAATCATCCACTGTAGGTACAACTCCAAAAGCGAACCAACTTATCATCATATTCAGCCAGTGACAAAACAATCAAATACTTACAAATAAAAACAAACGATTTCAATTTGAAAATGGAATACGAACTTTTTAATTTCCCCACGCGCGTGTATTTATAAATGCGAACGCGGCCGCTACTCCTCGGGCGGTGAGAATGACTGAGCGCGAGTTTAGTCGAATGCAGCGAATTAGGTCGAACTACATATGCCTACTGCGAGCTTCTCGCCAATTGAGGCAAATACCTGTTTATCATACATAATGGTTTAATTATCAACCACCATTTTAACAATATTTGCGAAGGAACTAAAAATAGCATACTTAGATACTATAAGTAATAAAAAGTTTACTTTAAATAATCTGGAAGAACTATTTTAGATTTTAAGTTGTAAGTATACAAACAACGCTCGCGATCTTTTTTCGCGAACTAAAGCCCCAATTTAGATTCGAAGTTAGTATTCAATCGACGCTTGCGTTTTTTTTCACGTACTAAAATTGAAATATATTCGGGAGCAAAAAACCGGGTCACTTTTCATACAACCTTCAAGGTACGTGAAGTGACCCAGTTTTTTTGCTCCCAAGTATAGTAATCAAAAGTTTACTAAAATTGTTTGGAAGTCTAATTGAGATTCAAAGTTTACATGTGGGCCTGCTTCTTTTATGTTTTTGATTTTGTTTTTATCCGTAAGCCGGTCATTGTCACATTTACCACGCTATATTAATTGTTTATTTTATCCTTTCAAAGGTAATATTTTCTTTTACATAAATAGGTGTAACATAGGTAGGTGTTAGGGAATACTTGTATAATGTCAATGCTTAATCATATTGGAAAGAAAGAAACGAATAAGATACTATTTAAGTGTTTGATTAAATTCTTACAGCATCATTTGCACAACCGGTACTCATAGGAGCTAAACTAAAAGAACACGAAAAGGGAATCTGGCTATGTCACGAATTTTTTTAAACGCTGATATTCTGCCAGAGCCTTGGCCTTAAGAGCTACCAAAACTAAACTTAATGTAATATTAATTCAACTATAAGGGAAGGAAAAATAGATCATAATAAGGACACACAATTAAATTTAACATCAGTGACAACATAAGTAAAAAGATAAAAACTCATGTTGGTGGCGCCACAGGCGCAATGTTAGAAAAACAAACAATTATTACTTTGGTCACTATTGCGCGCTGAGATTTATTGCCACTCTCAGAGACACAATTATTCATTTAATTGAATAAGAGATTGCCAACCGACAGATTTTACAATGAGGGCATTTTAATAAAAGTGCGTGTTTCTCCTAAAATATTACTTTAATCTTCCATGCTTAAGTACAATATTTTGGCAGCTTTGTGACGACCTATAAAATTTTATAAAAAAATGTCACAAAACTGTAAACAATTAGGTAGGTACTTACTTAATAGAACTTGTTATTTTACTAGTTAATAATATAATACCTACTAATAGCTTTAAATAGTAAGTTGTTAAAGTAAAAAATATATAGGTATATATATTTATGCAGCCAAGGGCTCTTTTATGTCTTTTTTGAAACTACCAGCGCATTCGGAAATACCATCATTGCCAAGAAGAATGCGCCGCGAGAAACTTGGCAGAAAGTTTCAAAATAAAATAGATTAAGCTACTACAATACTTAAATTAAATACATTTATAAAAGGGATGAGCCTTAAATTATATTAGTCAATTAAATGATAAACACTTCGCGCCGTGAACATGTTTGGCGCCACCTATTGGGCAATATAAACTAAATATTAGTTGAATCCTCTTGTTGGGCAAGACATCGTAAATCAATATTTCACTTACTTTTTCTAAAGGCCATTCATGATCAACGAGCGGACACCAGGATTTTGCAATTAAATGTCGTTTATAGATGATTTCCCCTGGCAATGGAAGCTGGGTGTACCTAGAATCCACTGTAAATCGTGTTAAACGTCATTCTGAGAGGAAACTGTGTCCAGTCACTGTGATGGGATACCGCAGAACAATACTTTACAAACTAGCTTCTGCCCGTGACTTCGTCTGCGTAGAATTATCATCACTATCACTACATAGTATAAAACAAAGTCGCTTTTTGTGTCCTTATATCCCTGTATGCTTAAATCTTTAAAGCTACGCAACGGATTTTGATGCGGTTTTTATTAATAGATAGAGTGATTCAAGAGGAAGGTTTATATGTATAATACATGCGTAATATACTGTGCGAAGCCGGGGCGGGTCGCTAGTACATAATAAACCTATGTCTTTTATTTTATTATTTGCATTTTATTCAAAGAATACTTATGATTTTCGAATCATGTAATAGGCCATGCGGCCGACAACCCATCACTATTTTGATTCCACTTTACACCTCTACGCCCTCAGTGTCTTGCTAAACGTGGCCTGTAGTTTCCTTAGGCTCTGTCTACCCCGTAAGGGATAAAGACGTGATTTGTGTATGTGTATGTATGTAAAGAATACTCAAAATAAATAACTGTAATACTAATAATTTATAATAACATTCATATTTTATTTTTACATACCCACACACAGAAATCACATATTTATCCCTTACAGGGTAGACAGAGCTTAAGGTAACAGGTACCTACAGGCCACATTTAGCAAGATTGTGGGGGTATATGTGGAAAAGGAATCAAAATAGTGATGGGTTGCTAGCCTCATCGCCTATAACATGATTCCTATGGTTTTCGCTCATGCCCTCAATGGGCTTTTATCATCTACGCGGATAAAGAAGCAACTGGTATATTCTATGTTTTTTCTTTGCTCCCAGACCAGCATGGAAGAAATTTTTTGTTTAATAAAAATGAAAACATTGTAAAATATGCTAATTCAAACTACCAAAAACCACTTTAGAAAATAAGTTAATGTTTGCAGGCCAATTTATTGGGAGCGGATCAGAATACATAAAGTTTAAAATGTATAATGGGTTAAAATACATAATGGTTCAAAATATTTAACGCAATTTTCTGTAAAACTATTAGCTAAATGAATTTTTTTGATATCGTAATCTATGGATTGGTTTAGGTTAGGTTAGGTTTGTTTTAGAACAATCCTGTTAATTTGTAACTTTCTGAGAAAATCGCATTATATATTATAAACCATTATGTATTTTAACCCATTATACATTTTAAACTTTATGTATTTTAATACGCACCCCAATTTATTTGTTAGACGTGTCGCTGGACATCAACACTAAATACTAGATCACTTTTTTACCATGTCTAAAGCAAAATAAATTATTTAATTTCATGTCATATCTATAAAAAAACCGCTTCAAAATCCGTTGCGTAGTTTTAAAGATCTAAGCATACATAGGGACAGACAGCGGAAAGCGACTTTGTTTTTATACAATGTAGTGAAGTGACAATAATAAAATTAATTATATTACTATAATTCTGTACAATAAATACCAAACCGCACACCACAAGCAATCACCTACATAACAATGTTATATCAGTTTTAGTAATTAGTAACAGAGATCTTATTATATTGAGTTAGGTACTATGAAGTTCATTCACCTCTTTTAGGGCGCTTACACATTCTAAGTTAGATAACAGTTATTAAACCAGACTAGCTTGGTTAGTTCATACACTTCAGCTGCCATAATATCGTCGTGTCGTGTGATGTTGGTGCTTTTCCTTCCTTCTTGATCGATGTACTACTCGGGAGCAAAAATAAAGATACAAAATTGTATGAAGAGTGACCCGTTATTTTTGCTCGTGAGTGTATTGTTGAACAATCCAAAAATACTCCTATTATCACTATAGTCCGTTCCAATCTATTTTAATACTTTTGTAAACAAACAAGTCCCTCAAGTTTTTAAAAGCCCATTTGGTGTCCCATTCCTGGGGAAAGGCCTTCCTTTTTCTTTCATATAAAATTGAAATAAAACAATCATAGTACGGGCAATAATTATGCATTAAAAAAAATAACACATTTTTAAATAAAATATGAAAATATCGTAAAAAAGATGCCAAAAAGTTAAATTAAAAGTAGATTCGGTCAATACATACGGAAAATATATAATATACGATCGATTTTTCATCTTTTTTAATATTCTACATTCAATCTATCATACGACATCTTATATATACAATTCTCGTGTCACAATGTTCGTTCCCGTACTCCTCCGAAACGGCTTTACCGATTCTTACCAAATTTTATATGCGTATTCAGTAGGTCTGAGAATCGGCTACTATCTATTTTTCATATTGAAATTTAGAAGAAAAAAAAACGGGAGCGAAGCCGCGGGCAACAGCTAGTTTCTTTATAGAAACAGAGATCCGACATAACATGTGACGTCGCAACGTTCATATAAACTCCATATTAAAATTCCGTTTTTCTAGAAAGAGATAGAGAAATCTTTGATAGCTATGTCTCGGTTATTTTTATGGTTATATGAAAACGTTTTTTTATATTGTTTCTTAGATAAATTAGCTTCTATTGAAAGCAATTAAAATAATCATGAATATTCCCTATTGTTATAAATTGTCGTGCGATATCAAGTAAGATCCTTTGGGTCTTGCTACCCTGTGCTCTGTCTACCCCGTACAGAATAAAGACGTGATTTATGTATGTATGAATGGAAACGTATATCCTTCAGCTTTCAGGTGGATGTGATGCTAATGCTAATTGCATACAATGAATTAGTGTGTGAATTCAAATGAAATTGGTTTGTTAACAAAAACTTTAAAATATACTCGCTAGCAAAGAAACCGGGTCACTTCCCATAGAAAGTTGTATGAAATGGAGAATAGTCAAACGCGTGAGTGCAATACGAACGTGAAAATAAGGTACACTTCACACGCGAATCTTATATGTTATCCTCAACTCGACCTTGAGGAGAGTTGTCAAAAATTGCCCGGCGCTATTTCTCCACCGTGTCGCAAAGCTTGCGCAGGCGGCTACCGCCGGTATCGTCATTTCGCTTCCACTAACTTCATCACCATCTCCAGTCTATATACGCCCCATTGCTGGCCACAGCCTTCCTCTCAGAATGAGGGCTTGGGCTATAGTTCCCTTGATTGGGAAATTCACGCTTCTCTTTTCTCCCCCAACGATTGTTTGTTCTACGTGCTTCCTTTTTTATTGTATGGAAAATGCGCCTTACGCATCGGCCCGGTACGGGTTTACCGGGGGTATGTGGGGTTCTCCCGCGACGGCAGGCATATCCACTAAAAACCACGCGGATTCCCTATACGGTCGTATGTGACGCGTTACGGGAGCACTCGGTGTCACCGCGACGCCCAACGACTATCCCGACATGGGGTTCCCTCTTCGCGGCACCTGTGCAATGCAGGTTTGGGAATTGGGATTGTTCATTTTTTTTAGTATGCTCCAATTCGAAAACCATTTCGAGGAAAACCATCAATTACCCGATTTATCTTGTCCGATTTCAAAAATACTTTATGATTGCAGATATTTTTGTAAAAGTACTTTGAACCTTTGTTTGACCGAACGACCGGGTTTTTAGACAGAATCCAGCATCAAATGTTTGCCACAAAAATGAAAAAAAAAAGTTTGGCTACGGCAACTGTCACGTGTCACTGTCAAATCTAACAAAACCATAGACAAAGCCGTTTTTTTTATAGCCAGCCGAACGAAGGCGATTGGGATTCTGTCTTAATTCACGAATTATCAAACAGCGAAAAAATATTTATTATTAATTAACAAAGCTACGTAAAAGCATAATATTCAAATTTGTTGCTTGAAATAGTCCATTTTATCAAATAAAGGTGTTAAAAGCACAGCTTAAAAAAAATGAACAATGCCAATTGAGCGATTGCGGCCTGCCCATTGCCAATTCAATGTACATAGGTACGACGTTTGCTGTACGCCGGTTAAAGTAACAAACATGCGGCTGGCTATATCTTGTACACAAACGGCGACCTTGGTCTAGAAAGCGCAATCGCACACGTTTGGGTGAATGTACCACAGCGACTGCGAAGGTCGTGGAGATGGAAATTATCGATTGCCCGCAAACTGCAGAGGAGGTGTGACGGTATGTGATTGGAAGCATGTTTTGTAACACATCTTCACTACAGAGTCGTCTTAGCGCCTGTTTCACCACTCTATTAAGTTCCAGGGGCCTTACAATGTCTTAATGTGATTCAATTCCGGTTCAGTTTAGGTTTCAAATGTCAGCTAAAACCTGAGCTGAGTCGGAATTCAATTGCATTAAGATGTCATGTTAAGGCCTCTGTACTTTACTCTAAAAGTACACGTACTTAGACAGACACAAAGGCGAGTAAAGTCGTCGAGCCGTAACTACGCAAACTTACTCCCCCGTCTGTCTGGGTCTTAAAGTAGGTACGGGCGAGTAAAGTCGTCGAGCCGTAACTACGCAAACTTACTCCCCCGTCTGTCTGGGTCTTAAAGTAGGTACGGGCGAGTAAAGTCGTCGAGCCGTAAGTGCGCGAACTTACTCGCCCGTCTGTCTGGGTCTTAAAATACAGGCGAGTAAAGTCGTTGAGCCGTAAGTGCGCGAACTTACTCGCCCGTCTGTCTGGGTCTTAAAGTACAGGCGAGTAAAGTCGTCGAGCCGTAAGTGCGCGAACTTACTCGCCCGTCTGTCTGGGTCTTAAAGTACAGGCGAGTAAAGTCGTCGAGCCGTAAGTGCGCGAACTTACTCGCCCGTCTGTCTGGGTCTTAAAGTACAGGCGAGTAAAGTCGTTGAGCCGTAAGTGCGCGAACTTACTCGCCCGTCTGTCTGGGTCTTAAAGTACAGGCGAGTAAAGTCGTCGAGCCGTAAGTGCGCGAACTTACTCGCCCGTCTGTCTGGGTCTTAAAGTACAGGCGAGTAAAGTCGTCGAGCCGTAAGTGCGCGAACTTACTCGCCCGTCTGTCACCGACTTTACATAGTGTTCTTTTTATGAACCGTCAATTATTTCAACTTATTGGGTTGACCACGCAGCCCTCGGATGATCTTAGATCTATAATAGAATGATAAAAAATATTGCGACTGGTTTTCTTTCAGTTTCTTTATTTGCTTTTAAAAGATACAATTATCATAATTAATAAATTATTATCATTGTTTTCCATTGGTAATTATCGTGGGAATATAATGATGAGGCAGTAAAACAATAATTTTAATGACTTAATCCTTACTAATATTATAAATGCGAAAGTAACTCTGTCTGTCACCTTTTCACGCTTAAACCGCTGGGCCGATTTAGTTGAAATTTGGTATACAGATAGTTTGTCCCGGGAAAGCACATAGGATAGTTTTTATCCCGGAAAATTGCATAGTTCCCGCGGGATAGCACAGCCCAAACCACTGGACTTAGAGACTTGAAATTTTGCACATAGATACCTTATGCAATGTAGGCATCCACTAAGGAAGGATTTTTGGAAATTCCCACGGTATAAGGAAAAAACGGGAATTATATATTCGATTCCGAGTGACGCTTTTGATTTTGAAAATTCTTTTGCCAATAGAAAGCCACAGTATTTGTGAGTATCATAGGCTATATTTATAATAATTCTGCGCGGACGAAGTCGCGGGCAACAGCTAGTGTGTAATACAATCATAACTTCTTTTAGTTCGGTTTTTCCACACACATTGATATACGGAAATGTTTTTATACCGCCTTATACCGTGGTCGACCTAAGTTGTGTACCCTGCCTGCGAAGCAAACGTCCCAGGTTTAAATCCTGGTAATGGGCATATATTTAAGTGATGACACGTTCCTGAGTCATGTATGTTTCTATCTATTTCAGTATGGTGTTTTTCTATACTTATAAGAATGAGCTTGCTTTGGGACTAGGTCAATTTGTGTGAATTATTCCCTGATATTTATTATACCGGTGTAAATATTCAGCAAAATCGATGCCCAAACAAATCTTCTACTGCACGTACCAGATTCAAGTAAAAGTGATTTTCGGCCAAGCTTCTTGCGGCGCATACTTCTCGGCATTTATGGTATTTCCGAAGCGCTGGTAGTTTAAAAAAAGACATACAAAAGGGCCCTAGGCGGTCTATTTGCAAAATGAACGATTTAATTTTCGTTTAAAATAATATGTACATATAAATTCAGCATCGGAATCTAAAAATTAAGTAGGTAATAAAACTATAAGTTGCCCTAAATCGCTGCCCGGTGGCATGATGCCCAGAAGGCTGGCAGCAGTACTGCGTTGTATGGCAATGCTTACCCTTTGTCCTAAAAAAAAAACCAGCCCTCTGGTCACCCGAAGCTTCATTCAGTTGGTTGTATAATTATATTTCGTTTTAATTTATTTTCAACTAAAAGTATCCAAATTTGACACCTTTTGTGTCTGTCTACCAATAGCATCGTAGGAGATACAAACTAACCATTGTAGATACAATACAAACCAATTCGTAATCGTTTTTTCACTAAAACACATCAATGTGTTTCTTTAAAAGCTTTTCGGTTGATTGGCATCTGTTAATAAATGTAGTGTAACAGGCTGTTTAATGTTCGTTAATAGAAAAGTTTCTTTGTGTTGAAACCTGTTTGGATTTTTTACTTCTTTTATCAAGTTGATTTTTCTATGCTTAGGGAAACCCAGGTTTACTTAGGAACTAAGACTTGGTTGGAATGTTTACAATCAGTAATTGATTCATGTTTACAATTTTATAATTTAATGGTGACTCTTCGGCTTCGCAAATGCGTGTCTTTGTGTTATTTTGGAACATAAAATATTTACACTTCTTTCTTAAAATAACTTTAATTAGTAGCCCGCGTGCGTGCCCACGTATCTCTACCAGGTTGCTTGGTAGAGTTCGGATGCGCTTGTGTTCGTAAGGCGTACTTTAAACCAGCCAGTTCCGTCGTGAATACGAGACGTTTATTGCAACGAAAAACTAACATCATCAACACTGCATCTTCAGCCAAATTATATCTTTAAGATAAAATCCTAAAGATCACTTACTACGGCTAAGATGTAGCCTTCGCGATTAGTACTAGAACCTGTGTATAGTTAAATGCCCTTATTGCAATTCCAAATTAAGTCGCACAACCTGATAAATCAGGTCTCGCAGTGCTACAGATAGCAATAAGCCCGAACCTGTGTGACGGGTCAACCAACGAGCGGTTTACCTTGTCGGCCGCCATCTTGACTTACAACACTGACGCGGGCAAGGGCTAGCACCGAGTCACATTACCATTAACCGGTCAAAATGGAACAGCCCATAAACAAGATGACAAGAATGAGGGCTATATTTGTGCACGCCAGCTGACGCCACTGTAGAGTAAGCTAATCAAAATTACACCTCAGAGTCGAAATTTTAATTTGAGCTGTTCTGTACCAGTACCTACACAGGTTTAGGTGGACGGTTGACCTGGTTGAAGTCGCGGGTTCACAGTGGATGCAAGCCGCTTGTAACCGAGGCAACTGGAGGTCTATGGGGAGACTTATGTCCAACAGTGGACGTCCTATGGTCCGGAGGGTGATGACACAGATTTAATCCACTTTCGAGTGACACTTATGCTTTCATCGGCCACCAACAATGGCCACGTAGGTCATAGGAAATCTTTAGTTGTGGCCATGTTTCGTTTTTCGTATGGTGAGTCTGTATGAACGTAACAAACTCAGACATGAGTGAGACAGAAAAGAAAGTAAAACAAAGACAAACTGTGTTGCGATACGTGTTAGTTTTAAAAGCAGCGCTAACTTTGCCAACACTTCGAAGTCAATGCTCTATCCTTGACAGAACCGAGCTCCTTCGCGACAGGCTGAAAAAATTCAATACCACCCAAATCGGTAGCTTAGCAACGCCACAAATGGTACAACCGGTACAGTACAGTGGATCAACGCCTCCTGAAACATAAATCATAGGCTACCATTATTGACGTGTGTGTATTGTGCTAGGGTGACTTGCGTGCATAAATCAAATGTAAGTATACCGTTTCTGATTGGTTTAGATTTAAAGTCGCGCACGTATCTGCTGCCCATGTGTGAGTGAACCTTTGTGTCAGTATCAACCTTTGAAGCGATGTTTCTTAAACATTATGATGGCCTGGTACTTTGATATCCACGATTGAATTTACCAAGTATGCTATTTTAATTCGGAGTACCGCCTTTTGATTTTTATGTACGCGTAGTTTAGTTTAGCTTTAGCATCTCTATATGGGCTATAACCTACGTCGTTTGTTAGATAAGTGGTCCGTATGTTGAACGTTAAGCTGAAGGCACAGTAGACAGAATAGAACAGGGGGTTATACGAGCATCTTGAGCCAGTTCATCAGCGGTAGATAGCCTCGCGAGCCACCTGATATACCGACGAATATGAAAAAAATTACATTATTTTACCAACGCTCACTAACAAATTAGTGCGTAGAAATTAAAAAGTTTTTATTTAAGTATTTATTTGTGAAAGAAGAACTACATTTGTTCATGATTAAATTTGTGGAGTTTGTTCCCAATATAGAGAGGTTATGGGCGTGTATCACCACTCTCTGTAAAGTTCCAGCTATGATGGCGTCTCTGTCTGTTGCCTAGTAAGAAAATGAGAGGGAGTCATTGATAACTGACACTTAAGAACCGGAACGTTACAGAGCGGTGAGACAGGCCCTAATAAATTAAATTCGAATTTAAAAATAGCAACAAAGATACAAATTAAGCTTTTTTTGCACTAATCTTACTGTCAGCGTGTCCCTACCGTGCGTAAACTAAAAGCACATGAAATCGCGTGCAATTTAGGCCCCATTCACATTCCGATGCAAAATCCAACATGCAGGGCGATACCATCTTTCCATACTACTTCCCAAACCGTACGCCACATATGGGTTACTTTAACTTCTAAAATACAAAGCAAAGTAGACTATTGCTCTAGGGGTTATGGTCTAAGCGAGAGTTAAGATTATTTTGTCAAATACGTTTTTTATTATTATTATGGGCCAGTAATAAAGTTAAACAGTTATCGTTTGAATAGGTATGTTTCATACTCGTAAGTTTGAGCGGATTGTGCTTGGTTTAAGGTAATGGCGTGTCAACAAGTGTAAAAAAACTTGTGACAATTGGCATTGTTCATTTTTTTTAAGCTGTGCTTTTAACACCTTTATTTGATAAAATGGACTATTTCAAGCAACTAATTTGAATATTATGCTTTTACGTAGCTTTGTTAATTAATAATAAATATTTTTTCGCTGTTTGATAATTCGTGAATTTAGACAGAATCCCAATCGCCTTCGTTCGGCTGGCTATAAAAAAAAACGGCTTTGTCTATGGTTTTGTAGATTTGACAGTGACACGTGACAGTTGCCGTAGCCAAACTTTTTTTTTTCATTTTTGTGGCAAACATTCGATGCTGGATTCTGTCTAAAAACCCGGTCGTTCGGTCAAACAAAGGTTCAAAGTACTTTTACAAAAATATCTGCAATCATAAAGTATTTTTGAAATCGGACAAGATAAATCGGATAATTGATGGTTTTCCTCGAAATGGTTTTCGAATTGGAGCATAGGTACTAAAAAAAATGAACAATGCCAATTGACACCAATTTACCTAGTCCCAAACTTAAGCACAGCTTGTAATATGGGTGCTGGACAACGGAAATACATTTAAAACATACAAGACTCGAAAACAAGCATTTGTATTTTTCATACAAAAATATCTGCACCTATTGGAGCTCCAACCCGGGACCTCCAGATTCATAGTCAGGTTCCCTAGCTGTGGCTATCCGGTCGTCACCACGAATCCCTATGAATACCGGTTTTTCTAAATATTACTGAAAATAATTACGTGGTATGCAAATATAGGTAGAATTTTCGAGATATTTCGAACATTAATTCTATTTTTTCGTCTTATATTTGACTTCTCTTGGTTAGTAAATATTTTTGACACTTAGGTTATTTCTCAATATTTGGTAGATAACCTGCCCACGTTTATCTTTACACTAGCTGCTGCTCGCGACTTTGTCTGCGCAGAATTGTTTATAACCTATGATACTCACAAATAATGCGGCTTTCTATTGGTAACCGTAGCCTGTAGGTCTTGTTACCACAGGCTCTGTCTACCCCGTAAAGGATATAGACGTGAAAGAATTTTCAAAATCGGTTCAGTTGATCCAGAATTACCCCGTACAACCTCACTTACAAATGCTACCTAACTACCTCTTTATAATATCAGCAAACTATAATTTAACTACTACTATTTATTTACTTCCATGCTGGTCTGGGAGCAAAGAAAAAACATAGAATATACCAGTTGCTTCTCTTCCCGGGCAGATGGTACAAGCCCATCGAGGGAGTGGGCGAAAATCATAGGAATCATGTTATAGGCGATGCGGCTACCAACCCATTACTATTTTGATTCCATTTTCCATCTATACCTAGCCCCACAATCTTGTAAAACGTGGTCTGTAGTTCTTGTCACCTTAGGCTCTGTCTACCCCGTAAGTGACAAAGACGTGATTTGTGTATTGTATAATTTACTAGCGACCCGCCCCGGCTTCGCACGGTATATTATGCATGTATTATACATATAAACCTTCCTCTTGAATCACTCTATCTATTAAAAAAACCGCATGAAAATCAGCTGTGTAGTTTTGAAGATAATATATAAGCATACATCGGGGCATGAGGACAGAAAAAGCGACTTTATTTTATACTATGTAGTGATAGTGAAGTTTGTGGTACTCCTTACGGGACATTGCGTAGGTACATAACGCCTGTTAAAAAAACAAGGCAATGCGTCAAATTTGCTATGATTAATTTACTAACTACAGGCACCAATACTACCTAATACCCCTATGGCATGCGCCGGCATCCCATCAGTCATTTGTGATATCTAAATAACTTACCATGAAAAATACATTTTATTTATGACGACAAATTGCCATCATTTGTTCACAGACCTATTTCGCATTTAAATTGCGTTTCTTTATGACCATTTGAAGATTTGCTATAGGTCGAGGCAATTTATTTTAACCGACTTCGAAAGACGAAGTTTTTTCGACGGTATTTTCTTTTGTAGTATATTTTCTTCCACGCTGGTCTGGGAGTAAAGAAACATAGAATGTAACAGTTGCTTCTCTTCCGCGCAGAACAGATGGTAAAAGCCTATCGTGGGAATGGGCGAAATATATATACCTACTATAAGAAAGAAAGAAAGAAGACATATTCTCTTTTGAAAGACACACAAATAGAGCATAAACACAATTGTACAAAGATGAAACATAAAACACAGCGTGAATATAGATTATCAATGTACCTATCAATGTACCTTAGATAATTATGAACGCGTCTTCGCAAAAGTGAAATGGTCGCTGGCTCAGCATTATGCTGAGACGTTAAACACGTTAACATGACTCAACTCTGGGTGCACCATTAAGTCGTGTGACTATACCTTCCCAACTTCCATTACTGGCAGGCCGTGCCTCGCTGTATCATGCGCGATTACCTGCTCCCTTAATTACCAAGTTTCCGTCTAATCTATTCGTTTGTCTTCATTATACCAAGTTTTGCATTTCCAACTAATTTCCAGGTACGGCTTCACGCTATGTTGCACAGCCAAAGCTAATCCAACTTGAACGAAGTGTTTGGAACTATTTTACAAGCTTCATAATAGTTTGCAATTCAAAATAAAAAAAAAAAAAAAAATTTCATGACCATTATTGCCTAGAAGAATGCGCCGCAAGAAACTTGGGAGAAAGACATTTGTTCAAAATAAAATACATTAAGCTACTACAATACTTAAATTCTACTTAAATTAAATACATTTATACAAGGGATACATAAGGTCCCCGAGCAATGTATTTACGTATGTATGTAATATGTGTGTAAGTATGTTTGTCCAGGTGGAATCTTGCGACTCAATTTTGAAGCAAATATCTTCAACTGATTGGGCTAAAATTTAGCATAGATTGGTACTTGAGCAAGCCGAATGTCAATATAATAATCTGGTTGTGGTGCTCTGGTAACTCAGCCAGGATCGTCTCCGCATAAGTTAACTCTTCAACGGTTGGTCATAACTGAAGGTCGGCAGTTAGTTTCTTAAATCTCTCCTTGTCCAGAGCTAGCCTGAACAGTCGTCCCACGGTTTTTATGCCAGGTCTATTCTCTGATATTCTGAAGACATAACATTTTCCTTCTACCAACTTCCAGCTTTTCTGCCACTTTCCCAATTATTAAGGTCTGCTGTAGAAACGTATGTACTCGTAACAAAATAAATATAATACTCTGATTTGTCTGACTCACATTGATACAAAAGCAGAGTTTAAAGACTTTCCCGGTTTCACAAATACTTGTCAATTTTCCAGACAATGGCGGACAACAAAGCCTTAAGCATGGCAGCGAGCTGCATTGCTCTCCGCGGAGTACGTATCTTCCTGAATGCCAGCAAGGCAGCTGCTGCCCGGAGAGTCTCGCCGCCGGTCCAGCGACGTAGGCCGAAGCCAGTGGTGCCGGGAGCTAAGCCCCCGCAGAAGGTCTTTGATGCGCTGGTCAAGACCACCAAGTATAACAAGTAAGTGATGTTGAAGACAAATTGTGAGAACTGTGAGGGACTTTTACCGAGGACACAACCTTTAGTAATGAAGAAGACGAGATCTTGAAGTGCATGCTAATAAAGCTTCTCTTGCATGTAGGTAATAGTCGAAAAATCAAGAGTTCAGAGAAGAATTCTAAGGACTTCAATGTAACCATTGGTCACAATGATGTTGATCGACCCAATATAAGATGCAAAGAAATGTCCTCGCTCAGCAACCCAGGAATCAGGAGCCTTGGCTCTAAGACAAAAGTCATGAGGAAAACAAGTCTCGAACGATGTACCTAAGTATTTTGCAAGACAAATAAGTCTCATTCGCATGCCTCTTCAATGTAACCATCATCGTTATGCTAAGGCATGCTACTGAACCCGATTTTCCTTCATCTCATCTGGGTGCCACCAGCCACTGGGAGTGGTATCCTCGTTCCAACGACCCGGACGAGCCACCATAACGTTTACGGAGTAGTATGATCATACCTTGGACATGGTCCATTCGGATCCTTACCTTACTCGCTAATCCTGCCACTTAGCAGGACTTACGCTGCACTGTTTCAGCGCGGGGAGTAAGAAAGCTGCTACAATTACTAGCATAATGAAGTATTGGTTTTGCTCTAAAGCTGGCAACGGAGCTACAATCCTCTGTTCACAGGTGGTGTGCTGTGCCTCACTTATGAAAGTGACCTTAATAAAAACCGTTCTCGATTATTACGTTCAAGCTAAACTATCAACCCCGTAGTAGCACCGTAGCACACTTGTAGCTCGTAGCTTTCCGCTAAGTCGGCCCGCGCGCGCCCCGGCGGCCGGTCGCGTCATGCCACACAGAAAACTCAAGGATCGGTCCCTCGACACTCTGCTTAAAAACACCAACTTTACCAAGTGAGTTTAGTGTGTGACTGGCCAGTAACAAAACGCGTGGCTTCGAGTGGATTAAAAAAAATGCTGGTTTCTTTTTGTTTCGATTTATGGTTTGAATTTGGATTTTTGGTTATGCGTTAAGAATTTCAATACTTACTTGTATTTAGAATAAGTGAACTAAACTCGTTTGTTAATTTTAAAACCGTGAGTGTTTTTAGTAGTTTTCTTTTCATACTGGCTACACTGACACATGTCTGATTTTTGCGAGCGAAGCCGCGAAGAATGACACATTACAAATGACAAATTTTTTATCGCGTGTTAACTGCCATAAAAATTAAAAAGAATAGACAACAACCAACATAGGAGGTGTCATATAAGGCGCAGTAAATACTGACTATCAATGCCGTAAATGCCGGCATCGAGTCAATCATTATAAGTTGCATAATTTGAATTCAAATTCCAATTTTCATAAATTTAAATGATTTTGATACCTGAGTTTAATTTAGGTACTAATATTATACATTATAAGGCTGGGTATGAAGGGTATTTCTGCGACTCCGTTCTTTAGGGCCGGTAAAAACGGACAACGTTTGAACTGCAACCCAACTGCAAAATGGCAGTTCGAGTTCAGTTCTACAGCAGTTAGTGTCATTCCAACTGCAATACGAATGCATTATGACCGTGCAGCCAGCTTACAGTCGGTGCGCGGCAGGACTGCACGGCAAACGCCAACAACACCAGTTGATGCAGTTACACCAACTGCAGCAGAGCTGCACTTGAACTGCCATTTTACAGTTGGATTGCAGTTCAAATGCTGTTCGTCTGTACCGGCCATTACCCGGCAGGTACGAGTTGGAGGCTCTGTTCACGATGTACCGGACTCTAGTCACGGCTGCTCAGTCAGCCGTTCCGACCACCGGGATCGGCCAGACGGCTCCAAAAACTGACGTAAGTTGTCTCAATACACCTTATCCACTTTCACTCTCACGCACACTAACACGTATGGCAGGATAAAAAGGGATAAAAAGTAGCCTATGTGTTATTCCAGACTATAATCTATCTATGTTTCAAATTTCATCCAGGTCTGTCCAGCCGTTTTGGCGTGAAAGAGTAACAAACATCCATCCATACTTACAAACTTTCGCGTTTATAATATTAGTAGGATTTGTGTCAACTTTCATCAGATATTATATCATACTAGCCTCTGCCCGCGACTTCGTCTGCATAGACTAATACATGTAACCTTCCTCTTGAATCTCTCTATCTATTAAAAAAAACCGCATCAAAATCCTTTGCGTAGTTTTAAAGATCTAAGCATACGTGGGCACAGACAGCGGAAAGTGACTTTGTTTTATACTATGTAGTAAGTAGTGACTATTGTATGCGACAGGGTCGTATCGTAATATGAAGAATACTGTCATAGACAGTTTTCGTATGATCTAATGGCACTATAATAGTAGCTTGATAGTTGACCTCGATGCCTGCACGCAACCTAGATCGTAGTTTAGGTCTTATAAGAATGCTGAAGGTCTTATAGGACTAGACTTCGGTAATGTAATGTTACATAGATTGAAAAAAACAGTTTCCCTCAGTTTGACCAGAAGTCCTTCGAGCCTTTCGAATCTTAAATGGGCTTAAAAAAAAGAAAATCGTAGACAAAATTTCAGGAGTTCCCTCGGTTTCACCTTTTCACCTGGATTTGGTGACAATTGGGAATGGATGATTATTTTAAAAGTGCTTGATGATTTTTCCATTGATAGGAATAACCATCCTTAGCTACAGAAAAAAGTTACAGATTTTTCCATCGAGCAATATTATATTATATAAAAATAAAAACGTTTTACTCAGTCACTCGGCGGCCCCTATACGGCTGATAAGCAGTAGGTACGTCCCTAACATAACAAATAAAAAATAAAAAAGGCTGCTTGAATCTGTGGTACACAATGACATAAGTAGCTAAAAAAACCAACGGCTAAGTGGCGCCGTCTGTGAATTGTTGGTGTTACTCAACCATACATGGGGAATTTCAATAAAAATGACCTTATATAGTTTTTCCCAGATTTTGGAAATTTTTAGGTTATTAAAAGTGTCTCCTTTTTAAACGAAACAATTTTTTTTGTTTTTCATGTAGGTCTAAGTATATAATGAGTAAAAAAATAACGCCGAATATCCTCTTTCCTCCTTTTTTTGGAGTCTGTTGAAACTGAACTTTTATACTTAGGCCTTAAGTAGGAACTTTATCCTGTTTAGCTAAGTAAAGCAACCCTGAAATTCAAAAGTCACTTCTCGTGATTTACATCTTTTGACGTGATAACGTCTTATAAATCGATGAACGCCGGCTGCACTCACGAAAAAGCATGACTCATTGCGTTACGTTCCGCGTGACGTCAGAATGTGCAAGCGAGATCGCGGAACAATACAATTCTCGCGCGACGATAGAGCTAGCAGTTCGAATATGTTCCTTTATGACGTTATCACGTATAACTATCGTTCGTAAATCGACTTTGCAGACAATCGGTTTTTTAACT
The DNA here is from genome assembly GCA_949127965.1 of Pandemis corylana. Classification (NCBI taxonomy): domain Eukaryota; kingdom Metazoa; phylum Arthropoda; class Insecta; order Lepidoptera; family Tortricidae; genus Pandemis; species Pandemis corylana. Next base: position 15,649,680 of record OX421851.1, on the reverse strand, counting down.
CCAACTTTTATCACTTTTTTTTTTAACGTGTGGAAAATGCGCCTTATGCATCTCCGCGCTCGGGGCAGCAACGGAGGTATGACGGGCTCTCCAGCTGGCCGCTGCCTTCCCTGTGGAAGGAGGGGAGAGGCCTACCGTCTAAAAACACACACGTTCCCTCCTGGCCTTGAACTGCGGGCGTTGCGGGCGCACTACGGTGACCACCGCAACGAACTTTTATCACCTACATTGATCACCGTTTTACTGTAAAAGGAAAGTGAAGCTATAACTGTGTCTTATCGAAACAAAAACGCCGCCTCGCCATAATGGAGCTGTTCCTAGTTCTTCTACAAAAAGTTTGCGTCATTCGCGTGTGGTGCCGTTGATTGTTCCATTACCGTTTTGTGTTTGTCACTAGAATAAAAATTTCCGAACGAACTTAATGGTGTCACTTTTCAAGTTTCAACCACGAAATTGGGTTCGACGAGCGCAGAGAAGTGCCTTCTTTTATGGCTAAAGAACTTTATTTCTCAAAAAAAATACATTTCGCTTATTGTGAAAATGCTAAAATGTAAAAATAAAAATCAACGAGCACCTTAATTAAAGTAACATGGAAGTCTAGACCTAAGTTTTATATAAAATTAATCTACAACAACCAAGACTAACAACAACAACTTTTAAGGTGAGACAATACACGGCTTATATTACTATGTAGGCTAGGTATGTACTGTTTAGATATTGTCCACAAAATCGTCCGCGCAGAATTAAATGTAGCCTTATGTTTCACAGGGATAATGTAGCATTAAGGCTCATTCAGACACATGTATACCATTATAGTTCAAAAAATTCATAAACTTTACTTTGCAAATAGGCCTCCAAGGGCTCTTTTACATGTCTTTTTTTAAATTAGATACCAGCGCATTCGGAAAGATCATCTCTGCCAAGTATAGAATGCACCGCAAGAAACTAAAAAAGAAGGAAATTTTTCCAAATTAAAATTAATTTACAACAATACTTAAATTCTGCCCCAAGTTAAGTAGGTAAGTACCTTAAATTATATAAGTCTATAGTAGAGATTTATAAAATCTCTACTGGTCACATTGCGAAGTTTGACAGATCGGTTGAATTCGGTTTACCCCGGTAACCCGCAATGTAATGAAACTTGCATGTGTCTAAATAGGCCTTTATATTTTTTAAATCAGTCATACTGGACTTGGAGGTTTTGAGTTTATTCGTTACAAACAAAAACACAAATGCTTTCTACGCTTCGCTTTCAAGATTGTGGTCTGATATTTTGTCCATCTTTAATAACAGCCTTTTAAAGTGAGAAGCTTGCGTTTTCTTGGTAGGGGTAAAGAATACGTTGATCATGTTCATGTACTTGTTTAGATGACTTCCGAAAACACCGGCGAAACAAACCTACCACGAAAACCCACGAGCATGTATGAAGATATTGATGAATGTGGATAAAGCGAAAGAGGTATGTCAGGATCGTAGCAAGTGGAAGAAAGAAAGAAGACATTTATTCCTTTTTGCAAGACACACAAATATAAGAGAATATACGCAGTTTAAGATAGAAAATAATTAAGACATATAAAAACAGATCATCAGCGTTGTGTGTCTTCGCAAAAGTGAAGCGGTCGCTGGCTCAGCATTACGCTGAGGTGTTAGACACCTGCAGCACTGATTTTCAGCCAGAACCGTCTATGACTCACGAAACGATACACAGATAAAATATACTACATAATCCATAAACTTTTACGTAAACAAAGCAATAAATAGATAGAACCCGACTTCTGTGTAACTAAAAAAAAAATACAGAAATTAATGAAATAGTTTACAATAAACAAAAAATAAAAAGGAGGGAAAACTAAATTGTTCAAAAACAACAAACAGGCTGGCATATCAAAGTGGAACAAAGTAGTCTCGGCCTACCCTGGGAAAAAGCCGTGACGGCATGCATGTATGTGTGTGTGTGAAAACAAAATGCATTAACAACAGCAAATCCGCGTGAAAGATTCGAGCATATCCTAGCTTAAATGACATCCTCGCTTCGACGAAAGTAATGGTAGCATGCACCAATAAAACTCGGTTGTTGGAGCAATAACTGTCATCGGAAAGCAAGCAATTTTTCGAGCAATTCCATGCCATGAGAATTGCGTGAGTCCACAGCGATACGGACTTCCGTGGTTTATGCGCGGATACCGCCGCATATAAAAAATGAAGCTTATACAGGGAGAATGCGAGGATACAGTCAGAAACGAATCCCTAGTGTTCTTGAAGTGAAAACTTCAACTTCAACTTCAACTTTTTGGATAATGGCAACCGGTTGCTTTTGGTTGACAACCACTATTGCCAATGACTCCTGTGAAAACTTCTTTAGCGTTGTTGTGCACTTGGGATGGGTAAAAAATGTTAAACTCGAAAATTCGTAAGACGGAGAGACAGGTACTGCTGGGTCGTTTATGCGGCGCTGGGCGCTTGCGCGAGGGTCCGTGTGTGTAGTTTTCACTCTGCCGACACTCCTGGAGTGCAACCCGTTGTTTTTTTTTATTACTAGCAGCTTGCAGCTACGCGCCGTTTTGTTTTTTTATATATCTTATGCGATCCTTGTTCCGACGTTAGCGAACACAACTAAAAAATAATATCCCAATTTGGTGCATTCGTTCCGAGGTTATATTATGCGAACATATATTTCGACGATTCATTCAGGTTTCATTCGAAAGGAACGTGTAAAGCTTGAAGAATCAAAGTCGAAAACTTTCGGAAAGCGAAGTAACTGATTACTTCTGCTGCATATTTTTTATATAATGTAGGCACTATAATTTTTAGCATCGCATTTGTTAAAATCTCGTGACCCTAACGTCGCTCGCATTGTTCTAATTGATCTTACTCTCAATTTTACCTTAGATAAAGCATTTAGAAAATATAGGTATACCTACTCAGGAAATATCGAAACCTTTGGCATTCCCTCGATTAAGAACGATTTCTCAACTAAATGCAATACAGTATAAATCGATTCTGATGACTTGTAAACTATTGAAACGCAAATTTTCGCGATGACTGTACAGTATTCATTTTTACGATAGCATCATTGTCTATACGATGATGCTGCCATTTTACAAATCAAATTGAACTGAAACACGCTTGATGAAACGTCTAGGATAACAAATCTACAATATTATCTTTACCATAGTAAGGAATATGGTAGGTAAATTAAAAAAAAGACTTTCCGAGCAAATCTAAGACCATAGACGAATAGGCACCACGATCAAAAGATATAGTTGAGTAGGTACCTACCTATTTGAATCAAAACTTAGCTAAAACTTGACTTAAGGGATCCCTTAAAGAGGAGTTCACCTTTGTACATCTTGTTGTGCGTCAACATGCAACCTTGAAACCCCCTAGATAGTTATAAAGCACCAGGTAAACATAATCTTGGTGGTAACTGTTAAGTCTGATTTAAGAACCCGTATTAATTTCCCGCAGGGCATAGATCAAAATACCTTCCGAGATGTAATGCACAACACCTTCGATCTGGTCACTGAAGAAGCGATCTTAGAGAGGATATGGGTGACATGGGAGCGAGGGGCTGCGGGAGGAGAGGGGGCCATCAAGTTCGAGGCCTGGGCCCGAGGGTTGAGCAGGATGCTGAGAGGCACGGACGAAGAAAGGCGCACGCACTGCTTTTCGGTCTATGACTTGAATGGAGACGGCTGGATCACTAAGGACGAGATGTTTTCGTTGCTCAAGTAAGTGTAAATCAGAAGTATTCCTGGCAGGGTGCAGACTAGTCAAAGCTTTATTCAGACCAGCTGTTTTTTTGGTTGGTTGGTTGGCTTGTAAAAATATGCCTGCGGTTACGCTCCCGTGAATAAACAAAGAATACGCGCTTTCTCTATCCCGTGGGAATTACGAGAGTAGTTCTTAGAACGCGTATACTTACGCCACAAACATAATCTTCCGTCCAAAGATTTGGAAACTGGGGTTATGTGGCTGTGCATTCTTTTTTATATAAAATAGGCTTACGTTTGACTTCAATTTAGCTTGATAGAAGGTGAAGATAAGGCCTAAGAAGGTACACGCTTGCTAGGAGGTGTCTGTTCACTTTGACCTTGAAGATGTCCAGATTATAGCAAAGATAATTTTTTGATAATTTTTTAGACTATTATAAGTCAGGACAATGTATTTTTTCCTCGAGCCCAATGTGACTTTACAACTTTACAAGAGAGTGTAATCCAAAAGGCATTTGAACCCAAAACGGGACAGGGTAGTCAAATAATAACATTTTACTGTGGCAGAAATTCATTGCTGAAGCAACCAGGTGACGAAGACCCCGACGAGGGAGTACGGGACCTGGTAGAGCTGGTGCTTAAGAAAATGGACATCGATAAAGACGGTCGAGTGTCTTTTGAAGATTATAGGTGAATAATTAATAATCTGCAAGTTACGTTATTATTATACTAATGCCATTGATGTTGAAGTTATTTCTTTGTAGAATATTGAAACATTAACTAATAACCTCTTTAGTATCCAGTTAAAAAATAATACTTTATGTAGGTACCTACATAAAATCAATGAAGCTGCATTTCTGCAGCTGAAAGAGAGCATAATAAAGATTGACATAGAGACAATATAAGTAATAGACATAATATATTAATTTATTTTCAGGCAAGCAGTGGAACAAGAGCCTCTGCTGTTAGAAGCCTTTGGGCAATGCCTGCCTACCAAACGGCACGCGGCTGCCTTCCTAAGAACGCTAATTACTAAGTGAAGCTAGAATATTAAGTTAGGACTAAGGCTACATGTATGTAAGAATAGCGTAGAACCATATAATTAAGAATACATACATACATAAATCACGTCATTATCCCTTACGGGTTAGACAGGGCCTAAGGTAACAAGACCTGAAGCACGGTACCTAAAGGCCACGTTTAAGAATTAATTAAGAATGCAGAACTTATTTTATTTTGTTAAGTTTAGAGCCAAAGATTTTTACTTATAATAAGATACTACTTCATAAAATTACTCTTACTGACCAAATATGGGTATTATTATAAAATCTGGATTTAAAAAGAAATCAATTAATGTACCAGGCGAGGCCAGAATACTTAATCAAATTATGGCGAATCCTACAAATACTAGTTGCTTTGATAACTTTAAACTGAAAAATATTTGCAAATTACTAGACGAACAGTAATTTAATCAAAAATTGCATTTTTTGTGAAAAATACCTAATACATACTCGTGTGAATAAATACCACTTTTCTTATACATATTTATTTGTCGTTCATTCTTATTCCATTAAAAGCCGACAGCTTGCCAAGAGATAAAAATAGTGTCTGACTAAAAACAGAACCTTGTGGTACGGACACTTTTCTGCACGGACATAGTTTTGCACGTGCTTGGACGGAATAAATCTACAAAAACATTAAACGAAATTAGTTTATTAAAAATGGATTTAACCTATACTAAAATAAGACATAAATTAGTCGGTTATTCAGTCGTGGGCTTCAACACCAGCTCCCGCAAAGTTGTTCATGATTCTGCCAGCACTGCGTGAAAGAAACGCGCCGAGGAACTGGTGAAGAAAATATTGTTTAAACACACAAAACAATAGAAAAAACATAAAAAAAATGTTGCAAACTAGTGATGTAAATATATGGCCTCAAGAGACGTGGGTTCGGACCAGAGCTCGCACCTCCTTTTAGCCACCTAGCTTTTCGGTGAAAGAAAACATCGTACGCTAACGTGCTTACACCCTGTGAAACAAATTCCATTCATTTCAACTTGACAGTTGCCTGACCACACTGGACCCGCGTTATAACCCAAGCCATCTCATTTTGAAAAGCTGCCTGAACTCAACAGTGGGTTGCATATAGACTGGACATGATGACTTTTAACACAATAATAATTTAAGGTCGTATATAACGGCTCGTTTATTTCCCATACACATTATTAGGCATGTTTCTTTCGATCTTTCGAGTAAGTCATAAAGTTGATTGAATTTTAGGTACCTAAATAAACAAGGTTTGCAAATCATGTTAGGTATGTATTGTGGTCAATATTTTGTCTCCGACACCTATTTTTCGTCTAAATATAATGAGTATGAAAACATGACTTTGTATTTCAGCTGAAATTGATTGATATAGAGATCCTTCTACCAGTAAGACTAAGAAACATAGAATTTGAATCAATATGACTGAAAATGAAAGGTATTACTCACCCTGGCCATGTAATGCATGCTGCCAGGGATGGTGATCTCGACGACGTCCCTTCTCATAGCGTCGATGATAAGGTCGGCCGCATCTCCCGGCTCTACCATCTTCATCTGGTCCTTGAAGCGGATACGGGGGTTCTTGCAGAGTCCCGTGTTCACCATGTACGGGCAGACCGTTGTGAACTTAATCTAGAAAAAGTTAAGGTACATGTTATTATGTATAAGTAATTATGGTTGTTATTTTGTAATTCACTAATGAATACATCGTTTTCCTTGATCACAACCACGCCAGTAAACTAAATAGATTTTAAAAGTATGGTGTACCCTACCTAAGCTGAGGGATTCTCCTATTTCTTTGGTTAACAACATGCAAACGTATTGGATATGAGGTACATTTTTAACCGGTTAGTATTAGTGACTCTGAGGAAGCAGATCCGTAAGAGATTCATTATTTTTAGTGAAACGATTAAATTTTAGAAGTAGATAGGTAGAGCTTTAGAGCATTGGGGTAAATTCGAAAATGGGGGAATTTCGAAACTCGTGGATATCCACTAAATGGGGAACAATTACATAATTTAGCAACGCTTACCTAAAAGCTTCAATGTCTTTGGCTTCTGGATAAGCGTTGCCACTTGCCATATTATTGAATTATCCCCCGTTTAGTGGATATGCACGATTTTCGAAATTACCCCAATTTGAATTTACCCCAAAGCAGCTTATATATAGAAAATCTGAAAGTTAATAATTCTAAGTAGATAAAGATACAATAAATACCTATACATAGGTACATCCATACAAAATAAAAAAACTGACTTAACAGTGTTAAACCATTTCTCCTTTCTACCCCCAGTCGTTCACAATTAAGATAAAACTGTAGTTTTACCTATGTGGGGAGTGCCACAATAGAGAGATCTCTCTCCAAGCAGATGTTATGCCTGAGGACCGAAGTCCGAAGGAAGAGAGTTGAGAGTTGTTATTTTTATGCAGCCGCATTGAGAAACTTCGTTAGCGGCATGTAGAACGATATGACCGCTGTCATTAGAACTGGCGCTAGCTACTCGTGTGTCGTAGTTATGTAGAGGCAAACTAGGTGGCGCTAAGGTCGCTACATCTACACACTACGAAAAGTACGTAACAATGACTAGCTCTTCGTAGAACTCACCTGGCTGTTCCCTTCACTCTCATCAAACAGCTCATTCTCGAGCGCCTCCATAACGCCTCGTACGCCGTACTTGGTAGCACAGTACGGGACCAGGTTCTTGAACCCGATGAGGCCCGCCATGGATGACATGGCCACAATATGCCCGTGGTTGCGTGCCTTCATTGATGGCAGGAATGCTTGGATCATCTGGAACGAACAAATGTTGGTTACGATGATATACCACTTTGGTGCCGTTCATTTTTGCATTCCAACAAGTTCGCGTACCTATAACATTGGTATTTTCCTAAATTAAACTCTATCTTCATTGAACTGGAGGAAGTTGAATATTAAAATAGAACTCTTAAAGGGTTTGTGTGCATTGAATAAAATGTATCAGCTAAAACAGACGAAGATCAAGTGGCGGTATAATTTTTCTTTTAGTTGGATTTAACAATAGCAGAGATGCGCTTTATGTTTTAGTGGCATCAAGTCACGGTTACAAAGATAAGTCGAGTAATCATAAGTTAATGAATTTTTGAGTTTATGTTTATCTAATAAGTATTTTTATGTTTAAAAAGTGGCAAGTAAACATAATAAAGTGCCATCTGGGAAAGAAAATAAAAAACTTTAATGTTACTTTGTACACCCAAGACACCTTCGTAAGAAAAGAATATGTGATATAAATAGCACAACAAACCTCATTTCAACACAATCAAAACGAAGGAATCGTGACAAAATTATCGTAAAAATTGCAGGTGGTAAGTTTCTACGAGGAGAAGAAAATATCAAACAAAAGTGTTACCCAAAGGTTAGCAGTAAGATTCACGTCGATGGTAGATCTGATGTTCTTCTCTGTCCACAACAGGATCGGCTGCGAAGGCATGATGCCAGCGTTATTAACGAGAATCGACACCTCACCAACGTCTTTCTTGACCTTCTCTGCTAAGTTAAAGACCGCTGCACGGTCGGTCACGTCACATCTAAAATTGTTTTATTATAGTTAGGGAATAGACTAAAATATCTCTGTAGAATAGTGTCATCGAAACCTTGTAAATTTTGTTTAACCGTGGTATCTGGTCTGTTCAAAAACTATGGATGGTTTCCGAAGTTTTGGACAAAGCTGTAGGAGAAAACGGAACTTCAATTTTACTGGCCAAAGATTTTAAATTAAGTATTTCTCACACAGCTATGGTAGAAAGTAATTCAATCAATGCCGCTTATTTTATAGAAATCAATATCATTATTTTGAAAGTCATACAGTCGTTTGCGGCTAAAAACCATCATGTCTTAAACTCCCTTATCTTTTTAAGTTTGATATAACACTCACTCGTATTTGTGCGCCTTTCCACCATTGTCTTTGATCATTTTGACGGTTTCCTCATTGCCTTTAGCGTTGATGTCAACGCAGACCACAACGGCGCCTAGCTTGCCGAAGCGCAGTGCCATTTCACGGCCCATGCCATGACCGGCACCAGTAATCTGCAAAGACAACGTGAGACTGACTGAAAAGACCATCATTATCATCATTAAAACGTCCATTGCTGGACAAAGGCGTTTCAAAAAATCCATTGTGATTAATTTTGTGCTACCGGCAGCAACTTTTCTTCATCCAGAACCTTACGGCCCCAAGAGCATTATCGATGAAAAAAAAGCGCTGAATTCAATAAATTAAACATGTACTTCATAGGTACCTAAGTACTGGTGTTTTTTTTTATTGTGCCTTTCTTATTTACCATACTGACTTTAACACCAGCCTACGAAATAATTTATCTGTTTTAATCTATTTTGATTCATATTACTTATCTAATAATTTTCTAGATTAAGATTGTAACGCGGAAATGAGATTAAAAAAAATTGTAATGTGGTCGATCGTGGAATATTACTATTTCAGCTAGTCCTCTAAACTTGATGTAAATTTAATAAAAATGTGACTGAGGCTGTTACTAATTCTATTTCGATGATTCTGTTAGCGCCGCCTCATGTAAGGAAAATGTGTTCATGTACCACAGTAGAACCCTGTCGCCATAAAAACTCGTTTGATATTATGTATTTTATTGAATCAGGCGTTACTTTGCGGAGGTTCATTAGAATGAAAAAAAAAGTGTTTACCTTACTCCGCAAGATAACCAAGCCTGTGTGAAATATATTATGTTTTTCATGCGATCCCGTATTGCGCCAGAGTTCTACGGTAGTACGTGGATACATTTGCCTTAACTAGTGTACCTATTCTATTTCCTTTTTTGTATACAAAGGCAAAGTTAACATTCTACGGCATTGTTTCTAGTCAACCTTTGAGTCGATGACAAGACTATTAATAAAGTCTACTGTTAGTGATATGCGATAAATAAACGACTTACGATAACAATCTCCCCGCGGATGTCCTTCGGGTCGTTGGGCACGAACACCCTGTAGACGCAGCGGATGTTCTCCACGTGCACCTTTATGAGCGTCCATATCAGCTCCAGGACTAGTGTTATGATTTCCACTGCGTCCACCCTAAAAACAGTATTCACACCTCAATTAAAAATTACATCATACTACAATTCGACAGACATCTTCCTTCATACCGTAATTGTTACATTCTGACGTTCAATTCCGACTATGATGGACGACAATGAACATAAAATAAAATATCTTGTGTCCGATTTTAATCGTTATTGTCGAACTGTGCCTAGCTAGTTTTTGCCTGTGGCTTCGTTTCAAAGTAAGCTTAGCCTTGTTTTTTTCCAGGTAATTATGTCAAGGGACAAGGGAGTATTAAAGTAAATGTTTTTATTGATACGGACCTTGGCAAAGTGACGCCTGATTCTTCTTCTTCTTTTTATTTGTGGCGTATCAAGTCTTTATAGCGACGACAACTTCGCCAATGTCAAAGTAACAAAAATATAATTCAAAAATCTTGTGACAAAATGTCGGTAACGTTGTAGGTATGGTAAAACAGTCAAAAGACCCCCTCCCCCCTTGTCGGGCTCTTAGCCAACGGTCAATGATATCCCTCAGAAACTGCCAAGAAATCATTAACTGATGCCCAGGGTGCACCGGACCAAGCACTGCTCTTCCCCCCGAACGGATCCAAAAAGGAACCGCAGCTCTTGACCACACGTGGAGGTAACCCGACTCGCAGCCCGACGCCTGATTCAATAAATTATTTATGAAGTATCAAAGTTTTTAATTTATCCGCATAATATAAGAAGGAAGAAAAGGTTTATTCAGCAAAAAAAAAGTATAGTTCCACAATAAAGAAGAGACTTCGGGAAAGGGGCACGCTTAGAGGTAATTAGATGACATAACTTCTAAGTACTGAGGTACTTACTTAGCATTCATTTGTAAAGTCCAATACCGTGCTTGGATAACGCATAAGGGATTAAGATATGCATTATCAAATCGTTATAAATGTTATTCAGCTACCAAAATTATGAAATTACTAGTTGATGCACGCGACTTACCCTGTAACGAATTCATTTATCGCTATGCCGCGGGAACTACTCAATTTTCCGGGATAAATGTAACCTATCTATGTGCTATTCCAGACAATAATCTATTTATGTTCAGCCGTTCTGGCGTGAAAGAGTAACAAACATCCATACATACATCCATACTCACATGCTTTCGCATTAGTAGAATTGTTCATCGCAGTAGTTAACATATTGACTTCTTTCAGATGTTTTACAACTATGATTGAGTTTCCAAAACTGTACGATCACGGAATATTAATTTTGTGTAAGTTGTTGTAATGTAGCAACAGTTATCTTCTTAGGTAGATAGGACTCTTATTGAAATCCAAGAAATAGTTAAAATACGATATTAAACATACGTTTACGATAACTAAACATACGTGGAAACAGCTAAGTAATGTCTACGTATCTCTATTTATGGTCATAGCTCTTATTATACACAAAGAGCTCAGCAAGAGATTGAGAGAGGCAACAATCGACCCTCGCGCTGGCAGCCTTCTCGCGCAATGAATCGCAATCGCAGTTCAGCGCGGGAATGCTGCCCGCGTGATGGGCACCCTGCCAAGAGGCCCACCTCTCTTTTACAATTAATTTTAAAGTTTATTTAGTTATTTTAATTTAATAGTAGTTTTAGTTTTGTATTTACATTTTAACTATCTGTTTTTTCATTAAGTTTGTTAACAATAAATATTTCGTTTTTATATGGCTGATGTAATTTTTTTGATGTAATTTTGAGGAACAGTGTGATAAGGGAACGTGCTGGTGTGAAAGAGGATTTATAGTGACTAGGATAGAAAAAAGTATGCTTAGTTGGTTTGGGCATGTAGAGCGGATGGATGAAAGTAGACTAACTAAACAGATCTATATGGGGAGTGTGAATGGTTACGTTGGGAGGGGAAGGCCTCGACGGACGTTCCGAGACCAAATAGGAGACGTTTTGGAAAAAGGTCAGGTCAGGAGTACCCGAAACCGACGAGCATGTATGAAGAGATTGATGACTGTGGATGAAGCGAAGGAAATATGTCAGGATCGTAGCAAGTGGAATAAAGTAGTCTCTGCCTACCCCTGTGGGAAAGAGGCGTATGTATGTAATTTTTAATTTAAGCGTTCTTTGAATCTTCGATGCTTAAGTATTATTTTTCCGCCACACGCAAATTGAAAGATTATTTCATTGTTAATTGATGATAACAAGTTCACCGAGCTAAAATCTCCTACAGAGCTGCAGATTATATCTTTAAAATAAATAAATTTTGCTTACATTTTTTCACCGGTTCTGGGTTCCTATCGATCAATACACTACTTGTTTCATGGACAGCTTGTACATGATAACTATGCTACGATATATGGCTTTGTATTATAACTCAGATATGCAGCTATCTTGTATCACAGGTAACATACTGATATGATAGCAATTTAAGGGTGAAGTCACATCTATCAGCATCGAATCGTATTTTGTAATACAAAAATTCAATATTGTATGAAGATGCACCGCACCAATTCACCCTTCCGCATCGATCCAGCTTCAGCATTAAATGCGTAGGAGTGTAGCTATCCATTTAACAGCCTTAGGGCTGCTACTACTATTTAGTGTCAACAAATTGATTAATAAATTCAGGATATTGCTCATTCGCACAGACTAACCCTTAATGCGAGATTTTTTTAATCTGCAATTATTAACAGTTCTATATCACAGACAAATTCTTGCGAAACATTAATACAAAAAACATATTTTTTTATTATTCGCAATAACCTAGGGTGCAATAATAGTGATAATACACATTTTCACTTTAGAATTAAATAAGTTTTATTTAAAATCACTATTTATCAACCTATTATACAATTATATAAAAATCAGTATCGCTCAGTCGTGGGCATCGACTCCGGTGTTGAAAAATTTGTTAATTATTCTGGCGGCAGATGGAGATATCAGACGACCGAAGAACTGAAAAGAAAATTACATATTGTTACCATTAATTTCTAAAACCAAAGAATCTGCTGATTAACAGTCTCATTCTTTATTATTAGGGCACCAAAGGAAGGAATGTTTGGCTATAATTCAGCATCTGGCTTGAGTCGTCACTAATAGAGTGATCCTCATAAGAATAAGAAAAACTTTATTTCACCACAGAAGTTACAAAGCGCATAACAAGGACACATTGTTACACAGAGATAGGTAGATGACAATTTAAGTAAGTAAGTAAGTGAAACAGCGGCCTTCGCACTAGACTCTGGGTCTGTATTGCGAGTGCCAAATCATCTATAATTAGTTTGTTAGAGAGCTTCCAGTTGCTGGATAGTAGCTGATACTTTATACTAACTTCTCGTCATTGGTAGGCAGATTATCAAAGAAATCAATCGAAGTTATTGAACTTAGAATTCGTAAATCAGTTTGAAATATCAATGTGTCAGTCCAATTGGTCAGAGGCGCCTACTCACCCTGTTCGTGTAATGCAGGTCGCCAGGGATCGTGATCTCCTGTATGTCTCTCCTCATAGCGTTAATAATTTGGTCAGCCGCGTCTCCGGGCTCCACCATCTTCATTCGGTCCTTGAAGCGGATGCGGGGGTTCTTGCAGAGTCCCGTGTTCACCATGTATGGGCAGATCGTTGTGAACTTGATCTTTGGAAAAAAACAATATTTTAAAGTAAACATAATCATCATCATCTAGGGGTCCCTACGAATATTTGAAAGTTTACTAATTTCTATTACAATCGGAAGACTCATCATATTTTCTGACGTCCTTTTTACTTTAGGTAGTGACATTTTATAAAGGAAATGGTAGAGTGGAAAATTTTACAAGCACAGCTTCGGTGAACCTATACGTATGTGCGTATGTGTGGAAAGATCCTTGTTTTTTTAAAAATAGCGTATACAATACTTCAATGAACCAACATTGCTTTTGCCGTTGGTTTCTTCAAACAACTCGTTTTCCAGCGCCTCCATGATGCCTCGGACTGCGAACTTAGTACCGCAGTATGGGACCAGGTTCCTAAACCCGATGAGGCCCGCCATGGACGACATGGCTACTATGTGCCCGTGGTTGCGCTCCTTCATCGATGGCAGAAATGCTTGGATCATCTGAAGCGATCAAGAATAGAGAGCATTAGAGTTATATTCAGCAGTAATGACAACAGAAAGAGTTTCGCTTGGTCAGCTTAATGTAGACAACGGCTTACCCAAAGGTTAGCAGTAAGGTTGATATCGACAGTAGATCTGATCTTCTGTTCTGTCCACAGCAAGATTGGCTGCGAAGGCATGATGCCAGCATTGTTAACCAGAATAGAAACCTCGCCGACCTCTTTTTTGACCTTTTCTGCTAAATTGAATACTGCTGCGCGATCAGTTACATCGCATCTGAAATGGTTATTTTCAATTTTTAACAGCTTTGTAAGAAGTATTCTTTTATCTGCGTTGTCAATTTGTGCATCAAGTTCCATTTCAATAAGTATATTTTGTTTTACTTTGACGATTTCACCAAAAAGCCGCAATTGGAGCTAGTTGCTCTTGATTATGTTATCAAGGGGTTTTGTCAGATTAGTATTAAACCTCCCCTTGGCTTAGTTGTATTAAACAAGATTATGTTGGACTGCTACTGTTAACGCATTTCTACTAGCTGTCTTCTATTTCTTTAATCTAAACAAAATGTATGATTATATCGTAACTATAGGTACTTACTCGTATCTGTGCGCATTGCCCCCATTATCTTTGACCATTTTGATCGTTTCTTCATTGCCCTTGGGGTTTATGTCGACGCATACAACAACGGCGCCTAGCTTGCCGAAACGCAGGGCCATCTCACGGCCCATGCCATGGCCGGCACCAGTGATCTGTAAGTTTAGAAAGAGGGCTTAGAGTGAATGGGGAATGAAAATTATAATTTATTTCCATAAACAACTTGACAGGTTTTATAGAAGGTATATCATGGGTAAGTTCGAATCTTTATGGCCGAGTACAGTAATGTGGATTGTTCTTAGGAAATATTTATTTGATTTAGTTACCTAGTAAATTTTAAAACGAGTAAAAAATTAAAAAAATACTGAAAACCAATCTAAACTCCCACCATGGGTGCATTGTTCTGTCAGCCCATGAAAAATGACATATTTTTTAGTGACGTCAAATATCCTATTTGCTTATGCAAATAGGATATTTGACATATAAAAATGTATTCTTTCCCAATAGCTGTTATGTAACTATTGATCATTACCACAGCTAATTTTCTAGTTATTAAGAATTATATAACCGAAAAGTATATTATGGCCAAGGGCCAGAAAATATACTGCTTATTCGTGGACTTGGAGAAGGCTTATGACAGAGTGATGAGGAATGAGTTGTGGTCAGCATTATCCATGCATGGGGTGAACAGTAATCTGATACGAGCACTAAAATCTCTCTATGAGGATTCTAGTGCTTGTGTGAGGATAAACGGGGCGTACACTGATTGGTTTAGCATTGAGAAAGGTGTTAGACAAGGATGTGTTGCGTCACCGTGGCTGTTCAACCTATTCATGGATACATGCCTGAGTGATTTGAAAGGGAATGACTGTGGACTAAGAATGAGTGGGTTAACCATCAAATGCCTCCTATACGCCGACGACCAAGTGTTGTTGGCATCGTCGGAGGAGGAGTTGCAGATGATGACTAACATTTTATGTGGTGCATTAGAAACGAAAGGTATGAATGTTAATGTAAGCAAGACGAAAGTTATGGTGTTTGAAAAAGACGATAGTATGACTGAATGTGAGATTGTGATTGCGGGTAAGAAAGTCGAACAGGTAAAAGAGTTTGTATATCTGGGATCGGCGTTTACGAAAGATGGGAAGTGTGAAAGTGATATTGAAAGAAGAGTGAATGCAGGAAATATGGTCAATGGGGCGCTGCGCGTCTTTGTGAGCAGTGAGAAGGTGTCAAAAAAGGCGCGTCTGGCTGTCCACAGAGGGGTGTGCTCGTTCCAACATTAATGTATGGTAGCGAAACTTGGGTATGGCAAAAGAAGCATGAAAGTAGAATAAATGCTGTGGAAATGAGAGCGTTAAGGAGTATGGAAGGTGTATCACTGAAAGATAGAATCAGGAACAGTGTGATAAGGGAACGTGCTGGTGTGAAAGAGGATATAGTGACTAGGGTAGAAAAAAGTATGCTTAGTTGGTTTGGGCATGTAGAGCGGATGGATGAAAGTAGACTAACTAAACAGATCTATATGGGGAGTGTGAATGGTTACGTTGGGAGGGGAAGGCCTAGACGGACGTTCCGAGACCAAATAGGAGAAGTTTTGGAAAAAGGTCAGGTCAGGAGTACCCGAAACCGACGAGCATGACTGTATGAAGAGATTGACGACTGTGGATGAAGCGAAAGAAATATGTCAGGATCGAAGCAAGTGGAATAAAGTAGTCTCTGCCTACCCCTGTGGGAAAGAGGCGTGACGGTATGTATGTATGTATGTAAGAATTATATAACTTGCCAGAACAATCTCCCCGCGGATGTCCTTCGGGTCGTTGGGCACGAACGCCCTGTAGACGCAGCGGATGTTCTCCACGTGCACCTTTATGAGCGTCCATATCAGCTCCAGAACTAATGTTATGATTTCTACTGCGTCCGCCCTAAAAACATTTAATACACTGTAAAAACACGACGACGCGGTTGGCTGGCCTAGTTGGCCGCGGTAGTAGCTGCCTGCGAAGCAAGCGTCCCGGGTTCGAATCTTGATAGTTTCAGTTTCAGTTTATTTATTCACAAAACAATTTTCATTGTGTACGAATATTACCTAATACAGATACTTAAATTAAACATAAGAAATGAGAAGCATAAGAAAGAGAAACATAAGAAAAGAAATGAGCATAATATTTGTGATGAGCACGATATTTTGTTCCTGGGTCATGGTTGTTTCTATCTATTTAATGTAGTAACCATAACAGCCTTATTAGAGCTTACTTTGGGAATAGGTAGGTCAATTTGCGTGAATTGTTCTCTGATATTTCTTTATTTTATATTTATTGAATGTTTGTTACATTTATATATGTGTTTTTTCATGAAAAACATATAACATTTCGCGCAGGCTTGGTTATCTTACACGCTATTAGCGGAGTAGCAAGGTAAATATCTTTTTCACCTCACTTGCTCGAAAAGGCTGTCTTTCTCCTTCAAAATCTGCGTGGAAAAGTGCTTTTTCCGCGCTTGCGTGGAAAAGGTTTTTGAAATTCGAAAGTGACGATGACCACCATTGCCCACCTACTCATATACTCAGAAATTAAAACTTTGAACTTCGTATGTTGTCGTCTCGCTTATACGAATAGTACTTAATTAGGTGAATGAGAAGGACGGAATAACACGAACTTCAAATGTCAAACTTGTTATCAGACCCCTAACTTTTTCATCCGATAAAAAAAACATAATGTCACGTTCAGAAACGCGATCCGGTATCCATTATTAATTTATTTTAAAATCCGTTACTTCCTAAGTTATTTTCAAGATTTGCTAACTTTCGTTGCTAAAAGAAAAAACGATATTGGTTTTTATTAATTATTTTTATTTGTGGTTAACCACAAAAATAGCAACCAAGCAGGAAAAAACAGATATTATGATGCAAATTCAGAACGCGCCCCATTTTTTTTAATTCAGTCTAGTTAGTGCGATTTTTTAACTTTCTTTTCACTACATAGTATAAAATAAAGTCGCTTTTTCTGTCCTCATGTCCCGATGTATGCTTATATCTTCAAAACTACACAGCGGATTTTCATGCGGTTTTTTTTAATAGATAGAGTGATTCAAGAGGAAGGTTTATATGTATAATAAATGCATAATATACCGTGCGAAGCCGGGGCGGGTCGCTAGTTAAAAATATATCTTTGATTAGAAAAAAAGTAAAAGTTTTTAGAGATTGCTCGTCGGGAAACCGAAAAGTTGACCAAAATTGTTGTTTGGTTTATGATAAAGCAGTATAATACACAAGAAATTAATGTGATAGAACAATGAGAAAAAAACAGTTTTACTTATTAGATTATTAGACTAGGCTGTATGGGCTTAGATCCTTTTACCTTTTTTATTTAGAAGAAAAAGAATAAAAAAAACTGATTTACTATTAGACTGTTTTTCTTTCATCCACCATTTTTCTCGCTGTAGTGAGTTGAAAAATTGTATGTTTCGCTCGGGAGCAAAGTTGTTTAGTATCTCGTGCCTTGAAACCCTCGCGACGCTCAGGATTCTTCTTTTGAACCACTCGCTTCGCTCGTGGTTCAATCATAGAATCCTTCGCTTGCTCGGGTTTCAATTCAGGCACTCGCGCCAAACAAACACTTTGCATAACAAATAAATATATAAAATTGGAACAGGGGCGAAGCCGCTGGCACTAGCTGTTATAAAATAATTTAATATGAAATTGTTGCTATAATTTTAATTTTGCGTAAAAAATAGCCCTCATTTTTTATGAGATTCATGTTTATGTGGGAGTCCAGATGTAGGTACTTACATTTTCAATGGTCCTCGCTCCAGACACTATAACACACTACCGTATTTCTAGTCTCACTTGTGTATATATTACAACGTTTAAACAAGATACCAGCGCTATCATGGTTCATCGTTGGCAAAGTGATAAAATGATGTTGCTTCGAGACTTGCGGTTGTCGCGGTGTAGCCAAATAAAACTAATCACCTTTAACATACGTACAAACATAAATCACGTCTTTATCCCTTACGGGGTAGACATCCATCCTTCCATGCTGGTCTGGAAGTAAAGAAAAAACAGAATTTACCAGTTGCTTCTCTTCCCGCGCAGATGGTCAAAAAGACCATCGAGGGAATGAGCGAAAATCTTAGGAATCATGTTATAGGCAATGTGGCTAATCCATGACTATTCTGATTCCCCTTTCCACCTAAACGCCCTCAATCGTGCTCAGCGTGCCCCTTATCATAAGCAGAATGTAATATGCCTACAGTGGAAACGTTCATCAGTGTGGTGATTGCACATTTTGTTTTACACTATACTTGGCGTATTTATCCAAATATTTGCGTGAGTGAGGGGACGCACTATATATAGTTTCTAGCGTATGCGACGAAGATGCCAATAGCACAACGCGAAAACGCAACACCAAGTGGAGAGCCACCCTAACTTTGTTTTTGTTTATATTATTTGTATGTTTAAATTTCTTTCCTAAACTCTGAAAAATCCGCACAGCAGGTTTCGTCAGGGTGAACATATTAAATATCCGCAACAGCTCCGAACGCAACAGGCTAGACAATCGCAGACCGGCAACAAATAGTTTTTATAGTAGCTATTTAACCTTATAACGCAAACGCGTGTGAACGTAATTTGTAACGCAAAAATTACATTAATACTGTTCGTACAAAAAATAAATAATCTTATATTGCCTCTGAACTTTATTTTTTTTATTGGTATGTAAGCGTCATCGTGATTTTCGTCGATCACAATCTCCATAAATAAGTTATTACTATCTGTGACTTTAAAATAGGTAGGTATTTACTTTTGAGTCAGCGCGGACCTTTTCCCGGCGTTTACCTAAGTTTAAAGTACGAAACGATTACAAATTCGACGACGGATCAAAGCCATCAAAGTCCATCTTTTATTTAAGCCCAATTCGCTGTCTTCCACTGTACTCGGTACGTAAGCTCTTCGTCGTAACAACTTCGCATTTTGTGATAAAAACGCACACTGAGGCCCGATTTTTAAAAGCACATAATAATATAATATGTGAAAATACCACTCGAAAGCGGTAAAATATTGTGCTGAATTTGGAATACGAGTAGCTTAGAAGGTACTTACGGCTCTCATTAATCTTGTGAACTAGTTAAAATTTTTATTAGAGCTGTAGTTTTGAAGATATAAACCGATTTATACCAATTTCGAGTGATATGCTTGGAGTCTTTGCAAATTCCTTGTATTTACATCAAGAGGCTCGGCTTATAATATGACAATATTGGTTTAGTTAACACCTAGCTTTTAGGTTTTTGGGAAACGTTTATAGCGATAAGGCCACTAGCACTTGGCGTCGTATTATTGGACATAACAAGAAAAACATAATACAAAATTGTAGGCAGGCGATTTTAGCCCTCTGAATGCCTCTCAATGAGGGTTTCTATCGTATAAAAAAAGGAAGTGATATTAGAAAGGATTCAAATAAAACGGAGTGAGTTGAGTAGGGATGAAATTGAAGTTTAAACGCCGACAAAAAAAAATCAAATGTGGTAAGTTGATTTTTATGGATGAAAAATGTTCCGGCAATCTGAATATTAGTTTCTTAATGATTACCATAAACACTAAAATATAGGGAAACCCCAGCTCACCCCGTAGTGGGGTCAGACGGGATAGGAACAAATAAAAAAAATGACGATAACAAATTACCAGAAACAAAATATTTAATATGTATAAAAATATAACTAAACTACTTTTAGAGCAAGCTGAGCAAGAATTTTTAAGTAGCAAGAGAAAACACAAAATACCTACTAGTTCTATCCCTCCTAACCCCGCAATCCCTTCTCACCCCGTTTCACGGTACCTAAGTATTGTTTAACGAAATACAGGAAGCATCCTTGGTACAAAGAAAACCAATCGATTGCATAATCTTAAGTCATGTCCTCCTTGACGTATCTATTAGCGGCGAACCCTGCTAGCTTCGCAGCATAATGACAATAAAAATTGACAGGCATAAAAACACGTAGGTTTTGGAGGTAACAACAACGAACGCACTACGTTGTTTGTCAGACGAACTAGCATATTCTGATTTATTATCTTTATTAATATAAAGCGTTATCTCGCATGTTACTTTGCTCATCTGGTCAAGTCTCACCGATGACTGTTTTTAACTCTCTCCTATGAACGCGCATGTAATAAATGCCTCTGATTAGATTAGACTTATCTTCACATTTTTGGCATATTGACCGTAGGAGTAGCGTGTATCAGTTGCTCACTTAATCAGTGTGCGGGGTGTTAGGCAGTTATTTGAATAAAGTTTTTGCAAAAAAAAAATGCGAATTTTTATTGGGGACATAATTAGATTGTTTTCTACGGGATATGGGAGTATTTTGTACTCTAAGCTGGTCTGGGAGCAAAGATATAACATATAATGTACCAATTGCTTCTCATTGTTGCTAAAATCTTATGGAGGAAATGGGCGAAAATATTAGGAATCATGTTATAAGTAAGAATACACTGAAATATATGTAAATGATTTAATAAATCTATCTATCTTACACATTATACCGTATACTGCAAAATACATAATATGTTTGTTTTTTACTGTACTTTAAAAGGCACCAATAATTTTAAGCCTACCGTTTTGCGTTTTTAATTATACAACATTCAATGTTTTGTTAATTATTTCACCATCATAAAATTAGGTACCTATAGGTACTCGTGTATACGCGCTCAGTCACAACACTGAAAATTAGAACACACCGAAAAACCCGAAAATTAAAGCTATGGCCGGGAAGGTAACCTGCTATATGGGTGGTGTAGCGATATAGCACGCATCACGGAATGAGATCCGGGTTCGGTTTCCGGCCATAGCTTTACTTTTCGGATTTTTCTGTGTTCTAATTGTCAGTGTCGCTTAGAAATTTAATTTCTAACGGGTAAAACCGTAAAAAAAATACAAAAATCAAGAAGTAAAATTCTTAATACATTTGATATAGGAACATGCGTTTAAAATATTCAGCGAGTTTTTCACATATCAAGTTTACGTTGAATATTTATTTATTAACAGAAGCTTTTTAGCTGACCTGCTTTTATTGACTCTACTTGCATTCTTCCATCCTACGCTCTATCCACTAAATTGCAAGTCAAATCTTACGACTACAAGTGAGTTTTAACCCAAAAACATACATTGCCAGTTACATAAATGCTTGTAGTACTGTAGACTGAATGTAATTAAATCAAAGTCCATCCACGCATGGGCTAAACGTTACTCAGACCTTGGTATACATGCCCAAAAAAATACTAGTGTTGGCGACTGGCTGCAGTGTGGCCTTGTTTATAATCTTTTTGGCTTGTTCCTCTATATGTTCTTTTTTACGTTTAATGTCAGTTGTCAAGTTGTACTGATCCTGTCGTATCGCTTTATTGTGAACTAGTAATTAAACCCGTGTTTTTACTAACATTTTAGCCTTTCATTCATGCAGTCCACTCAATAGCTATCAACTAGAATTATTATAGTAAACTAGGGATCATTCCCGATGTCGCACGGGTGCAATCAAATAGGTACTAACACGGCGCTGCTCCAATTATCGTGATATTTGCATGCTTTGTGCATGTGTGTTATCCTGTATTCATCTTTTTCTTATGTTTTATGTACAATAAAGAGTTATACATACATACATACATACATACATACATACATATTTCAATCAATTTACAAAAAACCTTGACAATTTACCCACCTAAACCTACCACATGAATCACTGTCTACTGGTGACGGCATGACAAACCGTTCAGTTGTTTTTGAGTTTACGCGACAGATTGACGCGGCGGAGGACTTTGTTTCAAATGATATTGTTCCGCGAGAAGGACGCGGACCAAATTCTATGTATAAGCGCCATTCCGATATGGTAATAAACGCCACCGATTTTAAATAGTATTGTCATAAAAAGTCTTCTGTCATTTTAGTCGTGGGGATCGACTCCGGCGCCGAGGAACTCGTTCACGATGCTTGTGACCGGGAAAGGCAGCGTCCAGAGGAGATACTGGAAAAATTAACATAGACAAGGTCTTTAAAAATTGTTCAGGAATATTCCATCAGGCGAGGCGGGTAAGTTTAATTAAAAGGTCTTTGATGCCGTCCACTTTGGGGAAGATTTTTTTTTATATTATCTTTAAATACAGGTATAAAAGGCGCGGGGACTTCGTTCGTTGCCTGGCAACGGCGAGTCAAGGTCACACTACACGCCGCTTTTCGGTTTAAAAATCGCGCGTTTGACGAATAAATAAATACACGTGATACCTTAACTACACCCCCTGCCCCTCTTGTGATATTTCGTGATTTTTGCCGAACCCCTCCCCCCCCCCTTTCGGAGCCTCACGTGATTAATGGACGGCCCCTTTTACTATCGACCAATGTATGTAAATATCCTGAAAAACATTTCCACCTGGCATCTGGAACCAATCAGCGTCGATATCCGTTATCTGACTGCTTAATAATTGGCTAAGTAGAGTTTCTTGAAGAGGTGCAAACACTATTTTTTTTCGTCAGCCGACGTCTTAATAATCGAGGAACCGAGTTGACGCAGTTTTTTTTAAATTCTAAGCTAGTTCTAGGCACGAAGCTTAACAGCCATTCAATCTCTCTCTAAAAAATATTTCTTATTAATAATAATACGAACTAAAAATAAAAGAGCTGCAGTTCCTCGATTATCAAGACGACGACTGTCGAAAAAAAATAGAATTTGCACCTCTTCAAAAAACTTTACTTAGCCAATTTACTGCGGAGGAACGCGCTTTAAAAAATATCTTCGGACAATTGACACCATAGACTTACGAGTAGTCCCAAACTAAGTAAAGCTTATAATATGGATACTAGACAACGGATAAACATACTTATATAGATAAACACATGACTTAAATACTTGTTAAACATACAAAACTCGAGAACAAACAGTCGTATTTTCATACAATTAATGTCTGCCCGATCGAAGTCGGAACCTCAAGCTTCATAGCCAGGTTCTCAAACCTCTAGGCTATGCAGTCGGTCCAATTACTTACTCAATAGTCCTAGGCCTTACCATGACTTCTAAATGCGATTCAATTCCGATTTATTTTAGTTTCGCTCACTGTTAGATTCATACTAAAAATGACAGCTAAAACCTGAACTGAGTCGGAATTGAATCGCATTAAGATATCATGGTAAGGCCCCTGTTCTGCGCCAAGTAAGCAACTTACCCTGATGAGGTAGTGCAGGTCTCCAGGGATGGAGATCTCCCGGTACTCCCGTCTCACGGCGTCCACGATACTGTCAGCCGCGACGTCAGGCTCCACCACCTTCATCAGAGACTTGAAGCGCGTCTTGGGCTTGTGGCACAGCCCTGTGTTCACTATGAAGGGGCAGATGGTTGTGAACTTGAGCTAGAACAATGATTAATAACTCTATATAACATAATATGTACGGTAAGGGGAATGTATTCACGTACAGTTTGTAAGCTTCTAGAATGCCATTCGGGTTTCTTTTCTGTCTCAGTCTTATGAGTTTGATACCTGAATCGTCCGGGAGAGGGAGACAGCAAGACAGACCAGAAGGTCTTTTTAAACACTATCGCACTGTACCTACTGTCGTAATTGCAAAGCTATTTTGCTCAATGTATCACCTCATTCACATAGCTTTCTAATAGACTGCTTAAGAATCTTCTATCAAAGGGCTACTATTATCTGGACTGGGCCACTAAATCACAATCCTGCTGTCATTATCTACTACGTACCAAGAAGCACGTCGACTTCTGGTGTACGTTAGAAGGAAGCATCTAGAATCTTCGAGATTTCTCTTACCCCGCTGGCATCCCTCCGTTCACTCTGCAACTCCAGAGCTAGGGTGTCCATGATCCCTCTCACGGCGTACTTGGAGCCACAATACGGCACCAAGTTAGGCACTGGCATTAGGCCGGCCACGGAAGACATGGCCACGATGTGTCCGTAGTTGCGCTCCAGCATGGTTGGCAGAAAAGCTTGGAGCATCTGTCAGAGTTATGCAATCACATATTATGTCTATATGTAGGTACATAAAAATGCACAGAGGTAGACATACACAAATCAGGTCTATATCCCTTACGGGTAGGCAGAGCCTAGGGTAACAAGACCTAAAGGCCACGTTTAGCATGATTGTGGGTGTGTAGGCGGAAAAGGGAATCAATGGGTACATGGGTTGCTAGCCCACTCCTTCGCCTTTACCATAATATGCGCGAGAAGAGAAGCAACTTCTATGTTTTTTCTTTCCTCCCGGACCAGCATGGAATCATACACAATAAGGATGGGAAACAAGAAAGAGGATTACCTTATGGTAAATAATCACCAATGCCCATAGTTAGACACTTTCAACGCCCTAGCATAGGGGGCTGAGATAAATTATATTATATGCCAAAACAAAGGAATCAAGAAGTAATCAGCGTTCTTCGGCCATTAATTACTTTCTAAATGACATCTTTGTCTTAACTCGTCTTTATCTTGCAGACAGTTCGAGCCCCTCTGATAAAAACAGGATGCGGATATAATGTCCACCCAAAGTCCGCAGATAACGATATCGTTGAATATACACAAATAATTGCATGAGTTCAGTCAAAACAGAAAGCCTACGACAACTTTCTTGATGTTTGATACCTTGACACAGTGGACTAATTATAATAACGTGGGTCCGTGGCAAATCAATCAATATTGTATCATCGACCCTTCTGTGCTCTAGGCCAAGCCAGTTTGGGGCCCCGTACAGCCTGGGTTACGACACTGCCTAGATAAGCAAAGGGAAGAAGCAGAAGGACAGAAGGTATATTCTTCCATTCTCTCTCTAGCATGTAAGGAAGCGTTTGAAGAAATAAAGCATAAATCAACAATGGCTCACGTATTAATAATGCCTGAATTAGATTCATTATGATCTTCATCTCCAGCCTATATAAGTAAGTCTCACTGCTGACCACATACCTCCGCTCAGATTGAGAGGGCTTGGGTTGTAGTTTAAACGTGGACCCAGTGCGGATTGGAGAATTCACACACACCATTAATTTGTTTATACTATACACGATGTTTTCTCTCACCGAAAAAGAATTTGAACTCGCGACACTCTGCATGAGAAGCTACAGATCAAACCACTAGACTGGCATGGATTAGGTAAGTATATTTATATTCTTAGTTTCTGAAGCAGAAGTTTATCTCACCCAGAGGTTTCCATTGACGTTGATGTCCATGGTTGACCGGATCTCCTTCTCGGTCCACCGCAGCAGCGGCTTGCAGGGCATGATGCCCGCGTTGTTCATGAGGATGGTCACGTCTCCAACCTCCATGGTGACGCGCTCGGCTAGTTTGAATACTGCTGCGCGATCAGTCACGTCAGCTCTGAATGTGGAGAGATAAAGAATATTTTTGAACAGCTTCCATAGTTCTACAGCAAGGCTGCTCAACCCTATGTCCGTGGACCACATTGTTGCCCACCTACCATTTTTAAATGGCCTGCCCAATCTTGAAAATACCCACCAAGTTGAGTCTTTAATAAGTACCTACCGTAAAACGGGGTAGGAAGGGATTGCGGGGGGAGAAGGGATAGAACTAATATTTTGTGTTTTCACTTGCTACATGAAATTTCTGGCTCCGATTGCTCTAAAAGCAGTTTAGTTATACTATTATCTCCTTTTTTGTGATAATTTGCTATCGTCATTTTTTTATTTGTTTCTAACCCTTCTGACCCCACTACGGGGTGAGCTGGGATTCGCCTACATTTTAGTGTTAATTCTTTAAACTATGAAACTAAACGACAGGTAATCATTATTAAACTAAAATTCATACCGCCGGAATATTAATACTATAAAAATCAACTTTCCACAAGAAAATATTTTTTTGATGAATAACGTGAGAAGCCTTGGTTTACTAGCCTAGGGTAACAAGACCTAAAGACCTGTTTGCTGCATTATTTCTAGATGATCGATTTTTCATTTTTTGTTTACTTGCTTAGCGCACTAGGGTAGTTATTTGTTCGTAGGCAGTTTCCGCTACGAAGCGAGAAAATACTGCTACCGGTTACGAGCGTAGCACGTAGCAATGCGTAGCAGCGAATGTGTGTGTAGATAACAAGAGTACATACTCAAATACAAGTAACGATATTCCTATTCAACAGTAAATGGATCCCAAAATCCTGATTGTATTAGACGTTTATATAATTGGGATTGTCTAAAAAAAAATACCTATCCTTTTTATATTTTTTTTGTGCAGAATAGTCAATTATAAGAAACCAATTTCAATATTTTCTCATATAACTCGGTATGTTTTTCACTATTAATTATTGAAAGTATTTTGGTTGATGACGTCAGAGTTTCCACTGCCGGTGCCACACATCTGCTTATTGGATAAATTGATCATAAAACGTATGTGAAGCGCCGCCATTAACGTCTTTTCTATCTGTGGTGAAGTTGGCAAACTGTCATTAGTATCAATGTCAACATGATTCAACAATAACACAGGAAGATTCACGCGATCTTCTCCTATGAATTTTATATTTTCACAGCCGTTACACATACCATAACATTCTGCGCGAAGCAGAAAGGTCCATAAACACATACCAGGTATGATCAAGACAAAACAGGACCCGGAAATAAGACAGTAAACTCAGTAGGTGAAAGTAAACCGAAAAACGTAATATTTCGCTATCCATTAAAATATTTAGCGGAAAATCTTTCATGTGAGCGAAGCACATCGCTGTGCGGATACACTCTTGCCTAATTATCTACCGAAAGTGCTTCTAAATCTAAACTATAATACAACAATATGAAATCCGTGGAAAAAACAAGAATGACAGTAACAAGATTGTCATTTTGCTTGTCAGCTGTCATAAGATGAATGAAATGTCAGATTGCGGGTCCAAATTGAACTCCGTAGTATAATCCACGCGTAAATAGCATAGAATTTGTAACATTTGCAAATAAAGTACATTTTGGACCGTCTACGTCATGTCTGGGAATGTCAAATGAAGGTCATTGCTTATTTTTCATGTAATAAATTCATTATAGTAAAATAAAATAAAGTAAATACAGAAAACGATTTAAAAAGCATTTATCTCGAAATGGTTTTCGATTGACTATACATTGTAAAAAAATAGACAATCCCAATTGGTTACAATTGTTCGGGTTACTTACTCATATCCATGCGCAACTCCTTTGGCCTTCTTGATCATGTCAACGGTTTCCTGGTTGCCCACGGGGTTGATGTCGACGCACACAATAGTGGCGCCAAGCTTGGCGAACCGCAGCGCCACCTCGCGACCCAATCCATGACCAGCGCCTGTAATCTGTAGTAAAATAATTATGATTAACTTTAAACAAAAGAATCTATATATATAAAACTCAAAGGTGACTGACTGACTGACTGACTGACTGACATAGTGATCTATCAACGCACAGCTCAAACCACTGGACGGATCGGGCTGAAATTCGGCATGCAGGTAGATCTTATGACGTAGGCATCCGCTAAGAAAGGATTTTTGGAAATTCCCACGGGATAAGGAAAAAACGGGAATTATATATTCGATTCCGAGTGACACTATCTCAGTAACTATAATAAGTAGACTCTTCAAATTTGATACAAAAGTAAGTGATTACAAAACTAAGAAACTCATTTCAGGATTTTTGGAAATTCCCACGGGATAAGGAAAAAAACAGGATTTATATATTCAGTTTAACGAAATCCTATGAACTATAATTACTAGACTCTTCAAATTTGGCATAGAAGTAGGTGATTATAATAGTAAAATAATGTTTTAATGCTTTTTGGAAATTCCCACGGGATAAAAACGGGATTTATGTATTCAGTTCTACGGGATCGATTTTTAGTTTTACTGGTCGTATAAAATTGAAATTTGGCCTTCAATTTCCCTTGGGGAGTGTAGGGGAGCGCTACAAAAAGATTTCCCGAAATTCCCACGGGAACGGGAAAAACGGGACTTTTCGTTTTCTGGTTGCAGAAAGCTGAAATTCGGCATGTAGGTTGTTTCGGGAATGTTGAGGAGCATTAAGAGAGTACTTTCCAAAATTCCCACGGGAACGGGAAAAAAACAGGATTTTACGTTTTACTGGTCGTAGAAAGCTGAAATTTGGCAAGTGGGTTCCTTGGGGAGTGTAGGGGAGCATTATGAGATAATTTCCCAAAATTCTTCTTCTTCGTTCCCGTAAGAATTTCGGGAAATGCTTTATTTGGCGAAATTCTTACGGAAACGGGAAAAACGAAAAGCGGGGGAAAGTTGAAATTTGTCACGTAGGTTTATTCGGAAGCGTAGGGGAACACTAAGAAAGGATTTTCTGAAACGCCCACAAGGACGGGAAAAAACCGGATTTTACGTTTCCAGACGAAACAGCGGAAGAAAGAGACTTAACATTTATAACGTGTGTTTCTTTAAAGGCTTTAAGTGTACTCCGAAAGCACTCCCCAAAATTTCCACGGGAACGGGAAAAAACTTATTTTTTCATTTTACATCTTAGCGCGTACGAAGTCGCGGGCAAAAGCTATTTAGGATGTATTTTAGGACAGCCCTATAGGTTAGGTTAGGTTTGTTTTATAAAAATCCTGCAATATTTACAGTTTCAGAAAAATTAAGGCAGCGGGGCAATGCGGGGGCTGGCTTGCATGCTTGCTTGAGTCCTTGCTTTGCATGCTTGATTGCATACTTGCTTTCATGCATGCTTGCTTTCATGCATGCTTGCATGCTTGCTTGCATGGGTGCTTACTTGCATGCATGCTTGCTTGCACGCTTGCTTGCATGCATGCTTGCATGCTTGCTTGCATGGGTGCTTACTTGCATGCATGCTTGCTTGCACACTTGCTTGCATGCTTGCTTGCCTGCTTGCATGCCTGCTTGCATGCATGCTTGCTTGCATGGGTGCTTACTTGCATGCATGCTTGCTTGCACGCTTGCTTGCATGCATGCTTGCATGCTTGCTTGCATGGGTCCTTACTTGCATGCATGCTTGCTTGCACACTTGCTTGCATGCATGCTTGCTTGCATGGGTGCTTACTTGCATGCATGCTTGCTTGCACGCTTGCTTGCATGCTTGCTTGCCTGCTTGCATGCCTGCTTGCATGCCTGCTTGCATGCCTGCTTGCATGCCTGCTTGCATGCCTGCTTGCATGCCTGCTTGCATGCCTGCTTGCATGCCTGCTTGCATGCCTGCTTGCATACTTACATGCTTGAAGGCTTGCATGCCTGCTTGCATACTTGCATGTATGCTTGAAAGCTTGCAGGTTTGGTTGCTCGGTTGCTTAATTGCTAGCTTCTTTGAAATGCTCATGGTTCAAGCGTGCGAAGTCGCGGGCAAAAGCTAGTCGTCTATAAAGGCAAAGAGCAGGGTCATCTTCACCCGGTCATAAAGATTACACATCGGTCTTCTCAGCTAATTTCGGCTTTGTAGAGCGTTGTCCCGTTCTAACTTACCTACTTGATTTAATTTGTCTTTTTTCAAAGACCGAAGTGCAATTTTTACTGGGTACTGTAAGTGACAAGCACATCTCAAGATTGCAGTTCTGCCGTTTATGCGTTGCCAGCCTAGAGAGCTAAGATGGTATACCTCAGTGTACTTGTAATTTCACGAGTTGCCTTACTGTCCTCTTAAAGTCTGAGACAATATTTAGTCTAAGAGAACGGTCACGTATAAGAATATCAGATAATTTTGAGATCCAAATTGTAGTGTGTCGACGGCCGTTGCAATATTACCTACATACATAAATCACTTCTTTATCGCTTACGCGGTAGACAGAGCATAAGTTAACAAGACCTAAAGGCCACATGTGGCAGTATAGGTGGGTAGGGGAATCAAAATAGTGAAGGGTTGCTAGGCGCATCGCTTATAACGTGATTCCTACGATTGCCGCCAATTCCTTCGATATCATCGACGCGAGAGAAGAAACTGATAGGTACATTCTTTGTTTTTTCTTTGCTTCTAGAGCAGCATGGAAGTTTTGATACAAAATTGATGATATTTCTTTTCAGAAATTGATCCATCTGGCTACATTCATAGGGTTTTTATCTTTTGAATCAAATTCGTAACGTTGGATTTCTACCTGAATAATTATGTCCTATTACAAACTTATTATAACAATCGCTTACGGTGATAATCTCTGACAATTCGACACACAAATTATGTATTTGTTTGATAGTGTATCGGACTATGATGATAAAATCTTTTTAGTTATAGAAACGGAAAACATGGTCTTGGATAGCGGTGTTAATGGAATATTACCAGAGCAGAGTCCGCCAATAGCTTTGGACTTTATTGTATGGAGGTACTTCATACATACAAAAAACTAGCTAGGACAAGTATATTATACGTATACGCTGTTTTCTCGAGGGGAGTGAATCTTCAGAAATAGCGTAAACATTGTTAGGATCATTATAAGCTAAAAGAAGCTTCTATCATTTTTTTTGTGTGCGACATACAAAGCAAGTAGCAAGGGGGTCAGCTGATGGGAAGTGATCACTACCACCCATGGAGGATGGCGGACACTCGCAACTATAGAGCATTGCAGATGCGCTAGGCTTCTAGAGGACTAAGATTGAATACCATATGTGCCAGTAATTTCACCGGCTCTTTTACTCTCCACGATGGAATGGAACACAGCAGCGCAAGCACGGCTTCTTGGCGGCAAGATCAGCGAGTAAGACAGTGGTAGCAATCCCGGACGGCCCTCGCTCGAGGTACCACCAGCATATTGTTTGTGTTGCCACTTATTACCTCTCACCAAAGCTAGTTTGGCTTCAGTATTAGGAGCTATTTACTGGCTAGCCTTATCATTACACCTTCTAAATTTGATAACTTTTGTTAACATACATACATAATTCACATCTTTAACCCTTACGGGATAGACAGAGCCTAAGGTAACAAGACCTAAAGACCACGTTTAGCATTATTGTGGGTGTATGGATGGAAAGGGGAACCAAAACAGTGATGGCTGAGTAGCCACATTGGCTATATGACATGGTCCCTAAGATTTTCGCCCAATCCCTCGATGGGCATACATTCGATGTTTTTTCTATGCTGCCAGAACAGTATGGACTTTTGTTAGGTTTGCGTAAAAACCTAACACTTCTTCTTCGTACTGCCAATTCGGTTTGACCCGTCGACATTCCTTCTGGTACTTTTAAAGTTTAGGCATGCGAATCGTGAATAATGTAAACATAGTGTTATTGAACGTGTAACTACGCTTTTACAAAGGTCGGGGTTACAGCGATATGTTGCGTTATAATTGTGGATATTTTAACAACACACGTCTGGTTCGCTATTGTTGTTTAATTTATAATTATTATTCGCAGACTTCGCAGCGATAATTATTTAGTTTGGGGGCTAGTGCAGATCTACTATGAAGCACTAATCCAAGAGGTTACAAAATGTCTAAGTATGTAAAAATGTTTAAGCATGTGTGAACATGTACCCGACTTTCGTATATTTAACCGATACACTTATGTTGTGAGCGCTACTCTTTTCGCGTTGCCCAAAATGAAGGATTTGGTACATACATACATACATAAATCACGTGTTTATCCCTAACGGGGTAGACAGAGCCGAAGGTAAAAAACACCTGAAGGCCACGTTTAGCATGGTTGTGGGCGTATGGATGGAAAGGGGAATCAAAACAGTGATGGGTTGCTAGCCACGTCACCTATATAACATGATCCCTAAGATTTTCGCCCAATCGACGGGCTTTTACCATCTGCGCGGGAAGAAAAGCAACTGGAACATTCTATGTTTTTTCTTTGCTCCCAGACCAGCATGGAAGAAATCCTCCCTTGGAAGAGCCAGCGACAACTCGCTATAGGTATATGCTTCTCGCTCTCTCTTTAAACCTCCCGCCCGAAATAGTTAGGGACTACTGTAGTCGCTTGGACGCTTGACGGTAACCTTTGGTTTCGTGGACTCTTTGACTTCAGGGGTACTTCAGTTTAGGTTCGCTTGCTATCAGATCCATACCTACTCGTTGAAGCAATACGCACGAACAGCTATTGTGGATATTGTAAGGGACGCCGGGTCCCTCTCCACGGGCTGAAACAATGCCTCTAAGCGGAGCACACGCTCATACAAGTAGTGCTAGGGACAACTCCCTAGGCTATTCAAGCGCAAAGCAATCACTTCCGGAGCTACCCCGACTCACCTACTAAGAAAGACAGCTAAAACCCGAACTGAGTCGGCATTAAGATTTTAAATGTAATTACAAAAATTCCGAACAACTCAGAAGCCCGAGATTCGAACCCACGACCCCCAGCTGGAGAAGCCACAGGTCAAACCAATAGGCTACCATGACTAACTACATAGCTACGCTTATATTATAGTAAAGCTATCACAAACGCTTCAAAGCCTAAAAACATACCAGAATTATTTCCCCTGTAACATCTTTCGGTTCAGGCGCCACTACCCAATTGTAGATAGAGCGTATTATCTCGAAAATCAACCGTACGAGAGTCGAAATAACATCGTAAACTACTCGGCAGGCTATGATGACTTGCGGCTCTTCGGCCCTGAAAATAAAAGTTTATTTTAAGACTAGCGACCCGCCTCAGCTTCGCGCGGGTGCAATCAGTGTTTCTCTACTATATTATGCACTAGCTTCTGCCCGCGACTTCGTCTGCGTAGAATTATACGTAAAAACCTTCCTCTTGAATCACTCTATCTATTAAAAAAAACCGCATCAAAATCCGTTGCGTAGTTTTAAATATCTAAGCATACATAGGGTCGGACAGACAGCGGAAAGCGACTGTTTTATACTAGCAGTGATAGTGATTTATTTTGTTACAAATAATCAAAACAGCCGAGAAAGTGCATTTAAACACAAATTAATTCAATGATACGAATGACAGTTGGTAAGGATTTAAGTACGATAGCCTGCATGTATTTTTATGTCAAATAGATAATTAAAATGGCGGATCTATTAAATTTAAATAAATTTAGGAAATTTGCCGACTGTAGTTACTTGTATTGTCATCCGTCCTACATTATGTGAACCAAATTTCAAGTCAATCGGACCAACCTTTGAAGACTTCGCTCCTGCGGAGACGGTCCTGGCTGGACCACCAGAATTCTATTACTAGATTATTGTATTGTCATCTGACTTACACAAGTAAAATTGCAGCTCAGTTAGATGAAGATATCTGCTTCAAAATTTAGTCGTAAGATTCCACCCGGACAAACATACATACATACTCAGGTACCTACGTTGCAAGTTAATATAAAGCTTGCTATAATACGATAGACTAATATATGTCAGAAATGTACTACATATAAAAACTGCGTAAATATACACACACAAATCATACTAAGTCCACTTAAGAAGATTCATCAAGCCAACACTTCTTCAGGCTTCTTGAGGCTTGAAGGCTTCTTCAGGTGATTTACACCTACTTTGTGTAAAACTTACGACCTATAGGAATTTACGTGGTAATTCAAAGATGAATTTAGTTGAAAGGGTACGTAAGATAAAAACTTATAAGTAGGTAGAGTAAGTTACCTACGTAAAATAATCAAATAGGTAATAAAGTATTTTTAATAATAAAGTATTATCTGACCACATTCACGCGAAAAATCACTGCTTCTACATAATATTAATTATGTTGACTTTCATTGAAATAAATTAAGTAGGTTTTTTACTTCACAATAAACCTGTACTAATTGTTTTTATTGTTTAAAAGTGAGTCAGTAAGTTAAATACTTACATGATAGGTCCTTCTTAAGCAACGTCTAGTAACAGAATAAAATAAAGACTAGACTTACCAATCGGTACGTTAATGATTGATAATATTAAATCAAGTGGTTAATTACCTACATACGTATCCTACTACTGATTTGGTCTTATCGTTTAATTACTGTTATGACATATCAATGTATGCGTATAAAAACTCAACAAATATGACGTACTTACGAATATAAACAACATTAAAAATACGAAAGTAGGTACTTAGTTGCTCGCTTGATAACAAGTCGGATCCAAAAAAAATAGTTTTTGAAAACACGCCTGCTTGAATATATTAGCAAATAGCGTGACGTGAACTAACATTGTTTAACTAATTAATAAATTACGATTTTTAATAGGCACTTGTAATACTCAAATAATACTTGCCGCTGAACGGTGTATCACAAGATGAAATTGTTTTGCAAAGACCTGTAGTTTAATATTTAAAAAAACATCAAGTTTCATTCGGGTTTATCGAAACTGAAAAAAGCGCCATCTCTACTTTCTTCGAAGCAACATACACGTATTATTTGAGACACTGTTTAGGTGATTGAAATGACAAGTAATACACACACTGCGCAGCGACTTTTTTAATATGTCGAGCAAATCCGTCAGTTATAATGTAACGAAAATACTCCTCTCTCAAGTCAATGTCAAAATGACAAATGACAGTTAAGTCAATCGAATCGACTGCAGTGAGCCGTTTCTATTGTGTACGTTTAAGTAAAATTCGTTTATAATTGGGGGAAATACGTATTGTGAATAAAAAGTTAGTCTATATTAAGTTAAGATAACTCAGGTAACTTTTGTGTTGTGGCGTGATATTTCTGTTACAATCATTCGTAAAAGTGTTTAGGAAGTGATCGTCGCTTTGTTGTGAATTGCTTGGTGAGTACCTTGATTTCGTCTTTATTTAACAACAAAGGTATAACACACCTTGTGAAATATTTAGTGTGTGAATTACCAAAATGTTTAACCGATTTAACAAACAGATGGATCGTTATTTACCTGTGAACAGACTATGCTAAACATTTGGGATCCATAGTAACAAAAGTACTATAAACAAACGAAGGGAAGTCCAGGTAATTACTGGCTGGCTGACCGACAATGCACGTCCTATACCACAGAACTGAGAGACTTGAAATTAAGCAAACATATTCTTTGAGGATCATAGTGGTGCACTAAACAGGAAATTCTATGTATGTTCTTTGTCCATAACTATTATCATAAGAGACTTAGAATTTGGGTTGCTGGGAGGAAATTTAATTATAATAGCTGTATAATTTGAAAATTATTGTCCAAAGTTCCCAGGGGATAAGAAATAAAATAAATAATTTTATATTAGCCAACTAGCTGATATAGACTTGATATTTGGTGTTATTTTGTATACCAATCCTAAAACTTACCCTATCCTGTGCCAAATTCTATCTGAATGGTTTTTGAAATATTAGTCTCCCTCCCCTCACCCCTTCTTACCTCTTACAAGGACCACAATGAGAAGTTTAAGTAATAAAACCTTAAGTGACATAAGTCATGAATATCTTACTTAATATTAAAAATTCGAAATTTTGTGACAATGCAAGTGAGTGAGTGTGTATGTTTGTTCCTTCTTCATACTGAAACGACTGGACGGATTTGGATAAAATTTGGAATAAAGATATCTGGTACCCTAGATTAGAACATAAGCTTTTTATCCTGGAAAATTGCATAGTTCCCGCGGGATGGCAA
Source organism: Pandemis corylana (assembly GCA_949127965.1). Taxonomy (NCBI): domain Eukaryota; kingdom Metazoa; phylum Arthropoda; class Insecta; order Lepidoptera; family Tortricidae; genus Pandemis; species Pandemis corylana. The sequence continues at coordinate 15,613,762 of OX421851.1, read as the reverse complement.
TACTCATGTCATGGGTCATAGCTGCCTAGAGTCGCAACGTAAATTATTATTACAGAATATACTGTCAACATCAGTTCTTAAGTCTAATTCTTCGCAGACAAAGTCGCGGGCAGGAGCTAGTAGTCAATACATTATCGGAAGCCTGTTTCATTTGTCAACCAACTGATTGGTTAATCCTATGTTGCTAGCATGCTAGTTTAAATTTAAAAAACTGTAATTGGTAGCTTCAAGAGACACCACAGCTTGTATCCTAAAGTCCGTTTAATCTTTTTCAGCCTTCTCCCATGATCCTACCCTGAGTGTCCCGACCAGCTTGCCAGGACTGCATCCCTTCCCAAGAGCCTTTAACCTGGTGCTGGAGCACTATTATTAACTCATTGACGCTTTATTCATTATTTTATTAGCACAATTCTTTAGTGATAATTTCCCACAAAAATTAGGTATGGATTTTTTTTACAGTTTTATTTCAATAAAAGTTATTTGTGTCTCTGAGTGTGTCAGGCATATTATTATTTTGTAGCCATTCTGTTATCTCACTGTAGCTATTAATAAATTAATTGATGAAATTATATTGCCATATTATCTAATCAATACTGATTCATTTTATAGCCAATTTTAATCCGTTTCCAATCACAAGTAATTTTAAAATGAATGCAATTCATTACATTATGATCATTCTTCTTCTTCTTCTTATTTATGGCGTATCAAGTCGTTATAGCGACGACAACTTCGCCAATGTCAAAGTAACCGTTTTGACCGTGTTCTACCGTACAACGTTGTCGTCATTTTTGTCACAAGATTTTTGAATACTGTATTTATTACTTTGACATTGGCGAAATCATCGCATCGATTGATGGGGTCATATTAAAAAGAAGAAGAAGAAGTAATCTGGTAACACATCTGCAATACTCTGGTCTTTCCTGTGTCGGGTTTTCGGGTGGGTAGTTAAATCACCAATTCGGGCCACTGGCTCGTTTTCTACCCTACCTCTTAAATAAACCCTCATATCAATCGGGTATAAACGTAATTTCTTAGTTTTTGTTCATGCTTTATCGTATACAAAACTTGTGTAAGCGAGATACGATAGGAAACAGGTAATGAGCTATATTTTGCCTAGGGCCGGCTGCGCGTGCGACTAGTTTGTCGGGATCTGGTCCAGAGGGCCAGCGGAGGTCCTTGACCCCTCAGCCAGTCACGCAAGACCTATGGCTAGGATAAGGGATTGATTGCTTTTAAACGACTTCGTATGCAGGCTATCAATTTGGTTGTACTTTTTTATCTTACCCGGAACTCCGTTATTTGAAACCAATAGCTTTTAAGAGTGCAGTTTAGGGGGGCTACTCCGATTTTGAAAGTCGAAGTTTTCGGATTCGAAATTAGTGTCGTACCACCCCTCTCTCTCTCTCTCTCTCTCAAATTAAAAACTATTATTATGAGCGGAACGGCACCAAACGAATTTCGAAAATCGAATTTTGTCGTATGAGGCCAGTTTTGCGTGACCTCATTAAATCGCGGAGTAGCAAAGTAAATTTATCCATTTTGTTGAACACAGAGTCAAAGGCTAGCAGCCATTCGAAAAAAAATATTAGAAGAATATGCACCATAAGCATTATAAAATTAGGTGCTACTCGTACACGTAATATCTGTACGAAGCCGAAGCTTTCCATTTAGCAATTTGGCTTCCACTCAATTACGCTTAAAACTCAATTTCAGAGGCACATTGGCCAGTGTTGCCAGCGCAAACTAGTCCAGATTTATGGTCACACTGTAGTAATAGCTCCTATCGGTTATAAACTTAACAACCCCGAGAAATGAGAGTGCGATGGGGTTACAATACCATTAAAAAGCGATAAAATAAGTTTCTGACAAAAAAACATTTTTAAATACAAGCTTTTTTTACATCTGTCCTACATGTGTACCAAATTTCAAGTCAATCGGACCAACCGCTGAACAGCTCCGTCCTGCGGAGACGGTCCTGGCTGGGTTACCTAAACTCCACTAACAGATTATTGAATTGTCATCTGACATAACATAAGCATGCATAATTTCAGCTCAATCGGTTGTAGATATCTACTTCAAAATTGAGCCGCAAGAGTCCACCCGGACAAATATACTTACATACATACTTACTTACGTACATTGCAAGTTAATATAGCTTGTAATAACAATAAAAAAATAGCAAAACAGATTTTTACCACTTAAGTTAAAATTCTGCAGCAATGTTTAAAAATAAGCCTCTTAAAACAAATCCAAAATTTTCTGGAAAATCAGCAACGCGCTTCCGATTCGTCTGATATTGTGATGTGATGATAAATTATTCTGATCCCTAAACGTATATATAGATCGATTTTTGATAAAATAGCCTTTTTAAATGGTTACCTGGGACTCTGCCCCTGCCTCTTTCCGCACGGAACGGGGCGGGGGGAGCATACCCACTAAAATACTCCGGCGAAGCCCGCTTGCCGGGTTTAGGAAGGCGCCATTGGATCCCGGAGATTCCAGTCCTCAGAAAAGTATTATTTTGTACAATACTTTTTATGGCTATACCATTAGCTTTTGTGGTAGCTAGTACTGTCAACTTTGCAATCCCATTGTTTTATTTGCCTTCATCTCATACATTAACCACCTCGCTATTGCTAAGTCCTACGTCCACGTTGATATGATCGACAAGAAACCTTCAACGAAAACTTACAGAGCTCAATATTGATTCAGCAAACTCTCAAGGCCTTTGCTCATTAAGCGTGAATCCTTCGTAGAAAAAGACTTCCAATTACTGCATCCGGAGTTACATCTTTAGATCAAAGCTCTCGCTCTGACGCGTAGGGCTGTCTTTTTCTGGAACCATGGCAACGAAGCACGAAGGTACGCACTTGATGAAATACCTAAACCTGTGATTCGCATTACATTGCGGCACTGAGTCGAGGACTTCTAAGCCGTTCTTATCACGGCCTGGCGATGTAATACTTGCTAGTCTACTGCAATGAGCTCAACTATTGCCCCTACCACGGAATCCAAGATAAAGGATGCGAGGATCTCGTACCCGTTTTTATGAAAACCTATGACGCCGCTCGTTGACAGTACAGCATCAGAACAAAGATCAGTTATTGGTGTTCAGACACATGCAGAATGGCATGTGGAAGTTTATAGTGGAATCTTCGTATTAGGTAGTCTGAACATTTGCTCATTTTTCGGCGCATTTCATCTCTTACTGGGCCTTTCGTTTCGTATATAGTACCTAACAATTTTCAGTAATTGTCAGTAAAGATAGGTTACGTTTTACTCTTAGCGAAGCGTCTGAGACTTTTCTTGCAGGAGGTAAACGAACCAAGATTATTTCAACTTAGCGTTTTTTGACGCATACATTTCAAGTAGAAAACGCCGCGGCCTAGAACCGAAAAACATCGAACAGTGAAATGAATACGTATCTACTTTTATTTCCATTTCTTTTGATTTGTGTTCTTCGAATAATCATCGACAGAATGTAATAAAGAAAAGCCCCGTATTAAAAATATATTTATGATTAAGGAAATTGTTAGGTAAATAATGGTTACATGACATCAGTCATTATTCCCACTATTATATGATTGATTGCATGTTAACTCACTAATTGTAGTCATAAAATGCGCGTAACGTTTCTCTGAACGTTCGGTGAAATTAAATTGACTGAATAATCGAGTTTACTTTTAGAAAACTAGACTCACTGTGTCAAGTAGCAATCAATAGCATCATAAAAGGCCTTTTAATTATGATATACCAGATTAATGCTGTAGTGGTACCTACTTATAGTGGCTACGTCAGCCAAAACGAGAGCGGTTTGATCGGCCGCAAAGCGTGTATGAAAATACGGACCAATTGACCAATTACATTAGACCTACATAGATATTACCAAACCAAATAATTATTATTCAGCCCATCCTGCCAGTCAGTATATCGCTTGATGTTTACCTCATAAATTACCTCAAAACTGTACTCCTATATTTGTTTGTGTAGTGTTAGTTATAAAAGACTTGGAATTAATCGACAGCTACGAAGTGTTACTTTTATGTACGCATTTAACTGTCGCATTCTCGGAGATCAATTAATATTTGACAATAGTTTATGGTACATTATGAATTGTAACCTATTTTACTCTTGCCATTATTGTGACTTTATAAAATTTTAGGCAGGCTTGGGGTCTGAATAAATGTGCCAAATTTCATGTATGTAGGTTAAATATGTTTCCAGTTGTGAAGGGGTCAAAAGTAGCTGGAAATGGTTCGTGTAAATATACACACGGCAGCATCGCCAGTTCGTTTTACTTTGAACTTGGCTGACACGCTCCTGCGTGTCTAAATCAATGTTAAATTCAAATTATAATGTTATGCTATGTCTTGATACGTAGCTAGGTGGGACGGAGATATTGGTAAGGCAGAGGGCAGAGATTGGAGGAGGAGAGCTGCAGATCGAGTTCAGTAGCGTACCTAAACTATGTCCAGCAGTGGACCTCGACTAATATAATAATGATGGAGATGCCTTGATATATCACTTAATATGGGCCCATAACAGACACTATTCTGCAGTCGTCACATCTTACGATCAACAATCTTCCTTCCTTCTCATTGTTCCGTCACCCAGTGCGGTTTAACATGGTAGGGTCACAGATTACGGCGAGTATTGTCCACGTAACGCCAGACAATGGCTCATTACTGCTGCGATTACGAAAAACGCCGTAATTTGGTAAAAAAAACTAAGGCGGTACATGGATGACATAGTTACGGCTTGAGGTGGTACGAACTATTTCGTAATTGAGCTAATCTTGTTTTGATCGTTGGTATCAAATATAATTTTAGGAAATAACGAGTACATTTGTAGAAACAATAGATAACGAAAAAAGATTACGACAAAACTGTTTGCAGATATTTACATTCTTTAACTAACCAAGATGCCTTAGGCAGAATTTAAACATCCAACAAATTGTAAGTAGGCAAGTAAATGCTTTATTGCCCAAAAAAAGAGAAACAAACACAATTGATAAAAAAGATTAGATATATGCGCAAAGGCGAACTTATCCAAAAAAAGGATCTCTACCAGTTAACCTTTGAGTAGACGAGAGAAGCATTAAACTAAGGACCGCCAAAGAGTAAGTTTAAAATGACAACTAGAGATTAATAAGTTTCTGACAATGTTTTAATTCTTAATACAAGCTTTTTTTGCTGACTGTACCTTGCATTGCAAATTTCAAGTCGACCGTTGAAGATTTCCATCGTGCGGAGACGATCCTGGTCCTGGCTGGGTCATCAGAGCTCCACTGCCAGATTATTGTATTGTCACCCGACTTACTTCAAGTATGCAAAATTTCAGCTCAATCGGTTGATAATATCTGCTCCAAAATTGAGTCGCGAGATTCCACCCGGACAAACGTAGGTATGTACTTACAGACATACATACAAACATACATACATTGCAAGTTAATAAAAAGCTTGTAAAAAGAGATTAAAATTGTCTTATACACCGATCATGTTATACTCAAGATATAAAATAAGCCACTCGAAAGTCGAAACCGTGGTTGCCTAGTGGTTTGACCTATGACTTCTTAAGCAGAGGGTCGTGAGTTCAAATCCCGGGCCCGTACCCGTCATTTCTAATTTACCATCAGCTCTTCGGTGAAGAAAAATACAGCGAGGAATTCTGTTTTTCCTTTGTTCCCGGACCAGCGTGGAAGTAATGTCAGGCAGGGGGGCTACCATGACTTCTTAATGCGATTCAATTCCGATTCAGTTTAGGTTCCCTCGCTGTCAGATCCATACTAAAAAATGACAGCTAAAACCTGAACTGTGTCGCATTAAGACGTCATGGTAAGGCCCCCGTATGTCTGTACTAAATAATTAGGTAACAATTAATCCTAAGTACCAACATTATTAATTCTCGTTAAACGTAAGTATCTACTCGTACTAGATTTCTAATAAAATCTGTTCCTGCCGTCAGCTGCCGTCTGTTGACTTCACAAGTTATCATCGCCAAGAAACTCCTTACTTAGCTGGCATTACAAAGTTCTATGCCCTCGGGGAGATAAACATTAGAAACCACTAATAGTTACTTACTAGCGGTTGTTCGCGACTTCGTCGGCGCAGAATTAAAAGTACCTATCCCAGGCAACTTTACTTTTTCCAAAACTCCCAATAATTATCGCTATTTTACTCAATTTGCGCAAAAACTTGCCAAATTATACACATAGACCTCCCTTGAGAATCATTCTACCTACTGAGCATTTCTCAAAAAATACCACTTATTTTTTTTATTCCCTAAATGGCATATTGTTCCTATTGTTTTTTTTTAGAATGTTTTTTTTTTTTTAGATTATTTTTTTATATATATATATTGTTCCCACTCAGAATCACGAGCTCTTTCAATGTAAATGGGACAAAAAATATCCCAAACTTTTTTTCCTATCTTGCTTTGAAGGTGCGGGATCCAGCAGATTAATAAAAGCAGCGGGATCCCGCGGGAATGCGGGATCGCGATCCCTAGTCAGAATGGAACCAGCATACAATTCGTAGATAATAAAAAGTTGAAAGGGGTGTCATTTTTTTTGAGAATTGTCTACTAATAAAAACTGCATGAAAATCTGTTAAGTAGTTTCTGAGTTTAACGCCAACAGACAAACGCGGCGAAGGACTTTGTTTCATAATAATGTAGTGAAGAAAATTAATGTATCTTGCAGTTTTTTGGCACAAATCTGAGATCAGGTTAGGGGTCACATACAAATTCAATGCAGAGGTCATTCCCAAGTCTATTCACATAAGGTGATATAACATAGAGTTGATAAGTATTATGCTTGTTGCCCGTCGTGGGAAGATGGCTTGATAGTCTCCCAGTCTCAAGGTATTATGTGCAACAGTCACAAATCGCTGTAAATGGTGTCAAAACAGTCAACCGTGTATTGTATTGTGTACTTAGTTTTTCCGTTAATTGGGGTATTAACCTAATTTTAAGATATAAACTGCAGGTGTTGCGAATTTTGACAATAGCAATAAAACTTGACATCGTACAAACAAGTTAGTTTTTGGGAGTTTCGTTGCCAAATTGTCAAAAACGGAACATACATACAAAATACAAATATATATATATTGCAGGGGCACCTTCTTTCTGTTAAATCATTCCTTTTAAATTTATATATTGTTTCAAGAGATGTAGTACGAATAGTTTATATACCAAAAATTAAGTATAGACCTAGCTATACATAACTGAGTCCGTTCCCAAGGTATGGGAGCGGCACGGGAGGGGAGCGAGAAGCAATGTGTCAAACGACGCCCCTCAGTCGGGCGTCAGCCTTGATATCGCCATACGTGTTATTATCTAACTCGCTCGCAATCGCCACCGTGTTCATTTTGACAGTTCATGTATGGGCTGACAATTGGCATCGGAATCAGCTAGCTGTCACATTCATACAAGAACTGACAAAATGAGCACGATGGCGATTGCGAGCGAGTTAGACAATAAGCCTACAGGTCGCTTCAAGTAAAATGCACACAGGATTTGAAACCAACTCCGATCAGGAACGGACTCAGTTATGCGCTACACCTGTAATTTCTGTATGAAAAGCAACTGTGTCTGTATTTGCCCCGGGAATCAGTGTTTGACATTTAAGTGTACCCGATGTTTGACATTTAAGAACCCCCTTGGGTGGGAGTAAATTTATTAGCCGTTGGTCTATCATTATTTCTAATAATTGCGTCATTTGCGTTCTGACTAGTGGGAGTTTTGAGTGATAGTATTTTGCAGATTGTAAAAACATTGAATTAAAGAAATACAGCATTAGTACAGAGCGGAATTTAAGACCACAAGCCTGGTTGAATCAGGAAGAATACACTTTTTTAATACATGACTCTGATGTGGTGTATTCTCTTTGACAATCATTAGTAACGTGCACATAATTTTGAGACAGTTCAGAAAAAAAAGCAACTAACTTACCAAAAATGCTGCTTGTTGATTTTGTTGTCAAATCGGTTAATTATGATTATGACGTAAGTGATTAACCACCTCAAATATCTGAAAACAGATGACAATCACAGCAAGGTAGACAATGCCATTTTGTCTTTATGCAGTGCACGCGGCTGAAATGGTCTACCCGAATTTTCCAGTTTGTACATAGAGCAAACAAATATGAAAATAAAAACAGCCAAGCCGAAATTGGCGATTACTGCACTCAAATTGGTCAGCCGAAGGTCAAGAAGGTCACTAGAGTCGAGCATACAGCAATACTGGTACAGAACGACCGCTTAAACGAGTCCTCGCCCGCGCGGTGCTGCGGTGCGGGTGGGATGACAAAGGGGGCCGGGAGAGGTGCGGGCGGTAGGCGCACTACCCGCCCGCACCTCTCTCGGTCCCCTTTGTCGTCCTACCCCGCGCCCCTGTGCCGCGCGGGCGAGGATTCATTTAAGCGGTCGGTCTATAATTTTGTATGGAAACTAGGCCAAATATTTTCCCGCTAAGTATAGGTACACGTATCTATAGTACGAAACTGAATGAATGGAGAATCCCGTCTGCAAAAGCACATTAAGTTTGTTATCATTCATCACACATCCCATTCATACGAGGCGGTGCGACAATGAAGCTAGTTGAAGTACGTCAAGGGAGGGAGTGACAGTTTCATTAGTCTGGCTTTCTTAAGCAGTAAATAACTAATCACATTATTGCAAGGTCTGTTTGAATAGATTGACAATAATTAATGACATCGTCATCCGTCCACTATTAGACATAGGCCTCTCCAAGACCTCCAGTTGCCTTGGTTGGAAGCGGCTTGCATCCACCGTGAACACGCGACTTTAACCAGTAAGCTTATTGTCTAACTCGCTCGCAATCGCCATCGTGTTCATTTTGACATTTCTTGTATGAATGTGACAGCTAGCTGAATCCGATGCTAATTGTCAGCCCATACATGAACTGTCAAAATGAACACGATGGCGATTGCGAGCAAGTTAGATCATAAGCCTACTACGGTCATCCGTCCACCTCGTTGGTTGAATAAATGAAAATTATAAGTCACGTTGTTTAATAATAGAAACGCATAATGTACATTTAATATAACAGCCAACAACAAATTATAAACCCCTCTTCTTTATTGTAACCTAAAGAACTAAGTACCTACCAACTGTAAAGGTATTTTGGCTGTGAGTCGAAGATTGCGGAGCTTCGCTTCATGGAGATTCCACATTTTAAGTCTGTTAGATCTAATTATGTCAAATGATATTACGTCTCGTGATCATTATATGTACCTATGAGAAACTAGCGCTTAGGTACCCACGTAGACTCCGTCTGCGGTTGACTCCGTCTGCGTAGAATTTTCTTATCGCCATCCTGTGGGATCTACGCTATATTCCGGGATAAAAACTATCCTATGTCCTTTCCCAGGACTTAAACTATATCTGTATCAGATTTCATTAAAATTGGTTCAGTGGTTTAGGTGTGAAAGCGTGACAGACAGACATACAGAGTTACTTTCGCATTTATAATATTAGTAGGGATGACCAGTTATGAAGTGTGATGAGCATGTGAAAACGATGTAATCAGCTCATCGATTTGGTCACGCTTATTTTTCGATGGTACTTACTTACCTATTTACTTAGCTTTATCAACTATTTTAAAATTACTTTACTGAAACTAAGTGTTCCCCTTCGTACAAAGAGCTCGCTAAACTATTAGATAGTGTATTTGTGGACGAACAGAGGAACTTTTTCCTTTTCTACAAACTCTCCGGCAACTTGTAGAGAGCTTTGGCGTTTTATGAGTTTGCTTGTACCGAGTTAAGAGCTTTATCACTGCTAAAGCTTGGTGCTGTACCCATTTTCTGTTAGCATTAATAATTTAGATTTCATCAGGCGAATATTTAAGCTCGTAAATGGGAAAGAGTTATTTCGTTCTGATTGGTTATTTCTTGTAATGAAAAAGAGTAATATTCCTGTGTATTGTGTTAATCTCATGATAAAAAATAACAGGCTTTCATGTACTCGTATATATCTTCTGTGAATTATAAGCAATAGAAATATACAAGCTAATAAAGCCGAATAAGGCGTCACATATCCCAATGTCATATGGAAGAGATCCCTTAAAGGGATAAGTCCGCCTTTGTGCATGTATCTCAGTGTTTGTCAATTGTATTTTGTCTTGTTTATTTTGCACAATAAAGAGTTTACATACATACATACATACATATCAAGTATGTAGCACGTAATAGAAATACATTTCTGAATTGCATCGTTTTTTTGCCAAACCGAAAATAAAATATTCCCTTTGCATACCTAGTCAGTACTACGTTGACATTTGGCATACAATGAACAAAGAACATTAAGTTAAACATTAACGTAAATGTTTATGTATATTGAAATTATTTGAAATGGACCTCCGCACAGTGACGCCTAATTCAATAAATAATTTGACGTACAATTTCGCGAAAAACCCGTTATTAATTTTTATTTGCAACCACAGTTCGTCAGAAACAAGAGTCACGTCGACATTTAACATTTCGAATATGTTTTACGACTCAATACCACAATTCAATAGGATACACATCCATTTCACTTTACCTTCAAATTAGACCAAATGTAATTTACCACAAAGTCCACATTAGGAATCATCTCATAAAGCTTAAGCTCTTCGAAAGAATTTCTTTACACGTGTTCACAGACAATTTCTTTGGCATTATGCGCGTTTAGGTAACAAATTCTCACCGTTGATAATTGGCTCTCGTGTCACTAACGACGTAATTACGCGTAATTATTCACATGTACGTAATACAATGTTAACAACATTCAATTGGAGTGCAACTGCAACCTAGTTTGCATAGGGGATTTGCAATGCCGTCCTAGGGCCATACCATGACGTCTTAATAATTTCGCACGCTGAAAAATCCATACTAAAAATGAAAGCTAAAACCTTAACTGAGTCGGAATTAAACCGCATTAAGACGTGGTAAGGCCCCTGCAAGGTATATCTAGTTGAAAATTGAAAACGTATACGCTGTCGTTAAATTATATTTGGGAATTAAGTATCCTACATGGAATAGTACTGCCACCTTTGGGATGCCTCTGACCGGCAGCTGACTGCTTTGGATTTGGTGAAGAAGCGAACAGGAAAGCTCAAGAGCAACGACTGCAATGAATTTCCGACACCAAAGCTTTCAATTATCGCAGAAGGTTAGCTTAGCTTACCTATCAGTATTTAGAGTATGCATCGGCAGCGTGCACTTCATAAAGACAAAAAGACAGGGTGACGGCACCAGTGTTGGACACTTTAAGCTGACAAGCACCAGTAATGGACACTATTCTTAATTTAAAGGGGTCCATGTCCATTACTGGTGTCGTCACCCTAGTCTGTCCTTCTGTAATTGCCATCTGTTTTCGGATATATGAGTTTTGGTAAGTTAGGTAGTTGTTTTTTTTGTCTAACCTGTCTCAAAACTCTGTGCACGCCACTGTGCATCGGTATGTCATGACTTTTACCTCCGGCATCTTTTACAGATACTAGAAGTAGGCGGGGTCTTCGCCCTGGTGTGGTCAGCATCCCTAAAATTTGCGAAAGGCGTTTTCTCTCATTTTTCGTTGTCAGGACACTGTATATTCTTTGGTCCCTGAACATTACAGTCTTGTCAACCAAACTATTATTAGATTCCTGAATCCCATCGGAAAACTATATCCGTCACAAGTAATTAACTCATGAAGCCAAACTCAATTAATAAAAAATAATTGCTTGATTGTACGGAAGCCAGCCGATAGTGTTGATGACAATATTTATTGGAAAATACTATTATACATACATAGAGGTTCTGTAGACTGTAGAAACTAATAAAATAAAACAATTTAAATTATACTGAAAATTCAACACGCAGCGCTGACAAGAGCAATGACACGACTACTTTCTTTTGTTTTTCTTTCTTTCAGCGCTGCGTGCAATTAAGTTTATTTGCGGCCAGCGCCAAAATAGGATAATTTTATAAAAAGGTTGTAACACGTAGCTGCCTAAATAGGCGTCTCGTCTAGAGGTTCTATCAAGCTTTTCCACGAATTAGGCTGTTATAATTGGTTTTGTGGGTCACCATAATTAGATTACACGTGGAGGCTATCTCTATTTCGGGAATCCAGTGTAAGATAATTTATTAGGTTGGCGGATACGTTGGCGTAACACGAAAATATTTTGGTTATTGATAAAAATAGCGTTTAATAACTGAGATACTTAAAACACGGAATTGCGAAGGTCACACGTAAAGGTTTGGTAGTAAAAGAATTCGAGAAAAAACATACATAACGATAAAAATAGCCGTTTTAAACTAATGGTGTTCTTTGACAAAGATATCTACTCTGATAACTGTCATTTTCAGTCGCCATAGAATATTCAGAACGTCTCACGACTATGTGAAATGAAGGGAAACCCCGTATATTGTAGATAGAGACTATAAAATCGCTTACAAATACAGACTCAAAGAGAGCGAGAATATGTAGCATATGTTTTTTTAAATACACCTAAATCTCCAACAGTAAAAAGTTGGTAAAAAGCAGTTGTGTATGAACGATGCCCTCATCGCTCATATTCATATAGTTTAAGAACTCACTCACTTCAAAAACTGGCTACAGCTAAAAACAAAACACATTCTACACCACAAAATAATGAAAATAACCGTATGCTCCAGATACTGGCCATCTCTTATTTCAATTATTTTAACCGGCGTGGCACGGATATTCCACCGAAAACCTTATTTTTGCAATATCGTATCACAGTTGAGTGGTTGCAAAAAGAACTACGTTCTTTACAATGTAAAGGTTAAATTCCTAGAAAAAACAAAAGCGGGATATAGTAAAAACGAAAACAGTGACGAAGCTCAGACAGTTTGGGGACACATCAGCCTCGTTGCGTCAGTTGAGACAAGAAACTGTCTTAATCACGGTAATTACTGCTTTTTTGGTCGATTTCCGGAAGAAATTGCCATCCTGTTGGCGGAAAACTGGATTATTTGTCTTACTTCACTGGCTGTGCTCGGTGAGGGGGAAATGTCTAAGCTAATATTAGCAGCATCTTCGATTCAGTCTCCGACAACATGACTAATGAGAACCTATAGACTGTTCTGCGGACGTAGTTTCGCTTTGCTTTGATTTTAGTGCTTGAAAGTGAATTCGTTGACCTCTTCGGAATTCGGATGGAAGTATAAAATATTGGTTGACAAATTAGTCGGTCTGAATACCTACATAAGTATATTTTATTGAATCAGGCGTTACTTTGCGGAGGTCCATTTCAATGAATAAATATTTACCTTGCTACTCCGTTACTCACGTGCAGGTTAACCAAGCCTGTGTGAAATATATTATGTTATTCGCGTGACGCGACGCGACATGACGCGTTTCGATCCCTCTACGGTAGAGGGTTGGTACGGTAACTTAAGGAAGAAGCCTATAGAGCGTTTATGAATAAGGGGGGTAATGATATTTACCTCTGCATCATGGCCACATTCACCGGAACCAAACGTCCGCGTTCGACGTTCGTCCTTGACTCGAGCGCTGCGGAAGAAATCTCGACCAACCACCAACCAATTATACCATTCGACATGGCTTACCACATTTCGTTGAAACAAAAGCTAGAACTACCTTGAATCATAATAATAAACAAATATGCACTTTAAAGTCTCGAAAATATGTACAATCAATTAGAAGTTTGTTGTTATTTACTTACATTGTCATCCAATCTGTGATACATATCAAATTTCAAGTTAATCCAGTCACTTTAAGATGGTAAAGATTAATTTGTTACATTTGATCCGATTCTCCCAAACAAACCTACTTTATTTGCAGTCTTCTTGAATTGTTACATTGTTGTATTTAATGTCACTGGCCTTTGAAAAGGCCAAGCCACAATTTTTCTAACAAAAAAGAAAACGAAGAGGTTAATTAGCATTCGAACAATGTCGAAACAACGTACTACGTGTAAGTATACATAAATGGCAAACAATGAAACATCACATGACCCCCATAACCATCGAGTTAGGTACGAAAAAGGCGAATAAGAAAAACAGACGACGTCATTTGTTTGTTTCGGGAACATCTCAGAGTTCTCAAAGTTGAGTGTCAGGTGAGAGACTATTAGGGCTATTTGCTGAATAGTTTTGATAACTTTTGTAACTCGAACATTTTCGTACAGCGCACGCTCTGACTCATCTAACAGTGCATGTATACATTTGTATTACGATTCAAAGCAAAAACTCGATACAGTGGTTTGGCAATCTACCTGGTTAATTTTCAACGGTACGCTGAGCACAAATTCGTTTTCAATAATGTAATTATCGGTCTGACTAAAATTGGCATGATTTTATTACCCGTGTAACTGTTTTACGACAACGTGGAAATTTTGGTGCTGGACTATTACAAATGCACAATCTCGAAATTGTGGCCGACGCCGATCCATTAGACGAGAAATTTAATAATTCAGTTGAAGAAGTTGAGAATCGTCAATTTTATTGTTAAAACTTCGGAGTTTGAAATGGTTCCCACCAAAAATTAATTTAGACACCTACAATTAGATGAAGAACTAAGTACGCTGTTCTTGGTTTGAGACGACTGTTAAAAGTTTCACTCTCAACTGTTTATATCTTCGCCGACGTTTGAAATGTTGAAGAATTGACTAAATTCATTGAGAGATATCTTGTCTTGTCCGTACCCAACAGCTGCCCAAGCGCCTTTACCAAAAGACTATAGACGTATTGGTAGCTTAGTTTCAAAGTAGGTACCTAGGTACTGGCTGGATGTTGCGGTGGTCACCGAGTGCGTCCGCAACGCCCGCAGTTCAAGGCCTGGAGGGAACGTGTGTGTTTTTAGACGGTAGGCCGCTCCCCTCCTTCCATAGGGAAGGCAGCGGTGAGCTGGAGAGCCCGTCATACCTCCGTTCGTATGCTGCCCCGAGCGCGGAGATGCATAAGGCGCATTTTCCACACGTTAAAAAAAAAAAAAAAAAAAAAGGTACTGGCTGGATAGAAAAAAAGGAAGAAACATTTGACGACTTAACCTTATTTTTAGCTGCTTAAATTCAGAATGTATTGCAACTTCATTACTAT
Source organism: Pandemis corylana (assembly GCA_949127965.1). Classification (NCBI taxonomy): domain Eukaryota; kingdom Metazoa; phylum Arthropoda; class Insecta; order Lepidoptera; family Tortricidae; genus Pandemis; species Pandemis corylana. The sequence continues at coordinate 15,598,692 of OX421851.1, read as the reverse complement.
AGCTTTCACGATCAGAACCGGAACAAATAGTTTATTAACAGTAAAGTATGTTGACCTGTTAAAATATGTTGGCTTATTATCTAACTCGCTCGCAATCGCCATCGTGTTCATTTTGGCAGTTCATGTAAGGGCTGACAATTGGCATCGGAAGTAGCTAGCTGTCACATTCAAACAAGAGTAAATAAGAGTCGAAAGACGAACATTTCACAACGGAATCCATTTATGTTATTACTACTTTCATGCTGGTCTGGGAGTAAAGAAAAACCAAACATGTTATAGGCGATGCGGTTAGCAACCATCACTATTTTGAATCCTCTATTCCACCTATACGCCCAAAATATGCTAAACGTGGTGTATTTAGGTTTTGTTACCTTAGGCTCTGTCTACCTCGTAAGGGATATAGACGTGATTTTTGCGCGCGCGTGTGTGTGTGTGTGTCTAATCCTAAAAATTGTAGATATAAGTATTTAGTAATAACGCATTATACACGTTGAAATCGAAAGTGCATGTGAATAAAGTCAAGGTGTTACGCCATTTACAAAGTATTGAGTATTGGTGTAAATTGGAGCGAATTTTGCAATAGTATATAGCTTTGCCGAAGCCGTTAGCACGAATAAAGGAGCGACCACACCGCTGCGTGCGCAGTGACGGGTCGCGTGCGTCATGTTCTCTCACCGTTCTTACATTTTGTTGCGTAGACAAGACGCACCATCAAGGGGCCGTCCATTAATCACGTGAGGCTTGAAAGGGGGGAGGAGGGGTTTGACAAAAATCACGAAATGTCACAAGGGGGGAGGGGGGGTGTAGTAAGATATCACGCGTATTTATTTTTTCATTATTTTTTCAAACGCGCGATTTTTAAATTACAGTTACATGTATTGTAAAATGACACAAAAATATATCATGACATATACGATACCAAATTAATATATAAATTCAACACGCGCGCTTGCGCGCGCAAGACAATTCTAGTTCTAAAAAATTTAAGATTTTTTGTAGATACGAAAAATACACGTGATGTTGGATGGGGGTGGGGGGGTAGTCTTAAACCTCACCATGTATCACCAAGGGGGAGGGGGGGTTAAAAAATGCTTAAAAAAAGATCACGTGATTAATGGACGGCCCCCAACGTCTTTTACGCACTGGTGTCGCCGGACCTTAATGCCAACCATAAAATTGCAGTGTTAATTGGCGATTAATTTAATTATACCGGGTTTCTTACATAACTGATAATACATAATAATGTAAGTAAAGTATTAATTAGGTCTCGTGTCAATGAACATTGTTTTAAAATTCGAACGCAATCGAATATCATTGTTAAGTTCCAGTTATATGACTCCGTCTCTATTTATTACTACAAAACAGAGACGAAATCATAGATAACTGACACTTAAGATAACTGGAACTTAACAGAGAGTGGTAAAACAGGCCCTGAATATTGTCCTTTGTATTCACCATCATTTTACTGGACGTGTTACTATTAACCATAGAAGAAATAACCAAATAGAGTGGTAATAAGGGCTTTAAAATGCTGGCAACACTTATGACTTTTACGACATACCACATTAACACTTATTTTTTGCGATTTTTTTTCTTTTATTTTCTACACAGAACAGTCATTTAAGTACCTAATTAAAATTTTGATCATATATTTACTTTCTACGACCCCAATAGTAATCGAGTTTCACTCACTATGCTACACAACGACTAAACATTAACTATCCCTATCACATCACATCACACTAAAAAAAATCCCGGAAAATTTCATAGTTCCCGCTGGATAGTGATAAACATGTCAAAGGTCGGTGCTGCCTAGAGTTCTTTAATCTACCTCTACGCGGGCGAAGTCGCAGGCGGAGCAGTTGATCATAATAGCTGCCTGCTTAACTCTAGTGACCTGTTTGAGCTTCGGCTGGCCGATCGGAATGCAATAATCGCCATAAAATAAATATCTTATATAAGGGTTATTTTATGTAATTTTAGTCGTTTTATTTTCTTGAATCCCCCACCCCATACTAAAACCTGGCTACGCCCGTGTTCAATTCGCACCTGATTCATTAAAGTCGAACGAATAACTAGTTACAACGATACGAATAAATTATAATCACGCATAAATATTGTTGAAATCACTTTGATATAGTAATAATTATGTGAATCACGTGTAAGATCTAAACACTATACATGCATAGGTCCTACATAAACAGCTAAAATCATAACTTAGCATCGCTGTAGTATCGGGTAAAAAGAAACTGTTCCACCCGTTTATTAAGCAGGTATCGTTACGGACAGTTGACCGATCGATAATAATTTTCCAGTAGACAAATTACCGGTATTAGTATACTGTATGCATATAAGTAATAGCCAAATAGAGTAGGAATAATAGTTTATTTTATTGAATCAGGCGTTACTTTGCGGAGGTCCATTTCAATGAACATAAAATATTTTCCTTGCTACTCCGCTACTCACGTGCAAGATAACCAAGCCTGTGTAAAATATATAATGTAATTTTTTTTGTTCATTAGCAATAATAGCTGTACAATTGCAAGACATTAATGATTTATTACTTAAATCATACACGCAAATTGTGTCGCCAAATAATATTTTGTTATTAAAAGCAGTGATTTTTAGCTTTAAAAAACTCAAAATTAGATTTATCCGTGTTTGAAGTTAACATACACACACAAATCACGTCTTTGATCTATGAGAAAAGAAAAAACATAAAATGTAGCAGTTGCTTCTCTTCCCGCGCAGATGGTAAAAGCCCATCACTATTTTGATTCCCCTTTCCACCTATATACGCCCACAATCATGCTAAACGTGGCCTTTAAGTCTTGTTACCTTAGGCTTTGTCTACCCCATAAGGGAAAAAGACGTGATTTATGTATGCATGTATGTATGTGTCCATATCGATCATAACAGTCGCTTGCCTGACTATTGTTTGAGTTTCGGCCGGCGGTTCAGATTGCGGCAATCGCTACACATAATTACAAATGTCTGGCTTTTATTGTTGGATTATTATGTTTCTATTTTATTTACAATTGACAATCTTTTTGTGACTTTCTTATGTTTTGACAACCCTACTAATATTATAAATGCGAAAGTAACTGTCTGTTCGTCTGCTACGCTTTCACTCCTAAATCACTGGACCGGTTTTAATGAAATTTGGTACCGAGATAGGTTCAGTCCCGGGAAAGGACATAGGATAGTTTTTATCCCGGAAAATCCCGGATAACCGAATTCTACGCAGACAGCGTCGCGGACAGCCGCTAGTAAAAATAAAAGTTCTGTCATAATTATAAATTGTGTGATATTTCCACTCTATTAGTTACTTTCTCGATGGCAGTATGATAGCATGCTTTAAGATTTATTGTTTGTGTCTTGCAGGTTGTTTGTTGAGCTGGTGTGACGGTGATTTGGGAGCTTCGGTCATCAGTGTACGGCTATGCTGATCAGCAGCCGCTGAGACTCTAAATTAAGGTATGTACCCTTCCTTCTCTTCGGCATTGGAAACATCTCCAATTAATTTATTTGACGTTGGAGGCGTTTTACACTTCCACTGAACTTAAATTATTCTTATTGTTGTTTTGACTTGTAGAGACTTTATACATCTCTACTATAGATTAATATAATTTAAGGCTCGGGCGGGGACCTTATACATCCCTTTTATAAATATATTTAATTTAAGTAGAATTTAAGTATTTTATTTTGAAAAAATGACTTTCTTCCAAGTTTCTTGCGGCGCATTCTTCTTGGCAATGATGGTCTTTCCGAATGCGCTGGTAGTTTCAAAAAGACATGTAAAAGAGCACTTGGCGGCCACTTTGCAAAAATAAAATTTTCATTTTCATTTTCATGCTGGTACCAGCTGCTTCTTTTCCCGCGCAGATGGTAAAAGCCCGTCGAGGTAATGGGCGAAAATCTTAGGAATCATGTCAGGCGAGGCGGCTAGCAACCCATCTCTACTTTGATTCTCTTCCTCCTACAGGCTTTAGGTCTTGTTACCTTGGGCTCTTACTACCCTGTAATGCAGTGGTTCTTAACCTTTCAGACACGAGGAATTTTCTGTCTTGCCATGGACCACCGAGTAACTACATATCTAATGAATGGCTTCGATCAGCCCTAGCGGAATTGCACCTTTACGGATTGTCTGGTTGTCACTTATCTAATTATTTATTAGATTGGCCCCGCGGACCACTCTAGATGCTTCCAGGGACCACCAGTGGTCCGCGGACCACCGGTTAAGAACCACTGCTGTAATGGATAAAAATGTTATTTACCTATGTAAGTATGTATGTATACAATACCTTTTTAAGATTCCTTACCTAAAATTTCTAAATACACTGAAAATTAGAACACAGAATATTCCAAAAAGTAAAGCTATCATCTCATTCCGTGATGCGTGCTATACCACTACACCACCCATACTCATACTCATTTATTCGTAATAATTATAGTTATTACATGTCATGTTATAGTTGTTACATGTTATAGCAGGTCTGTTACTAGATGCCACGTGACATTGTTACTATGCGAATTTTTGCCAACCGTCATCTGTTTGAATGATGTGTCTGTACGACACAATTACAAACTCCCTCCTCAATCAGCAAGATCGGAACTCCTGTATACCCCTTTGTCGTCTGCTCGTCGTACAAAACGTGACAGGTGGTCGTGATGTTCTTTCATGGCTTTCTAGGTTGGCAACGCGTCTGAAATCCGTGTTGTCCATGGGTCATACTTGCACCGTCAGGTCGGCACTTGCTCAATTGCCTAGTTGAATAAAATAACTGTAAGCTCAGCTCACCCACGCTTACCGACCTTTGGGGCTTTGATTTATCGGTAAGCAACTAATAGTAACCTTGTATGGATTGGAAGCCTTTTGTTGCGTAACTAGTAAAGAGATATCCCGTGTCGGATTACGGTATCCACGTAAACCTGCCGGTATTTAGTGCTCTATTGTTCTCTGATCCGTTTGGATGTAAACGTACGAACACGAGATTTTTGAAGTGAATACTTCTTTAGCGGCGTTGTGGACTTTTTTGGGACGGGTAAAAAATGTTAAACTCGCGTCAGGTCACGTGACCCTGATCGAAAATGTGTAGGACGGAGGGAGAGTTGCTGTTGGGCTGCAGCGCTGGGCGCTTGCGCGAGTGTGCGTGTGTGTAGTTTTCACTTCTCCCGGCATTCCCGGCAAACCTGCGGCTTTTTTTGTTTAGGTAAAGTATTTATTATGTGATAATTGTTTATGTAAACCTTTCTTTCCGGTCTAACATGTTTTTGGTGTGACGTATCGTTGTAATATGTTTGGTCTAATTTGTATTTCAATGGTAACTAGAAATATCTTGGAAAAAAGTTACATAAGCCATGTAGATTTTTTCTTGAAAAGTCTATGGTTTCAGTGTAAATTCAGTTTGACCAAGCGATCATTAGACCAAATTTTCTCTAACTCGGTTTCGCACTTCGCAAGAAGAAGCCTCCCACAAATCGTGCGAAAGGCCACACGTGATCAGAGCCTCTAGTGTAAATTTTCGCATATAAAAACGTCTCGAACGCGTTCAATTACTATAAAATAATTGGCAGCGCCACTTGCGAATCGAAACGGCTACAAACTGTTCTCATAGTATTTGACATTTTAACGCAAACGCGTTCGAGACGTATTTTGTGATCGAAAACCAACACTAAGCAAGTTGCCTCTATAACACGTAGTTCCTCTTTGGTAACGCCAAATACCTACAAGTTTATACTAAGCCCAGTCACTTTTTGCTAGGATGGGACTAAGCTAAGATTACCAGATAGACGTCCGTGGGTAAGCTGTCTTTGCTGACAGTTGACCTTTCAATCTTAGGCTGGAAAGAAGATTGATGCGAAATAGGTCACATCTTTGTTAAAGTTAGACTGAGTATTACTATTTTTCTTTCAATACCTTTTAGAACTTAATTATCTCTAGCGTCTACGTCCTACTACTGGACAAAAAACAATGACGTCACGGCATAAACAAGTGCTTAAATTTAATTTACTATTTTGATTCTCCTTTCCACCACTCCCACAGTCATGCTAAACGTGGCCTTTAAGTCTTGTTACCTTAAGCTATGTCTACCTCGCAAGTATATAGACGTGATTTGTGTATGTGTATGTAAGTTTAAGTTTGCTCTTACGTATACAAACAAACACCCAAAAAGCCGTGGCAGCCTAGTGGTTTGACCAGCCTGTCAAGCAGAGGGACGTGGGTTCAAATTTATGTGCAAAAGTACATTTGAAATTTACCATGAGCTTTTCGGTGAAGAAAAACATCGTGACCTGCACACATCAGCGAAGCAATTCAATGGTGTGTGTGAAGTTCCCAATCCGCACTGGGCCCGCGTGGGAACTATAGCCCGAGCCTTCTCATTCTGAGAGAAGGCCTGTGCCCAACAGTAGGACGTATATCGGCTGGAGATGAGATGATATTTTTAGATGCATTTTTCTTACATAAATTAGTCCGACACAAAATCGATTGTCATCTGCGTTTTCGTGCGCCTTTCCGTTTCCCCCGAAATCACATTACCCCTCTGTGTACACCGCTCAGAAGGTCGGTATCTGGTAGGAACTCTCCCATAGGTATGTAGGTTGACGAGCATTGCCAATAGATGCAGCGACATGACGGATATTCACTTCGACCCACCCGTTGCACTGATTAGAACTATTTTAAACTTAACTTAAATCACTTATCCAGCCAGAGTTGTGTTTGTTTGGTTGTATATATTAGGTTTTGGGAACATACCTAATTAGTTAATAAACTTGGTTTTAATTTACTTGGCGTTGATGTGACTTCACGCGAATCCCTAATAAAGCCATAACCACACACATCCAAACACTCGAAATAGCTTGAAATCGGATTACTTAAATAGAAATTTGATCTGAAGCTGCGCGGGGGCAATGCCTTGACTTTATACCAACCATAACCAGTCTTACAAGATCTCTATATACTGACAATAGTTCCCAAACCCTTTGCATTTTACTGAAAGCTGAGGTCTTCTTTAAGGGTCTGTTTCACCACTCTCTGTTAAGTTCCAGCTATTTTAAGTGTCAGTTATCTATGATTCTCTATTTATAAACAATCATGTCTAACTGACACTTAAGATAACTGGAACTTAACAAAGAGTTGTGAAACAGACCCTCAAAGGTGGAGCTCGTCTCGAATTACAGTGTAATATCCGATCCGTCCGTCACACAAAGGTTTCCCAGTTGTTTGCGAGTCGTGGAAAGTTTGGGATTATCTGTCCCTTTTGCTCTATAGTGTGCTGGAAGGGACAAACGCTGCCAACGACACCATTCATCATGTAAGCACAACGTCCTAATCTCCTTGAACTACCCTTAAAGGGGTGCACTGGCTATGTACAGAATGTGTCCCTAGGATCTGAGAAATATTAATACGACACATTTATTGGGATACTAGCTTCTGCCCGCGGCTTTGCTCACGTGAAGTATATAAAACATACTGTTTGAAATAACCTTCGATGTACAAATAGTGACTGTTGCCAAGGCCGTGGTTTAGCTGTCCCTTGTGCAGTATTAGGTCTAACAATCAATTACAGAGCCACAAACCTTGAGGAAGCCGGCTTCGACCAACGCTGTGTAGAGTCCGTCCGTAGTCTTTTAGCCACTGCCGCCGCTTAGTAAATGTATACACACCCGCGAAGACTATCCGTGATGTTATATTCACTAATTACACTTTTACACCAAACATTACGCACATTAATTAATATTTACAATAGCTTAAACATAAATCCGCATAAAAGACCGACCGTGCACCGACAATTTAGAAAACAAGTGACAGCCGCCTTATTGTTATTTTTATTCGGTGCCGCGGCGCGTGGCAATGGCTAGTCCATTGCCACGCGTCCAGCCAGCCACATACAGCCAAAAAGGTTGAAACCCTAAAAATGTATTATTATTCAAAATAATTGCAGATCCGTCCAGCCGTTTTAGCGTGAAAACGACACCCACAAAGATTAATTATTTTAGAGCAGGTTGTATGTATATTTATTTGAAACTACTGCCTACTCTTGCCTACGACTTTGCTCGCATGAATCATACATCTGGCGATTGAAGTTACGATATTTGACTGAACACCCAAAGATTCCCAAAAATCTCATTGTAGTCTTTATTTAAAAACCGTTAAAAGTTCCGATCCCTCGGAAATATCGGGATAAAAAGTAGCCTTAAATTTATTCCAAAGATCCGACTGCCTAGCCTATAACAAGTAGGTAACAAACACACAGACAGGCATACTCGTACTTACAAAATTTTGCGATTAGTATTTAAGTTTTTTTTTTTATTAAAGGTATAATCTACTTATCAGTGAAATTAATCAACGTGTTCGTTTCACAACTTAACATCAGATTTACTCGTATTACTTGGTATTAATCCATGATTCATGTGATATAGAAATTATTATTCGATTACATTTTTTTATATCTGAATTCTTTATTCGATTGCGTTTTTATTGAAATGCTTGCACTATCCGAGGTCAGTAGCGATTGTCAGAGGTATTAATTTCCGCGTGGGGGCTTTAACTTACAAAAAATAATGGACTGGCTATATTGAAACCAGAAACATAAATCACACAAATCAAGCGTGTACCTAAAATACGTATTAAATATAGTGTTAGTGCAAAAGCGAATGTGTTTCGGAAATTACTCTGTTGAGCTGACATCGCTGTAATTTAGTTGAAGAGGTGCCGGAATTCTTGTCTACGCTATAAATTTACCTAGCGTGGATTACAAGTACCTTAGAGACGTTATACTACGGGTACGATCTTATTTTCAAGCGCCCCACGCGAAACAGTCAGTCTGCCAAAACCAATTTTTCCTTTTCTCAGCAACGTGTGGGAATATCAAGTTGAAATTAATTATGAAATACTTAGGAGCCATGGTCTCTTACAACTGGGAATGACTACGGAACGCTAAAAAAGTTCACGCGATCAAAATATACAACTATCAACGGCCACAGACACTAATTGATCAAGCGAAAAAAAAACATAGTCAAAACAAGAAGTTAATTTTGTAAATAGACCGGGAAGGGCGCTTTTATTTGAATTATTTTAAAAGCACCAGCGTGTTTGTAAAGAACATCATTGCCAAGAAGAATGCGCCGCAAAAAAAATACACAAATATATTTTAAAAAAAAACAAGTTTCAGTAATTTTGTTTTTTTTTAAAATTGGCACAAAACTTTTAGTGCCAGCTACTTTTTCATCCGACAAACTTCATGACGTCATAAAGTCAATAATAATAAAATAATAGAATAATCAAATTCCTTAGACAGTAGGTACATGATTCCTTTGGCCTCAGTTGTCAAGATTCATTGCAGAAAGAGTACCAAAGTATTCCCAGCTTTATAATAAGCTTGATCGTCAACCAAGTGTTGTAACATCATTGTCATTACTGACGCTCACGCCTCCACGATTCTCCACTAATCGTGATACCGAACACTTACGATATTATTGTTTGGAAATTGTTGCGCAACGGAGAAAGATCTGCCACGATGCTGATTTCTTGGTCGAAAGCATCTGAACAGACACGAACGGCGGGTCATGAAACGAGCGCATCTGTTTTCACTTCAAAGGCTGAATGAATGCAGTATAGATTGATTGATGAAAAATTGGTGATGTTCCTTTGATATTGGGATTATAGTGATCTATTTCTTTTTATGCCTGTTAATACTATCTTTATTCGATTACAGTGAACTAGCGAATCCGGCAAACTTCGTTTATATAATGTAATCAGAGATGGTGTTGCATACGAAAAATATTTTTTTACGCCAAATTTTCATATTTTTAACAGTTATTCTGCTATTTGGAGTTAAGACAAATTAAACAAACCAACTATCGTGTAAAACGATGCAGCCATTCTTGAGTTGTAACTGGTGTTAATAACCCGACATTGTCTTATGTGTATATAGATGACATACTGTTTAAGTTCAGGGGTGAAAGCGTAACAGACAGTCAGAGTTACTTTCGCATTTGTAATATTACTACTGGTGCCCGTGACCCGCGACTTATCTGTGCAGAAATTGCTTATCGCTACCCCGCGGGAACTATTCGATTATCCGGGATCAAAACTATCCTATGTCCTTCCCTGGCGCTGAAACTATCTCTGTACCAAATTTCATTAAAATCAGTGCAGTGGTGATACAGACAGACAGACAGAGTTACTTTTGCATTTATAATATTAGTACGGATATATTTGAAATAAACTACACAAGGAACACGCAAGTGTCATGTTAGACGTTCCAGTCCCGCAAATTAAAGAGTGTCAAGAGGCGTGAACACGGGTCGAGGTAGATTAAATTAAAGACTCGACATAATTACATTGAGCGTTTTCTGGAAAACCGCCCTTTGAAAGGGTTTACAAAGTGCTGACGCTCCTTGTTAAACAAATGACATAAGCGCTGTCATATCATTTAATTTTGTTTAAGGCAAGAGAATACAGGCGTCATGCAGGCTATCCTATGGCATTGAATATAAACAATGATAGAATACGGACTAATTCTTGGATTACTTTTACTTAATTTATTACATTCATTATAATTCTGAAAGGTCTCGCCTACTCTTTTAACAAGAATAGGTATCTTAAGACTTGAATATTTGCTTAAAATTATCTTCTTTAATTTAAAATCAAACCATGATTAATGACAAACAAAAATCAGAACCATTTGAGGTATCGAATGAGTTGAAATCTATAGGTATCTATGGTTAATAATACCCGTAATTAAAAAGTCAATAAATCTGGCCGCTTACAAATCGTGTGTGTAAAACTCTTTGGTTTAATATTACAATGTTTTGACATCAAACTTTTACAAAACTTTTTTTAAACCCGAAATAGAATAGCACCGTTTGAAAAAAGAGTGGCTAATAAACTTCGTACATTTCACTGCTTCGACGTTTAGTATTTTGACAATAAAAACCCATGAATGCTGCTACAACTTCATGTTCTGTTAAACAAGAACACTTTCCTTCACTATGTGCATTAGTTCAGATAATTAAACATGTTGAGAGGAGAAATGTACGTTATCTTTCGATCTCCACGGAACGATGGAAAGCTGGACACGTTTTTGGTAACGAGCTGCGAATCACTTTCATCGCCGTTTAAATACTTATACATAAACAATGTATTTCTGTTGTGCACGCTATTTTTTGCCACAGTAAAAAAATGTAATCCGTATACAAGAGAAAATAAAGGCACTGGATTCGGGAGAACAAAAAAGATAATAACCAAAAAGCCATCTAAAAACCATAAACAATAACCCTAAAAAACGGTAGAAAAACTCCAAAAGGTCGTGCACAATCTCTGAGAGAACCCAACTCTCAATCATTTTTGTGTCAATCATCAAGAAGAGTTCAGTTCGAAGGCGATTGCAGATCGTTGAATGATCAACTATCAACTCTTTACGAGTGTGATAATCTTAAATCATTCGGGAAATCTATTGATATGGGTACATTACATACATCGGAGGAAAGGAATGTTTCATGAATGACCCAGTTGCTGAAGCCGCCTAACATTATACAAGTGTTGCCACGTGTTAATAAACAACTAGGAACATACCCGAGTTTATAAACATTACAAAAACCACATACAAACATTATGAAACATTTTGTTGCCTATTTGCATAACAATTTGTAACAGTCAAAGAATGTTCTTATGGATTAAATAGATTGATAAATACTTTTGATTTGAAAGACGTTATTCAATTTATACTTACTTTGAAATTATTTCAAACCTTCGTTTATGATCTTAATCTAACCTAATTACTTTTCATAGCACTATCGGACACAAACTTTCGCTCGTAATGACTTCTCATTCCAAATTCTTCTCATCCAATCCTTCGATTGGACTAGATTGCACGCGGGCCCAGTGCATAAAAAAACATGGAGAATTGGTCCCCGTGGTCATCGTCTTTCGATGAATTTTCATAGAATGTCAGTCCTGGCGATATATTGAAAGCTATAAGGCTGATCATACTTATTCATTAAAATAACAGGACGTGCCAATATTCGAATAAAACGGACCCGACATCCTAGTCTTACACAACTCCATAATATGTTTTTCAACCTGATTTGTTGTTTAAATTTAGAAAGCCACAACCACAAGCGATGGGTCCTAGATTCTAGCAAATTGGGCAACAGACTATCGGTAGCAGACAGAGCGTGGCACTGCAAATGTTATGTAAAATAATCAGGAAACGGATACCGTTATACCAAATAAAAAGGCTGGCCACACTCGCTATTATGTAAACGTATTAACTGTTTTAATAAGTGTTGATAACTTGATAACGTTTTTTTAGCTCAAGGCTTACGCGCAAAAAAGGTGTTGACGCCTGATGATGTTGGGACTACTGTGGATATTATCAAAAGCTGGATACTAATAGATTCCAGCGATTTATGCAATGTCCGGCGCATGATTTATGTCAGAAGTGAAATGAACCCTATTGAAGTGGAGAAAGTGTAGGATCCTTTTGAGCTACTTCACTGATGCCTACGCCAGAAAGGCAGAATCAATTTAGAAGATTTTTTTAATTATAGTTGCTCTTTTTATCGTATCCAGCATCACTATATCCTACCTTCCATCACTTAATGTTCCAAAAACTCATATCCGGCGTACAAAAAATCCATTGCACTTTTTTCAAACTTCAGTTATTCAGCTTCCTAATCCTGAGTAGATCATCTATGTAAACAACCAACCCGACATAAGACCGGTTTAATTGAGTCCTCAAATTCCAAATAAAGTTCATAACAAAATAAACGAGTTAATTATTTAACAAGGTGATTTCACGACATACTTTGTTAAGTGGAGAGCTTTTTGGAGTGGAATTTAATACCGTTCATGAGTGCTCTGATTGCTGCGCAAGCGCCGTTCGCGTATACGATCGCAACTCGATCCACATAAACTGTTGCTGTGTCGCTAAGTGTTACCTTTGGTACTGTCAAAGATGCTGCCTTTTCAGCGTTATTTTCTTATGATAAGTAGGTCTCTAGCGAGAACCAATGGCTGGGTTCTGAGAATTTCGACAGCGAGCTGCCTGGCAGTGTGTCGATATCAGCTATATCGGAACGGCACTGTATAAGCGTTGAAAATATTTGAAGATGACCATTGTGGATTGTATAAGTAAGTATAGCTCAGCAGATTATTTTGGGCAAAATAGATGGCAGACGCGATCGGGGAAGGGCACAAGGTGCTCTGACGCAATAAAAAAGACGATAAGCGGTAGCCTGCACCTTGCTGTTCGTATGTGCTCGTGATCCTCAGCATTGAGGGAACGAGGAATGGCGACGTTACTCGTCATGTAGTGTTGGCTAAAATTTTGAACTTTGTTGGCTAGAAACCGACGAGCATGTATGAAAAGATGGATAAGTGTGGATTAAGCGAAAAATATATGTCAGGAACAAATATATGTCAGCCAGTGGAACAAAGAAGTCTCTGTGGAAAGAGGCGTGACGGTAGTGTATATTGTATGTGAACAAGTCCAGCTTACTGAGTTTAGAAATAGAAATAGATGGTGAAAACGATCGCAAGCGCTCGCTCGTTGGAGAATAATGCCTCCGTTCGTTTTTTCAGGTTTTTTAGCAAGTCCAGTCTGGGCCTAAGATTCTACATTTTCAAGAAGTTCCCACGTAACAAAGCAACGTAATTAACACGTGATGGCTGTTAATTGTTGCTGTCGATGGGCACGTGGCTCGGTAAACGAATAAGTAATTGCTTGCTATACCTGTTAATTAGATATTTGCATGTTTCTCACTTGTAGAATTGCGAATAGCTGCCAGTGCATGAGAGGAAGATTTTTGTAAATGATGTCAATTCTCATAGCTTGAGCCTAAAGTAAGTCGATCATCATCATCATCATCTCAAGCCTATATGCGTCCCACTGCTGGGCACAGGCCTCCTCTCAGAATGAGAGGGGTTGGGCTATAGTTCCCACGCGGACCCAGTACGTATTGGGAACTTCACACACACCATTCAATTGCTTCGCAGGTGAGGCAAAAGAGAGTCAATAAAATTAAAAGAATGAATATGGCAGTGTGTATAAAAATCAAGGTAGGTACCTAATGGTTTATAAGAATCAATCAGCAAATGTTTTTTAATCAAGATCTGCTTCTTTGATTAATAGACGGAAAAACCTTTTGCCTTCCCTTAATACCTATTTTGACGAGAAACCTCTTTATAACCCACATAGCATTTCCTTTACTGTTTTGTAACTTCAAAAAACCCATTTAAAATCACTTAAATCACTCCCTAGTTAATAAGAAAACAATAAAAACAGTAGCAGCGATTCGATCCGTTAGTCAAACTGTTATCGAAGTCCATTGGAGCGACGCACAATAGTTCATTTTGTGTAACAACAATCACTTGTAGCTGTGTTGTGTTGGTATAACTAACTCAAAACACCTATGCATAAACATATACGCTAAAACAAGCAAACACTAAACTAACTAGTCTTTAGTAAAGTATTTCATGAAGTAGCAATAGTATTTGTAAGAAAAGAGACGAAGGAACTCCTGGATCTATTGTATCTCCTCCTAAGCCAACTGAGAAATGATGAGCCGATTCCAGAGACCAATTTAACGGAACCCAAGTTTAACTTACCATATGCAGCAGAGCTCTTACTAGTTAGAAAAATCCTGGCTCTCAGTTTTTGGAATTCTCTGATACTCATCTCGTTACGACAGGTTCCTATTGCATTTTTAACTTGATCTAAATAATGATATGACTTCAAATGTTTCTAGAGTGAAGAGAGAAGACAGAGAAGTGATCTTACTCCATATACCTTCGCTTACCATAAGGCGTAATTTATAGTCAGACTAGCTTCAGCCCGCGACGTCGTCTGCGTAGAATCATACATATAAACCTTCCTATTGAATCGCTCTATCTATTAAAAAAACGCATCAAAACCGGTTGCGTAGTTTTAAAGATCTATGCATACATAGGGACAGTTTTATAAGTTATGATAGTGAAGCTGTTTTCCAAAAATCCATTGTTGTTTTTAAAATTCCTGGACTGCGGCGAACGTAAACACTCGCCCAGTAATTGGTGGTGCTTGGAAAAAAATAGGTTAGCGCGGAACGTGTGAGCGAACCGGGCTAGGTCAGGGACGGATGCTGCCGCCAAAAAGTTTCCAATAAATCGATACATGAACTAACGAGTTTTAATTATTACTTAAAACACTTCAACACGACTAATGCACACAGGTATTTTGATGCTTCTATCTTTAGAAGCCAGTCCAAAAAAAATCGAAGAAAAAAATGGCGGATTGACGAGCGATGCAATGTTTTATTCGAAGCTAATTAGTGATGATATCGATTTTCGTTCTCAATTGCTAACAGCATTTTAGCAATATTATGTGTGATGAAGTCCGTAGAGTTGGTCATTTATGAACGGTTGAATAGTTTAGGAGATATAATTTTATAAAAATACTTATATGTATAATATATTAATTCCTACGGTATTTATCCTCTTTTCACGCTGGGGTCGTATTACAAAAACTGCTTCAATTATAATTTAATGCTTATCCGGTAAGCGGATTATATCGCGTTCTAGGTAATAGGGTATTAGCTTGTGGTTTCACGTAACTTTGGTTATTTAAGAACACTAATTGCCTTAAAATTATAGGTTAGGTTTAATTAATTTCATTCTGCAACTTTCGGATGTGTAGCAATGGCATTTTGCTATGTTATTGTGTAAGTTGAAAGGATCTAAGGGTAAACGTTAACTGCTAGTAATGCAAAATCCTTAACAGTACATAATTGATATTATACAAAGCGGCATCATTATGTGAGTACTGATCGACTGCTAATTAAAATTTAACTTCGCTTTCCGCTGTCCGTAAATCCATCACGTTCTTAATGCCACCCCACTGCGCGTTTATTTGGAAACGCTCATATATTCTAGAAACCGGAGCAGTAATGGATGAGTGAGTTTTGTTTTGGATCGTCCGCCGTGTCTATTGGTGGAGGTTCTTACCGGGCAAACCTGCTTGACGTATCGCTGAGCTCAGTCGCGATTTGGCGCGCATTTGAACCACACGCGTTTTGCAGCGGACTCGTAAGAGTCGTCTATTCTCTTGCCTCGTATCGTGATTGTGATTAATTTACAGTTATTCTTTGTGAACAACTCCAGGAATATTTTGACTTGTGCAGTGATAAGTTTAGTTACTTGACTGTGTTTAGTCTACCTGTTGGTTTACCGCAGGCCAGGCGCATACAAGGTAAATTGGTGTTTTATTACTCAACTTTTGCGTTTTTCATGTTTGTAATGCTGATTTGTTTTGGCGAATTTTGCGTGTCAGTTAGTACCAAAACATCGTTAAAGATTGATTTGGCTTATGAGTGAAGTTTGGGCATTAAAAACACCGCGTCGACGTATATCTTTTTGCTAAAATATTATGGACAAAAAACAGCTTCCTTTAAAATTGATAACCATGTCAATGCTTCTATTTCTATACTTTAACGGAAATTCAAATAAAATAAAATACTTACCTAACTTTTACCATGATGACAATGTCGGTAAAACCTGTGCACTTTTCTGCGGCAAGTTTTGACACTGAATCGCTAGAGTCATCACACTATGACTCAAACCACAACTATTAACAAACAATTATTGACCTCGATATTGAGCGATAATATAACAACAATGTTCATATTTCTTTCCAAACAGAAGTTCCATTACTCTCAAAAATTCTGGCTTTACTTCCGATATAACTATTAAGCTAATTTTATAACCGCTTTAGTTAGTTTCTTGTTCGATAATTTTAGCTTCTGGCAGTTACTCCTGTGGTTGTATCTGAACTAGTCAATAAAGTTTCGATACTTCCTTAATAAAACGGTTCAGTTGAAAAATCAAGAAGAACTTTAAAGAAGGACAACATCAAAATCGCTTCAAACGGGATCAATCAGTCAACGAGTTTTATTTTCATTCCCATTTTAATCCGATGAAAAGGAATTTTTCGTAACTTCTTTACAGAGTCATTTGTTAGATATTTGACAATCGTCCCCCGTAAAGTGTTTTCTTTGATGTCTGATTTAGGAAAAGGCTTTTATGGTTCGCTCGTGCGGAACGCATTCAGTTCAAGGTTGAAGTTTTGACAGTCAGCCTTTAGATTATGAATACGATATCACAAACTTTTAACTTAGTTTTATGATCTAACGATAAAAATTATACCTTTACCTCGAGCTCTTCAATGTTTTTTTAAACATTGGAACTGTTTCTACATTAGCTTCAAAATTCTTTTAGTATTCGACCTTTAATTTTTTTACAGATTCACAGGGCATGCTTGAGCTTGTCAACACTATGTTTTGTAATTATCATATTTTAACGGATTTGTAACTTTTGAAATCGCAGCTGGTTTTTTCGCAATGTATACCATGATCTTGATTTATAGAAGCATCTCTTTGACCCATTTCACATTTCTTGCTTAATTATTCTCTTGTGGATAGCTGGCTTCCACCTTGTTGGTCTTGTTACTCAGTTCTGGATTAATTATTCATGTTTTCGGTACTGAACTGTACAATTAGCAGAGATGAACGTCAAATTTGCTAACGGATTTAATTGAAGCATCGGCGCAAGCAACAAATTAAACTTGTCTACGCAAATTATCTTCTACGTTAATTCTGTTATTCACGAACTCATCGAATTGGAATTTGAGCGATATTTCGTGTAATTCGACCCCTGTTCCACCACCGTCTGCTAAGTTTTTAACATTTTAAGTGTCTGATATCTATGACGCCTACCATCTCTGTTTATCCCTACCAAAACCAGATATGGTATCATTACCATCTTAAATATCAGTAACTTTACACGATGTGGCGAAAAAAGAGTGTTTAGTTTCAAATCTTCATGATTGTTTTAGAGTCATGCATCTTCTTTTATGATACTCTCTCTTCTTTCCAACTTTTAGGACGTCCGCTGCTTATTTTTATAAGGTAGGCATACGAGCAAGCAGCTCACCTGTTACACATAGATGTTCGCAACGCCAGAGGCATTACCAATGCGATGCCAATCTAGAGGGCTTAGATGAAATGCATCCTATACCCATTATTTCTCTAGTTGTTTTACTCTCCGTGCCGGAACATTACACAGACACAAATGGACACAATAGTGATGTCTCTTTCCAAAAAGATTCCATACCAAAAGATATGGCGTCGCATCCAACGCCGGCGAACTTAACGAAGTCTACCATGTTAATAATGAATACGGATGGTACGATTAGAATAAATTTGGTTAAGGCTGTGTGTTTAGGTCCGATTCAATTTGCCGAAACACTGAAACGCCAGATGCTTCGTATCTTTACCAGTAGACCACGTCAAGAGCGCGAACGATTTCTGTATACATTATACATTGCACGTAAGAGATGCTTACCGCACATCGGTCAACTGGCAAACACGCAATGGATTACAAAATTGCTCTCCACGCCGCTACTCGCGCATGTCGTGGCATCCAGGATAAAAGAAAGTAACAACGCCCGTACAAGTGTATTATCACTTCATTGTAAAAACATGGTTTAAATGTAGGCGTCCTAACTCCCAAGTGACGTCATTTGCGGATTATTTAAAGTAAAATACATGCGATAACAGAAACTTCTCTTTGCTTTGACCTAATTGATATAAAAGCGGTCCTGTGTATGATAAAATTAAAATTAAAACTATTGGGGCTAAAATTATCACAAGATCAAAACACACCGAACCTAATGCAATATAGGTATATGGTTGTATCCTCGCCTCGCTTACACTTATGCTTAATTTGAGCTTCGATACCTATCCTTAAGTAAAACCAAAACCGTCTACAGTCTGGTATCTCACCAACTTTTTCCATTATTTTCACACGCACTCACCTAACATTTCATGAATCAATGTTGAAAAGATGCCGTGTCAGTATTCAACTTCATAATACCGTAATAAATAAGCCGGTAAACTCTAATAATAATCATGTGAAAACCGATTAGAAGCGACACTGGAACTGCCATTTCGCGTGAGTCAAGGCCAGAATAATTGCCTATAAAATTTTGCCCGACCAAGCTATGTTTAAGAGTGTAGGGTTGCGTATTTCGTATCAAATGGCTGCCAAACTTGCCGACGCTGCCGAAGGACTTATGGAATATTCGAAGTTTGACGTATGTAGGTAGTTAAACCAGAGCTTCATTTACTAAAGAAACCCATAACATACAGCTTCAGTTTTTGTGATGTGTGATTTTTCATGATCTGGTTTAAGTCGCGGGTTCACGGTGGATGCAAGCCGCTTCCAACCGAGGCAACTGGAGGTCTATGAAGGGAGGCCTATGTCCAACAAAGGACGTCCTATGGCTGATATGATGATGTGATTTTTCTAGGAACACGTTCGTAGATTTTTCCAATGTTCATGTCATAGTTGGTTCGCAGAGTATAATTTATATCGATGCATGCTTGAGTGGAGACCGTGACTTGGCAAACGTAGTGTAGGACGCCTTCCGGCCAGGTGGGATGACGATCTCCGAAAGACTGCAGGCAGATGCTGGATGCGTCAAGCTGAAGACAGGGCGCTATGGTGCTCATTAGGGGAGGCCTATGTCCAGCAGTGGACTAACATAGGCTGATGATGATGATGATGATGATGATGATGATGATGCTTAGTACTCTTGTGGTCATAATTAAAAAAAACCTCTTTAGCGAACATGCTTAAAACAGGAAACGCTTACATAAACGGTGCGAATTATATGCAGTCGCGGACGTGAAAAGATTTTCTCTGTGCCGCAAAGCCCAGTCTCGTGCGTGGTCTCACTGCCCCGGTTTATTTGAATTACACAATTTCATAAAATATGCACTAGTTATTTGCGTATTTTGCACATGGGCTCAGTGACACAGTTATTCTAAAGCTAATAAAACCGCTGTATCGCTATTGCTAGTTTTAAGTTCGCTGCTGTAATATTCACAGCTGCATATTTACGTGGATGTTCCATTCAATGTAATTAGGTCATAGAACACATTTGCAGTAGAATCATCGTTTGGAAATGGGTCAAATTGTAATGTCTTTGTGGAAACCTGTTCTTATAAGTAGATAGGTACTCGACATATCTAAGTATGGTAGACTGCCTTAATCATACTTGGACTAATGATAACAAATAGAATCCCATTATTTGTTTAAATGACTGACAATTTCTGATTTCTGATCAAGCCGTGGCTCAATTGTTCCATCTTGAAATTGGTGTCGACATGGATCCACTCAAACTCAACGAACTAATTAAAGCACAAAGACTAGCCGTTCTCCGTTCAAAATCAAAAACTGTTCAATTGTTTTCGATCTTCTTTTGTTCTTAAACAATTTATCATGGATACGCAGTAGAAAGTGGTACAGTGTCAATGAAGGCAGTATTGATGAGCCGAACGACCTTGTGTAGGTGAAATTGGAGCGCATTGGAGGCCTTCACTTCTACTAATTCGGTTAAATTCGAGTGTTTGTACGGTGTCGATACGCAAACAGTGTCATATGAGCAGTCTCTTACACTGAACGATAAATGAAAGATGATATTGCGTTAACAATAGAATAGACGTAAATATATTTTTCGGTGCGCCGAATGAAAGCAAAACGCCAATAATAAAGGCTTCGGAACTAAAATGTTAAATCTTTAAAATTTGTTAAAGCCTTCGATGTCTACAGTTTATTTGAACGCTTGGAGACCAAGCTATATATGCAACGACGCCTGTTTTCATTGGCATAACTATGTGGCAATATAAATGCTTCTTATTCTAAATCTAGTCAAATCTAAAAAAAGAACCGTGACTTCCTCAAACTTTTCCAACCGCTCATTACCTCTGAAGTCGACAGTCTAAGGTCTCATATATCACATGTCGTAACGTCAAGACGTGTTTTCTCGCTCGGAAAAGGAAAAGAAACGCTAATTGCCTTTCTTAGATTCTATGTAGAGTGTGTCATTGGAGGCAACAAAGCCTCGGTCTGCGCAAGGGAATTCGGCCTTCGCTATTGTTCTGGCATTCTTTCTACTGTACGTATACAAATATTATGTTACGCTCTAGCTTTCTATTTGGCGCTGAATTTCAGAATTACAAATTCCGTACGTCTTTAAAGCTTGATAAATCTTGTAATATAAAAGGCCAGGGCATTTGGTGTGATCATTATTATCATCTTCATCCTATATAACGCCCTACGCGCTGGCCTTCCGCTGTTCTACCGTTTCCCAAGTGCATTGTGTACTGAGTCAGTAGGTTTATTATCTAACTCGCTCCCAATAGCCATCGTGTTCATTTTGACGGTTCATGTATGGGCTGACAATTGGCATCGGAATCAGCTAGCTGTCACATTCATACAAGAAATGACAAAATGAACATGATGGCGTTTGCGAGGGAGTTCGATAATAAGCCTACAGATTTCAAACGTAATTTCGCACATATACGCGATTCGCTCAGAGACGTGGGTGGCTTAGTAGCTTAGTACCCACGATCCTCCGCTTGAGATTGCTTGGTGTTAGTGAGGACAAACCATAAACTAGGACATAATTGTCATTTACTACACAGACTCGTAGGCTTATTACCTAACTCGCTCGCAATCGCCATCGTGTTCATGTTGACAGTCCATGTACCTATGGGCTGACAATTGGCATCGGAATCAGCTAGCTGTCACATTCCTACAAGAACTGTCAAAATGAACAGGATGGCGATTGCGAGCGAGTTAGGTAATAAGCCTACTGTTCTAATAACTGTTGATGTCCCTTCGCTTTTGTAAGTATATATTTAACCTTCATCAACAATCGACAGACGATACACTTACCGGTGCAAGGTGAGTCGTTGCTACATAAGATGATTCTGATACGGATCAAATTACAACCAACAAATGGATTGGAAGGTGTTGAAAACTCCCATTTTTTAAGCAATTGTAACGTAAGATAATTTATGCATTGCACAAAATTTGAAGTTTTACAAATTAGGTTAAGAATTTGCATGCCAAATTTTGGCAGAGCATACGTGACATGTATCTTCCTCTGACATGTGTATTTTATTAAAATAACACCCGTGTATGTTCTTGCGAATTAAATTTTAATTTCAGGGTTCGCGTCTATATTTTTGCAGCAAGTGCAGCAGGGGGGGGTCATGTCAGAACTTGTTATGCGCTGTCTCCCACGATTAACATGACAAAGTATGGCCGAACGTTTTAAGTCGTGTCTTACTTAACCCAGATCTAGGCAGGCTCTTTCTTAACATTGTTCTTATCGCTTAAGCGCTAATCTACTAAGTATCTCACTGTCGTTCGGGGTACATGTATCTTTGTGTTACATGGTTGTATCTCTTCGGTCTACAAATTGGTCGTTTTGAATGAACCAAAAATATTTACCTGGTACTCCGCTGCTTACGTGCAAGACAACCAAGCCTGTGTGAAATATATATGCTTTTCACGCAATCCCTCCCACCACTAGTGCCACATGAAACACATATAAATCCCACAAACTTTAACTATCCCCTACACCACACAAACACTGACGCGTGACGATCCCCTCTACGGGATCATTCTCTAAGTGAGCACAACTGTTACGCATGCTAACCAACGTCGTACTAATTTCTTTCTTTCTTTTCTTTCTTTCTTTCTTTTTTTAATATGGCCCCATCGATCGATTCGATGATTTCGCCAATGTCAAAGTAATAAATAAAGTATTTAAAAATCTTGTGACAAAAATGTCGGCAACGTTGTACGGTAGAACACGGTCAAAAGACCCCTCCCCCCTGTCGGGCTCTTAGCCAACGGATAATGATATCACTAGGAGACCACCAGGAAATCATTAACCGATGCCCAGGGTGCACCGGAACAAGCACTGCTCTTCCCCTCGGACGGATCCGAAAACGAACCGCAGTTCTTGATCACACGCGGAGGTAACCCGATTAACACCCCGTCGTACTAATTTGAAAACGTACAAATAAACATAATACATATATTTTCGAAAGTACCCTTTTATTTATGATTTTTATTTTACAACAACTACCTTTAATTTTTTTCCGAACACAGCAAAAATAGAAAGGGTTATGTATTTAACAAAAACAGTTTAAAATGGGCACGCAAAATATTAGGTTACTATCAATCAAATGAATCACGAATTTTTACTTCTTGATTTTTTATGTTTACTTTTACGGTTTTACCGTTACAAATTTAATTTCTAAACGACACTGCTATGACCTGCTATGGGTCGTGTAGGGGTATAGCACGCGTCACGGAATGACGAGGATCCGGGTTCGATTCCCGGCCTTGGCGTTACTTTTCGAATTTTTCTGTTCCAATTTTCAGTGTAGTTTAGAAACGCAAAATATTTATCGTTTTGATAACTTCCACCACAATTACGTAACCAATTCTGTCATTACGCTCGGCTGAAACCAGTAGGCTTATTGTCTAACTCGCTCGCAACCGCCATCTTGTTCATTTTGACATTTCTTGTATGAATGTGACAGCTAGCTGATTCCGATGCCAATTGTCAGCCCATACATGAACTGTCAAAATGAACACGATGGCGATTGCGAACGAGTTAAGTACTAAGCCTACAGTTCTGTACTACTTTATGTCAAACAATGTCACTATTAAGTTATTGTCTTTCAACGAACGTACTTTGGTATGCATTTAGAACATTACGAAACGTACTTGTTCAAAGTCATTTAACTCTATATCTCACATTACATCTTATCTTTTGTATTTAGTTACTCAATTGCCGTTCAGTTGTTATTAATACGTTCTATTTGCCACATTAGTTATGCGCTGTTACTATACACACGCACATACATAAATCGCGTCTTTATCCCCTACGGGGTAGACAGAGCCTAAGGTATAGGTGAAAAGGGGAATCAAAATACTACTACTACTGTACTACTCAATTATTGCTGTTACTATTCAATGTTATATTTTAAGAAAAAAAAATCGTAAACAAGTACATTTAAAGGTTTATTAGTTTATTACACTAACTTATATGCTGACTATAAATACATACATACATACCGTCACGCCTCTTTCCCACAGGGGTAGGCAGAGACTACTTTATTCCACTTGCTACGATCCTGACATATTTCTTTCGCTTCATCCACAGTCATCAATCTCTTCATACATGCTCGTCGGTTTCGGGTACTCCTGACCTGACCTTTTTTTTTTTTGCCTGACTATAAATATTTTTTAAAATTGGAGTACAACAGTACTAAATTTAATTTATCGTTAACTTTGATAGTGGTGGACCATCACTATTTTTAAATTACAATTTCTGCGCAGATGGAGTATTCATAGGTACAACAGCTAGTAAATCATAAATTCATTTATAAATTAATTGCGGTGTAAAGAAATCATAATAGGAATCATGTCATAGGCGATGCGGCTAGCAACCCACCGCTATTCTGATTCCATTTTCCACCTATACGTCCACAATCTGGCTTAACGTGGCCTATAGGTCTTATTAGCTTAGGCTCTATCTACCCCGTAAGGGTACGATAGATAGATTATTCCTCCTGTTACCAACTCAAGCTTATCCGTTCAATATTCGGAATGGGGACTATCGTTTCTTTGCTCACCAGTTGGCGCCACTGTTGACTAAGGTCCAGAGGTATAGCTGTCAAAGGCGAATATAAGATCGGCGCCGAAGTTTTAAATCTTGAATCTCATTAAGTTTATTAATTATAAATAACTATCATCATATCGACTATACTGCGATGTAGTGCAGTTCCGTTTTGTTCGGAAAAAATAAATCCGCTTTCAAAGCGTTCACATTAATCGCCAAATAATCAATATTTGCGATAATTTCCCGAAGGAGTTCACTTTTCAACTGGTAAATGAAAGAAATTGTAATTTATCTCACGAAGCCTGCCAAAACCAGTGAAAAGTGAATGTTATTGGACCTCACGCGACACTAGCGCCTCTAGTGGCAAATTCACACGCGATAGCCCCCATTACCTCATCGGTTCTAACCAAAGATCACTAATTCGCGCCATTATGAAATGCTGTCTTGTTTCCAAATCGCGTACTGCCACAAAGCTTGGGTCATAAACCACTTTTTGGGCCGTCTCCGCAGTGAGATGTCATTGACACCGCGGATCGTGAATGGCGGTCATGGCGGCGCGTCAAACCAAGAAGCGTAGGCGCAGCCGAAAATATTTTCACAAGGTTTTGCACGTTTTATAATTTTAGGTGATGCGATGAACACGTGGTAGTGTGGTACCTTAAATGTCTCGTGCTGTGCTACCCGTGCTTATGGCTACTGACAATCGGAGTAGTCTAATAAGTTATGGGCCAACAAATTTGAAATCAATCCGGCCACTAAAAGTCTGCAATTTTAACTCACTCTTTGTCGGTCTCTCGTTTAATGCTCCTCTCATCTACTCAAAGGTAACTGGTAGAGATCCCTTATAGGGATAAGTTCGCCTTTGTGTCTGTTTATATTTGTACAATAAAACATTTACTTACGTACTTAGGTACTTAAAAGTGATTGAAAAATGGGTCGCTAATTTTGAAGGTTACAACTTGCAGGGGTACTGACATACGAACAGGCAGTGCAAGTACAAACAAAGTACAAGCTTTAAAGAATTTGTCATCGAGGCGTAAATTCATCGATATTTACTATAGCTAATAAACTAATGCTAATCCTATTAGCATCACACAGTTCGTGAATCACACCTCACACCCATTAAACTATCGTGTTTGTGAATACTGAACGGTCGAGTTAAACTTGTACATTAACAAGCCACAAGTACATTAAATTAGGAGCAACAATTACCTTAATAATTGCCAATTTCGTCCCCATCAATTCCAAGTATGATGAAGTTCGAAACTGACATTATCTAATTCCACTGGTGACATCAAACTCTCCCAGCTCAATGCAACCGGAATCCTTGATAAACTTAATCAGAGAAGGTACACATACGAGTGGGTAGCTCAAGCAAATCAAGTTAAATTAATCGAACTAAATGGAGAGCTTCATTGTAATCTGGTTATATCTGGTTTAGAAATTTGGAGGTTTGTTATTTTAAGAACGTTCGAGTGGAGTGCGCTAAAATCTGCACGTAGAAATTATGAAGCATGTAAACAAACCTTTGATGAAATATCCAGGTTTTAGTTGCATTTTGTTGTATAATGTGGTGATGAGGACAACGTTCTGGTAAATGTCATGTGTAGGTTATGTTTGAAGAATAATTCAAGAAAAAATAGTAGCTAACGGAGAGCTACAAGATTTCTTTACATTATCTACATTTATCTGTATAAAAGGGTCCATATTTTGTCCCATAAAATTGAAGTTCCGAATGTACGGTTAGCCATAATTTTCGTTGTATAAAGAGTTTTATTTCTGAAACAGTAAATATTTTTTCTAGAATTACAAACTAACTTTCTGATGACTCTTCCAAAACTCCTGAAAAATGCACGAGTTCCAAACCAAACCAAAGAAATTATGACTAATAAAAATTATGGGACAAAAAAGGACCCGGTATAAAATTATAGACCTTTATATAGAAGTTCCAATGAAACTTTTCAACCATGGAAACAAGCAAGTGTAAAATTAACAACAAATTAACAAAATAGGTACTCGATTGTTGCGTTGTCAATGGAGATGTAGCTATTGGGAGTGAGTAAAAATTTAATTACTTGTTAGTTACTCACAAGGATGTTCTAAAAACGCTTCGAAAACACAAGTCCTTATTACTAAGTACCAGATTTTTGGTATGAACTTTTCCTGTTCGTCACGTTCCATACATACCTATATAAAAAGTGACGAACTGGAATGGAAAATTTGGGACACATTTTTTCTTGTATACGGATCGATAGGGTAAACGATTCTGAGTTGAAAAACCAAAAATAGCTAAATTCTGGGAATAATGTTCATGTAGCCTTTTTTTTTGGAAACCCTGACTCCTTTCTGCGCTTTAACGTAAGCCAAACTGTCACCTTATCTTAAGGAAGTCCCTAATCAACCGGAACATTGTTATCTTTAAACGCATTCAAATTAACATACCTATTGCGTGCTCAATTTAGTAAATATTCAGAAGTCTTAACGCCATTATTACACGTTCGTGGCGGGAATAGGCACTTAATTTACAGACTATGCTTTAAAAGGTGTTTCTTAAGGCCAAATGCATACACCGTTTTACATTTCACTTTATCTGAAAAGAGACCTTGATGAAGATTATGAGCTTGCGTTAAACTCAAAAGGTAATGCACATTTTAGAATGGCAACTTAATCCCAAGTTGCAATGCAAAAAATTACAAAAGTTTAACCTTCAGGATAAAAACTCACCAATGATAACTAGAATATTTTTCAAGCAATTGTTGCTCTTGATCTTTTGGCTAGTGTGTATTTTCAAAACAAATAATTCCTAGCAAGTATTAGCGTTCGTCTGACACGATCGGTCAATTCAGTGTCACGTTGGAGACATTGATCGGTATTGAAATTTAACAAAATAGCGTGGGGGCACAAAACCTATTGTTTGTGAGGTTAACACTATCCGCATTGAGTGAAATGTAACGCAAAATGCTATTTCCTTCGACATTCCCTCACAATGCTGCCGCCTTCCCTTGGTCAATGTCAACCATTGTCTCTTTTAGGCAAAACTCGGCGAAACCTTGTACTCGTTTACTTGGAAAAAATTGGGTATGACTAAACGCAAAGTTTCGTTGCTTCAACTTTTTCAACTTAGTGGTTACAAATTTTCTTTCATTTTTATGGATCGTCGAGTCCAAAAACTTTGTTGTTGGGCAAACTTTGTAATTACAGATTCTTCAAAATGTTGTCCTTTGCGTGAAACGAAATACTTAACTTTATTCTTATTTTGAATTCTCTGATTTTCCTTCCAGTACCGCAGTTAACCTCGTTTCTGATTCAGTTGTAAACAGGATTAAGTAAACGATTACATCTCTATTTAACAGACCTACGTATTGTGTTTCTGATCCGAAATTGCTTACGAATAAATCTTCGAAACCATCAACTTCAACTAGCTTCTTTATTCTCAACTGAGAACCCGCCTGTATTTACAATATTATTCGTACCTACATTGCTTAATAAACCATGACGGCTGTCACTAACATCTATTTACCAACGTTTGTGTTCCGATTTGGATAGCAAAGGCAAGACAAAACATGTTCCTACGCATCTATTCTGCTGTGCGCTAGTAACAGCAATCATTAAGTTCAAAGCAATAATATAATGCCTACGTCAGCTACTACTAGTCATTAGTGAGTAACTACGGCATTAGCTACAAAACTATTTTTGATCTCAGACTTATGCAAAATGAACAGAATCAGACAGAACGCTAACCCAAGTAAAGTCGTTGGCTAGATCGAATGTAGATACAATTAGCTCAATACCGCAAAATGTGAAATAGTGCACTACTTATTGCCGAAGCTGTAATGATAATTGTGTGACGTCATTTAATTACGTCATGGATCGTTATAATTTTACATTAGGCACCTCATGTAAAGGGAATTAGGCTCGAATTGCAGCCCCGCTGTTCAAAATTCGTCTCGCGTAAATTCATAAAGCAAGTCTTAGCCTGCGGGTGATTACTACGAAATGGGACTCCCGAGTGGAATTCTAAACGCTCGGGGACTCTATTAAATTATGGTATCTTTAGTGCGTTAGCAACAGTGATAATTAATTTTCTCGTTGACATTCGATTGCCGTTTCGTAGGATAGCATAGCGGCACCGTTGTCAGGGTATCGCTCCAAAGTACATTGATATTTTTATGTCTTTGATGTTCACATTTTGAAGAGGTTTCAGATACGCCATTGTCTGTTTTATTATTCACAATTTTTTTGGCATCAACTCAAAATTTGTTCGACATGATTTTTCCAATAACTTCCTCACAACCATTGTCGTACTAACGTCTGTTGAAATTTGCATTGCAAATCAGCTCGTTATGGCGACCATTATCGTTAATAACGTTCACTTGCCATTTTAAAGCCGTTGCTCTTTGATTGTTCATTTCAACGGATCTGCATATGCTTAGTTCTTACAGCCACAATGGTTAGAGGCATAATATTCGCTCCCATTATAGCTCCTCTTGTGTTAAATTCGTCGCATAATGTTGTATTAGCTAACAAAGAATGTTTATCATCGCTCTAATTTTTGAGAGTATGTGTAGATTTGAATCCTCCTTTCTGTTGTCATGGGTATTGTGGAGTATTGTAATTTGATTGCCAAACATGCGAGTCGTGAATGGCAGAGTATCCAGGCCGTGACTTGACGTAGTGTGCTCAACATACTGATGCGATTTTGTTTCAACTCGTCGTTTTGAGGCCCGTTTGTTCTCACTGTTACACATTAGACTGTTGCAAAGTACGTTCTGTGCATCGTGACTTCGTGACACAATTGAAGAGGTCCACGTTTTTAACGAAATAAAGTACGAAGGTTGTTTAAAAGTTTTGATGGCCGCTTGGCCTTCTCTTAGTTATTTAGTTTCAAGTACAGTTACATTGCTAATCATAATGAGATAAAAACTCATATTTGCGAAAGAGCAGTGCAATTTTACTAAAAAATAATTACTCTCCGTAATTAGCTGTATTTTGGGGGGAAGCGTGCGTTTGGAACGGTTGTATTTAGATTTATATTGGAAAAAATACTTAATGACTAAGACCGATTGCGCTTAGACACACACACACACACAAATCACGTCTTCATCCCTTACGGGGTAGACAGAGCCTAAGGTAACAGGTACCTACAGGCCACATTTAGCAAGATTGCGGGTGTAAAGGTGGAAAAAGGAATCAAAATAGTGATGGGTTGCTAGCCTCATCGCCTATAACATGATTCCTATTATAATCGCCCATTCCCTCGATGGGCTTTTACCATCTGCGCGGGTAGAGAAGCAACTGGTACATTCTATGTTTTTTCTTTGCTCCCAGACCAGCATGGAAGCAATGGATGCTCGGAAACCAAGATAAACTTATTTTTATAAATCTTATTCAAAATTAAAAATTACTTACAATTGGACGTAGTTTAGCAGAAAGGATTCAATCCACGATGAGTTGCACTTGAGTAATTAAGGTTTGAAGTTTAAACAGTGTTTCATGAATAAAGCCTGCATTTTAGTTTGATGTTTTTATGCAAATATATGCGTATTCTATTACTTTTCTAGTTTATATATACTTACTCAGGTATATTGTTATAATTCTTAAGATATTTAGGCTAAAGTCCATTTGGATCCGTTTTGATAAATTGTATCTTAAAGGACACTTACTTGTATTTATTTTCACCATAAGGTTCCACATGTAAAACAATGGTGAAAAAAAAATGTTTTTAAAATAATACTACTGATCTAAGCATTAATCACTTTTATTTCTTGTTGAAAAATAATTTTATAATCGTATTAAATTATGAGATCAACTTTATTTTTTATATTTTGTGGCTATCTTAGCATATATAAAACTTTAAAAGAATTCAATATTTATCTCGTGTGTATTTGTTATTTTTTACTATTACCTGGCCATTATTTATTGGCCTTTTAGTCTTTATTTATGCTGTGATAGATGTTAAAAATTTTAAAATACTGAAAACAAAACAAATTTCTCAAAAATAAACTATTATGTCAAAAATAATAAAGGTTCAATCTTTACCTACCTTTCTAATTATTAGCTTCAGGAACATTATTATCAAGTTCGTCTTCAATCATTTCAATATTAAAATCAAGAGGACCCCCGAATGCTTCTAGATCATCCACAAGTTCACGATTTCCCTTCAAAGACTTGTAAAATCCTAAACAGTCTTTTGGAATGAGATCAAACATGGATCTCAAGTCGTCTAGCTTTGCCTGGGGTATTTCTTTGCCGTTTGGCCACAGGATAGGTCGTTTTCCGATATTACGATAGATCTTTTAATTTTTTTTTTTCAATATTGAGCTCTTGAAATTCGTTTTCCATATTAGCTTTCATGAAAATAGCATATAAGTAGGTACGTCTTCTTTCTTCAACATAATTTGTTTAGTTTTCAGCCAGTTAGTTTTAGTCTTGTTTACGTAAGTTTTCCTATTAACTATTTTCTTTTCGATTTTTTCTGTACCCAAAAAGTCTTCATTTTGTACACTTGCAGTGGATTTTTTTCTTACAGCTTTTTATGACATTGATATATTCATCAGCTGTATAAATTCTTTCGTGGAATTTTAGATGGGTTTCTATTTTGGAAAAATCAGTGTCGTTTGGTAAAAATGTGTGACCTGATTCTAGATAGTTCAGTGTTATTGTCTTTAAAGTTACTATACGTAACATTGAAGTTTCAGAGATATGTTTATAAATAATTTTCAAATTACACCTAAGAAAATTACACTGAACTATCTAGAACCAGATCACACATTTTTGCCAAACAACACTGATTTTTCCAAAATAGAAACCCATCTAAAATTCCACGAAAGAATTTATACAGCTGATGAAAATATCAATGTCATAAAAAGCTGTAAGAAAAAAAAATCCACTGCAAGTGTACAAAATGAAGAAAGAAGACTTTGGGTACAGAAAAATTCGAAAAGAATAATAATATAGTTAATAGGAAAACGTACGCAAAAAAGACTAAAACTAACTGGCTGAAAACTAAACAAATTATGTTGAAGAATGAAGACGTATATGCTATTTTCATGAAAACTAATATTATGGAAGACGAATTTCAAGAGCTCAATATTGAAAAAAAAAAAACAGAAAAAGATTTATCGTAATATCGGAAAACGACCTATCACTACTGTGGCCAAATGGCAAAGAAATACCCCAGGCAAAGCTAGACGACTTGAAATCCATGTTTGATCTCGTTCCAAAATTATTGTTTAGGATTTTACAAGTCTTTGAAGAGAAATCGTGACCTTGTGTTGTGGATGATTTAGAAGGATTTGAGGGTCCTCTTGATTTTAATATTGAAATGATTGAAGACGAAGTTGATAATAATGTTCTTGAAGCTAATAATCAGATAGGTAAAGATTGAACCATTATTATTTTTGACATAATACCTAGTTTATTTTTGAGAAATTTGTTTTGTTTTCAGTATTTTAATTTTTTTTGTCTATCACAGCATAAATAATGACTAAAAGGCCAATAAATAATGGCCAGGTAATAGTAAAAAATTACAAATACACACGAGATAAATATTGAATTCTTTTAAAGGTTTATATATGCTAAGATAGCCACAAAATATAAAAAAATAAAGTTGATCTCATAATTTAATATAATTATAAAATTATTTTTCAACAAGAAATAAAAGTGATTAATGCTTAGATTAGTAGTATTCTTTTTAAAACATTTTTTTTTTCACTACTGTTTTACATGTGGAACTTTATGGTGAAAATAAATACAAGTAAGTGTCATTTAAGATACAATTTATCAAAATGGATCCAAGTGGACTTTAGCCTAAATATCTTAAGAATTATAACAATATACCTGAGTAAGTATATATAAACTAGAAAAGTAATAGGATACTCATATATTTGCATAAAAACATCAAACTAAAATGCAGGTTTTATTCATGAAACACTGTTTGAACTTCAAACCTTAATTACTCAAGTGTAACTCATCGTGGATTGAATCCTTTTTGCTAAACTACGTACATTTATTGGGATTAATTGACATCCGTTATTTTGCTATAATAGGTACAATGAATCAAGGAAATAATAATAATAAAAAAATATTTGTAACCTAGGGTCTTTTCTGGCATTTTTAATAAGTTGAGATATGAATATTGACGAATTAAATAGAAACAATTCATGTGTTTTGGATCTTTTCTGCTGTTTTTGTCAATTTCGGTATATAAAGCACATGAATTCATCAAAAATGATTCAAGCACTTTGGATCCGTTTTTAGTTTAATTTATTTTGAAAAGCTCATAATAACAGAAGGGATCCAAGTAATCTGGATTACTTTTGAGTTTTCACTGGAGTATTTAAATGTCACAAATATGTTTTTTTGCAAAAGAATCCAAGCAGATTGAATTACTTTACGTAAGGTATTGCGCACCTGGTTCCTTGTAGTGATAAAAAATCCATAATGATCCAAAAGAGTTGAATCCCTACTATTGAATTAAAATATAAACCTGTCATAGATGTGGGATGGTAACACTATGTGTTTTAAACGTTATGCGTTGGTATTTTTGCTGGATCTTTGTTGCTGATCGAAAGTATTGGCCTTCAGGCATAGTCTGGTATACTTAACTCATATTCCGGTTGTTTCGTGGATTGGATCCTTTCTGCTAAACTACGTCCAATTATTTCACCAATACTAAAACCCACTTCGCTAAAATAAGGATTAATGATACCTCAGAATACTTACTTACTCTAAGGACTCAGAAAGATTAGCATTTTGTAGAGGTTAAAGTTCAATCTCTACACGGATGCGCATGCGGCTGTACACAGGATGAATCACTGAGCACGGAACCGGCCGATTTGATCTGACTCATCTATTATCTCCGAGAGGATGATGATCGCGAACTGATTAGATCCGTCAATATTATCAACCTACATTATCGACTTAATAATGTTGATATCAGTGTTGTTAGTTTGCCGCAATAATAGAATCGAGAGGATTATAAGGTTTCATGTGTTATGAACGTCATTAACAACAATGTTAAAAAAACGTGCTACATTCGTTTTTGTAAAGTTGAGGTCGCGTAGTTTTTACTGCATGCAAAATTTGATCTCATTTTGCGTCGCCGTCTGAAAGAAACAGGGGCCTTACCATAACGTCTTAATGCGTCTTAATGCGATACAATTTCGATTCAGTTTAGGTTCGGCTGCTGTCAAATCCATACTAAAAATGACAGCTAAAACCTGAACTGAGCCAAATCGCATTAAGACGTCACAGTGAGGCCCCAGGAGTTTGGCATAAAATCAAACTACGGGACCTAATTTACGCGACTCACAACTCCAAATTTACGCTCGTCTGGCCGCACCCTTACTACCCCCTGCTTTTTTTTATACGACAAGGAAGGCAAACGCGCAAGTGGGATACCTGATTTTAAGTGACCACCACCCATCACCCGTAGCACTAGAAAATCTCAAGCCGCTCAGATGATAAAAGCCCATCGAGAGTATAGGCGAAAGTCTTAGGAATCATGTTATAGGACCATCACTATTTTGATTTCCCTTTCCACCTATACGCCTTAATCATGCTAAACGTGGCTTTAAGGTTTTTGTTACCATAGGCTCTGTCTACCCCGTAAGGAATAAACACGTGATATATGTATGTATGTAAACCTCAAGCGCCAGTAATTTCACCGACTATCTTACTCTCCACGCCAGAACATGACAGGATTAGCTGCTTTTGTAACTTTGCCCTACCGGGACCTCAAGTTTTGTCACATTGTTCGCATGACGGCTCCGCTTGGTTTGCTACTCTAATTTTGCAAGATAAAGCTTGTCATATGTCATAATCAACACACGAGAACAATACGTCTCGTCTCGTCACGATGCGTCGTCTCGTAATGGAGTCACGCACTGTCGAGCCGTGACAACGCCGCGACCTATAGACCGCCAGTTTGACTGAGTCTTCGCCCGCGCGGCACAAGGGACCGAGAGAGATGCGGGTGGCAGACGCAGTACCCAGTAGGACTTAGTTGAGCTGTCGGTCTATAGCTGCAGAAGCTTAAGGAAGAGGTTTAAGATGCCCTTTTCATCAAGCAATCGCAATCTTGAAAAACGTATGTCTGCATATCAAAACTCCGGAATAGAAAAAAAAAAAAAAAAAAAAAAAAACATTTATTACCAAAACATAAGCAGATAGAAGTTAAGTTGACAACAGATTCAAGACTATAATAAAGAAGAAAGAAAAAAAAACAAGAGACACTAGGCGGGCTATGTTCCGGCAACGGGTACCAGTCTCAGCGTGTGCTGGGCTACATGAACCCAGCGCTGGTTTTCAGTCTGGTCCCTTTATCGGAGGCTAGTTGTAACAGATAGATGATTACTGAGCAGAGGTGTGGTATATGCAAGTATGTACTTGTGTACGTGTGTGCGTGCGTGCGCGCGCGCGTGTGTGTGTGTGTGTGTGTGTGTGTGTGTGTGTGTGTGTGTGTGTGTGTGTGTGTGTGTGTGTGTGTGTGTGTGTGTGTGTGTGTGTGTGTGTGTGTGTGTGTGTGTGTGTGTGTGTGTGTGTGTGTGTGTGTGTGTGTGTGTGTGGGTGCGTCTTTGCGGGTGTTTCATATTTGCATTTGTTTCTCTAAAAGGTGATTTTTTATCATTTGTTTGTGCAAAGTTTCTTTGCTTTCGAGGTTAATATTTGTCTGCAGGTTCCTTTGCTATTATTTTCCATACCAGAATTAGGGTAAATTAAATCCGGGTAAAGATAATTCCAATGGTTGATATCGTACCATATGTTGTACAAAGAAGTTAAAGTGTATCAGAATAAATAACGAGGATGAGAGCTAAAATTCTGCACAGTATAATATAAAAACAGTAACCCATCTGCCCTCATCATGTCAGCCGAAAGACGTTCACTGCTGGACATAGGCTCTCAGGCAGGGCTCTCCACTCGGACCAGTCCTGTGCCTTCCGCATCCACCGCGATCCCTGATCAGGTCGTCGCTCCATCTTGTTGGAGGCCTACCAACAGCTCGTCTCCCGGTCCGCGGACGCCATTCGAGAACCTTCTGACCCCATCGGCCATCGGTCCTGCGAACAATGTGCTCGCCCACTGCCAGTTCAGTTTCGCAATTATTTGGGCTATGTCGGAAACAGTTCAAGCTGCCCTACCCGTCCGTAATGTATGTATGTATAGTTAGATTGTTGTGTTCTTTCTACCGAAGGGCAGTATCTATCGTGACTTGGTTGGGTCGAAAGGTTGCAACAATCATTCGGTCACGGTCAGACCTTTTTTACATCCGATTGGACCCATTAAATGTAATTGGTAATGCTTTTTGTTTTACGTTCAACTAGATTCGATACAGATCAGCTATTGTTTGTTACAAGATAAAGGATGAGGGGGAAAGACAAAATAGTTGGAGGAAAGGAGTTGCTGTAAAAATTTCCATTAAAAATCTTATTCTTAGTAAGGTTCTAACATTTGACCTCCAAACGTTTGACAAATGTATAGTTGGCCAAGTACGTAATTCATTTGACAATCCTTTATATTCTGCTATGCAATCATATTTACAACAAACCTAACCTAAATTAATGTAAGGCAAGAAAAAACGTTTTCAATTTAATACGGTTTAGCAAATATTGCTTAAAGGGTTGTCAAATGAATTGATCGTGAAACGTTTGTCGCTGAAATGATCAGACACTTTTTAATGATTATTCGTAGAAACATTGGATTTAGTTGTTAAACTTGGTTTAAACTGAGCCTTGTAGACTAGCTTCGTTCGAAATCGTAAATCTTCGGCAAAGTTCGGGTATCGTGTCGCTTCGCACTTCGCTGCCTCCAACACTTGACGCGTACATAGTTGAATGTTCCGCACGCACGCGATACCAGGTGTTCTAACAAGACGCGCCGTACGGCAAAAATGCTAACGCGTGATTAAATATTGAACGAAAGGGAATATTCTAGACATCACGTGACTGTCCGTGACTGCCTTTCGCAGTTTCTTTACCGAAAATAAAACTCGAGTTGACAAGCAGCAAAATTTACTTGTCTCACTCACTCTTTTGGGTTTGATACTTGGATCGGCCGAGTGAGGGAGACAGCAAGCGTTCGCGCAGAATTTAAGTTAGTATCGCAGTCAGCTTGACTTTTCCCGACACCTTCAACAGAAAAATTATTTTTGTACATACATACATACATACACTTAGGCTCTGTCTACCCCGTAAGGGATAAAGACGTGATTAGTGTATGTATGTAAATTATTGTTGTGTTTCAACTAATACACAGAACCTAGACAAATTATACACCTGAATCTTGAATTGTGATTCACTCTATCTATTAGTAAAAACTGCATGAAAATCCGTTCATCAGTTTTGAGTTTATCGCGTACACACAGACGTGGCGGAGGACTTTGTAGTAATTAGTTTGATGCCTATGGTTTTTTGCTACACTCATGCTGTCACGTTCACCTGTTATTAATTTGATGTCCTACTCTTTTACTTGAACTGTAATTTTTTAGTGTATAAATATTTTGAATGTTTGATTCATTCACTCAAGGTTTATTTCACAAAAGATATTTTAAGATTGAAATCATAAATACTCTTAACAATGACGTGTCATATGCAAAAGTCCACTATTATGATAACGCCGTGAAAGATTTATTAAATTTTTTGATTGTTGATTTAAAAACCAATATTTTCTGTTATATCGCGAAGAAGCATTCTAATCATTAAGCTAAGCCTCTGGCTTCGATGTTTTATCCGCTTTATTAAAGTATAACTTCATCAATATAGACACTTGCGCCAAAATCAAGGTAATTATTTAACCGTTGTTGCCCATGGTGCACTGCCCAGACGCTACGGTTTCCTTCTTAAATAGGCCCGTTACGCACGAACACGAGGAGGTTGTATACGCTCAACCAATCAGGTTATCAATCGACTGACTGACGATTCCTTAGTATTACTGGCACCATCGAAAACGTCAGCTAATTGTTTACAAATCATTCCATTTTCAAATATATTATGTACTTAAAATCGTCTTTAACTAATTGAGTCTTCAATTGCCCCATAAAATTAATGCTTTGGAAACGATTCATATTCAAGCAATGACAACTGCACCCAGCGATTGTGTTTGCGCTGTCATGCGTGGATCGGGTGCATTGAACGAGATTTAACTGCCCTGATATATGTCCAAAACGGGTGAACAATGCTCTTTGTGTCTTTGTATTGATGAAAATTGTGGAGCATTTTCATATGCAACTTCTACAGGACGCTTGGGTGATTACTGATTTACCAAAACTCTCTCCATCTCCATAAATTAACGGTGCGGCCAGACGAGCGTCATTTTTCAAGTTTTGAGTCGCGCAATTTCTGGTACAGTCGGTTTTATACAAAACTCCTGTGAACACACGGCGACGCGGAATGAGTGGAAATTTTGTATGTACAAAAATTACGCGAACGAAATTATTCGACTCGAAAACTCGAAAAATTACGCTCTTTTGGCCCCACCCTAAAGGCCCTTTCACACAAGCGATTTGTCCGGCTGTTTCTCAGCGATTAGCTCGCCACGTGAACGCCGCGATCTCGACAAATCGCTGTGTGTAAAGCCCTAAGTATATTAATCAAAGAGTGACTGTTTATTATGATTGGGATTATTTGGAATCAACAGGCTTTTTTCCGAATGCCATCAAGCGTACGTCTAAATGTAATTCTTCCGTTCTTCTTTCTTGATTTTATCAAAAACTTCCGTAACATCCAATATGCCTCCGGTGCCTCCTGCCCGCACCGTGGCTCGCAAGCAGTCGCCGCTGGTTCGCGCGCTGCACCATATCAGTGCACTCCTCGCATCAGCACCAGAGTGTGACTTGTTTGCCGATAACTGGAGAAGTGTGTGCGTTGAATGTCTGCGTTTCTGTGAGGCGATGGATGCACGTGTGTCATCATGTATGTAACTAATTAGTTATTACCTACTGTAAATTTTTTATGTGTTTTTAGTTTTATCTTTCTTTTATTGTCTGTCTTACTCAATGCCTTAGTGTCTCACTGTAATGTTGTGTAAGATATTTCATAAATAAATAAAAAAAATAAAAATAAAAATAAAATATTGATAAAATAATTAGGTACATCTGCGGACGTCAATATAAAAGGCACTTCCTGTCTAGGCCTATTAATCCTATTATCCTCAATCTCGATTTATTTACTTCCATCGCCAATACGGCTCATTTTTGTTTGTTAAGGTAAATTTATTATTAATGGATAAGAAGAGAAACAAAACAAATTACAGTGTAACTAAATAAAATAAAAAAATTAAATCAAATTAAAAACGAAACCAAAACTAAACTTATGAGAAAACAAAAAAGGAGAGGGCCCGCAAGTACCGCAGATGCTGGCAGCATTCCCCTTTGGACAGCAATACTAACGATTTGTCCAAAGAAGCTACCATCTCTGCGGAGACCCGTAGCATCTATTAGCCTCTTTGAAATATCTTATCTCGGCTTTTTAATCTGTTAGTAGAAATTCACGCTTCCATATTTATGGCTCTATTACGAAAATGTAAACAAGTAGTGTAGACCAAAGCAGAGGAGACACTCCGAAATTCGTTTTTCGAAGTTCGTATCATACTGTCTCTCTCGTCCTCAAATAAATGACTGTTAGTGTGATCAGAATACCGCGAAGCGAACTTCGAAAATCGAATTTCGGAGTGCAAGACCAGATCGAATCGCCGGACGATGATAGCCGACTTTGCAATCGATTTGGCCCAAGGCCATGCTAACAAAGCTTTTAAACTAGTTGTTTAACGTAAACGTTAAATTGTGCATGGATCATTTTATGCCTGTGGCTTTGCTTTGCTGTGGAAGCATAAAACCGGCCTAGTTCCTTTTCCCGTGAGAATTCCGAAAAAAACCTCTTTACATCCGTATGATACCTACTCAAGACATATTTTGCCGGAGAAGTATCCAGCGATTCATGTAAAAAACAAAGAAAGTACATCCCGGCGTCTGTCTTGTTCACGATAAACTCGAAACTACTAAATGAATGTTCGTGCTGTTTTCACTAATACATGGAGTGATTCATCACGTCTTTATTCCTTACGGGGAGACAGTCCCTAAAGTAACAAGACCTAAATTAAACATTTAGCCCAATTGTGGACGTATAGGATGAAAGGGTAAAGTAGTGATGGGTTGCTCCTCGCATCGCCTATTCCCAAGATTTTTCCCCATTCCCTCGATGGGTGTTTACCATCCGCGTTCGAAGAGAAGCAACTGGTACATTCTGTGTTTTTTCTTTGCTCCGAGACCAGCGTGGAAGATAATGATAATGGAAGATAATTATAACGATAGTTATTGGAAGTATCGGAAAAAGTCAAGCTGCCTGGGCACGAAGTCACGGGGAATATTGGATGCCGCTTTTTTTGCTCGACTTGGCGGGGGCACTGCCGTGCCCCCAGTTAGAGGAAGATCGTTTGTTTTAAAACATGTTGCCTCTGTTCCAACGTTCAATTAAGACCGTTTAAATCTAGTGAAAGCTCAAGCACTGGTCATAATTAGCTCGCCTTTTCTTCCCAAAAAAGACCACGGATTCAAGATAAGTGGCCGAACAAAAGGCCCTCCTCAAGAGACCTCTTGATAGGTTCATTGTTGGTCGACCATTAGAAAACTCCGGATAGCCATTAGAAGGCTCGGAGTGGAGAATTTCGGTCCAACGCGTTCAGTGATTCGGAAACATTGCGCAAAAGTGATAAAAATAAAGTCTCAAGGATGAAAATAAGTCGTTGCGATAGTGTGCTCCGTTGGGAGTCGAGATTTTTTGTTGAAGCTTTTAGTAGTACAGTCAAGGGCAAAGATATATATGCAAGTAAAGTGAAAGAAATTAAGTAATCATATAAAGTTAAAAAGATATATACTCATTCAAATGGTAATAAATATGCAAACTACACTGGCAACATAAATATGTACCTAGCAAGTCCAAAAACTTGTATACAATCAAAACTCCATTATTAGTATCCTGCAAATAATGCAAAATATTATAGTCATACTTATGTCAATAAATATAGATTCAGTAATTGCTACGAAAATATGTATACAAAATGTAATCTGCGAATATCAACTTTACGGCCTAGCCACACGAAACAAATTTGTAAAGTATGTTTTGACAATTCACGAAAACAGTACAGACTTGTCATTGCATATGTTTGTCGCATGTTTTGACCTGTCACCACGACGTTATCAATCGGCATGTTTAACAGATTTTACAGATTCAGATTTCGTTGATTTTGATTGAAGATGCCAACGCTATAGTCCGGTCAAATTAGACCAAAAAATAAGAGTAAAGTTACCTAAATTCCCACCAAGCTGAAAATCGGTAAGATTGTTTGAAATATCATTAAAAACAAAATTTGATACTTACCCATCTTTCCCCTGTAAGGAAAAAAAGTATACCCAAAGTATCGAAATATGTATACATAAACTCAAGAAGGCTTCTGTTATGGGTTTTTTTTTAATATAAGAGGGGGCAAACGAGCATACGGGTCACCTGATGGAAAGCAATCACCGTCGCCCAAGGACACCTGCAAGACCTTGGGAATCACAAGTGCGTTGCCGGTCCTTTGAGGAACAGGAAGGCTCGTTTTTTAAAGATCCCTAAATTGTATCGCTCAGGGAATATTGCAGCAGGAAGTTGGTTCCAGTTGGTTACCGTACGAGGAAAGAAATTGCGTTTAAAACGCACGGTACTTGACTGCCAACCATCAAGATGTTGAGGATGGAAGGACAGACGGTTCCGCGAAGTACGGTAGTGGAAATTAGCCGCAGGCAGCAATCCGAAGAGTTCGTCAGAGCACTCCCCATGATAAATACGGCACAGGGCTGCTACATCCCTCCGCACAGCCAGAGAGTCGAGCCGACCTGAAAGTGCCTGGTTATCGACAAATCGAGCAGCTCTGCGTTGGATGCGGTCAAATGGAAGGTTTTGGTACTTGGGTGCCCCAGCCCAGAGATGAGAACAGTACTCCATATGCGGCCTAACCTGCGCCTTATAGAGTTGAAGGCGATGGCCTGGCGAGAAGTACTGTCCCGCTCTATTGAGCACCCCCAATTTTTTTGAAGCTAATTTGGCTTTGCCTTCCAAATGACCACGGAACTGAACATCACTCGAAATGTCGACACGGGGTCCTGATAGACAACTTAGCATCAAGGGGGGTACCTTCGAAACAAGGCGAAACAACCTCAAGGTACCTACCAGTTACGAGTAGATGACGATATACATACTTATATATATATAAATACATACTTAAATATATAGAACATCCATGACCCAAGCACAACTATTCGAGTTGATCACACAAACATTGCCCTGGCCGGGTTTCGAACCCGGGACCTTCGACTCAGAAGGCGGTTGCTTCACCACTGAGCCATCCGTGTCGTCAATATCAAATCATACAGTAATTGGCGATCTACGCTATTTTCTAATTTTTTTTGTTTAATAAAAGGCAAAGTATACTTAAAATAACTATATAATAAAGAAAACAACTCCTTAAACTTAAGACAAAGTGCATAGAGAGTAATATTTTCTATAGTACGTTATTATTAACATGTTTAATATTTCTTACCGTGATGCCTAATTCGTCAGCAGAGCTATATCAGGCACGGATATACCTTCCTCGCATAAGGCAACAATCCTATATTTTAAATGATCGCTTATACGATACATTTTCTCCTTCAAAATTAATGAAAAGCCGCCAGAAAAACCATAAGAAACGGTAAGTCAAATGGAATTAAAAAATCCAAAAGTGACACATGACACATGCACATGCACATGCACAAATCACGTCTTTATCCCTTACGGGGTAGACAGAGTTTATGGTAACAGGTACCTACAACCTACAGGCCACATTTAGCAAGATTGTGGGCACATGTCATGATCACTACATAGTATAAAACAAAGTCGCTTTCTCTGTCCCTATGTCCCTATGTCCCTAAGTATGATTATATCTTCAAAACTACACAACGGATTTTGATGCGGTTTTTTTTTTATAGATAGAGTGATTCAAGAGGAAGGTTTTTATGTATAATTCTACGCAGACAAAGTCGCGGGCAGAAGCTAGTTTAAAATAAATAGAGTAATTATCAGTTAAAGAGTTTGGAATAGCAGTTGTTGTACTACTTGAAGCTTAAAGTGGTTGGCTGATTACATTAAGATTACAGAGTTCGATGTTACGCAAATACGTTCATAAGCTCCTGACAATAGAGTTGTGTTAATAGAATTTTGGATTGTTTACATATTTGTGGTTATTATATTATA
Source organism: Pandemis corylana (assembly GCA_949127965.1). Classification (NCBI taxonomy): domain Eukaryota; kingdom Metazoa; phylum Arthropoda; class Insecta; order Lepidoptera; family Tortricidae; genus Pandemis; species Pandemis corylana. The sequence goes on along the minus strand of OX421851.1, from coordinate 15,555,893 downwards.
TACATAATTAATGGTTAAATAGTGTATACATATTTTTGAACTTTACGGTGTTTCTAAGTTTATGGCCTAATACATGAGGACATATTATTGCAAATGTTGTATACATAGTTATCTCTCAAATCATGTATACTAATTTATGTACTTTTATATGTTGCCAAATTTATGACCATTTAGATGACCATGCTTTTTGATACTCTGTGGTGTATACATATCTTTGCCCTTGACTGTAGAAATATTGTCTTGTACATAAATGGTTCTCGCCTACGATGTTACGCAATAACCATTGAATATATAAAATACATTCTTTATCCCTTACGGGGTAGACAGCCTAAAGTGACAAGACCTACAGGCCACGTTTAGCAAGATTGTGAGCGTATAGGTGGAAAACGGAATCAAAATAGTGATGGGTTGCTAGCCGCATTGCCTATAACATGATTCCTATTTTCGCCCATTCGCTCGATGGGCTTTTACCATCTGCGCGGGAAGAAAAGCAACTGGTACATTCTATGTTTTTTCTTTGCCCCCAGACCAGCATGGAAGTTGGATAAATACATAAAGTCTAACCCTCTTATTCATAAACGCTCTGTAGACTTCTGCTAACTTAGCAATCGTTTGTCCTTATCTGTGAAAGGTAAATGTCAAAGTGACAGATAAGGACAAACGATTGCTAAGTTAGCAGCAGCCTATAGAGCGTTTATGAATAAGGGGGTAAAATTTTAAAGAAATATCGTAGGGCTGTTTACCTACTGAAATGTCCTGGAAAAAATCTGCGTGACTTTGTAATTTATACTTTAACTAACTTCTGCCCGCGACTTCGTCTGCGTAGAATTGTAGATATAAACTGTCCTCTTGAATTACTTTATCTATTAAAAAAACCGCATCAAAATCCGTTGCGTAGTTTTAAAGATCTAAGCATACATAGGGGCAGACAGCGGGAAGCGACTTTCTTTTATACTATGCAGAGATAGTGAAGCAGATGTCAAAAAAAAATGCGCGTGTTGTCAATGTCATATTCCAACCAGCATTTTGGTTGGAGTATAAAACTGGCCAGTCTTAAAGACTATTATTTACATACGTAAGTTACGTTGAGATATTCAGATCATTCTTCTTGCTGACACATCAATCACTCGCTAAGCCTCAAAGTCATTCACTGGAATGGAACAGATCTCATTCCACCCACACACGTCACCTTGGCAGATAGGACGCCCCAGTTCTCAGCTTGCTCGCACCAATCAGCATAATTCTGCTAGATATGTGACACCACAGTCGGGGTTATGTTAAACACCCTTGAAAAACTTTTCCAGGGTTTTTTAAGCTAGAGTTGCACTTTCCATCGGTGACTGGGGTGAATCGCCTATCGATTAAAAAAAAGTTTCCTAATATTTGAAGACGTTTCTTTGTTCGTAACTGGCCAGTTACTTTTTATTTTCTATTGCTACACATCTCTTTATATGAGCTTCATTGCTGATATACTGGCAGCTTGTAAAATTTGAATTTAGAATGAACAGTGGCCAGTTATAAAAATGTTGACTAATTTAGAAAAAAAATATCAATCTAAACGTCGGTTAATGCTAAAGCACTTACCGTATACGCTTTCATTCCTGATGAGTGCGAGGGAGAGGTCAACGTAATGGCAATGAATTAAGTGACCGTGGCTCAGCCGCTTTTATTGATTCGATGGTTATAAATAAAGTTGCAGCGCGCCTAAAATATGACTTTCTGCTATTTGACCTGCCATAAATCACGTCTCTCAGTATGTAATGTTTTTTTAACCCCCGACGCAAAAAAGGGTGGTTTTATAAGTTTGACGTCGATGTCTGTATGTGGGTGTGTGTGTGGCATCATACGGATAGACCGTTTTCGATGCGGTTTTTTCATTCGAAAGCCAGTTTCCTTGCGGTGGTTCTTAGCCATGTTTGGTAAAAATCGGTCCAGCAGTTTGAAGATCATCAGCTCTTTTCCAAAATGATATAAGGCATTTTTACCACATGATACTCACCCTCTATTGATCGCATTTTAACGAGTATGTTAACAACAAATTGTATAATTTTTTATATATATGAAAGAGGATGACAAACCAGCAAGTAGGCAGCTGGTGGCAAGAGAGCTGAACACCACTACCTATGAACATTCGCAACATAAAAGGGTTGCAAGATGCGTTGCCAGCCTAAACGTCTATGATAGAATGCCTCTGTAGGTACCAGTTATCACCAGCTATTACTCTCCACGTCGGAACACAGCAACACAAGCTCTGCTGCTTGTCTGCACTCTGCAGGATTAACGAGCAAGACGATGGTTGTAATAGCACAATGTCTTCAGTAGAGCATTTGTTCATAATGAACACAACGTAACATAACCCTCTTTTAGCTTAAACGTAGTCGGGTAAAAAAGGGTAATAAATAAACTAATTTTGCAAGAGGTATACGTAGTCTTCCGTACTGGTCTGGGAGCAAGGAAAAACATAGAATGTACCAGTTGCTTCTCGTCCCGCGCACATGGCAAAAGGCCATCGAGGGAATAGGCGAAATTATTAGAAATCACGTTATCGGCGATGCAGCTAGCTACCCATCACTATTTTGATTCCCCTTTCCACCTAGTTGCCTCAAATCATGTTAAACGTGGCCTTAAGGTCTTGTTACCTCAGGCTGTCTACCCCGAAAGGGATATAGACGTGATTTATAGTGTATATAGGTAAATAGTAGTCAATTGTTGTCGGCCAACCTTGACCTACTTTTGCAAAGGACGTTTAATAATATTGGACCCACCAATAAACCCGGGAACCGGCAAAGAGAGAATTTGATCACGGAGCTCGAGTTCCCACAAACAGCGTAACAACATTTTAATTATTGGTTTTTCTGTGGAATTGTCCTCAGTTCTGTTACTTTTATTAGTATAGGTTTTCTGTCACAAAATACGTCTCGAACGCGCTTACGTTAAAACGTCAAATACTATGAGAACAGTTTGTTGCCGTTTCGATCCGCAAGTGGCGCTGCCAATTTTTCCATAGTAATTGAGACGTTTACGTGAACGCGTTCGAGACGTTTTTATATGCGAAAACTTACACTAGAGGCTCTGTAATTATTTTGTTTAACTATCCTTAATTTAGTTTATTCGTTCAATATAAGAAATACGTAAAATGTCAAGCCGCATCGTTTATAACATGATTCCTAAGAATTTCGTCCATTCATTCGATGGGCTTTTACCACCTGCGCGGGACGACAAGCAACTGGTACATTCTATGTTTTTCCTTGGCTCCCAGACCAGTAGGCTTATTACCTAACTCGCTCGCAATCGTCATCGTGTTCATTTTGACAGTTCATGTATGGGCTGACAATTGGCGTCGGAATCAGCTAGCTGTCACATTCATACAAGAACTGTCAAAATGAACACGATGGCGATTGCGAGCGAATTAGGTAATAAATCTACTGCATGGAAGTATTCTATTACGAGTGTTGAAATATTTTCCCTCAAGGTTTGTTCAAAACATCTTTGCTAACAGAACATTTTGCTTGTTCTAATCTAAATGTATCCCATCAAAAACATAAATGTGAAATTATAGTCAAGTTCAATAATAAAAATATGCATCGTTATTGACTTAGTCGTCATAAGAATTAATATGTATAATGTATATGGGTGCCAAGGTCTGAGTAAAAAATCCTGAATTTATTTCACTTGGGATGTAATTCAATTCCCAGATTTGACTTGGCTAGTTTTTACTAACAAACCAAATTTTAGAAAAGTAACAGACAAGAGCTTCCATGCTGGTCTGGGAGTAAAGAAAAAACATAGAATTTACCAGTTGCTTCTCTTCCCGCGCAGATGGTAAAAGGCAATCAAGGGAATGGGCGAAAATCATAGGAATCATGTTATAGGTGATGCGGCTAGCAACGTATCACTATTTTTATTCCACAATCTTGCTAAACGTGGCCTTTAGGTCTTGGTACCTTAGGCTTTGTCTACCCCGTAAGGGATAAAGACGTGATTTGTGTATGTGTATGAATGTAACATAGACAAAGATATTACAGCATGTAAGGAAAACTAGCCTAGTCAAGCAGTTCCTTTCACTTTGAACTTGGCTGACACGCACCCGCGTGTCTAGATAATTTGTTTGTTCAAATGTTCTCGAAGGAACATTAAACAAACGAAAAACGATTGTGTCCATAAAACGTAGCTGGCTATTTTCACGAATGATTTCAGTTAAAATATTTGCGGTTGTAAAATTATGAAAGAAAGATGTGAATAATTTACTTACCAATAAAATTGAAGTGAACGGTGAACTGGAAATAGTAGGCGAGAGCAATGAATAACTCGTCCATTTATTTGGTTCAGACAGATGTATTTGCTAGACTGAAAAAGATTTCAAAGAAAGTGATAAATGTGGTTCTAATATACAAATTTATGGCCGACCTACAGACGTTACTCACGAGGAAAAACAAAATAACGAGACATGTTAATAAAAGTTTGCTACTTACTGTGACTGTCATGACGATTTTCAAAGTATAACTACATTTACTTTGCTTCCTGTCATGGGACTTATTACCAAAGATGGGACTACATGACAATAACGACAATGATTGTAGAATATGGTGCCGAAGAGGTTGAAACAACGGAACACATTATGTGCGAATGTGATGCCCTCGCCAGACTAAGAATGGCTCCTCGGCATAGGATACCCTGAACTAGGAGATTTCAAGGCACTACCACTGCGCCCAGTCACCCGATTCGTGAATGAGGTGGTAAAAGCGATGGAATATTGCGAAGGAGGGGTAATTACACAAAAGATCCACGAATGGGTTGAAGTGTGTCCGTAAGGACCCCTAGACTCTGATAAGATAAGATCCTGTCATGGGAAAATGTGTGCTCTTTTTGTTATAAATATGTTATTAAACTTGTTTGTTCATTTTGCTTTTATTGGAAAATTCTCGAGCCGCGTTTTAAAGAGTATTCGCATAACTTTAGGGTCCTCAGAATCTTACTAATTTAATTAAACAAAGTTTCCAGATAATTATACTAGTTTCTGTTCTTACTACACTTTTTTGTAGCATAAAAATTGGCTACTACTAATTCTACTAATTGTCTATCACATAGCTATTTGCCTGTAGAGCTTATGCGAACAAATGTGGTACCCATAGTGAAAAACAGGACCGGTGATCTTAGCGATCCCTCTAATTACAGACCTATCTCACTCGCAACAATGTTCTCAAAAATACTAGAACGTCTGATAAATCCATCAATTATCGGGTCAGTAAAATTAAATAACGCCCAGTTTGGGTTTCGCCCCGGTCTCTCAACGGACATGGCCATTTTCTGCTTGAAGAATACCATTAGGCAATATTTAAAAAGAAAAACCACCGTGTATGGTTGCTTCTTAGATCTGAGCAGGGCTTTTGACACCATTAATTATAAACTCCTATGGTCAAAGATGATTAAAGCTGGAGTACCGTCTGAGGTAACTTGCCTGTTGAGATTTTGGTATGAGAACCAAACGAATATGGTGCGCTGGGATGACACTTACTCAGAAGCATACAAGTTAGAATGTGGGGTTAGACAGGGGGGGCTAACATCGCCGGTCTTGTTTAATCTCTATGTCAATGATCTTCTGGAGGGACTCAGCAATGCTGCTGTCGGCTGCCACATTGCAGGCGTTTGTGCCAACAACTATAGTTACGCTGACGACATGGCACTTCTGTGTCCCTCCATTAGCGCAATAAGAAAACTAATCGCTCTCTGTGAAGGATATGCTGCCTCACACGGTCTTAAGTATAATGTCAAGAAATCTGAACTGATGGTTTTTAAATATGATAAGGGGCCAGACATCGTCGCGCCAGTATATTTGCTCGGATCAGAATTAAAAGTAGTTTCCTCTTTCAAATACCTAGGTCATATCTTAACGGATCGATTGACGGATGATCAGGACCTAGAGAGACAACGTCGTGCCTTATCTGTGAAGAGCAATATGCTGGCGCGAAGGTTTGCCAAATGCTCAGATCAAGCTAAGATCACTCTGTTCGGGTCGTACTGTCAGGCGTTTTATACGAGTCAGTTATGGTACAATTACACTAAACGGTCGCTTAACTCGTTACGAGTGCAATACAACAACGCATTTCGTGCCATGCTGAAGCTACCCTGGCGTTGCAGTGCGTCTGGCATGTTTGCCTCGAACAGAGTGGATGACTTTTTTGCTGTTATGAGGAAACGCCAGTGGTCTTTTATGGAAAGAGTGCACAGATCCAGTAATGTACTGGTCAGGAACGTCTGCGATGCATGTCACCTTGCCATGACGTCTTTTAATATGTGATTTTTTGTTTTATATAATTTTATGTCATTTAATTATTGTTATTTTTTTTTAGTTAATAAATTTTGATAATTGTAATTGTAATGGGATTAATGCCTAAGTAAATAAATATATTATTATTATTATTATTATTATAATTCTACTAGAAGATTATGTAACTTCAAATTAATATTTGCATGCATGCATGTATTAAATTGTAACTTTTCTGAATATTGCCCACTCATGCAGTATTTGGAATCTGGTTTCATCACGTCGCGGAGCGAATTCATGTCATCGCGTCTATTTCACACGTGTGATGGATGGTAATATGTAATAAAAGTTATTGTAGCGTTTAGCTCCATTTTTTCGTATGTCATGCGTGTTACGCGTTTGTTACATCGAAGAATTTGATTCGTTCCATTTACCGTAATACATACACAAATCACGTCTTTTTATCCCTTACAGGGTACACAGAGCCTAAGGTGGCAAGACCTACAGGCCACGTTTAGCAAGATTGTCAGCGTACAGATGGCAAAAAATGGAATCAAAATAGTGATGGGTTGCTAGCCGCATCGCCTATGATATGATTCCTAAGATTTTCACCCACTTCCTAACAATTACTTAATTCCACGACTTGACTTTATTATATCGTGGAGACAGCAAAGTAAAGTTACTCAATTGTGAGAAGATTCTTCCATGCTGGTCTGGGAGTATAAAGAAAAAACGTAGAATGCACCAGTTGCTTCTCTTCCCGCGCATGGTAAAAGCCCATCGAGGGAATGGGCGAAAATCATAGTGTTTGGGGTTGGTGTAGTTATTAAAAAAATATATAAATTTTGACAAATTGACTTATAATAATTAAAAATACAAATTAGGACACAAGTTTCCGCTATGGATTCGAAAATGGCAATGTAACGACACTTGATGCTGTCATTTTCTGCTAATTTTTTGACAGCTCTCACCCCGCGGGCGCAGTCCCCTTAAGGACCTTGCGTTCCGTTCCAACACATAGGAATCATGTATGTAAGCAAAACAATGTTGGTCACATTACTCTAATTTCACTTTAAAATGAACCCTACAATCAACTCGCACCCGTAGGTATAGTAATTACCACTAATTACTGACCAAGGTGTTAATGACTCATCTTTGCTTTCTAGAGTTCCGTAGGAGTACCACAAAACGAATAAAACTTTTAAGGCTTCACTTCCCTGTCCGCTCTGAACATTCCCTTATGGTCTGGGTTCCTAACCTGGTAATTACCCCCTCGGGGGTAAAATCGGTTTTTCGCGGGGGTCATGAGCTGGTTGGCTGGATGATTTCCTTGCCAACGAATACCTCCGACAGAGAACCAAAGTTACCGACATAGCTCAAAGAATTAGCAAGCTGAAGTGGCAGTGGGCCGGCCATATCTCGCGAAGAACCGACAACCGCTGGGGTAAACGTGTTCTTGAGTGGAGACTGCGACGCGGCAAACGTAGTGTAGGACGCCCTCCGGCCAGGCGGGATGACGATCTGCGAAAGACTGCGGCAGATGCGGGATGCGTCAAGCTGAAGACAGGGCGCTATGGCGCTCATTAGGGGAAGCCTATGTCCAGCAGTTGACTAATATAGGCTGGTAATGATGATGATGATGATGATGATGATGATGATGATGATGTTAATGATGAACAACGAGTAAACTAGTCTGTGAGGGGTAAAATTCGTGACCCCTGTTAGGTCATAAGGGTAACGGAACTGAAAAGGTTAGGAACCACTGGCTTATAGGATCACTTATTGGTTCGTCCGTTTGAGTTTTGTTGGTACTTCCCGTTGATCGTCTTGAAATGTGTCAGTGACAATTGTCGAGTTGGTGAATCCAGGGGCCAGACGTTTTCAACAGCTTTATGTTTACTTTTACGGTTTTACCTTTAGAAAATAATTTTCTAAACGACACTGAAAATTAGAACACATAGAAAAATCCGAAAAGTAAAGCTATGGCCGAAAATCGAACCCGGATTCTCGTCATTCCGTGACGCGCGCTATACCCCTACACCACCCATAGCAGGTGGGTAAGCCTTCGAATGTTTCTATCGGCTACTAGCTGTCACGTGACCTTGTTGCAATGACAAATTAAAAATGACATGTATAGTTCGTCCAATCATTTATTTTCTCGATGACAGCTCCCGTAGAATGTAACTGCGCTTTTTACGCAAAAATTAACTTTTAAATGCGAGGTATAAAAAATATGACAACTGCCTAATTTTGTTCCTTGATCTCATATAATATTCATCTAAGACAAATTGAGTCCATATATGCAGTGATATTTTTTTAAAGTGCGATAAACAATAAACATTTTCATAAAGTTACATTCTATGGGATTAATCATTGTAATTGTAATCCCATAGAATGTAACTTTATAAAAACGTTTATTGTTTATCGCACTTTAAAAAAATATCACTGCATATATGGACTCAATTTGTCTTAGATGAATATTATATGAGATCAAGGAACAAAATTAGGCAGTTGTCATATTTTTTATACCTCGCATTTAAAAGTTAATTTTTGCGTAAAAAGCGCAGTTACATTCTACGGGAGCTGTCATCGAGAAAATAAATGATTGGACGAACTATAATAACTATAAGTATTACGAATAAATGAGTATGAATGCGAATTTTTGTCGCTAAACATCTATTGCTCACTAGTGACGAGAGCACAGTTAAGTTCGTCTTTTTATCAGGATTTTCGGTAGAGCATTGTATGATGCTTTCATAGTTTAAGTTTAGTAATATTATATTGTTAGGTACGGAATCTTCGGCGTGCGATAACGGATCGCACTTGACCGGTTTTTAATTTTACGTGTGCGTGACTCCGGTTATTAATCATGATTATATTTATACCTGTTCATTCTGATGTTGTATTAGAACTGTTGGCTTTAACGCGTTTTGATTTCAATGTTTATTTACGTTCTGACTAATATTATCTACTCTTACGAATAACCTAACCTAAAAATTTCATTTTTGAAACATGCTCCAATCCTACATACGTTAACCAAATCTCAAGTCAATAGGACCAACCGTTGAAGAGTTCCCTCCTGCGGAGACGGTCCTGGCGTCTCCACCAGAATTTTACTACCATATTATTGTATTGTCATCTGACTTACACAAGTATTCAAATTCTCAGCACAATCGTATGAAGATATCGGCTTCAAAATTGAGTCGCGTCATTCCACCCGGATAAATATACTTAGAAAAATACATACATAGGTAGGGTCCTCCTTCATCTTCCAAAACTTACTCCAAATCCTTCACAATTCACTCTGCTAGGCTGTGGAATCGGTTACCGACCTCCATCAGGCAGTCTGCCTCCGTGGCGTCGTTCAAGGAAGGCTTGAGGAAGATATGGCTCACACCATCTCCTTAGAGATTGTATGTGTGTACTCTTATTGTATTTTGTATGTATGCATGTGTGTAATGATATTTAATAGTTTATTTTATGTTTTGTTTATTGTACTTAGATTGTGTGTGACTATGTACGCTCTATTGTGGCTTTTACTATATGGAATTTTAAACTTACACTGTGTCGGTCCCTCGTTTAATGCTCCTCTCATCTACTCAGAAGGTTAACTGGTAGACATCCCTTATAGGGATAAGTTCGCCTTTGTGCATATATTAATGTTATTTTTATTTTTTTTTGTGAATTGTATCTGTTTCTTTATATTTGTGCAATAAAGCATTTACTTACTTACTTAAATTATATTGCAAGCTGTAGACCAACCTCTTAACTGAGTCCTGAGTAGGACGACAAAGGGGACCGAGAACGGAGCGGGCCAAGAAATCTGATGCCTGCGCTATTCCAACGCAAACCTATTAAGTATACATGTATTAACGAAACTTTCCTTTTTGATCTACTATTAACCGCTGTCATGTTACCATCGACAAATTCTTGTGTCGTATTTATAACTAAATTAAAAATACGTAGTGATTACATTGCAACAATAATAGTAGTACATGTATACTTGTTCTAAGCACAAGTCCTTGTGGTACTTGCCAAGACATCTCAATATCGCGGATTGTCAAACAACCTTTATGTTCTTCGACATAAACTTAAGTCAAATACATAGAACTAACACTAAAGTGAATTCATCGCCTCGTAAACGTTGAAACCTCTGCCTCCTCAAAGCTATAAATATTGACACAGCGTCACTATTAACCTTCATTTGAAGGCATTGGCTTATTTAAATGTTGATGTTGACCCAAAGACGGCCGCCATTTTAAGGATTTGAGCAAACGCGGTCAAAGTGTGCCTTTTGCATTTAGAAAGGTAAAATTTATGGGAATATATTTTGATCTAGCTATCGTCAGCTTCAGAGCTATACAAAATTGTTTATTTTATTATTTCTTGTCTACATCATAAAGATAATTCTCTCGGCAAATTTTCGGCTATCCAAGTATTAGCTGTCTGGCTGTTGATGAATAGGTTGTCTTTCCTGTTCATATTTCTTATGAGACAGCACAGCAATGATAACGTTTCATTCTGCGATGTATTAGAATTGTAATCTATTAAATAAGTCTGACCTATTTTGATCACCGCATTTTCTTTAAGTTCTAATGTCTAGCCACGTTTTAAATACTCCTGTATAGATATCCGACATCTTGTCAAATCTTCATCTTTAAGGTCTTCATCCATCTCTGGTTTGGTACCCATAGTACAAGCTTTGCTTAGTTTGGGGCTGGGTCAATTGGTGTAATTTGTCCCAAGATATTTATTTATTTTATTTATTTCAGTACAACTTAGTACGTACAATCACGATCATTAATTTGGGACCCATTTTGCGTACAAGGTCATACAGTCAGCGACATATAGTTTGAAGCATCCAAGTCAGCCAAATAGTTAGGTACACCATAGAAATAGTACGGTGTGTCGAACTTTTTGGTGACTTTGGATGTTTCATACTATATGACGCTGACTGTACAAGGTGCCGACTTAACTAAAATATCTATAGCATCCGGCCGAATATGCTTGCTATTAATAAAGTACAATAGTCCTAATACAGTACCCGGCCATAATGATTGTACAGTCAGCGTCATATAGTAAGTAACATCCAAAGTGACCAAAAAGTTCGACACACCATACTATTTCTATGGTGTACCGAACTATTTGGCCGACTTGGATGCTTCAAACTATATGACGCTGACTGTACTTCGGTCTTTGGAAAGAGACAATTAGCGTCACGTAATTTAGAGCGAAACAACGCTCTACGAAGCCGAAATAAGACGAGAAAACCGATGTACAATCTTTATGGCCGGGGACAGTACTTCTATTATAATAAAAGTAAATAATAAATATCTTGGGACAATTGACACCAATTGACCTAGTTCCAAACTAAGCTAAGCTTCTAAAATGGGTACTAGAGAACGGATAAACATACCTACTTAAATAGGTACATATTAAACATCCAAGACTCGAGAAAAAACATTCTTATTGACGTGATAACGTCTTATAAATCGATAAACGCCGGCTGCACTCACGAAAAAGCATGACTCATTGCGTTACGTTCCGCGTGACGTCAGAGTGTGCCAGCGAGAGCGGGGAACAAGCAATAGAGAGGCACGATCTTCTCGCGTGACGTCAGAGCTAGCAATTCGAATATACTTTATGACGTTATCATATAAAACTATCGTTCGTAAACCGACTTTGCAGACAATCGTATTTTTTTCATACAAATATCTGCCCCGGGACCTCAAGCTTCATAGTCAGGTGCTCTAACCACTGGGCTATAAGCGTCTATAGCCTCGTTATTCAATATTTGATCGCAAGCACAACAAGGGCCTCTTAAAATATTGCCAAATTAATTTCGCAAATTGCTAAGGTGGGCGTCGTAAAAACTTGTGCCTCCCAATTTGTTTAATAATGCTTCAGAGACGAAGAACT